>OY282607.1:4800000-6000000 GCA_958298945.1 Atherix ibis | reverse complement strand
GTTAAATAATAATAGTATATTATTAAAATGGTTTTGATTGAAAAATTGGTATTTTGATAAAAACATTCAAATACAAACACTTTTTCGTAATTTTAATTAAAAAAAATAAAAAAATATTTTTTTATAAAATTTATTATATTTACATTTATTTGATTTTTATTTTTTTAAAGCAAAACAATTTTTTAATTATTAATATATTGTAATTACCTGCATACTTGCTATTTTAAAAAAAAAAACGCAAAATAATTAAAAATATTTGAAATTTCTTTCCTAATAATAACTTTTTGCTCAGAATGTACATGAATGAATTTAATTCGAAAATCTGCCTTAACCTCATATACTATCGGCTTCATGGTATTTAGCTGTCATCCTTTAAGAGGATAACCATTATCAATGGAATTTTTATCGTTACTTTTGTCATCGAAGGTGTTTTCGATAAACAAAATTGTTTTTAATGTTTCGTTTTAGCCAGAAACGCAATATCGATATCAACTGTTAACAGCATCTAATTGTCACTGTGAAAATTTTGCTTAGGGATAAGCAAAAAATTTCGACGAACCCTAACGGTTTTATCGCCGAACTAGATCTTGTTTTAATTTTGTCCCTAGCGTTGTGATATTCCTACACATTTCAGTGTTTGTCTATATGGCAGCATCGTTAAAATTGAAATCAATAACAAGATATGAGGTTAAGTGAATTTAAAAACATTAAATTGAAATATTAAACTGATCAAATAACATTTCTTAACTCTTTGCAATTGTACTTGGAATTATTGTGAGTGCTATCTTTGATGAAACTCAGGGGATACCTCTCTAAAGTGCAGTATCTACAGCCTCTTTGTGCATGTGATTTGCACTTTTTGTGTTTACAATTTGGCTATAATTATACCAATTGAGAAATGCTCGAATTTTAGGGAAAATCGTGATTTTTTTCGATATGTTAGACGAACAACACATCTTCTCCCCCAATCGAGCATGTTCGAAACAAACAAAATATGAAAATTTGCTCGAATAAAATTCGAACGCAAACAATTCGTAAGTTTTACATATTTCATTGAGTTTTTTTTTTATTTTCCAATTTGTGCTATTTTGGTTGCAGCTTTTCGTTGTCACCGTTTTTGCTGCTGTCGTCCATTATTAGCTACATCGCATTTCGTTTTCGTTAGTTCATACCGTTGACTTATCATATTTTTTATAATCTAATTCTATTATTATTATTTTATTTTATTAATGTTAGAATATTTCATCAAAACGTAGATTTACAAAAAAATAAAACAAATGTCAAATGGGTGAATCAGTAAATCTGTGAACACAACTTTTGATCGAGCTCACGTCTAATCACTGCTCGAACATTGCTCGTGAGTGCGAGCACGTGCTTGGGCTTTTTTATATTTTCTCTGATTGAAGGCTCGAACAAACATTTTAGAGCTAAAGCAATAATTCATCCATTGCTCGAATGGGGTAATCTATGTTAAAAAGTTCGATTAAATCGAATAAATCGAGTATTTTTTATTCTTAGTTCTTGATCGCATAATTTTATGTCGCAACATTTTCTCCAAGCGGCGATAAATCGAACAAAGTGTCTATATTTGTGTATAAGTTTTAGCATAGATATATGTATGGCCCGCGTTGACATGTAGTTTTGTTAATGGAAATTTTTTTAATTCCACAAACATAATTAATATAAATTTTTACTTCCTTATTTCCAAGAGAAATATAATTCAAACATAAAGCCAATCAATGTTATACACATTCCCAGTCAATATTTATACACATTTTGGTTTGTTAATTATTTTGTAAGAATATTTGGAGAATTTTAAAACGCCATTCTCCTTGACGTGGTAGTATACCAAACACTGAGCATATTTATATTTCGTTTATATTTGTCATTTTTTCAGATATTGAGTCGTTAAATTTTTTAGTTTATTTTTATTTTAAATAAATTTTGTATTTTTCGTACAAGTAAGTTTGGGTTCATGCATTTTCATAAATAGTTTTATTGGTGAAGTAATTTAAAGGCACTTTGTCATGTAAATTAATGACTCTCTTGTCATAAATAAAAATCTGTATTTTCTCAAGTGAATGCGTTCTTACGAATGTATTTTGGAAAAAAAAGTAGAAAAACCTTTAGTGTAAAAGCTTATCCAGTTATTCTACAATATAATCTTAGATTCTAAAGGTATTGTTTGATGCAGTTCATATTATGCATTTTAGCATTTTTCTGTAGTTATCTGTTAATTTTTCCAGATTTTTTATCTTATATTCTAGTTTATATTAAAGTTAATTTGGAGAGTGTTTTAACAACAACAAAAATATTATATATTATATTTCGAAATATAAATACCAATTTCTATGTATTTCTTTATTAAAATTGTTGCATTTGTTATTCGTAATTGAGCAATGCTAAATTTTATTATCTTACAATAACATCAACAAATATACAAATTTTTTGACGAATATTTTATGTGAGATGAAAGCACAAAAACACCAAATAAGAGTACGGAATAAGCTTTACGTTTTCATATACGAGTATGCAGACAAGTTTCAGGAGGTTGCGAATTTTGGAAAGTGGATTCATGCAAATCAACATTTTAGGAAAGTTTGCATTCTCCCTTACTATATCCAGGGATGTATTATTGCTGCTGCCCGTTCCGTACACTCACCCCATCGGAGGGTGCGCACGATGGCATGCGTTACAATGCAATATTACTCATACGAGCTGTTTACTCTGCTTTTCGAAACTTTTGCAACAGGATATTCTATACTTGGTTTATATGGGATTTTCCACACTTGTCTGATTTTTCCGGTTCAACATTTTATTATGAATATTTACTAGTGAACATTTTACTCAATGTGTTGGAATGTCAGTACTTTATAGAATGTATGCATGGAAAATGTAATAATAAAAATTGTTATTTTCCTCTTCATTTTTTTTCTTTTTCTTTTTTGAGTATATTTAGAAAGTGTGATGACAATTCTTTTATATGTACCCACAATAAGAGTGCATTTAAATATGTTTACCGGACAATAAGTGTCCTCACTGTCTACTTAAGATACTCATAAATATACAATTTATTTTATGATGCATTATACTCTTGCCAACATACAATATTTGATTTTGAAAATTTTCTTCCTTTTCAAATCTTTCGAAAAAATCCTTATCACCTAAGAATTTTTTTTTCTGATTTTTTTTTTCAAAACTTTAGTAAAATATTTTCTCTTTAATTTATTAAAAAAATATTCTCTCTGTTTCTCTAAAATACAATCAAAATCTGCCAGAAAAAGAAATTGTAATTTTCAAAAAAGTTTTAGAAGAAAAATGGCATTTTGTGGTTTTTGTGCTTTTAACAATTTGGAAAAGTTTGATGAAATTAAGAAAAAAAACTCAAATTCAATGATATATTTTTCCTTCTACTGTTTTTTTTTTTTAATTATATAAATACCAGTTTTATTTTCCTTTCTGTCCTTTTGATAATATTTGAAACGCACATTATTTATTTCCTTTACTAAATCACTTAAGAATCGTCCAAATGGTAAGGATGAGTTTTATAAAAAAAAATTTTTTTTTTCAATCTAAAGTCTGCAGTAATTTTTTTTCGGTTTTCGTTCGATTTGTCGCTTATTTTTCTTATTTTTTGTATCAATAAAATATTTTATTTTTTTTTTTGAAACGAAGCACATTTCTAAAAGGGAAAAAACTTGTTCTTCTGATAAAAATTCTAAAGGATATACAAAAGAAGAGAAAGAAAAAAATTTTGTTAAGGAAAAAAAGGGCAAAATCACTTTATTAAGTGCATTGGGAACGAACACATGAATCCGGAAATAGTTCGATACGAAACAAATTCATTAGGACATACCATTGGAAATCAGCACTTTGGAATAGTAAAAGATTAAGGAAGACTTTGGAACTTTTAGATCTCTCTCACTCTATCTGCATGTCACTTTTCATTTATCGTTTCTAAATATCCCTTCCAACGTTGTCTCTCTGATATGGACAAATATTTTCCTAGCTTTGAATCTTCAATTTTCGATGGATTTCGGAACGTGTCCAGTACTGGGGGAATGTTGGGTATTTTGGAATTTAGATATTCGCCAGCGACGTGTTGGTGTTTGGAAATCTTGTTCACGTGCAAAATCGTTGCGTACATAATCGATAGAGTCTTATTTGTATTACCAAGATCGAAATGAATTTGAGAAATTATGCATCACAGTTTTATTAAAAGATTTATCATTGACGACCAAGCAAATACGACTTAACGTCAATATAGTATAGATAATGTCGAAACTTTTAATGGGAGTCGAACGGAAACGATGATGAAGGATTTAGTAGAATGGGGAAAGCTGAAAAGGGAAATGATAATAGTTATATGAACGGAATTATCCAGAAATCTGTTAGGTAAGTAGTTGGGTGACAAAGAAACCAATCAGAAATCATAACGATACCACCCCAGCCACAAACTTATCCAACTGAACGAACTAATAATAAGTTTTCTTTACCATTACTACCTGTGTACTGTATTACCAGCTAACTGTCTTCATAGAGTTATCTTCAATAATGCATAGATATGACTATGGCTGATTAGTTCCTTTTACTATTCATTGAATGAATAAAATTATTTATCCCCACAGGCTGTTTGATAAAATTCCAAAATTCAATTTCATTATTATAGAAAACAAATCGAACTGAAGAAACTTCTCTGAAAGCTTTTCGTAAGTGGCACTATGCACTTTAGTATGAATATTTGTGAAAACTTTTTTTTAAAACAATATTTGTATTTTTAACTTTCAATCAACAAAAAAAAAATCAGAAGACAATAACAGAATTTTTGTTATAAAGTTTTAACTTCTATATAATTTTAGGTTATTCTTCTTCATAGAGTATAGATCACTAACAAGACAAATAGTATTTTAAATCAATATTATTTATGTATAATTTAATAAATCAGATTTTATCTTAAATAAGCAGAAAACGTTTTAATATAAAAATTTAAAAATAAACAAAAATTATTAGAAATAAACAAAAAAAAATAGAAACAAACAATTGATTTAAGTTTAAATATTTCCAGTCGTCGTAAATAATATTTAATTAAAACTTTCCTTAAATTATAAGAAAAAATTTTAAATAACTTTATTGTTAAGTATAATTGCAAATTGGAAAATATTTATAAAATAGTAGATTTGTTGATATTTCAATCTCAAGTACAGGTAAAAAGTTCCTATGAGTTTTCCTGGTCGTTTGATAAGATTTCAAATAAAAAAGGTAAGCATTTTCAGGATAATAGCTAATTATCCATTATTTCATATTATTTCTATCAAGAGAATACCATAATCTTCTTTTAATTTGAAATGAAAAAATTCTTGAGAGTATCAAAATTAACTAATTATCACCTAATAAGTGAACGATGGATCGGATGAAGGGAGGACAAATGGATTTACGAAAAGTTTATGCTCAAGTTTCAACAAAGACAAAATCGTATAAAATTATCAAAGCAGTAAAAAATACTTAAAATACATTTAGATACAGATTGAAAAGGATATCTATCAATAGCACTCAGTGTTGGTTGGGTGGGGAAACAAATTCACAAAAAAAAAAAATATTAAAAGAAATATGGTCGCGAATGCGAATAGGAATTAGGTTTGAATAGAAATAAAAACACAATAAAACGACATCGGGTCTAAGCAACAATTTCGCATAAAAAAATAGAGAAAATAATATAACAAGGATTTGGTGTCTATTATTGACAAAGAGAAAAATTCTAAAATCCGTCGGATTTGACCCTTGTTGACATCAATTTGGGCCCAAATATAATTATAGTCCCGTTTGTATAGACGACAGACGATCCTTAAGATGAATTTAGTGAAACTTATCCACTCACACCCAGTCAAATATTTTTTTTTTCTGTTCTGTTATCATTTCCACAAGAATTCATTAGAGAATCTTAAAAGGGGACAAAAATTAATGTTTTCACAGCTCTTTCTTGGCTAATTCAAAAAAAAGTTTTTCTCATCAATTTCTTCAATTTTTTTGTCTTTGTTGTCCATTTGCTGTTCTATAAGTAATTTTATTGTTTTTTTTTTTGCTAAAAAATGTATTTTATATTTGAAAAAAAAAATTGTTAAAAGAAATTGAATAATTAAGTTAAAAGTTATTAATTTTAAATATTTCATTATGATTATAACAAATAAAGAGATTATTACGAAATTATTTCCTTATTGGAATTTTCGCCTCTGGTGGGAATAATTTAAAGAAACCCAAAAAAGGGTTTATTATTTTGTTAATACCAGTGAGGCCTGTGCCGCGCAATAATACATAAAAAAAAGGAATTTTATTAAATGAAACTCAGTCATTATAGAAAATAAATTCAATTTCTAATAAGAAAATTTTAATAAAATTATTTTATTTGAGATTTTTTGTAATACCATAAATTTTTGTTGAGGGAGAATTTTGCGTTGTTGCAATTGAATTCAATACACTACCAAACCCTTTATATTGTCCATCTGCATAGCCGTTATCAATAGAATTTTATCAATAATTAATATTTTCAAAAAATAAAATTATTAATTTTTCATATAAATTCTTTTTTCTGAAAATTGAGTGACTATTTTCGGATCTTGAAATTCGGTTTCTTTTCGTTTTAAGTTTTCTATCATCCAACATTTTTACTTTAATTTAAATACCTTCAACAAAAGGGCATCGGAAAATATTTAATTGAAAAACGTAAAATTTCTATTGTTCTGAATGGTATCAATATTAATGCTATTTATTAATTAAAGATTATTTCATATAAATGTTGGCCATGATTACGTTTTAAGTGAACTATGCAAGAGATACAATTTTTAACCACTTTTTCCAGCATCTCGGCTGGTATCTCGCTAATAACACGTGTAATGTTGTCTTCCAAGACTGCAACTGGCGCTTGTTTATCAGCATAGATGGGTGACTTCATGCAGCCTCATAAAAAAATAGTCTAGAGGCGTCAAATCGCACGATCTTGCCGGCTAACTCACCGGTCCAAAACGCCAGATAAATTACTCACCAGACTCATCATCCCTCAATATGTCCATTGTTTCACGTGCTGTGTGGCATATAGGACCGTTTTTTAAAACCACATGTCGATCAGATCCAGTTTTTGCATTCTGAGCAAGAAAAAGTTCGAAATCATCGAGCGATAGCGGTCGTCATTGACGTCAACGTTGTGGCAAGCGCCATCTTTAAAAAAATTCTGGGTGCATTTTTGTGGATACAATGGCAGTTCTTGTGTTACCTGTGGTTGTTTATCAGACTAAATGCGACAATTATACTTATTCACATACCAGAAATGAGTTTCGTCATTAAATGCATTTTTTTGGTTCAAAAACGGGTTTTTCTCAAGTTGTTCTAAAAGATTTCCACTATGCCCCGATAGCGGTCACCAGTAACTTTTACCAGTCCTCAAAGAAATATGGCCAAATGATACCGTCGGCCCAAATGCCGCACCATACAATTACTCTACGAGGGTGTAGTGGTCCTTGGTGTATCAGTTGAGGGTTTTTTGTACCATAATAGCGGCTATTCTATTTATTAACAAATACAGCTCAGCATTGACGACTATTATTTTTTGCCAAAAATGGTGGTCGTGTATACCGGCCTGTAAAACTCGAGCACTCCAGTCTCGCCGACGTTAAGGGTCATTTCCCTGCAGCTGTTGTATCAATTAAATTGTATACCAGTAAAAAGGCATTTTTTTTGAGAATTTTTAACAAACATATTCCCAATTCTTGTGCACGGCGTCGATGAGAGGTACCCGGACATTCAATAACACTCTGCCTCACTGCATCAATCTTTTCAGGCATACGTCGTCCAGTCTTCGCTTAATCTCCCAGTGTATACATATTTTCAAAATTATACATTACACGCTGAATGGTTGACTTGCTCGGCACCAAAAAATCCACTTCATTTTCTCCGCCTATTCATTCACAATTGGGCAATTATTTAAATAAAATGTTTTAATAATTTGAACACATTGTTGCGGTGTTAGATGCTTCATAATAAATTATTATCGACCAAACTCTACGACTGTCAAATGCTACCAGACAAATGCCATCCAAACTAAAATGGCGGCCAAACAAAATCAACGTGGAATATAAAAAGTAACCTGTTTATAGACAAAATAAATATTAAAATTAATTAAAAAAAAGAGTTCAGCCTAAGCACTTAGGTTGTAGTTTCTTAGTTTCTCCTCCGCACGCCTTACTATTATAAAGTGTTGCCGCATAAGTGTGGTGAGCGGAATTCTGACATATTTTCGCATATCTTCTTCTTCTTTAAAAATATTTTTTTTTGCTACATACGGCACTCTTCTTTATAAGAAATGGAAATGGAAGCATAGCAACTACTCAAACCAAGTATATTTACTTCAATTAATCAAATATGGCAATGTGTACTCTGTTAAATTTAAAATCATATTTGAATATATTAAAAAAGTTTTACGCACTTTAATGCAAAATAAAAATCCCAACAATAATAATAATAATTTTACAAATTTTCAAATTTTCACATTTCATTCTGGTTGATGAAATAATTTAAGAAAAATCGTAAAATAATAGAAATTATCCAAAGTTTGTCGACATTTTTAATACAATAAGAAATGTATAGTAATTATGACAATTTGTAATTATTTAATCTTAAACAAGATAGTTATTGAATAAAAAGAAAAACATAAAATTAAAATTGAAGAAAATTTCATAGTAAATGATGCATAAAAGTGCTAACATTGAAATTAATTTCATTTTGGCAAAAAGTTTGCTATTATAAAAAAAAAAGGAAAATGGAGGAAGCATAAAATAAAGGAATTTAACTTTACATAAGAATGATTGGAATGATTGTGTTTATGTTGGTTTGAGGAAAAATTAAAGTGTAACTGAAGCAGAAATGACTGTGGTAAGCATAGAAGTTGTCTGCCTTTAAAATAGTTAAAGTCATTAATATTGTCTATCGAATTAATTTCGTGGCAAATGTATTGTTTGGTGAGCTTATAAAATAAGAATGCAAAGGGGAATAATATCCGAACCCAGTCAAATGAATCGAATCTAGCCAAAGTAACATGAAAATTCCATTCAACAGTTTTGCAACCTTTTAAAAACTTTTCTAGTATAAATAATGATTTTTCAAGTTAACCGCGGGGGTGCAAATGTAGCTGGGAACAACAAAAAAAAACGCTAAAAGGAACTTGGTAGAAATTATTTTTATGAAAAAAAAAATAAATAAATAAGAAACCCAGTAATATTTCTACAAAATGGAGATGAAGATTTTGAAATGACTAAATAAAAATAACGGAAATGGATGAAAATGGAGTGCAAATAATTAGTGGGAGAATATTAATACTTGTAAGAAATATTGTGAAGTGTGAATAATAAGGCAGAAAAAAGAGCAAACAAAAAAAAATCCTATTTAATAATTATCCTTTTTATTATGTTTTATTTATATTTTCTTTTGTCGTAAGTTTTGGATTGTCTTTTCATCATTACTTTCTATTTTGAAGCTCGCAAATATTTGGTAACAAAATACTTTCTTCCATTATGATCTCTACCAAATTTTCCAAATATCTAATAGATTATTTGAGTAGAGAATTCTATTCAATTTTCATGTAATTATCAACAAAAGTACAAGATAAAAGCGTCAGTACATCAATAAATAATGGCGAAAAATCAGTTGAATTTTCCCTTCTACTTCTGATTGTGTTTTTTTCTTTACCATAAATAATTTTTAGCATTTATTTATAATTTTTCCTATATGTTATTTTACATAATAAGAGTATTTATTAGTCATAATGTATGAATGCATTTATGCCTACTAATCGATAGTATTAGTTGGAATTAATTTATCAAAGCTGTCATAAGCATTATTAACTAATGTACCTGAAAAATATTATCATTCCAATGATGTGGAAAAAGTTGTAAGTCAATTCCAGAATTGAACAAATTTTTTTCTCTACTTATCGTTTATTATTACTATTATTATTTTTTTTTATTATTTAATATTGAATAAAAATATTTAATAAAATTAGTAAAAAACTGTTGTAGCCGGGCAAGAATTCTCTCTCTCTCTCTCTTTACCTATTTATTTTTATTGTAATATTTTTAAATTATGTAAATAACTAGAAATAAAGAAAAAAATTTTTTTTTAAAACTGCTTTTGAAATTATAAAACTCTAGATGCTTGATTTTTTCTCCTGTTACACACAATTTCCTTTTCAGAAATCAACCTCCTCCACTCCTATCAGGTAGAAAATAACCCTACCCCCTTCTGCCACTCCTATCACTTTCAATTCGCTATCGTTCATCTTCCAACAAAATGTCACCTTACCTCAGGCATTTTTTTTTTCTACTCAGATTTTTTCTATTGTAGAGTTTTTCTAAATTACTCAAAACCCGTTCCAAGTCCTGTTTTAAATTTCTAAAGAAACAAATTAAAATACTCTTCAAGATCTAACCACCTACAACTGGTCCATCCAGCAAACCGAAGACTGATATCATCAAAACCAACAAACTTACAGGTTGCTAAATGTCCCCATGGTCATGGCGCTGCATCGTAGCCCTTGAATCATATTCTAGAGACCTTACTACTGCTGCTATAGTAGCAAAAATAAACATTCAGTGCTGCCAAAACACACTGCGCAGAGAAATACAACCAAATAAACATTCAGTGCTGCCAAAACACACTGCGCAGAGAAATTAGATTTCGTAATTTACAAGGTGAAGCTGAAAAATAGTAGGCCCTTAAGAGCGTGACAATGCTACGACCTCTAGATAGCCTGTACTATAGTTCCTTTTAGACGTGCAGTACAATTTTCAATCCTTTTCGGTAATTACGAGACCCTAAAGAGCGTGCATAAGAGAAGCTGTGTTTTTGTAGTGCGTTAGAAAAATTGTAGTATAGCAAAATGTGGAGCAATGATGTGTCATCAAATTTTATAGTAAGTTTGGTTAATCCGCAAGCTTTACTTACAAAAATATGCAACGGGCTTTTCGGGGAACAATCCTTATAAACAAATGAGGCTTTCCGGTGCCATTAAGCTTTTTTTGAGGGTTGAAAAGTAGAAGATGAGTTAAGGTGCCAGTAAAATCACAGCTTTGAAACTCCTCGGAAATGTTAATATAGTGACACTCCTTAAAAGACGCAGGAAAAGGGCTCTTCGCATCAAGGCGGACATTACAGGCACATAGGTGATCCATCATGATGATGCCCGCTTTCACATGGCCACCTCCAAAAGGGGTTCTTATTGTTCCCCAATCCCAAACACACTTTTTTTATTTTCTAAGGTTATCCTGTATAGGGAGGCCTTCAACATTTAAAACTGATAAAAATATGGACCGAGGGCTTTTGCAAGGTAAAACTACCAAGGAGTAAACATTGTTTAGTTCTTGAACGACTCATAAAAAGGGTTCTTTGCGTCAGATAAGACATTGCAGACATTTGGATGCTCCATTCCGACAACACCCCCTGTCGCACGACCATAATATTTATAAATGACTTTCGGACAGAAAAGAGTGCTACCGACCTCCCCCCCCCTTTTCTTCATGTGATATAAGTACGTGTTACGTCTTTTTATTCCCAAGGACCATAAAAAACTTTAAAGGACATCATCTTTGCTTCTGCCGATAACAGCCGAAGGAGTGTAACAGGGGAACTGAAGGTGATTCTAGCGGAAGCATTCAACTCTATTACGAAGAGTGTAAGCAACATCTCCGCCCAAGTATAAAAAAACTATAAAATTGTTTAAAAAATAAATCGCAACCGTAAAAAAAGCCATATGGACTTGTGCTTGCTGATTTCGCTACACTCAGGATTCTGCACTTTTAATCGGGCCTATTTAGTACAGAATTTTTCTTAAAGTTGACTATTTTTTAAAGCGCCAACAAATTCTATTTTCTTTAGCTTTCTTCCATGTCATATGCTTTCGTTATTTTTTGTTTTTGTTTTTTTTGTAATCTATTATTTTGAGGTTTATTTGTACATACGATAAATTGCTTAATAAAGTAGCTTCAAATTTTTTAACAAATTTCATCTTAAACCAGTTGAGAACTTAATATCCATCAAAATGATTTTGTGGGATTGGAAAATGTTCACTTTATCCAGTATCTATGATGATTGCTTCGCTTTACCCAGCATGTATGGCACTTCCCTTTGTAACAAACTAAAGGCATTTTTCAAAAAAAAAAAAAATACAAAAATAAATAAGAAGAAAAATCCACTATTTAGTCAAGTGGTAGTTTGGGGGTTAGATGTACTTTCATGTTGTAGAAAGAAGTGGAAGTGAGGGCTACATCGAACGCAGAGCATCGTTCAGTGTTTCTCATAATCAGGAAATTATCACTTATCGATCGTTTTTCACATGTCACGCTCAATTTCGCTTTGAACGCACTTAATTCAGCTCACTTTAGTTTGATTCGATTCTTTTCGTTTGAAAATCCATTCCAGCACGATTCGTTCACTTCCTGGTTGGGTGCGCTAAGAACTCCCGGACAAAAGAGATGGAGCAGATGAGGAGATTCCTAACCGACAATGAATTCCTTTTCGACAGTCATGCCATTTAGTGGCATATTGCTATCTCCACCCAAGTACTGGATATCAAGTGGTTCGTCTGTGCGTGTATTTGTGCGATTGTGTGGAAATTCGTCAATGGATCCCTTTCGTAAATGAATGTACTCGTACTGTTTGGTTGAACTGATGACTGGGCCCAGGAATTTTTTGGAAAGAGGGGGGCGAAAGTAGTCACTGAACTGTTGTAAGCTGGCTAGTATCTGCCTGGTGGCATCGAAACTGGTATGGGAGTCCAGATGTCAGAGACATCCGACTGGCAGCAACGATACCGTTTTAAGGATATGTTTACGTATTTTAAGGATATTAGCAAAGTATTGCAATGCTAATCAATTTCGGATTGCGTATGTACATATTTTACTTGTATGCGATTAAATCGTCAATTTGATGAGATTATTACTTTGATAAGACACAGACTGTACAGATCCTTTAGATGAATAGCGAGAGGCATTGCAGAGAATGAAATGAGAAAATTTTTTGAGGGTGCGATAAGGTATTGATGATAAGGAAAAAAGGATAAAAATAATACATTATGATGTAAAAAAAAATATTTCATTGTTGGAAATCAAAAAGAAAGTGAAAGAAAATATCTCATAGGACCGACAGACAGGGTGGGAGGAAAGAGAAACTGTTGTAAAAATTTTGTCACAATACAGACTGTTTAGTCACAGATTATGTAAAATGTTCATTTTTTATTTTTGTTTGTGAAATTTTACTAAACTAATACTTGAGTGAATAAAGATTTCTAAGTATAATATCCGAAAATTCTATAATCGTAAAATTGTATAAAATTTCCTGAAACTCCATTCATTTTCTTCCCTTTTTTTTATGCTTTTGCTGAGAATATGTGTGTTTTTTTCCCTTGGTTGCTTTTGCTGAGAATGAGGATATTTGTATGTACGAGTAGGTATGTTTGACAACGTTTACGATTTTAAAATTTATTACAAAAGATTACAACAAGATTCATCCAGATAAACACGTTTCTGTGGTTTTTCGGTTACATTTCATTACGTTAGCAAATGAGAATGTCATTTTGGGTTTTTAGTAGAACTTTTCCCGAAAAATAATGAATTTGCGGAACGAACGAAAAAATAATATACACTCTAATGATGTAGTAATTTTTTTTATGTAGTAATTTTTCTATAATTTAGTTTTCTTTCATTATACAATAAGTTTTTGGTAATGATAAAAAATCACGAACACAAATCAAATAATGTTTATAAAAAAATTTATGGAAATAATTATTTGATAAATACTATCGGTTTCTCCTGCTAGAATCTTCTTCTATGCAAGCTATTCCTTTTATTAAATATAAATTTAATGTATTTTTTTATTATTCTTTCAAATTTACGCTTCAGAAAGTAGAATTAAATAAATAGTATAGTTTTAAAATGATCTAAAATTTTAAAATTGTCTACGTAAATATGATATTAAGTATAGTTTTGCAAAAAAGATAACCAACGGTATTAAATAAGACGATCTGGTAGGACAATTGGCATCACCAAATCTCGAAATTAATTGTTATGGGAACTTTTTTGTTATATTATGTGGCTTATGGTGCCTTCCTATTAAAATTACATATAGTTCAAATAAAAATCAACAAATTTAGGCTAAAAACGCTTAATTATCATACGGCCACAGCGCTTGGAATTGACGGTAACGGTCTCTCCTTCTTGATTTTCAGTGAAATACGGCCAATAATAACTTTAAACCAAAATACACAAAAGTGAGTATAATAAATTTTTTTAAACTAATTATGAGTTTTTAGAGTTTTTTGTATAAATTTTTCACTTTTGGATGTACTTACCGAATAACCAATGAGCTTCATCGCTCATCAAAATTTATTCGAAAAAATCAGCGCTCAAAACTTGTCATTCATTCGATGTATTTTCCATATATTTAATAATTATTTAAATGAATATTAAATGGCAAATCCTTTTTAACTAAAATAAAATCTTAAAAAATATATATTTATATAAAAAAGTTATATAATAGAATTGTACTTTTCAAATTGCAAAATGGATAATTCGGTACTTTTCTTTTGGAATTATTGTAATATAGAAATGACTTTGTAAGGTTTAGGTGAATAGTAATTTTGTCAGAAAAAAATTTTCTTTTTTGTGCTGCGGTTAAAGATAGTTTTTTATGCAATATAAAATAAATTTTTTTTATTCTCCAAAAACTTTTATATAAATTATAATTTTTAAAAAATCTTTGATTAGAAAAGGACCAAAAATTTCTCCCCCAAATTCATACCAGATATGCATTTTTAGTAGATGCATAATTTTTACTTAATTAGATATGAGTTTTTAGAGCTATTTAAATGATAATTAAATATCCAGCATTTAAGCAATGAGACCTATCGCTGAAGAAAATTTGTTTGAAAAATCAGCACCCAAAACTGGTTTCTCAACTATTGAAGCTGATAGATTAATTTTCTATGTATTTATTAAATGTTTAATTATTTTGTAAATGGCAAACATTTTTGTAACTAAAATAATATATAAAAAATATATGTTTATACAAAATAGTTAAATTACAGAACTGTACTTTTCAAACTACAAAATGGATATTCTGGTATATTTGCATTGGAGTTATTGACATATAAAAAACTATGACGTTGTAAGGTTTAAGTGAATAGTAATTTTATCAACAAAAAAATTTCTTTTCTGTACTGCAGTTAAATATAGTTTTTTTATGCAATATGATAGTTGTTTATGCTAAATTATTTTCTTTAATTATCTAAAAATTAAAAAAAAAGGGTAACCCAAAATTTCAGACCAAAATGCATACCACACATGCACTTTAAGCAGATGTATAGCTTTTTCTTAATCAGGTGTGAGTTTTCAGAGCTTATTAATATATCCACCGAACAATAAATGAAATTTTCTCATCACTGAAGAAAATTTTGTTCGAAAAATCAGCATCCAAAGCCTTTTTCTCAATCAGTTCTGTATAGTTCATGATTAAATATTTGATAAATAATATTAAATTGCTAAACTTTTACAAAACAGTCGAAAAGCAAAGATTCTCTTAGGAATAATGGAATCGATATCAATTGGAAAGCACAATTATTCGATCTTAACCCTATTGACCTATTGAGCATTTGTGATCTGATTTAAATCGTGTCTTTTAGAGGCAAAACCAAACAACAACTACCAACTTAAGAGCTACAAGGTTTTCAGACTCTTATTAATTTATTTTTAATTATTTTTATAAAATCTTTAAATAGTCAGACTATTGTCAAAAGTAAAGGTTACTGTAGAAATTACTATGCGAAGTTGAATTTTATTTTATCCAATAAAAAAGCACCTTGGAAAAGTTATGTTGTTTAGAAGATGTCGAAGAGAAGTTCAATTTACTAAAGAATAAACATAATAAAATAGTCTCATATATTATGTATGATCCCACACTGGATATTTAAAACAATTTGGTATGGTGGTCCAAAAAAGTAAACGTGTATTTATAATGCCCAATGGATTTTAAAAATTCCCCAATAAATCAAAAATAATCAAAAGAATTATCAAAGAAATTATTGCAATAAACAGAATATCAAATTGAACCATTGGATCTGTAGTTCTACAAGTAAACGGATCGATTCTTACAAATATTAGCTTGTCAATATTGATAATCACGTAAAATAATAAAAAATTCCAAAAACGCAGAAACGTACGTATTTGTTGATAATCCTACCTGCAAATGTGCTGCAATGAATATTCACCTTCTTTTCTACCATAGTGAGTTTATTATTTGTACATTCCAAAGTAGCAGATTTTCCTTCTTGCCAAAATATGATAAAATAAAGCCCTTAAGTACATAATAAAATAAGTTTTCTCATTTCGTGACCAATTTTTAGTACTTTGAAATTGTTTTTACAGCTATAAAAAATATAAATCACACCATTTATAAATCATTCTTTACAAATATTGACACCAAGGATATTTTATTTACGTTTACCTACAACAATATAACACCTGGAATCAAAATAAACGGCAAACAGGCCAACAGTTTATCTTGTTTTTGATGATGTTCAATAAAACAATAACTTTTGAATAATGGCAATACAAGTACTTGGATCGATTATATGTACATTAAACAAAATATATATTATAATTTATATTTTTTTATTTACTTTTTTTTTGAATATTAAATGATAATTTTTATTGAACTTAAGTGGAATATTCAATTAAAGGAATGATAATTTAATTAAGTTTTTTTTTGTTTTAATTAGATATTTATTGATTTAGTAATATTGATAAAAAAATTACAGATTTATGTTAATTAACTTTCAATTTTATTTATTTTTGTCCCACAATAGTCAGTTTAGCTGAAAAATATATATAAAATTTGTGTTCAAAATTAATAAAGCATTATCCAATTTACGATTGAGAAAGTGTGGTTTAATAAAATATATTTTATATTCAAATTTGGATAACATTTTTATTTAATTATTTTGAGTAAACTTTGCCATTATTAATTAAATAAAATATTATTTAAATAAATATAATGAAACTGTTTGCACGACTTGGTCCTTTTGAGATAATTTTTTAATGAATTTTTTGAATAAATCGTTTTTTTGTGATTCGAACATTATTTAAGGGATGTTGCTTTTAAGATGTTGTCAAAGCTAAATATTATCTGCGTAAATACTAATTTTTTTCATCATTTTGTAAAATAAAATTTCAACGGCGTCAAATTGCACGATCTTTGAGGCCAAATAGCATCATCAAATGTCGGAATTGAGCGCTCTGGGAACTTTTCTCATAAAAAAAGCAAATTTTTTTATATTGTATAGGTTCTTAAAACCATATATAGTTTAGATAAAAAAAATTAGGTTTAGTCTAAAAAAAAAAATTGATTATTATACGTGCATAGCACTCAGAATTCACAGTAAATTCAAAGAAATACGTTCTAATGATACCTTCGGACCAAAATTCATACCAGACCGTCTCTTTTCATAAATACAATAGCTTTTTTGCAATTATTTATAGATTTTTATAGTATCATAAATGCAAATTTTACCATTGACATATCCACCAACCGAAAAATAAGTGCAAATGAGTTTTAAAATTTTTTTCGCAAAACGTTTGCTATAGCGTAATTAACAGTTTTTTTTAGCGTGTCCTGTACGCATTTAATAGTAAAAAAATTTTATTTAACACAAAATGGTAAAAATTATGCTAAATAAATTTTATCTTATATAAAATAATTTTTGTAAAAACTACTAACTGACAGGGCTACAGATTCCAAACTATAAAATGGATAATCCTATAATACAGGGTTTTCAAATTAGAACTTTGTTTTTAATTTTAAATAAAACATACATTTTTTAATATAAATTTCATTATTTTTTTATTGAAATATATTATAAAGATTTTTGCATTTATGAAAAGAAATAACAATATTCGGCATTTGTTTACCACGATCCTTTTGATCGTATTTTTGAATAATCGTCGCACAATTTCATGGACGACGCGGTTGATATTTGTTTTGAGCTTTTAAATTATATGTGAACTATTGTCATAAACAGTATCTTTTACATAGCATTACAAGAAAAAGTCCAAGTACGTTAAATCACCTCTTCGCGTTATTAGACGTCCATTGAATTTGGTTTTCAATAAAGCGATTTTTTTCTTGAGAAGTGTGGCACGTAGCGCCATTTTGTATAAACCACAAGTCGTTGATATTTATGTCATCACAAATAAACCATAAAATATTTGTTACCATATTTTTGTACCGCACTCCATTGACAGTAAGTCTATCACCAGCCTCGTTTTCGAAAAAAATTCGGACCAATGATACCTCCGGCCCATAAAGCATATCCCACATAGTGACACCTAATAAATGCAGGGGTTGTCCAATAACAACTACTCTTGAATTTTCAGAAGCTTAAAATCCAACAAATGTGCTTGTTAACATAGCCGTCTAAGTGAAAATAAGCTTCTTCTGCGCCCATTTTCATAATGAATTTAAATTATTTTAATACAGTAAAATTATAAATATTATAAGAAATGGTAAACCTTCTATTATAAAAAGGTTAAAAAACTGAAAAAAAACTGAATAAAAAAAAATATCTAAAGGAAAAGTTCTAATTGGCAGACCCATTTTTTTCTACAAAAGCTTTTTTTTTAAACTTAAATTTTGATTTTTACAAATAAAGCTAAAGAATTAAAGAAACTTAATTAAAGGTTATCTTTTTTAAAAATTATACGTAACAAAAAGGAGAAGAAAAAAACAAAATACAATAAAACCATAAAATAATACGTTATATTCTACCAACTAATTTACAAAAAGTCAAAGAGACAAAGTAAAAAGTCCTTTTCAACATTTAAATCACTTATATTAAATAATCAGATCTATTTAATATTATTAATATTCTAAGTTTTATTAATATTATACCAAAAAATTCGTCTATTTTTAAATGATTTTTTATTTTCTTTTATTTTATATTTTATCTAAATACAAAATTATATTGTAATTCCCAAGAGTAATATTAAAATAAAATATCTAAAGAAAAAAAGTGATTATAATAGTAGTAATAAAAATCAATAAAATAAACCAAATTTCAAATGTGTTAAAAGGCCAAACCCAAAAATTAACTGTTCGTATTGTCGTAATGGAAAAATTATCTATTCTAGTAGTTGGCTTCCTTGTTAACTTCCTAACCTATTAGATGGCTCAGTATTGTCCCCACTTCGAATAACCTCAGTTTACACAAAATAGTGACCAGATAATTTAGATTTAAATCTTTTTGTCCTTTTTCTATTATTGTATATTAGATGAAATGAATATGAGCTACAACAAACAAACAAACGCTCATTCCCAAATAATAATAATAATAATAATAATAATAATAAACTCTAAATTGCTCCAAACAAATACGCATATCCTATGTTCATTTTGCGGTGGTTCATTTGGAACACAGTGTGAAATAAATGTGATTCGAAATGTGAGCTCATACATTAATGCCAAAATCCCATCCATATATTGGAGCTGTGCTCCAGTTGTGGTCGTTTTCAGATGTTGACTATAAAATGATTTTAAAAAAAAGAAGAAAAAGAAGAAAAAATAAACAAAAATAAATAAAAACTATAATAAAAATAAGAACGTAATAGAAAAAAACCCAAACAATCGAAATGGCGAAATGGAAATTCCTTTGGGATTTAACATTTGGATTTGTCCTATTTACCCTTTTAGATACACACACACACACACACATCCCCCCTATTAGGGCTCAAAATTCCCTCTCTTCGTTCGTCTACATTTGACCTACATTTTCTCAATCTATCTTAACTCTATTGTAATAGAATCTGTGGCAAGATAAAATAAAGTAGTAGACATACACGACTGGTGTTTTGTACTTTGGTTTAGTACTGCATTCCTACAAGTTCTTCGGTGGCGGTACTCAATTCTATCTAATCTACAAGTACGTGTATGTATCTACCCTCTATATCATATGAGTTAATAAAGAAAATTTTCACATTCTCAATATAATCATATCAGTTGAGTTACCGAATAAAATCTTCTGCAGTTTTGTTACGGGTGAGGGTGGTGCAGGGGGTTAGGTTTGTTGGTTTTTTTTTTTTTTGAATTTATTTTTCTTATAAGAAACTGTACAGGCAAAAAATTGATACAGAAGAAAAATAGTAAACGAAGTGAACTAACTGGAAGGTATGGAAGAGACAAAATATCATCAATTAAACTGTTGAATATAGGAGAGAAAGAGAGAGACCTCTCATAGAATAGAAGTAAATAATAGCAAGATGGAAAAGGATCTATGATGAAAGTTGATAAGGTTATTGTCAAAGTTCGTTGCAAAGCGAATAATGAAATGAAGTCGAAAAAATGAATACAGCGCAACAAGAGTAAGAAAGTTACTTAAAGTCAAAGAAAATCTGAAAATATCCTTTTTGGATTGGTCCTTGAGTAAATTTACTATAAGGTCGTGAGCTCTCGAAAAACTTTTCCATGAATTTAGTTTTCTTGTTGTTTTCAGTTTTTTCATTTCTATTTTTAGGGTTTTTTTTTTTTTGTGGGATAACGGGGGACGGGGGGTTATGGTGTTACAAGAAAGTGGTACAATTTAAATAAAATTTGGATGCCAACGAATTTTTGTTCTTAAAGCTTCTATTGCCAACAGAGTTTATTACATACTGTATAGTTGGTATTTCTCAATTTTTTCATAGAGAGTATGTATGTACATTTGGCAGCTTATAGGATAGGGAAAAAATTGAGAACATATAAAAAAAAAAACAGGAACTAGATAAGGGATGAAGCTGGCAAAATGTATCTAATATGGCTGATGCTGGTTCTCTCCAAAACCAGCCAAAGATTTTGTCACACTTTTTACACATTCGATAAGTGTTAGCAATCTGCTTGGGGACAGATTTCTTCTTCTTTTTTCCATAAAGGATATGAATTGGATTTACTTACATTTCTCTTTAAATTTTTTCAAATTTACCATAAAGATAAAATGTGCCTGTAAAGATGCTAGACAGAAAGGATGCCTTGCTATCAATTTTATTAGACGGTGCTTTTTGTGGTTCTCCAGTCAACTACTTCCACGATGCTGATACTGATTTCATTTTTTTTTTTAAATTTATTTATTTTGCCTATTTTCTAATGATAAAATCAATAATACAATATAAAAAATAAATACTATAGAAAAATTCAAACAAACGAAAACATTTTGATCCGGTGTGATTATGAGAAAATTGACATATTGACAAAAAGTATTACTGAAAGTTGCATTCTTCGATTATAATAAAGAGCGTCGACTATTAAATTTAAATAAAAAAATTATTTAGTTAAAGTATATATGCTTGTATGTGTGTATTTTGTATATATTATTGAAGGATGTGGTGGAGAGGGGAGAGGGTTGTTGAGCAAGAATGCAAACAACAATTTTATAACCGGTGTGATTGTGTGTTCATTTTTGTTGTCAAATTTGTATGTGAAAATTTACAAAAAAGACACCACCCCCCTCCCACCCTTCCAGCTTCAGGGTTTCATTTGTACCATTTCTCCCCATCGTCTAACCTCATCCTTAATGCGACATTTCTGTCTGAGTAATGGAAAAAAGTTGTTTAAGTGTTGTTGTTTGTTGAGCATTTTCCCACATCCGAGTAAACAAAGTTTTACAATGGAGCAAAGCTACACACACACACACACATACAAACGGGTCACATTCTAAGGGGAGAATCTAATACATTGACACAAATATAAAGAGGTAAATTTATTCATAGCTTGACTTTAATAATATTACCGAATATCTATGGTATTTATCTCATTTCCACTTACGCATCATATCAAAATGTTGTTTTGCTTTCACTTTAACTATTTCCTAATGTGTTCGTACGGTAACCATAAATACAAAACGTACCCATCGTAAAGGTGGGTGATTGCTAACATTTTGCCTACTTCATTGTCCTGAAATAACACTAGTTCTTCTTTATAACCTAGCTAAATGATCCTGCATCGCTTCGTCTTATTATCCTGATCATTGTGGTACTCTTCGTCACTGCACACCACCATTTCACCCGTCGATGAAAATTATTACCAACTTGTATGAGGAGGGATGACACAAGATGGTTCAGAGGGATGAATACTTGTCGTAATTTAGTGAATGAAAATGTTTTCGCACTTCCAAGTTTAATGTTGTGTGTTAGGAAATTTCTGTGATTAGTGGTGCCAGATTTTGGGCATTGTCTGCTCTAATGCCTTCCCCGAAAAGCATTTGCATGTTAAGGGATCTATTTAAGCATTATATTATTCAAAGATGAAATGTTTACTATTACTACCCATCATCTTCATCAGCTTCTATTCGTTTGCACTCGTTCTCGTACAAGTGCCATGAGTCCTTGGGTCATCGTCAATCTCAGATTTGTTATCATCATCGTCACGGTTATCGCCACAGTTTCTTTAGTTAGACTACTACTAGTTAAACTATTTGTCAGGATTTATAGTTGACCAAATTAACCAGCACATCCTAATCGCAAATTATGCAAATTAGATGATGTCTGTTTGGTTAGTACCTGCCAATTCGTTCATGTAAATATTCCACAAACGTTAAAAGGTTCCACGCTAAATCTTAGTTAACATGCTCGTCTAACCTGTATTCAAATCGTAAATTAACTCACATATTTCACACAATAATCAATAATAAACACCCTTAATAATTAATTATATATATATATACATATACGAGTTGTTTAGATAAAATCTAGATTTATTATTATATAATATACTTAATTAAAAGATGTTCATTAGTAATAAAAAGAGAAAATATTGAAAATAATCAATGTCCTTTTTTTATAGGAATTGAATTTTTTTTTTAAAACAAATTTTTTCTTTATTGTTTTTTTATTTCAGAACTTGCACTATGATGATAATTACTGGAAGATGACCCTTCAAGGACGATATTTACAGGTTAGTATTTTTACTATTTTTCCGCTTGAACTTTATAAAAATTCCTGTTACTCGAATTGAGCATGTTTCACGAGAAACTAGAAATTTCATATCTTAATTAATAATTACTTAAAAATTCTCTCTAGTTAAGATTTACAATTCATGCGAAATTTGTGACTCAAAATTTGTGGCAGCTTGCATTTCCATCTATCCTTAATCATCCTCATTACCTTATTACTGAGATACCATTTTTTCCATATCTCTTCAGTAGCGCACTCATATTTCCTCTAATCCTGTTCATTTTGTTAAATTTCAAAAACATTAATTTTGTACTTATGCAACCGTATTTATTCAAGCGTATTTTTTTTTACTAGAGTACAGATATGAGTACACGAAATTCGAGTGAATTTTCTGTGAAATTTACACTACAATATACCACACAGAAAAAAACAGACTGTAAGTTGTCTGTTCTCCAAGGATGATAGTCTTGTTAGGTTAATAGGATGAATAAGAATTTTCGTATCCTTTTCTCATTAAATTATGTTTGCTTGTAAATTATTTTTTGCCAACGGGAATTTGCCTTTCTTTACACACTATATCTAAATATGTGATGAGAGTACATCCTCCAGTATGACTAGAGAAGGGAAAATAGAATAATTAGATAAATATGGTATGAAATGGAAAAATACCTTTTCCAAAGAAAATCTCCAATTTAAGTACATCTATTTAACATAATTAATTAAAAATTTATCATGAATCTTTCACTTATAAAGTAAATTTTTTTTTCTTATGAACATTTAAGCGCATTCTAAAAAAGAATTCTTAAAGAATTTTATTAAGATTTCAACGAAAATGTGTTAATGTCATAAAATAGAATTTTTGTTTTGGTATTTTTTTTTTTAGAATATTTAAATTATAAAATCTTTTTATTCAAATTGCGGTTTGGAAAGTAAAGTTAATTGAAATAAACATTTAATATAAAATTTATTTAAACTTTTATTAATTTATATTACATAAATCTTGCCATTATTTAATTATATTATATTTTTAATTTTAAAACTATTCAAAATTGTATAATTTTTTTTGTATACAATTAGTTATATCGAACACTGCATTATCGACAATAGGAAACTTTTTCTGATTATGACGAATGTTGGTTATTTAAATACTCTAAAATTTAAAATTTATATACAAAAATTTTATATTTTACGTAATTTTATAAGAAAAATTTTAAATATGTCAAATCGTACGATCTTGGAAATCAATTGATATCATCAAATATGGAAATTACACACTCTGGCAACGCATAATAATATATAATAAAGCCAAATTTTATCGTACTGTGTGGTTAGGGGTATCATTTTTTTAAATTTTTATATATTTTAGTTTAGATAAAAAACATTTAAGTTTAGAACAAAAAAAGATTTCAGTTATTATAGGGCCATAGAACTCAGAATAGAGGGTAATAGTGCTCCCTTCTTCAATGACACCTTCACACAAAAATTCCAATAAAACCATCACTTTTTCAAGATAAAAAAGCTTTTTATAGTTATGTGTTACTATTAAAAATTATGTATAATAAAATTTGGGTTATTCACATTTCCACCAAGCTATAAATGAGCCTCATTTCTAAAAAATATTTTTACTCTTAAAGCGTGAAAAATGTGATAACAACCGATTTATTGCTTATTTTTTTAAATATTTTATTATATATTTTTAAATGGAAAACTATGTCCTTTAAAAATAATTATTTTAATTATATATTTATATAAAAATTATAAAATAACTAAGTTATACTTTCCATAATATAAAATGTATAATCCTTTAGTATGGGTATAGTTTAGACAAATTAATTTTTTTCTTATGAAAAATTTACCTTTTCTGTAATATTATTTTAAAAAAATATGCGTAATTAAACCTTTTTAATATATATAAAAAAAATTAAAAAATTAACAATAAAATTCCAAGTGTGAAAGAGTGCATTTTAGAACCTGTAATGAAAATTCTAAACAAAAGCCTTGACATTACTGACAGTGGAACGATTTATGTACCTTCATATCGAAGGTATTTCAACAGCCAAATTGTTATGTTAAAATAGTTTTTGTAAAAAAAAAATCATAGAATCTAAGCTGCAGCCATTTGAATGGAGTGGTGTATTTGTATTCACTACCAATTCAGAATAAGAAGCAATTGAACGACATCCTTCCATACAGTGCAAAGGTACAATTTTCTTTTGAAATTTATTGTTTTTCAGTTCAGTTAGGACCAATTCGACTTAATTCAAAACACACCTCTTCCACCTTTCTCATAGCAGTGGAATTTTTTATTTCGTATGTTATCCTGCCAATGTGCGCTCGTACGTTATGTGAATTGTACAATTTACCTTTTAGTGGGAATTATTCTCGGCCAACATTTTCTAAAATTCACAATACAGAATAGTTGAACTTAGTTTGATATATCGTCGTAATGGCGTAGGCTGCTGCTCTCTAAATTGCACTGAATTGCATTGTAGTGTGTGCATGTACAGAAGTCAAACTGCGACTATTAAAATCGAAGGAATAGAAAAGGTTCAGAATAAATATCCTGTAAAGGATAAAAAGCAAGTTGCCATAGAAATGCAACGAATACGATCGCCTTGTGAATGAGATGCATTTGAGCCGCACAATGGGGTGCTTTGTAGCAAGCTACTTACGGCGACGAGTGCGAGTAAGTGTATCATGAGTACTAGTAAATACAAGATGGGACCCACATTAAATCCATACTCAAATACGCCACGTACCCATAGTCAGTCATAGCTAACTATAAGCATACATGTGGATATATTTTATATTCGATTAAAAATATGGCTGCCAAGCTTAAAAGAGAAGCTTAAGAAAGATTTGCCAGGCATGTGGGGTACGGGTAGAGGTGCGCTTATTTCTTTTCAAAAATTCCTTTTTTTGCTCCTCATTCTCCTTATTGTTCTGCTGGGTTTTTTGTTTATTTTTTTTTTTTTGGTTTTCCTTTTTCAAATATTCTGAATAGTGCACTTATTTTGCCTGCCACATTTCGTTAAGTCCTATCGCTAGTATTCAGTACGCTTTCAAGTGTAAAGTCAGTCACACAGCTTTTACTCTCTTTGTTCGTGCTTATCTATCGTTCTGAAATGGCATTGTTCGTAGTGCAAGCTTTTAACTTAAAACCGTTGAATAGCCTTCATTAGGGTTGGTAAGTTTTTAATCCGTTAAATTTTCAATCTTAAGATTGAAAGAAGGTATACTAATTCGGAAAATTCACACAAGCACAATTTTACTTAATGTATTTCTTTACCAAAGATACGTGTACGCAAAAATTCACTAAAATATGTCAGATATTTTATTTTGTTTTACTATTTTTACAATAAGAAAAAGAATTTTTAGCTAATTTTTTTTAAATATTTTTTTACGATTATTTCAAAATATTTTATATAATAAAAATTAAATATATTAATAAAATAAAAATTATCAGGTGGTGTATTGTTGATAAACAATAATCCAGTTTTTAGTTTGGAAAATAAAATTCTAAAAAAATATATATTAAATTAGACTTTGATAAAGTTTTTAATAAATTTTATTATATTAATTTTGCCATTTTTTTTACAAATATAATAATATTTAAATTATAGCCAAAAAAAAACTTCTTCCGGGACTAAATCCTTTTAAGGTAATTTTTTAATGACTTTTTCGCAAATTTCGGGTAATAATTCGACCATTACTTGAAGTAAGTTGCTTTTTAAATGCTCTTACATTTATAAATTATATGCATAAAGTGAATTTTTTTTAATAATTTTATAAAGGAAGATCCGAAAGCAACAAATCAATGCACAACACCATATCTCCAAATAATGCGTGTTGGGGAAATGTTCGCATTAGTTCTGCCAAAATTTGCCATGTTGCATGAATTGTGGTGCTATTATTTTTAAAATCGCATAATCAACAGAATAAAATATTAAAAACCAATTTAAAAAAAAGTCAGTTATCACAGAGGGGTAATAGTGCTCAAAATTGGCAGTAACGATATCCCCTGCATCATTTTCAAAGAAATACAAGCCATTGACAATAGTTCAGACCAAAATACATATTAAACAGTCACTTTTCGTAGATTTAATAGTTTTTGAATCGTTACTTTTTCACCAGGCCAGAAATCACCTTGATCACTGAATAAAATTTTGTTTAAAAATAATCAACATCCAAAAAACTATTATTCCAGAACCCCACATAACCACTTAACAGTACACTTTTTATTACTATATACTAATTTATTTAAAAATGGCAAATAATATTTTAAAAAAATTATTTAGTTAAAATTATATATTTTAATAAAAATTATTAAATACAAGAATTATATTTTCCAAATTGCAAAATGGATAATCTATAAGTTGTAGAAAATTCACAGTAATTTTTCCTACTTCTTGCTGATAAAATTAATTTTAAATTTATTAACAAATAATTTAGAAATTTGTTTTATAAAAAGAAAAAATGTATGTTAGAAAATTGCATATTTCGTTTTTTTTTATAAAGAAATAATTTTACTTAATAGTCAGTCTCTTAAGTCACAGTACATAACCACAATAAAACTGGAGTAATAAAATAAGTAAACTCATAAAAAATATACGAAAAATAAAGAAATAAATTAACAACAAAACCACATTGTCTAAATTACAAATAAATGACTTTCAATAACAAGAATTGATGGCGATTCGAAACTAAATTTATGAAAACAAATCAAATGAATACGTTTCCAAGTATTTTGATTAAAGTTCATCTTACTCTGACTTATTACTAAATAATATCGTAAAAAAAAATAAGTTGTAAACATTTTTTTTTTGTATATATGTGTGGAGAAAGAGAGGAAAAAAAATAAATCTCTTTTGCGAAGGGATACTTAATCAAAAAGTAAAAGTAACAGTATAAAAAATTGAGTGTAACCATCAAAAAGTCAATTCACGTTGCCGCAATAAGAATAAAAAAAATATCGAATGTCAAAAGTTAAAAAGTCAGGAAAAAACAATTTTTTTTTTTACCGATGGTAGGTATTTTTGTTCGTCCTTTTCCTGCCTCAGTTATTTGGATGGGGAGAAAAAAAAATCCAAGAGAAAAATATTTTCGTATAACTTTTCAACGGTTTTCAATCAAAAGAAAAAGTTCGTAACTGAAAACATTCAGTCACCTTACATATATCCTTGCCATTTTCGAACAAACACACACCCAACTCTTCTGGCATATGCACAATATTCATATTTATTTATAACAAAATTTCTTCTTTCAATTTAATCTTTCAACTTCTTTCGGTATCCTTGCCATTTCTTTTAATTTCTCTTATTGAGCAACAAAGAACAAGCAAGGATACCCCTTGTATACTGCGAATACTTTAACAAATCTCTTCTAGACTAACATAGATGTGTATGTATGTAGGCATGCCAAATTTTTATGAGTTAAATCCATGATTCCGAACACGAATCGTATTTTTCATGACACATTGTTAAAGTGAAACTTTTAAAATGCTATTAATCAGAATACTAATACGTTAAGATATATAATATTTCTGTATGGTGGTCGGTCGGTTGCCCTTCTTCCACCTTTAAATATATTTTTATAATAAATATTTATACATATTTCTTAATATATTTTCTTCAATTTATTTTGATGATATTTTTTTTTGTAATTTTTGATGATATTTTTTTCCTTATTTTTGGGGTGATTTGTATTTTTCTTCTTCTTTTTTTTTTGCAACTTGAATACGTGAATACATAGAAATGGTAACACTTGAGCTGTTTATCACCTTATTACCTGTCATATGTGAAAATATATCACTTGTAAAAAATTCCCTTTTGGTTGAACAACAAGCCATATAGCTTGAAATCTTAAGTGCTATATCCCTTCTCTTATCCTTTAATTGGTAACAATATCCATTTTCGTTTTTCATTTTTTAAAGTGAATTTTTTGGACAACTTTTTCGTAGTTGACAATATTGTTGTACACATATATATTAGGGAATATTCTTTTTTTTTGGTGAATTTCCATTTTACCTTCTCTTCAGGTTCTATGAAAATTTTAATGATTATTTTTTATTCATAAGAAAATGAACAATTTTTTTTTATTATTTTTTTTTTCAAATATTTGACCACATAAAACTCATGAAAAGTTTTGTATATTTTTTCTATAATAGTGATTTATATAATGTTATGAAAGTTTACCACAATGGAAAAATTGTTCATTTTTTTTCGTTCTTTTAAATTTTTCGACAAAAACATGTGATATGTAGGAGGATTATCCAAGAAAAGCTGTCTTGTTTAAAAAAGCTTTTTAAAGTTATTTCGTAAGTTTTGACCAAAAATAAATTCAAAATATATAAAAAAAAAATAGTCAAAGCAGAATTGCTAATGTACAGGTGTTAGAAAAAGATCTAAATTACTACCAAATTTTGAAAATTATTTAAAAAAATTGTTCTGATATCATTTTGTAATAGCAGCTGAAAGTGTTCGATTAAAGGCGGTCTTCCTCAAGGCAGTATTCTTGGTCCACTTCTATGAAGTTATGAGAGTGAATTTTTATTTTATATTTACACATTAACGTTGTCCCCTTCAAAATAGTTTCTTTAGTTTCTTTAGGTAGCTAGGCTTTTTGTTGCAGTTATAAAAGGCTTCAACTCTGTAATCGCCTTCAGCTCCTCTGTCATATTGTTTTCGATGCTATCGACAGTACCAAAATGGCGTCGTTTCAAGTGTTTTTTTTTATTTTATCGTGAGAAATAAAAAAATATCACAGAGACTCAGGTCATGTTAACAGGGTGGCCTAGTGAAAAAGAATATTTTGTCGAAGTTCATTTATTAGGTTATTTTAAGTATAAGCATAACTACCGACAGATGGCTCTGTTTAGCAAATGAAAATTAAGAGTTCGATCATCATAATCAGAATATTTACAGTAATCACCCTCATATTGTTGCGAGAAAAAAATAATTTTCTAACCTTACATTTTTGTAAATACTTATTCCCACCTCCTAAGGAGAACCTTCTATTATAGCCGGTCTTCCTCAAGGTAGTGTTCTTGTTCCACTTCTATTAGCAATAATTCTACAATCCGCAGAGAAATATCTTAGATATATTTTTTCTTTTTTTCTTGTTTGTTTTTTAAAGAGGTCCTTATAAGAAATTTTGTGAAAAGGATTATTTTCTCGAAGTTATTTTACCATCAAAAAGTTAGATTATTTTCAGTATAAGCATAACTACCAACAGATGGCTCTGTGTAGCATATGCAAGTTAAGAGTTCGATCCTCATAATCAGAATATTTACAGTAATCACCCTCATATTGTTGCGAGAAAAAAATAATTTTCTAACCTTACATTTTTGTAAATACTTATTCCCACGGAGAAACTTCGATTATAGCTGGCCTTCCTCAAGGCAGTTTTCTTGGTCCACTTCTATTTGCAATAATCCTACAATCCGCAGAGAAATATCTTAGATATATTTTTCCTTTTTTTCTTGTTTTTTTTTAAAGAGGTCCTTATAAGAAATTTTCTGAAAAGGATTATTTTCTCGAAATTATTTTACCATCAAAAAGTTAGGATATTTTCAGTATAAACATAACTACCAACAGATGGCTCTGTTTAGCATGTGGAAGTTAAGAGTTCGATCCTCATAATCAGAATATTTACAGTAATCACCCTCATATTGTTGTGAAGAAAAAATAATTTTCTAACTTTACACTTTTGTAAATTCTTATTCCCACCTCCTAAGGAAAACCTTCGACAAGGGATACGAGTATGAATTTATACTCGTATACGCACTTACAAGTCGTCATACATATGTTTCTTATTTTAATTATGCTCATATTATTGTGAATGAATGTAAAGGAGAATGAGTCTATTTTAATTATGATATTCACAATTATGACTATAGAAAAGTTTTATGCAAAAGTTATGTTTCATGTTTGGGTTTTTTAAGTCCGTACGTTTATATATATATATATATTATGTTCTGTTAACAATTCTATGATTATTGTTATTATTGTTAAAATTGTAAACAGAATCCTATTAACTGAATATTAAGGCAAACTAACATGACGCTATTTTCAAGATTGTTCACAAATTATTCCCATTTAAATTTTGTTGTTATAATAGAATTCTTAGCTTTTCTTTCATACAATACAATGCAGATGTTCATCTTTTGCTCATCTTCCTGTTGCTATTGATAATAAATTTTTAACCTGTATTCTTAGTGCTATTACTAATCCTACAATTATGTTAGAATACTTCTTCCGAAACTGAAATGGCACAATTCACAATTGGATTCGAATGAAATTTTAAATATCAATTCATTGTTAATTTTCGAACTCTTCCAAATACCTAACACCAAGTTTGAATTTCCGAAGAAAACAAAATTTTCATAAAGCCAAACGGGATATGAAAATCAGAAAATCATTTGTGGTTTTTAGTATTATTACAAGTATTTTGTATCAAAGCAAAGGCACTGCTTTCATTCAAATAAGCTAGCAATAGAACGAGTATTTTGCCACTTTATAAATATATTCTTGTACATATTCAAAACCATCGTCTATTCATGGACGAGTAAATACTTTAACTCGTGCTGCTTTGCAAAAATAATTCTATATAATTTTAACCACAACTAGGAAATTATACTCTGTCAACCTCCTTTTTTGGCCCAGCTCCTGAGAGGGTATATGACTCCATCCCCAGTCTAGTTGAACAATGCATATGCGAGAATATGTACACTTTTGTGTCATTCTATGTACTTAATTTTAACGAGATTTCATTTTGTTCGTCGTATGCCAGGTTATTTGCGCTTATTTATTTATAATTAAATTAGTTTCATAGTTTTCTCGTTTATTTTTCAGTTACTCCCAAGATGTTTACTCTATAGTAAAATATCTATTCAAATTATATGAATAAATATCAGTACCAAAAAAACAAAAACAAATTCAAATGACATACTTGTGCTTATATATCCATAGTAGGTATGTGCCTACGTATTTGTACGTTCGCGTATTCATGAAAATTCATTTGCATACTCTTCATTATCCTTGGAAAAGTTTTTCTTTCTCCTCGTATTATAACAGAGTGTTTGTATATATTTAAAATTAGATTTTGACCAGGTAAATTAAGATTTGTTATTTATTTTGTTCTTTAAAATTTTCTAATTTTTTTTTTTTGGTTTCTTTTTTTTTTTGCTAATTAAAAATATGACAGTTTTACATAAAATTAATATTAACAATTTAGTTTTAAGACTTATTTCAAAAAGATGAGAAATACTGTTGGTATTATTTTATTAATAAATTCTTATTAATATGGTATTAATAAATACTGCTTAATTGTTGTCGATGCTGTACAAGCCGCTTGACTTCTCTCCGTACGACTCTCCATTTACACTCGTTGTCGATGGATCTCATCTAGACAACCTAAAAGCATGTCCGGCCCATGACCATTTGTTTTCACGAATCTCAAGCTTAACATTCGCAATATACTCTGAAAAAGCTATCCTTTGTTTGAGAATCACTTTACGGCATCTTCCTTTCATCCAGATTATAAGTCACCTTCGCCTGTATTGGAGTGTGTTGAATTTTCTATTTTTAAAACCACTCGTACTGTTGGAAAAGTCCTTAGAGATCTTGATATATACAAATCTGCCCAGATGGTATGTTCCCCATAGTTCAGAAGAGGTGTTCTTCCACATTACTGCGTAATCTTTTTTCACCTATTCTTTTCTTCTGGAATTTGTCCAAAAAGATGGAAAACATCATTCGTTCAACCAATCCCAATAAAAAGGCGAGTACTTTTCCCCCTCCAATTATCGTTCATTGCACTAAGATCCCTTCTTTCTAAGGTCTTGGAAACTCTGATAAACTATTAGCTAATGAAATATTTTGATTTCAATGGTATATCTAACCGAAAAGGGGAACCACACTCTCTATTTTTCTTCAGAGTTTAGTATCAAGTTCTTTTGGTATCTACGATTGCCTCCTCAAATGAATTGGAAGGTACCTTTCAAACAAGTTGTTTTGGAAGGCTTCAAGTTTGCAGTCCACCAAATAAATGCTGGTGTTCCCCAGGGTTCGGTTCTATCTTCGACCCTTTTCCTAATTTTCATAAACGATCTCTTATCTGTTTCTTCTTATCTAATCCATTGTTTTGCTGATGACATTACTATCAGTTTTTCATACTCGTTTTCTCATTTACGTCATTGTTCTTCGACCGTGGAGATAATGACAACATCAGTTGGAATGATCCCTTATTTAATATTAACAAAAACGCTGTAAAATGTTTAGGTTTCCTTAAGCGATTCGCCCCAAGCTGGAATATACTTCCTATGTATGGACAGACGCTTCTATTGTGTCATTCCACTTACTAGATGGGATACAAGATCAAGCGACGAATTCAATAGGAGATAAAAATAATACAGAGTCTTTAGACTCACTGGAACACCAACGTAATGTCTCCTATCTTTTCTTATTTATCGTATTTTCCATAAATAGTATTCCAGAGAATTGGCTCAAAGATATACTGATTCTTTTTAAACCGTTCAATCCGAAAGTGGAATGCTCTGCCTCACTCGATTTTTCCAAATTATCACATTCAACTGCTTTTTAAGAGTATAGTGCACCGACATCTCTCTCTTTTTCCCTCCTAATACATTATAAGGATATTCATGAGCCATTTAGCGTAACTAATTTATAAAAGAAGGAGAAGACATTCGTTGATGAATACTTGGACTCTTTGGATTGTTGTATTCGTCGCTTGAACTACATTTAAAAATCTCAGCAAGCAGTCACATTATCAGGTCTCGGAGACATGTTATTTTTCAGCTGCCCAATAGCAGATCCGATATCTTCCTTATCAAGTAGATCAGTGTATATGTTGGAATTTGGTATAGTGTGTTTTCGATGAGATGATAGGGAATCGAATGTGTCTACAAAGAAATCATTCCACCGCTGTAGTTATTATTGCTCAGTTGTGAGAACATTACCATTTCTTTCTTTTAGCGGGGATGTTTGCTTAATGTCTTCTCCGTTGAGTTTAAGAATTGCAGAATACATTTCACGTACATCATTACGTCCGGAAAGCTTTGGTTGAAATGTTAGTTATGAAATGTTCATGTTATTTGCGCACTTTTAGTTCCAGCTGGTTGTATTCCCTTCTGAGCTGTTTCCGATGACGATGAACAAAATCCAGAGCAGCTGATGTTTAGGCGAATTCCATGACGTTCCAATTGCTCCCATTTCGGGTATCCGCGAGATTGTTTTTCTAACACTTTAAAAAAAAGGGCCGGTCGAGTTTCCAGATATTATCGTTCCTGATTTGATCCTGTAAAGATAATAATAATGTTTTATAGTAAATATTTGTCAGTAGCAAATTCTCTATAAATATTTGTCAGTTAAAATTTGTCAGTAAAAATTTGTCAGTAAAAATTTGTCAGTAAAATTTTTTTAGTTATAAATTGTCAGTAAAAACTTTTTACTAGAAATTTGTCAGTAAAATTTTGTCAGTAAAAGTATGTCAGTAAAAATTTTTCAGTTAAAAATTGTCAGTATAAATTTGTCAGTTAAAATTTGTTAGTAAATTTTTGTCAGTAAAAGTTTGCTAGTTTAAATTTTCAGTAAACATTTTGTAGTAAACATTTGTCAGTAGAAATTTATCAGTGAAAAATTGTACCAGTAAAAATTTGTCAGAAAAATTGTCAGTAAAAGTTTGTCAGTAAAAATTTTTCAGTTAAAAATTGTCAGTATAAATTTGTCAGTAAAAATTTGTTAGTAAAATTTTGTCAGTAAAAGTTTGCCAGTGTAAATTTTCAGTAAAAATTTTCAGTAAACATTTTGCAGTAAACATTTGTCAGTAGAAATTCATCAGTGAAAAATTGTACCAGTAAAAATTTGTCAGTAAAAATTGTCAGTAAAAATTTATCAGTAAAAATTTGTCAGTAAAAATTTGTCAGTAAAAATTGTCAGTCAATGTTGTTCAGTAAAAATCGTCAGTAATAATTTTTCAGTAAAAATTTTCAGTTACAACTTCTCAGTAAATATTTGTCAGTAAACATTTGTCAGTAAAAGTTTGCCAGTGTAAATTTTCAGTAAAAATTTTCAGTAAACATTTTGCAGTAAACATTTGTCAGTAGAAATTTATGAGTGAAAAATTGTACCAGTAAAAATTTGTCAGTAAAAATTGTCAGTAAACATTGTCAGTAAAAATTTATCAGTAAAAATTTATCAGTAAAAATTGTCAGTAAAAGTTGTTGAGCAAAAATTGTCAGTATTAATTTTTCAGTAAACATGTTTCAGTAAAAACTTCTCAGTAAATATTTGTCAGTATCAAATTCTCTGTAAATATTTGTCAGTTAAAATTTGTGAGTAAAAATTTCCGTGAGATTGTTTATATAGCACCTTAAAAAAATTGTTTATATAGCACCTTTCATTACCCCAAGAATAACAATTGAATAACTCGAAGAAAACAAAAGCAACGAAACTATAATAATTCTTTTATTTAACGCGGCATACCTATCGTAAAACTTTATTGTCACGGGTCGCCTATATACGCCCAATCAGAGCGCAAGTAGACCTATTAAGTAATAGATTCTGCTAGCTCAACTGACTAAATCCAGGTAGGATCTCAATCAATAACCCATTTCGCTAAACCAACGCACTATCAAGCCAGCTCACTCAAATCGAACGCTATACCTCATCAATTCACGCATATATGTGCAACTACCTGGTTCATCCTCTAACCAGCTCCATTCATTATAGGTAGTTGTATTTTCTCTCTATCAGTGCCCAGTTACAAGCTAAACCTCAACTATTATTTTCTGCCATTCCTCAGAACCAATCCTAAGTCTGTACCTGCGATAAGGTGGCAACTCCAACTACCATATTTTAGCCAATGGCTCCTTACATTATCCAGGTACAGCGGACAAACCACCGTAAGGCTCACGATCCCCATGGTACTAGCTTTTACTTCTAAAGCATATTTGCTGGGTACATTCACTGGTCTAGCAGTGCCTGGTAATTATGTTACAAGCTTCAGCTCAAAACCGCGGGTAGGTCAAGACCCGTATGCACTTCTGCTATCGATCCTATGCTATAAATTTATACCCAGAAGTGTTCCCCTTACGTGAATGTAACGAAGTCTATATGAGCAATTTTGATTAATAAAATAACAAAGTTTTTTTTAAGTTGAAAAATTATTTGGAAAATAAATTGTCTTCAGAACACTTTGTATAATATAGAAACTATGATACTACCTTGAGGAAGTCCAGTATGGGTTTGGAAGATTCTACATTTTCCTTTCGGTAAAAAACTTAATCGTAAAATAATAGTTAAATCTAATTATTATAGAATTGTTTTCTATTGAAAATCCCAAAAAAAAAAATTACTATCATTAAAAATACACAAATTTCTGTGTGAAAATTATTATCATTAAAAATTAATATTAATATGAAAATTATTGTGTATAAAAACATTAATAAAAATTTTGATGAAAGCTTTTTGTACTCGTTCATATATTCGACTTTATTTCTTATATACATATAGACACATTTATAATGGAAATCCTCTATCTAGCTGATGGTATGTGTGAAGATTGAAGACACAATAACAGATGAGAAAATATATGTCTTATATTATTCCGTCCAGATTTATTTATTAGATCCATGCGAGTATATAAGCAAGCTTATATACTTAAGCTTAAAAGCAAAAGTATATATACGAACATGTGTATATATACGTGTATGTAGGTGATTATGTTAAAGCAATTAATTTTGTTAAATTTCTTTGTTATTATCCTGCGATTCCGTATGTTAAAATAGTCGTCTTTCGGCTGTTCCAATTCGTGTTCATCTTGGATTTTCCGAATTTCGTGCTTTCGTTCTGGTCCTTCTTCTCACCTACATAATCCCAGCAGGTCTTGCAATTCATGCGTTAGTGTAATTCTCTTCTTGTTCCATCTTTATGACTCCCACAGTGTACGGTATCTTAATGAAACATTTCATTAAATACTTGGCAATATTATTTTTCACACTCACATAGTCATCTGGATATGTGTACATGGCCAAGAGAATAGGCCCTGCACAAGGAGAGCATTAACTCGAAGGAGGAATATTTTCAAGCGTAACTTTGTGCAAATTCAATTTGAAGCAATTTCATCGGAATCATAGCCTAAACTTATTTCGTACACAAGCGTAAAACTAAAAGATCATTTCTGACTATCCCTGTTCAACGGACCGACATATTTGCTGTACGAATGTGTGTGGGCGGGTATCCAAAATGTTCACATTTGGCTATAAGGAAAACCAAAGGAAATCGTACAGAATTAAGGATAAAAATCACAAAGGGCTCAAAAGATCATCGCTTCTTTGAACTCTTCCTCTATTCTGGCGCAAGCATCACTGCCCGAACCGGAGAAGTCATTTCGTAAATCTTTCCAAGTCAGAACTGAACGCTGTATTGTTGGTAAGACTTGCTCCTGATATACTTCCTTTCCATCTACAACCATCACCACCCCAAAAACATTGCCGAATCTTCCCTCTGTAATCGTCATACCTTCCATCCCTTCTGCAATTCCGTCTACTGCCACCCCTTTTATTCGTCTGCATTTTCCCATCAACATTTGTACATCGTTGATTCATACACGTACGTGCATACCGCCTACATTAAAATTATATTCAAACATGTGGAAGGAACATATCCTTGCCATTTTCTATTGTTTGCGGAAAGTAGAGCGCACAAAGCAGAAGATTTGAAAATGCCGTGCCGAGCTAGGCCGTGTCGTGTGGTTTCGTGCCTTGTGCCTTGACGTGCTCTGCCGTGCCGTACGTTTTGCCAATCTTCGGATATTTATAACGAATATATTTGTGCAATTATGTATTCATGTTAACGATATCATGTATGAATCCTCGCCCGTTGTTGTTGTATTGTTTTCGATCCGCTTCCATTTATATGCAATATGAGCACGTTCATGAGCCTATATGCCTAAATGTGAATGCAAGGGCGTGTGCGTGGCTTTTTCATCCTACCTCTAATTGCACATCTGTTCGTATATAAATAATCAATTTTTGCCTCAAAAAAAAGGAGCAGAAAAATGGAAAAATTAGAATAAAAGAAATTTTCCGATGGTACTAAAAGAATGAAAGTAATTCTGTATATGTAGTTGGTTGTGTTAATAGATTAAAAAAGAACTGAGAAGACTTAAAATACAGACACAAAAATGCGACAGTTCATCGAATAAAAATGATTTTTTTTTTTGCATAAGTAAGAAATCGGGTAGATTTGAGTTTGGAATAATGAAGAAGGGAGGAGGATAATTCTAGAGAATAATAAAATGAGTAGTGAGTAATTTCATAGATTACTGCGATAGTGGATAAAAGATTAAACTACAGAGCTTTTAAAACTTTAAAAAAGTAATATAAAATAAGTCTAAAATTTTTAGGAGTAACTTTTAGTAGAAATTTTTAGTAGAAACAATTAGTAGGAATTTTTAGAAAGTTTCAGTAAAAATTGGTAAGCAAAAATTTGTCAGTAAAAATTTTCAGAAAAAATTTGTCAGTAAAAATTTGCCAGTGTAAAATTGTCAGTAAAAATTTGGACCAGTAAAAAATTTGCCAGTAAAAATTATCAGCAATAATTTTTAGTAAAAATTGTTCACAAAAAATTTGTCAGTAAAAGTTTTGACAAAATCTGTCAGTAAAAATTTGTCAGTAGAAATTTATCAGTCAAAATCTTTTAGTAAAAATTTGTCAGTATAATCTATCATAAAATTTTTTTTGTAGAAATTTTTTCACAAATTTGCAGTAAAAATTGTTATAAAAATATTTAGTGAAATATTTTCCGTTAAAAATTTCTATAGAAATTTTCAGTAAAAACTTTGAGAAAAAAATTTCATTGAAAGATTTTAAGGAGAAGAAATCTTTTAAGAGGCAATTAAAATAGACTACTTTTGGGTGTATAATTTACTTAAAAAAGGGGATAATTACAAATTACAGATTGTCAGGAAAATAAGGAGTTCTTCTTAGAACAGTAAACAGATTGCTATCTACTTCAAGTCATAAAGTCGGCGATTATTATTCACGTTGAAAGGATTATCCACACGAAATGTATACAATTTTCACAATTATTCTCGCATTCGCATTTAAATGGCTGTGTACGATGAGCACTAATCCCGTTTTCCCACCAACGCCCGAAAATCATACTTTCGAACACATATAAAAGTGTTAAATCTTCTTAGCTTAGCAAACCCTACCTCTATACAAAATATTAAGTAAACCAAATTCAAGGAAATAAATGAGTTAAAAAGCAAACTTGTACTCGGAAAATTGAAATTTATGCAAATCGTTTATGTTCAGGAAAATATGCTGTAAAAGTGGTCGTCGATTACAAACGAGATACCGAAATAGGCACCCAGGAAGAGATTGTTGCCCCAAAATACCAGGTCAGTGGAAAAAAATTCATTCTTTCAATTTCCCCCACCAGATCAGTTCTCTTATCCGTTATCCTTCATACTGCACCGAATTTTTTCCCATACCCTGTGCCAGTTTTTGAGATCATTTTGTGTCTGAACTTTTTGTCCTTTCCTTAATCTGTAAACAATCCTTTTTAATCGTTACCAAAAGTTTTTGAAATTAGTAAATTTTATCTAAAGATTAGAAATAATTTTGCTGTTTTTGGGGAAAGAAATCTCTTTCAGCCTTTTTACTTATTTTCCATTGTCCTTTTTTTACTTATTTAGATGTCCTTTTAACTTCCACAATATTCTTTTTTTTAAGCATATGCCTTATACAATATGCAATCCTTCAGTATTTAAAATAAATAAAATTATTTATTATTATCCTTTTTTATTATTAAAATTTTTCACTGTCACATTTATATTGGAGAATTTATACTGACACATTTTTACTGATAATTTTTCACTGACAATTTTTCAACAAAAAATTTTTAATGACAAATTTTTACTGACAAATTTTAACTAACAAATTTTAACTGACAAATTTTTACTTACAAATATTTATAGAGAATTTTTTACTGACTCAAAATCTTGTACTGACAATTTATTACTGAAAAATTTTTACTCACAAATTTTTAGTGAAAAATTTTTACTGAAAATTTATTGCTGACAATTTTTACTGACAAATTTTTTACTGGTCCAAATTTTTACTGACAATATTTTACAGACAATTTTTCACTGACAATTTTACACTGACAAATTTTTAATGACAAATTTTAAATGATAATTTTTCAGTAAGCATTTTTCTTTAAGAATTTTTCACTGAATATTTTTTACTGAAATTTTATACTGAGAATTTTCACTGACAAATTTTTAATGACAAATTTTTACTGACAAATTTTTAATGATATATTTCTAGTGACAAATTTTTACTGAAAAATTTTCGCTGACAATATTTCACTGATAAAATTTCACTGACAATTTTTCATTGACAATTTTTCACTGACAATTTTTCAATGACAATTTTTCAATGACAATTTTTCAATGACAATTTTTCATTGACAATTTTTCATGGACAATTTTTTACTGACAATTTTCCACTAAAAATTTTCCACTAAAAATGTTTGCTAAAATATTTTGTCTTTTAAGAATTTTTGTTTTAGCTATGATTTTATCCTTGAAATTAAGAAGTGAGAATTAATTGTAACCAAATTTATTTGATTCCTATTTGTGGCTTTGGTTTTCTCTTGTCTGACTCGCTTTTACTTATTATAATTTAGTGGCTCCTTTTGAACATATTTTCTTCCTCTGAGGAATTTTATCAACTACACTGACAATCATTGTTCATGAAATATAAGTTTGCGTCGATTGTTATTGTATGTGTCTGCATTTGAATTTAGCTCTGATGATGACATTCAAAATGACAAAGTCATCTGTTGGGAACACGACATTATCCATTTTAATTGCACACTTAACATTTTCCAATCTTAATAGAACGTACAAATGAGTGAACATATAATCATATTTATGGGATTATGCATTATTAAAATGCGGGTACCTGGAGATTCATTCCATTTTTTATTATTACTCTATTTTATGTTTTTCCTTTGTAGTTTGAAAAATATCCTTTTCTCTCGATAGAAGAGCATAGCTTTTTTAATACTCTTTCTAATTTATAATAGTTTTTCTTAAAAATGTCAGGAGTTAATATGCACTTGTAATGCCATGATTTCATAGGTGCAGTGACAGAAAAATTATCTTTAAAATGATCACCTATAAGTGGTGTGTTTTTTTCTTTTAAAACTATATTTTTGGAGTTCTTTTTATAATTATAAATTTAGTTATAATTGGTGTAAATTTTATTTTGTGCTATTTTATAAATTTGCATTATTCAAAAAATTGATTTTGGTAAATTTTGCACATAAAATCTGCTTTTTTTTTTACTCACATGCAATAAATGCATTGCTAATATATGGGCCGAAATTTATGATGTATTCAAAAGTCCTTCTAAAAATCATAATCTTTTATTTTTGTTCCAAATAAATACAAACAGAATATTTATAGACGTACTTTTTTTTTATAAGCATAGGATAAATATGATTTTCCTTCATTTTATTTCTCTGTTTTCTTTATCTTTCTATAAATATCAAAGATATGATAGCCTCATAAAAATCTATAAGTTAAAAAGTCATATTTGATTTAGTAGCTTTTATAAAGGGAAAAAAAATTGGGGGAAGTACTTATTAAATAAACATAAAACATAAAGTAAACAGAAGAGTAGGTAAAAAGGTGCGTATCAAAATGAATGCTTAACTTTTTTTATATATCGTCTTAAAAATGATATATGAGCAAGGATTTTTATGGAGACGAGAACGTATGATTTTATGAACAGGAACAGGCATATACGAGCATAAGCCAACATAGGTTCTGAGAGTATATTTATGTGAAATATTATTGAGAAAATATAACATTGTACTTACATATGTGGTTATACAATATTACAATATAGGGAAAACCCTTTTTTTCGAATTTCTGATTGTTTAAAATTACTTATTTGTAGGATGGCAGCACTAAGTTCAGAGAACTTTACACAAAAGCATAAATTTGGTGTTTCGTTCCGATCAATAAATCAACAAAATCTAATAGAGTTAAATTGATTTTCTTTTTGTATATTCCATTTTATAATAGATTAAGTAAAATGTCAATAAGTTTATCCTATACTAATGACGATTTAAAATTATTTAATTTTATTTTTCAATAAGGAAGCATATTCCACTGTTTAATGATGTTTACTTTATGATTTATATAAAAATGGCGGTTAACAAGGTAGCCATTTTGTTACTTAAATTAAAAAGTTATTTTGTTTAATAGCAGTCAAATATATATATAGGGTTTTCCAAAAAGAGTGATATGATTTCTAAGTGACGTTTCGGCCATTTGTAACATGTCATGATCTGTCTTTTTTTTTCATTGTATTCAGTAATGTTTACAATTTCATCATGGAGAGATATACTCAAGAAAAATGTATAAAAATTAATTCAATTTTCTTATCAAAATAATCGTTCTCCAATTGCAACTTTTCGTGCGCTCACTTTCATCTGAGTGGTGCGGTAAATAAACAAAACCGTCGATTCTGGTGCGAAGAAAATCCACAAATTATTCATGAACACCCATTATATTTACATAAATTGATAGTTTGGTGTGGTTTTTGGTCTGGTGGAATCATCTTCTTTCGAAATGAAGATGGTAACACCGTTACTGTCAATGGAGAGCGGTATAGATCGATGATCACCAACTTTTTATGACCGAAATTGGAAGAAGTTGATCTGGCCTCTAAGAAGTTGTGCTTTAACACCATTAGACTATTTCTGGTGGGGTTATTTGAAGTCATTGATCTTTAGCAATAAACCAGACTCTCTTCAAGCTTTAGAAGTCAATATTGAATGTACTATTCATGACATACGACTTGATTTAGTGTAAAAAGTGCTCGAAAATTGGGTTCATCGAATTTGTTCCTGTAAAAGAAGTCGTGGAGGCTATTTGAACGATATTTTATTCAGAACTTAATTGTATCGATTGTACTTTATATTAAATAAAAAAAATTTGAGTTTTCTTAACAATTAGTGTGTTTTTAAAAAAAAAGAAATCATATCACTCTTTTTGGAAAACCCTATAAATCATTTAAGATAAAATTTATGTTGACCAAAGTATGCCATTATATTTTTTTAAATAAAAATGATGATACTACTGCAGACACATTTTGCGCTTTAAGAGGATATTATGAGCTCCTCTAAAAAGGCTCATATCTCCCTCGGTGAATAAATTATTATGCTAAATTACCATATATGGGACTCTGAAAATCCACAAGTTACTCTCAAAAAACTATAGTACTTATAATATGTGACAGTCTGGTTCGAATTTTGGTCTTATTGTGTTACTTGTCTATTTTTCTTTGAAAATAAAGAAGGACAGACCACAATTCTGTGTCTTTTTCCGTCAATTCTGTGCGCCATAATCAACATTTTTTTGGCCTGAACTTGAGGATTTTAATCTGGACTTTAATTAATTTTAACAAAACGGTACCAAAAATTCAAGAACACAACAAATTTAGGCTTTTTTTGCACTAAAAGTTCGAATACGCATAATTTTTTTGCGCATTAATGTTCTTAAAAATCGTATTATTTAATGCCAATGATTATTATTTTAATTATTTAAATCATATTAAAATCAACATCCGTCAAATAATGGGCGAATAACAACTTGAAATTTGCTAAAATAGCATCAAAAATTACCTCAAAAAAGATGAAGTCCTGCAAGATAACTTTTGGAAATTTTATTTAAATTTTAAATAATGCCAAAATTTATTTAATATAAAAAAATAAAAATTTTATTAAAGCTAATATTCAAAATGTATTTTAATAATTTTTACTTTTTCAAAATCGTTAACTGAATAGACATTTTTTTATGAGTATCTAAAACTTTAAAAAAATTACCGTATAAAGATGGAAAAATTATACTATTTAAAAAAAAATTTATAAATTATGTAAAAATTTAAATTAGTAAAATATTATTTTATTAGAAAAAGCAATTTTTTTTATAAAAATAAATCTGAACAAAACCAAATAAAATCTATAAAATTTCTCTTCTGGCATAAAAATACTTCTTTAACTATCGTCCAGATTATACTAGTTAGAATAATATAAAATACAGAAATAGGACTAAAATACTTTTTAAATAGTATTAACGAAATTTTTCTATTATTCTTCAACATTGCCTCGAGTGTAGTAAGACTTCTACCATCTTATGAGATATACGTAATATTCATGAAAAGTAGAAATTTTTCTTTATGAATATTACGAGTATCTAATATAATGAAGCTTATTCCACCCTTACTAGTTATTCAAAAAAAAAAAACATAAAAAAAAACAACAACATCCCTCCAAGACTATTTTGTCATATTGTATCTCCTTTTTGTATAAGGATCTTACCACCTCGTTTAATAAGAACAGACAACCTCATAAAACGAAGCCCATTATTTCCCTACAAATGAATTTAAATTGTATAATTTTCGGCCTCTCGTCATTCTTGTCATAATGATTTCCTCAACACTAATAATATAATAAAGTACATTTTCGTGATATTTAATTTGTAACAGACGACAGAAAAAAAAAATAGTAGAAGAATATCATTTTATTTTTAAAGGATATTCTGTAAAAAAAAATTTTATAAAGTTTTATAATTGGAAAAAAAAAAGAAAAATGTAAAATAATACCCATAAAAGGAGAGTGAATTTTCATGAAAATTTATATATGTGTGCCCAGGCATATACATATAAAGTTCAGGACTCTATCATATTCGGCGTTCATTTTTTCTTCTTCAAACTTATACTATTAATATGCACACTAATATTTTCTATATTCAACTGTGCTCAACTTAAAGTTAACTTATTATTACAATTGCGATTCTTCGGTTATTTCTTTTTTTACCATACAACAAAACGAATATATATTTACTTTTCTTTATTTTAAAATTACCTTTACTTTATAAATACTATCCACCATTTTTTCTATTTCTATATTCACCGCCACCTTCACCTTCAAAAAAAAAACAATATTTAAGCTACTTTTCTGATTTGTACGTTTTCTCTTTTATCTTCAAATTGGCTAGATATTTTCTTCCCTTACATCTTCATATTTCCTATTTTAATTAAAATTCCTCGAGCGAGTCAACTTTATTCACAAATCACCTAATTATAAAAATATCAAAAAGAAAACAAGGACTAGAAATTAAAAATAAAATGACGATACCCACTAATAGGAGAGGATCGCAACGAACTTTTCACATTAAAATTATGCTGTTTAGTTTTCTATCTTAAATAAATGTGCGTTCCCTCATTTTTTTAATTTTTTTTTTGAATAATAATATTTTATTTTTTGGTATTCAAGAATTTTTTTCTTTTTTTCATTTTTTATGTTTTTATGTATTTTCTTTTTATCTGATAAAAATAAAAATATGCAAATAATTATAGAGTATTTTTGTTTGAAAAAAATGTAAAAAAAATTGAAATAGGAATTATTGTGTGGACAAGGGATAAGTTCTTAGATAAATTTAATCGTTAAAAATTAAATAATAAAATTTAAGGGATTATAATAATAAAAAAAGGTAAAACAAGAATAAATTTCAATATGCTCGGACAAAGGATATTTTTATTAAATCTGTCTTGTACTATTTTTATTAATTACTAACTTTGATTTTTTAAGTAAATTATATTATTTCCCATTTTAATGTCGCAAATTTACTAAATATTGAGCTACTATATATATAAGAAACTGTAATTATTACAAGGTGTGGCATAAAATTAATCAGACAGGTTTCACCGAGTGCGATCTGGCAACAATGCAGACTTTTTCATTGTTGCCAGATCTGTCGCAGTGATGCGAGTTTTATTAACTCACCAATCGTATGTGTAAGTCCTTACAAAAATATTGTATCTATGTTCTTTCTAGACACACAGTACAAGTTTCAACCCCATCTGATAACTATGCAAATCTATAGAGCGCGTTAAGTAATGTTGGATTTTAGAAGTGCTTTAGGAAAAATGGCAACGATGTACCATCAAAAGTTGTCTTCAGCTTCCTGAATCCATGAGTTTGACTTACAAAAAGTTGAAATTAGTGGAGCCTATCGTTCCTTAAAAAGAGCACAGGATTTACAGTATTTTGGAATGCCGAAAAGCCGTGGAACCCGAACCTCGTTTAGGAAGACCTTCAAAATAAAAACTGATGAAAATGAAAAACAGTTAAGGGCTCTTGTCAGCTAAATTTAATTTTCTTACCATTTATCAGATCCAAGAATTGGACGTGGTGTCAGAAAACTTCATGATTGAACAGAAGGTGCCTTGAGAATCGAAAATGAGCCAGATTCGTTCAGTATTGAGATGACTGGTGATGGATCATATATCTTTGAGTATGATTCAGAAGCAAACGTTAAAGTAATGAGTGGCAGACCGAAGAAATCTCATTTATTTTTTCTATACTAAGGCGATTTTTCACAAATAATTGGCATTTACAGAACCGACTATTAACAAACTTTATTATAAAAACGTCCATAAAAGGCAAGGGAAAAAGTTAAGGGCTAAAAAAGTCAGGGTTTCTCGCGTCAGACCCAGATACTGGGATGCTTCATCTAGCTTTCTCTTAAAAGTAAATGGTTTTTTTTCGGAGGCCGAAAAGTATTTGAAAACGAACCTTGTTCAGACAGGCCCTTTAAAAAGCAAACTTATGAAAATTTTCACCGAGTGAAATTTTTTATGAGGTCAGATTGTTGATAAATATTTAAGCTGATGATAAGTCCTTAAAAGACTCGAAAAAGGGTTTTCTCCCGCCAGATCGGACTTGTTTTCTTCACCATAATATTTGGTTGTTCCACAAGTTAAAGGACATCATTACGGTACTGTCGATAATATTCGAAGGAGTATAACCGAGGAGCTGAAAGTGATTTTAGTTGAAAGTTGAAACCTTCCACAAAGAGTGGATACTTTAGAATAATTTTATTCTTAAAAAACAATAATATTGTTGCAAAAAAAAAACTAGTCTCACTTTGCCACATCTCGTAGATCCTTCACAAACACAATAATAATAATATTATATTGGTTGATAGCTAGGAAATCTCGTAGTGATCAGAAAATCCCAAACTTAGATGACGAAATATTTTACTCAAATAATGATAAATACAAATAAATATAAAAATATCGTTTAAGAAAATCTTTTAATTTTAATTTAATTGTTACCATTTATTTAACCAAAAAAAATTTGTTCTTTCTGAACTTCTTTCTGGTTTTTGGTTAGTCCTTATTTGTTTTGATACAAAACTATTTATCATATAAGAAATTTTAAGAAAAATATGCACCCATTTAAAGTGATTACAATTACTCTTAAACACTTGCAATGAATGGGAAATTTGTCGAAATTATCCTTTCAAAATGTTCACATTCATAATCGACAATAGTTGAGATTCTCGTCTCCTTTAAATTCGATATTTGAATAGAGCCGCTTTACCGGAGAATGCAATTATCGCGTGTTATCCATTCAATGAATTTGCCATTCCTATCTAAAGCTGTACCTATTCTTCCTTTATCATATCAACACTTAGATAGTACAGTTCCACTCAAACACAAACCGTTCAGTTCATCCTTTTCAGTTGTACTCGTATACAAAAGCCTTCGAATCAGATAGAAATATTCGGCTCTGTATTGACCAAGGCGATCTATGAAATGCAAGTACAGAAAAAGGCTGCCCGATATCCGTTGGCAAATATCCTCTATACCCCTTTCCCCCCTCCCCTGGCATAAAAGAAAGACTTTTGAATATGTTTATTATGTCCAGATTTGGTAAGCAAAAATAAAAACACAAACTACAACGCAAACAGGCTTACAAGTTACCGGTATAGGAATATGAAAGCAAGTCACTTCACTCCTGGTACTGTACTGAAGGCAGAATGTTTCTGCCTCCCAATTTTAGTTTAATATAAATTCACATATTCGCATTTCTCAGATACACAACTACAATTACATATTTTTGTACTTGCATCCTTTTGGTTGTATAACGTTCAAAATTGCTTATAAAAACATCAAATTTGGCTAGCTTCCAGTTGATATCGTTCGCGAACGCAGTCTTGAAATTCGGATGCATCAATATAAGATTTATTCAAATTCAAAACAAAGATATTAGAAAGTATAAAAGGAAGATAGGAAAGATATAAACGATATTCTAAATTATAGGCGAATAAGCAACCCAAGAAGGTATAGTAAATGCACGAGGGCTTTATTTTTTGAAGAAAAAACTCATATTGAAATGTGTTCAAATTGTAAAGCACAAATACACATTTGGTTATGTGCTTATGCATGGAAAAAGGAATTCGAATTATTTATTGTGTACGTGAATAAGAAGTGCAGCAAAAAAGGGACCCAAGAAATACTTCTCAAAGCAGAAAGGCAATAAATCGAAAAGGAAAGTTGGTCAGCGACGAATCAAGATGGCAGAAAATAAGTACTAAAAGCTTTTCAAAGCTATAATTAAATAAGGCTCCTTGGAATCTTTTGCTACAGTCTAAATAATATTTATTTTCTCTTCTCAGTAGTGTTTTCTTTCCATTTTAGGATTTGAAATCCCTTTTACGGTGGCTCCTTCTTTTCTCTGCTAAACGTAAACTTTTGTTGAACCAGTTCATACTTACCTGCCTGAACCCATGAGTGTGTAAAATAGATACTGAGATTTGCTTATATTTATTGTACGCCAAGGGGTATGGAAATCGTCTAGCGTAAAAGTTGAAGAATAGCAGAATGTGGTGCTCAGATGAACTAAAGAATTCTGTTTTATATGTTATGTAAAACAGTTTAATTAAGGGTTAAAGAAAATAAACTTCTTCTGTTGCAATTTTATTCAAGATAACGCGTTTGTCGTTACAGTTTCTCCATAAAAAAAATAAAACAAAAAACTTAAAAAAAAAATATTCATAGAATTTTACACAATATTTTGGTCAGTAGCGTAGCACTAACAGAATAAGGATCATCGTTATAAAAAGTATTAGAAGAGATAACTAGTCAATGGAGTACACCGGACTTATCCTTCTTGAAACTCGTCGAAAGCTTTTCGTCCCCCTCTCTTCATAAAACTTGCTTAACCTTAATCTTTAAGACCTTTGCTTCCCAAATGATCCTTTTAATAATCTTTAAAAAAAAGTAAATTCCGCCACCTGCTCAAAAAGAAATTCGTTCTCCATTTTTCTAATGACATCCTTCTACTCCTTCGCTTAATTTCATACCTCTCTGCCACACCCGGATTAGAACCGTATGGAGTGATTAACTAGGAGAGAGAGAGAGAGAGCGCGGGAGGACGCATCACTCGAAGACGGGTCCCTCTTCTTCTAAAACGGAAGAAGAGAGCAGGAGGAGGCATCACTCGAAGACGGGGCCCATTTGGGCTTGTCATAGGCTCTTCGGTAAAAGGTTGGGTCTTCAACCAAAAATCATACAGCGGTCATATCTGGTAGAAGTTAGACCCACCACCACCTTTGTGCCTCTCGTTAGGTGGCCTAAGGCTCAATAACGTACTACCCAAGCAACCCTTCATAATGTTTAAAGATTGGCTTGCTCGGGTATTTCAGGTTTTCTAAAAACATGCTCCAAGACAGCTTTTGAAGCCCTTTTAAACCTGCTACTTTTGCTTTTAGGTTAGGATATTCCAAAACCTTGAAACTAGACGACCTGTTTAGACATTTTAAGGTTGTATCGGACCTGAAAGAATTCAAGGAAGTCACCTATCTCTGAGACGCAATGCCAAGAAAACCTAAATTGAACTTGTACCTCAAAGAAAGTTACTCGAAGAAGGGGCCTTGGTTTTCTGCAGGGTGTATTTGGAGTTTATTATCATCTATGTAAAGCCCTTAGTAAATCCCTATCCAGTTTTTAGGTAGAAATACATACAATTCGCAGATTGCAAAGCTGCATTGAAAGCTCTTATCTCATCTGATGTTCAATCCATGCTAGTTTGGTATATCCTCACGGTCCTAAATCGACTGGCTATTTACAATAAAGTAACTTTACAGTGGGTGGCAGGTCATGAGGGTATTGAAGATAATGAAGTAGCAGATAAACTTGCAAAAATGTGAGCAAATACACCGTTCTTTGGAACAGAACCCTTCTATTACTATCCAAAGGGCCACTAGGGGTCCATTTTGGTGTCCTGAGAACATGGGGTTAACAGTTTACGCTAAGATAATTTCCCAGGCATGAATTATTTTAAACAATTAAAGAAGGGTGGCAGAGGTCCTTAAACTCAGCAAACCAGACCTAAGGCTACAAACTGGCCTACTCATTTTATTAAGATAGGCAAATCTGACGCAACAATTTTTACTCCGAAGCATTGCCCGCCTGGGACTTCGTCATCTTAGATTGGTATTCCCTGATCCCTATGAGTTTTCTCGGTTACCAACCAATATGAAATTGAGGTTCGCTAAAAGCCTTAATATTTTTAAAATATTATCAATACACAAACATCGTAACGTAAATAATATTACCGAAAATCTCTCAGCCTTTGTAGCCATTCGTGGACCATTAAATAATCCAGTGTTTAATGAGATTCGTATAAATCTATTAAACAATAGAAGCGGTGAGTTGCGTTGGCTTCCCGATCACGCAGGTATTTTCGTTAATGAGTAGGCTGAACAACAAGCGGGAGGTTCTCCACTCTACTGTTCGTACCGAAATTCCAAACTTACCACACCGACTGACACCTTAAAACTAATGTACTCAATAAACACTTTTAAATTCTGGGCACTTATCCATAATTTCCTCTTCGGTAACGTCCTCCTTCATACCATTCCTGTGGTGTTTAACTCACCCTACCCGTTATTTTAAACGAATATCGCTTAGCCCAGAATTTTTAATTGAATAGGACTTCTTCTATTTTGGAGCTCCTAGATCCTACCACTCCTTTTGAAGTCATCTTTTAAACTTTATAAAAGAAACCAATATGGTCCATGATAACCTAAACGTAACACTAAGTCGCCAAAGAGCCTCATAGTCGTGGGGCTACAGAAAGGCCTCTGTCTTTCGTCTCAGAGACTTTACAACATCAAAAAAAAAACATTTCGCACAGTTACCCAAACTGTTCGAAAACTTTTCGTCAAAAACATTTCAATTTATTGTATTTTCCTTCAAATGTTTTTTGTTTTAAATTTGAATAAAATTTCAGCTCAGAATTAAAGAGTCAATTTTCTTACGTTAATTTTCATTATGTATTTATATCCTTGCAACGCCAAATTTGTGTACAAGAATACCTACTTAAATTCTTTTTACATTATTATATTACTGTTGTTCTTAATGTTATGTCCTTCGTTGTCCTGTTACAAACCAACAAGTGCTTATTATATGCTTTGCAAGACTTCTTACCTTGTTACATTTTCGTTTAGTCTTTTCTAAGAATTATTAAAAATAGGATTTATTTCCTAATAACGAAAGGGACACAGTCGTAAATGAAAAGCTACTTAAAATTCATATAGAAAATGATAAATTTTGTGTAAAATTTATTATTAAACCAACTTTAAAAGAAATTCCTGTATTAATAAGAATTCACGGTCCGTAAAAATTAATATGAATTTTCTGGGTTTTTTTCCCTAATTACAGACGTCTTAATGCTTCCTTCACTGTTTCTCCTTTTAATTTTTATATATTTTTCAATATAATTTCATTATGACAAGAGAATATACAGAATATATGAATGGAGAGTAATAAAAAAGAAACGGTAATCCTTAATGTATACTCGTATGAATATGAATCTTACTCATTTTATATAAAGGATGTTTGAGAAAATTCCTTTTACTAAAGATCTTTTCAAAAAATGAAGAAAATTCTGATTTCGTTTATTATTATTATTATTATTATTATTCCTTTTTTCTCTAATTTATTATAAAGAATAATATATTTTCTTTAAGACGTACCAAAAAAAAACCCTTAAGAAAAGGATTACATTCATGGCATTTTATGTTCAAGAAAGAAATGATATGTTGGCAAACTAAATAGAAAAAAATACGATTACCAAGATTATAAATTTTTGTACATAGATGATGATGATAATGGTAGAGTAAAGATTAAAAAGGGATAATCATATATCCTTTTTAATTTTATAGAAAAATAACTTGTGAAATTTTTGCACATATTTTCTTCAGTATTTTAATCAACAACAAAAAAATATAAAGTTCATTTGTATTTGATTATGTATAAGTTGAATAAATTTTTATATTTTTTTTATATTTCAGAAATTTAAAGGACCTACAAGCAATTGGGAAGTGCTTCTTTAAAATGTGCTAGATTTGATTTGAGACGAATTTTGTTGCAAATAATTTGGAATTTGAGATAGAAAAAATGTAAGTAATATCATAAAACTATAAGTTAAATTTTTTGTGTTCTTTTTTAGTAACTTTTATAACTGAAAATATGTTATAATTATTATTTTTGATGAGTATTTTTTAGGGAGGGTAATAGAAAAATGTTTACTTACCGTATGGATTTATGTGGAATTATCCAATTTTCGCTTTGGAAAGTAAAGATAAATTACATATTTTGAAAATAATATGGAAAGTAAAGATAAATTACATATTTTTATATAATTAAAAATTATTTTAATTTTTTATATTTATCAAATCTTGCCATTATAAAAACATTATTTTAATAGTTGGTATAAGACTTTCTGCAGGACATGATTCTTTTGAAAGAAATATTGATAACTTTTTCGCAAAGTTCTGGCTGTTAATGGTCCATTTTTTTTAACGGTATGAAGTTTACAAAATTTTAATGGTCGTAAGTTTACAAAATTATTTGCGTTAATATAATTTTTATATAATTATGCAAAAACAAAATCCAACTGGACCGAAACACCACGTGTTCAAACTGGAGGTCAAATAACATCACCACGTGTCCAAATTAATTCTCTTGATAACTTTTTATGCAATAAAGCCAAAATTTATCATGGCGTGTTAGTTTTAGTACCTCTTTGTTAAAAAAAACACCTATAGTTTTTAAACTTAAGCGAAAAAAACGTAGGTACTATCATACACATATGTGCATAGCGCTCAGAATTGTCGGTAACGGTCTTTCCTTCATCATTTTCAATGAAATTCGGGCCAATATCACCGTCAGGCCAATATTGACAGCAGGTAGTCACTTTTTACAGATATAGTTGCTTTTTTACAGTCACCTGTGGGTTTTTGGAGCCACATATACCATATTGAAGTTTTTCATTAAGCGATAAATAAGCATCATCGCTAAAAAAAAATTTTGTTCAAAAAATCAGCATCCAAAAGGTAGAAAGATCCATAATATAAAATGGCAACTATTAAAATAAATAATATTTATCTTAAATAATATATTTATTTGACAGCTGTTAAATGGCAGCCCTGTACTCTTCAAATTGCTTAGTGATAAGGTAACGCACTCAATCACGTTGTGGAATCTTATAAGCCACGATTAAAAATTGTAGTTTAGGGGAATTAAATTATTAGAAGCTTATATGGGTAGTAAGTACGGTTGTATCAGCTGGAATGTCATAGGTATAATTATTATATAAAATAGGATCAAGAAGACCACCTTGTGGAAGTCTAACTAAAATATAGATTCTGATTTAACTGCTGCTTACAAATAGCTTTAGAAGTGATATCATTTAGAATAAGATGGTATGAAAAAGGAAGGAAGCTATTGGATTTCCAGAAAAGCTTAGAATGCCATACACCATCAAAGGCATATTTGAAAATACCACTTCAGTATTACTCTTAATTCTAATAAAATCATGCAATCAACAAAACACGATGGCATTAATGGGATAATTAAAAATAATTTTTGTTTTCTTTATCGAGAAATGAATCGATTGGTTTTAATATAACTTTTTGGTAGTCTGTAGAAAGATAGAGAATTCACGGATTCATTGAGCTTAAGGGTCATAATAGTAGTCGAATTTATGACATGAATTTTTCAAGTCTAATTGTCAATATTTCAATCAAATATTTTTATTAACAATAATACCAACAACAAAAATCCACGTTTGGCTAACTGAAATTCTAATAATCCAACTTAGTTTTTTTTTATAAAAATATTATATTAAAAGTTGAAAAAAATATTTTATTTATTTAATTTTCTTGCAACAAGTCAATCGTTTAATAAATGCAAAAAAAATATTGTACAATTGCCAAAAGTTTTGCCCAAAAAATAATGTATCCTAAAATTCCTTAGAAAACGATTACTTACTCTTGTAACTATAAATGTACGTTTGGTGAATTTTTTTTTTTGTTAGAATATGTTACTATTTTAAATATGAAACTTACTTTAATTTATATAATTATTTATAATCATTATTTATTTATTTATTCATTTTTGGATATGTACATAATAAATGAATTTTCTAAAAGTTCAAATGAAGCTGTTGCCCACTTTAAGCATACTTTTCGTATTTGATTTGATGGTAAAAGTAAAAAATAAAAACTCTACAAAAAAAAGTGGAGTTAAGTTTTTTCATAAATTGTTGATTCGTCAAAAATTTCCTATTACCCTGTTGCTTGCTAATAAAATGAAATAAAAATGAACTTAACGAATACACTTTGGCAGTAGATTATATGAAATGCTCGTATGTATCCACTTGTGTAATGTGCACATAAAAATAAGGAAATTTCTGATAGGGGTGGAGAAGATTCCAAAGAAGGTTAAAAAGATGATAACATAAAAAGGAAATTTACCAGAGCAAAAAAAAAAAAAAAACAAAGAAAAATACAAGAGAAAATTCATTTAATAAAGAACGACCGTACATGGAAAAGTTGAAGAATAAAATTTTCACGATCAAGTTAAGGCTAAAGAAGAGCTACGATGTTCGTGACTTTTGACAAGTTAATGCAATTCAGTTTCAGTTTCAATATTCATGATGTGTGATTTAGTCCCTGCTGTATAAAATAGGGGAGCACTGTGAATAGCAGCTACGATGGGGCCCATTCAATGGTGCTTTTATGACAGTGTCAATGGCAAAGATAAGAACAACGGCTGATGGCTGGCCGTTGAACTACAATAAAATTACTCCCAAATGGCACTAGATGTACCCCATTTCCGTAAATTATGCTAAAAATACCAACAACAAAAAAATTTAACTCAAATTTTACTTACTATCATACACGTATATATTTGAATACACACACAGGATGGCACAAAAACAAGTAAAATTGAAATTGAATCACAAAATAAAAACTAATTCGAAATGGAATAAGTATGAGTAAAACGTAAAATCCTACGTTTGATCTAAAATATGAACGGTTTTCGATTGAATCTGAGTTTACTTATTAATTGCAATTAAATAGAATTAACCCTTATAAGAGTATCCTTTTTGAATTCAGATAAAACAAAATAAAAAGATGACGATTGTTTTTTTTTATAAAAAAAAATAACAAACTACAATTCGGAAGGGAAATATTTTTATTATTATTATTTTTATATTTTTTTTTTGAAAACTCGGGGGCAATATGATAAGTTATTGACTTATTGTAAAAATTTAGATGATTTCAACAAAATTATATTCTTTATATCATTTAATATTTTTAAAAAGACGTCATAGAAAATTTTAGTATTATCGGTTTGTTAGTTTAGTTTTGACAGCCATTGAAAGAGTGCAAGGTTTGCGCTTTTTATTCAAATGGGAAAAAGTTAATTTTGTGTGTTGATAAAATACTAATTTTTTTTAGGTAAAAACAATATCTGAAACTAAACCTAAGATTAAAAAATAAAATGGGTACTCGTTATCGTCGTATGGAATAATTCGGAAATAGTTTACTCAATTTTATTATTGTTGTTCGATGGATGTCCAATTTAGGTCGCCAGCTAAGAAATTTTCAATAAAGTTCATGATATTGTTTTAAAAAACCGTTAAATGAAAGTGTATAAGGAAGCTGATATTATAAATTTCCAAAATAACGTGTAAGCAATATTTAACATGAAATTTTGGATATGAGAAAGCTGTCGCGTTTGCTAACCGCTGTAGTGGAGTTTTTGGATATTTTGAAGCGCATTTCGAATGAATTTTTGCACCAATTAATGATTGTTGATAAAACGTTAAACAAAAACTGAAGGCGGTTCTATCGGCTATCTTGAAAAAGAACAAAGCAATAATCGAACAGTATTATAAGGTATTATAAAACCAGTTGAATAATGAAATCAATACACCTACACATTTGCGTCGAGGCCTTGACAATATTTCACGAGTTAAATAGAATACAAATTTAGACCCAGCGATTATTTCCTATTTGCAAATATGAAAAAATGGCTGGAGAGAAAAAAATTTGCCTCAAACGATGAGGTTTTGATGGGTTGGTGAGATCTTAATTTTTTAAATGGCATACAAAAGATGGAAAAGTGTTAGACTAAATGTATCGAGCTAAACGGAGACTATGTTAAAAAATAAAATAAATCTTACCCATATAAATGTTTTGTTCTTACCAAAGCCAAGTATTAATCATACAGCCCTCGTAAATAGATTATGATTTTTTATGTGTAAGAATTTATTTTATTTTTCAATAAAATCTCATATTAATTCGATCTATTGTATTTAGGCTATCAAGCCACATAACATGTCGAAACGTTGATTTGTTGGGAACTAAATTGATTTGTTGGGCGCTAATCTCACATAACGCGGATGTGAATTGGCCACCAAGATCTTGGGATTTGACAGTGTTGGACGATTTTCTTTGAAACTATTCGAAAAGAAAAGTGTATGCCAATTATCCAAGAACAGTTCATGACCTAAGAAAAAAATATTTGACAACAAATTGAGACTGTTGATCCACTTTTATATGGGAAACGTCATAGATGCAGGCCTGCTAACTAACTTGTGGTGGTCATATGAATAATATTGCTTTTTATTCATAATTGCTATATAACTTCTATTTTTTATAAAAAAAATTTTCGATTGCATACAATATGTGTGGTTTTGTTCAATTAAAAAAAAAAAGAACAACATATGACCCACCCTTTATGAGTTTATACTCATAAGTATTTGTAACCCTATTTTTCTTATGTATGTATGGATTGCCTTCGAGACTCTCTCAAAAAGCTATTTGTATTTATTTTTTTTTTTTTATGATGACTTTGTCTATTTAGATATTAATTTCTAGCACTTAAAAGACATTATTAACTAAATGGTTTTGATGTCAGCAACAGTAGTTAGTATAGTTAAAAGGCTAACTTTAGTTTTGATCACAATTTCATTTGGTAAAATGATTACCACAATACAATGCCAGAGATAAGATAAGCCTTATCGGTTAAAGTTCTTCTTTCATCTTTGTTTTTTTGTTGTTTGTTTTCGTTTGGTTTATTTCGGTTTGTACATTCCATTTTGTATATTTGAAGAGTGGTATTAATCTGCTGGCATTAGTTTTTTTGTTGTTGTAGTTACTTAAATGAAATTAGAGGTTGAGTGAAATCTTTAAAATCAAATTTTTACATTCCCAATTATAGGATAAATTGGAATTCCAAAACGCGGGGATATATAATATTGTTGTACAGGGATTTGGTGAAATATAGTTCATGAGAATTCCTTTTGTTTTATAGAATTAAGACCGATGAGAAATTTGCTCGTTTGTCGACCGCAACATGTGCCAAAGCAATGGGTTTGGTCAATGGCCAGAATATCAGTTTCGTAAAATTTCAATGAACATGTTTAAATGTTATTTGAAAAGTTTTCGGAAACATTAACTAAATAGGCTGTTTGCCAGGACTTTTTATTATTCTGGAATTTCTCTTATAGATACTCTTTCCTCCAGTAGCCCAATCCTTCTCAAAATACATATTTAAGAGTAATCTTTGAAATTTCATACTATTGTTGCTGGCCCATTTCCATTTAACTATTTTCAATATTCATATCCGGATCTTTTTCCAAGCTTTCCGATGTACCACGGACACGACCCATTTCAACCTATTCGAGAAAATCCCAAGCGTGTATTTTCCATGCAAAAATTTTCTACCGAAAGTAGTGACCACATTGGACACTCTTTCATTACGAGCACAACCAACAGCCATAATAGTTTCATGATGAATATGTACATAATAGATTGTGTTTCTAATTGTGATTATTTGTGTTCATCTACATCCATACGTACATTTGGCCAATGAGTTTAAATGTTACGCTTTTATTTGCCTGTGTATTCGTAAAATGTTATCGCCATTATGGCCAAAAATACATATCACACGATTGTATTCATTCCCATCTTGAGATTCGGACATAGGTTTGACTGGTATCAAGAGAAGCGGATAACATGCAATCAATTTGACCAAAAATAAGGCTCTAAATCTAAAATTGTGATATCCCATCGTCGGTCGTTTCCTGTTCCTTTTCATTGAAAAGTATTCGGCAAAACAGAAATGAAAGCAAAATAAAGGAATTAACTTTCACTAATACTCCCCAAAACTTATCGTTATGGTATTTTAGTATTTTCGTAATTTTTTGCCAAATATTTTACCCAAAACTCTAAAAACCCAATTGAAATCCCTAAAATATAATAATAAATGAAAATACGAGTATATCATATTGTTTGTGGCTCATCCTTAACTGTAAGGACTCATCGTATCTGGGCAATAAGAATAGATATGTTATTTGGAAAATTATGTACAAATCCGAATTTGATAAATATTTGAGGTATTTCCCCCTACAAACATATTAAATAATCTATGACTATAATATTCATTTTGGGAATTGTTTTATATTGCCTTTTATTAACTTAATAATAATGTACGGGCCAAAAAATAAGTAATTTTTTGAATTAATGCATATGAATTTGGATTTGTTGAAAATAAGTTTCCTATTAAAAGTTGAATTCATAAAAAAAACCAAGAATCGAAACTAGTATTTGGGAAATTATTTTTTAACTGAGGAAGTCAGTTAAAAATTTTTTTATTGTTGTTAATGTAGAATTTAAAAGAGGTTTTATTCGGAACAAAAGTCTATGGAGAAATTTGTTAGTAAAAAACAAAAATTAAAGAGTTTTTAACTTTGTAGTTCAGAAAGTATAATCGTATTATTTAATAGCAGTCATATATATAATTTATTATAGATAAAATTTAGATAAAAAATTGTAATATTTGAAAAGAGTTTTTATTTGTTTACAAAAAATTTTACAAAAAGGATAATTCTGCCGCAGTCAATGGTGGTGCTTTAAAAGAAGATTATGGTCTCCTTCGAAAGGGCTCATTTCTCGCTCGAAGGATACGTCAATAAGCAAAATTATAAATCTATAAGTGCCTGTGAAGAAGCCATTGTATTCGCTAAAAGTGACTGTATAGTGTGGATATTTGTCTGAACCGTATTTTTTTGAAAATGATAAAGAGACAGTTACCGTCAATTGTTAACCTATTTGGTCCAAACTTTATGATTTTGATCTGAACCATATGTGATTTTAATAAAATTTAAATTTTATCTCGCAAAATAAAGCCAAAATTTATCAAGTCATAAATCCTGATAAATTTTCGCTTTATTTTGCGAGACACGTTATTTGCCATTTTAGTGATGTTAATTTGACGTTCAAGATCGTATGATTTGACTTTGTTAGACTCTTTTTTGTAAGGATCATATGACTTCGACGTCTAAGATTATATGATTTCACTTTGTTAGTCTCTTTCTTGTAAGACTGTACTGATCGAAATAATTCTACAAAAAATAAAGAGCATATAAAAACCAACATGTGGCAAATATACGAGGTTTGTTCAAAAAGTATCGCAAACTTTGAATTTCCGCGGGTCACGTATGTTCCATTTTCGATTTTTTGTGGCGTTATGTTGGTACTCATGTCTCTCACTTATACCGACAAGTTCGGCCATTTTGAATGTTCAGTTAATTTTTGACAGATGCTTTGCTTGCACATGTTTTGGCTCGTCTTCGATTTTTGCCCATTCCAAAAACAAAATTAATTGCGCGGACGTATTCCGAATGTTGACTGTGGCATATGGTGTAGCTACCTTGGACCGAAGCAGCGTTTATCGGTGGTACAAAATGTTCTCAGAGCGCCGAGCCAAGACTGAAAAAAGCGCGCCAAGTTCGGTCGAATGTGATGGTTTTGCTTACAGTTTTCTTCGATTGCAGGGGCGTGGTGCATCATGAGTTCTTGCCACAGGGTAGAACGGTCAATAAGGAATATTACCTGTAAGTTATGCGTAACTTGCGCGAAACAATCTGCCAGAAACACCCGGATTTGTGGAAGAACAAAAATTAGCTTTTGCACTATGACAACGCCCCTTCTAATGCATCGTTGCTTGTGCGCGAATTTTTGGCCAAAAACAACACATTAATAATGCCGCAGCCACCGTATTCCCCAGATCTGGCCCCTTGTGACTTTTTCTAGTTCCCAAAACTGAAGAGCCCCATGAAAGGACGACGCTACGCTACGAATGAGGAAATATAGACGGCATCGAAGGAGGAGCTGAACTAGATCACAAAAAATGATTTTTTTAAGTGTTTCGAGTATTGGAAAAAACGTTGACACAAGTGTATAATATCTGGTGGGGATTACTTTGAATGGGACAAAATAGATATTCATGAATTTTTGAAAAAACACAAAAATTCGCGATACTTTTTAAACAGACCTCGTATACCTAATTGCAGAACGAAATTTTCAAAAAAAATCTCAAACATTTTACTCTACAAAAATCGAGTCCTATTAAAAAAGTCTTGTGGCAGCAACTATTCGAGTGTATATTGGCAAAATTTATGTAATATATTAAATGAAAAATTTAATTCAAGTCAAAATTTTTAAGTCTATTTTATTAGTCATTAATTTCCGAAGCCTAACTTGGATATTTCTCTATTATCAGAAAAATTTTTTTTTGCAAACATTTGTAACGCTTAAAATGTTTAATGTTTGTCCATATTCTAATGAATCTGATTAAATTATATCTAGTTCTTTAAAAATTAATTTAAAAATATATATAATATTTATATTTTTATAATTAAATATTAATACAAATAAAAATATACATTTTATTATTTTTCTGAAGCCAATCAGAATAGTTTCGATAAATGAAGCATTTGTTAGGTTAAAAATTTTTATGTTTAAATTCATTCCATTTTAAAAAATTTCTTACTTATTTTCAATAATTTCACTTTAATTTTTATTTCATTAAAATTGATTTTATTCTGATAAGCAAATTATGGAAGTTTTGAATAAAACATTTTGTACAATTTACATTACGGTGGTTAAAATAAGTTACCGTTTCAGTAGTTTTAGATAAGACCTTAAAAATGTTTTTTTTTTCCTTTTTTATTATAGTAATATGATTTTAAATATCATCATCCCTTTTTAGCCCTAAAGCTTTTATGATATTTATGCTATTTGATTAAATACAAAAAAAGATTTTCTCTGTATTATAAAAGCCATCCGAGAGTGTACACACATATTTTCATTTAACCGTTTCAAATTAATAAAACAATTGCAATAATATGAAATTCAAAACTATATAATATAGGCTTCTGTATAGATTTGCCTTTGTATGCGGATGAACGAATAAGTCAATTGGTCCCAATCTACGAACAGTAGCTGCTGCTGGCTTTGGCCTTATTACGACAAGTAAAATGTTCTGCTGAAAATGCGGGCGCACAGAAAAAATTTTGCAGAAAAACAACAAGTGCCAACGATAACACCATATCACATCATCATCTATCCAGTATAGTTTAGTTTTGGATGACGTCATAATTAATTCCAATCATACTCGTATCTCGATTATATTGCTACAATTATGCATTGACCAAAATGGACGAATGAGCAGGCGTCAGGCATGATGGCGGCGGACAGTATCCCACAGCACACCAAAGTGTTTCCGTACCATTCCGTTGTGTACTCATTTTAATTAGAAATTTATAGAAATGTGTCATCGGAGCCATTAATTTTGATTGGATTCGAAAATACCACTTTAGAGATTACGATGAATAATCCACAGTCCGTTTTTCGGCTTGTCGTCAGCTGTAATATTCACTCTTTTTTTTCTCCTACCATTCACAACTCCATTCACAATTGTTTTTCTTCTTCTTCTTTTATTAAAAAATAGTTTAAAATATATTTTGTCCCGCGTCACGTTATTTTCCATCCGTTCTAGTTTTAAGATTAGTTATATTTGCAATAATTTACTAATGTGAAAAATATTTTTCCTTTTCTGTTATAATTTATACAATACTATAATATTAATAGAATGGAATTCTTTTCTAACATAGTCTATTGTTGAAATTAAATTGGAATTTAAACGGGCAGCCCCCATTCGTGTTAAATTATGATAAGAGATGAAAAAAAAACTTAAGATTGTGCCTACGGATATCCGAAATATTTAATATTTAACACAACTCGTATAATTATTTTCGAATATACGCTTTTTGTTGAATGTGTAAGAGGCGGTTTTTGTAGAATTTTTAAGGGCGTATAATTGCCATAATCAGTTTAGGTTATTTGCAAGTTTGCCAAATGTTAGACAAATACTTTTCGATAAAAATCGAAAGAATTTGTAGAAGTTTTTTTTTTGTATGCTTTTAATTTAACTATCATGAATACATTCTATTAACCAAATGGGTACACACAATTTCTGTTCTAATTGAAATAGTTAATTTTCCAATGCCAGCATGGCAATTTTTTTTTATTTTGAACATATCATATTTTAGTTTTAATAGAACTCTGCATTTATGAAGAGAATTTCTGTCGATGTACTTTCTATTTAATGAAGGGAGTAATCCCGGAAAAAAACCCATTCCGGAAATAACAATTTAAGAGATGCTGCAATTATAAATTTTTCAACACGCGAGGTCCATTTATTTAATTCAAGATCATTTCATAGCTTACAGAAATCATAGATATTAGAAAATTTTTACAAAATTCCATTGGGCATTTTTTGAATCTAATACTTTCTTCTCTATCTCATACACGTTGCCTAAAAAATCCCCTCTTAAAGAGACAATTGTCTGAGAAAAAACAATATTTTGCATAGTATTGGAGAAAAAAAAAACGTCGAACGGCGTCAAATTGCCCGATCTTGTGGACCAATAAACCAAAAACTCGTCGTATTTTGTGGCTTGTGGAGTTTTTTTTTAACCTTATATGGTCTATCGATTATAAATTTTGAATAGGAAGCCAAAAATAGCGCTCAGAATTGACGGTTACGATTTCTCCTTCTTCGTATTCAAAGGAACTACGAGCAAATAAACATTCTGATAAAAATGCACCCCAAACAGTCACTTTTTGCAAATACAATGGCTTCTGCATAGTAATTTGCGGGTTTTTCGAGCCTCAAATGTGGCAATTTAGCAAGAAATTTACCTACATAATCCCCTTTTAAAGACACAATTGTCTGCGCAAAAACAATATTTTGCATAGTATTGGAGAAAAAAAAACGTCGAATGGCGTCAAATTGCCCGATCTTGTGGCTCAATAAACCAAAAACTTGTCGTATTTTGTGGCTTGTGGAATTTTTTTTTTTTGAACCTTATATGGTCTATCGATTATAAATTTTGAATAGGAAGCCAAAAATAGCGTTCAGAATTGACGATTACGATTTCTCCTTCTTCATTTTCAAGGAACTACGAGCAAATATACATTCAGATAAAAATGCACCCCAAACAGTTGCTTTTTGCAAATACAATGGCTTCTGCATAGTAATTTGCGGTTTTTCGAGCCTCATATGTGGCAATTTAGCAAGAAATTTACCAACATAATCCCCTCTTAAAGAGACAATTATCTGGGCAAAAACAATATTTTGCATAGTATTGGAGAAAAAAAAACGTCGAACGGCGTCAAATTGCGCGATCTTGTGACCTAATTGACATCACCAATTATCAACTTTTTGCGCAATAAAACCACAAATTTGTCGTGTTTTGTGGCTTGCGGAATTTTTTTTTTAAACCTCATATTCCAAACCAAAAATAGCGCTCAGAATTGACGGTTCTGAACCAAAATAGGGCTCAGAATTAACGATTTATCCTTCTTCATTTTCAAGGAAATACGAGCTAATATACTTACTGACAAAAATGCACCCCAGACATTTGCGGATTTTAAGAGCCTCAAATGTGGCAATTTAGAAAGAAATTAGCTATCATAATCCCCTCGTAAAGACCCAAACGTGGCAACGATAGTATTGACTTTTTTATAAAAAAGTTTGAATACGTTTTTTCTCGTTAAAAAATCTTTAATATAAAATGGCCCATTTTTATTTAAATAAACTTTATTTTTGATAGCATATTTCCTAAAGAACTGTAAAAAAAAGTCCAGCTTTATTTTCCAAACCACAAAATCGATAGTCCTTGTTATGTTTAAAAAAAAATCTCCCGAAATGGGTTCATAGCACAACAATAAATGATAATTTTTCCTCTTTGGCAAAATGCAAATTGATATCAAACTGACACCTCCCCCCCCCAACACCCCCCACCCGTTTTTTGCAAAAAATATCAATTTATGTCAAGATGATAAACATAATTTCATATTATGTCATCACAAATTAACCATCTTCAAATAATATAAAAACATCTCTTTTAGTTGTCAAAACAAAACCAAATAATACAAAAAAAATGCAAATAATCTAAAAAGAATTGGAAAAAAAGAATTTTTTTTTTCAGTAAAAAATTATCGCATGTCATTCAAAATTCGTACACTTTTCGTAGTAAAATTTAAAATTATTCGAACCCCAATACATTGATGGGACAGTTCTGCATAAGCCATATTACACACATTTTATTTACAAGCCAACATATTCATAGCCAACATCCACCCTTGTATATAGGAGAATTTAAATGTGTTTGCACGTAGCATCCTTGGAGAGGAAAAGGTCTTCTCTGGCCGAACCAACGGAATATTACCATGAACTCGGCTTGGTGTCATATTGCCTTTGGTTGTGGCGTACCAATTAGAGGGGGTAGTGAAAAACGGCAGACAAAGTACGCGCATGCCAAATGAACTGTTTTGCAAACACCCTCCGAAAGTGTCTGAGGATTTTCAGATTCACTGTCCGCGATGCTAGTCGGGACAGTAATTGGCGGCGTGGCTGTATACGATTCAGTTGATTTCTGTAGTTTCTTGCGAGTTCTCTGTGCTTTCTCTCTAAGGCTTCGAATATTAGGATCAGTTCGAAAGTTTCATCTTCACCGCTCACACCGCGAACACCTTGTTTTATAGCTAAATTTCGATTAATATCACAAGTGAATCGTATGTAAACTCAATAAATATAATTAAAATAAAACGAATGTTAAACTAGATATATTATTCTGGATGAGTGCTGGGCTTTCAGAAATATAAAAACCGCGAAGAAAAACCAACATTCGTAATAAAAACAGGATAATGTGATAATATCAAAGATGTGGTTCAATTTTGGTCCTTTGTGAATGGACTTATGATACCGATACCAACTAAATTGATGACTTAGTGACTAACTAATCTTAACAAAGAGTATTACAACAACAAAAAAAGATAATAATAAATAATATAACGGGAATTTTAAGCTACTATTCTACGAATTTTGTTATCGAAGAACGAATCAGTTTGGAAGGATGCGCCACCACCATCAACCACCTACCCTGTGTCTGCTCCTGGTTGTGGAAAATATAAAACGAATCGGCATTGAATGCGAAAATATAGACACAAAAACTGAACGGAAGATTTTCAAAACTTTGGTTTTGATGAAGAGACATCACCGACGACACTACTGCCGCCCAACCCCTCATTTCAGGAACAATATCGCACAAGGAGTAATTCTTATTGTACAGTTGGGATTGTGTTAGTTATCCGTTTAGTGTTAGTTATCCGTTAATCTTGGCTGTTATTTTTACAATTCCTGCTGTGCTGTTGTCACGCCGGCAACGTCGACGGGACGTGCCCACCAGCCGTTTGCCATATAATCGAACTTGAAGTGTGTTTGTGTGTGTGTTTGTATTGTTCCAACAATAATAGTGTACTCATTTTACCAGACGTTCACTTAACGGCACTGAGCGAACAGAAACTGTGTTGTTGTCCGTGCTCTTATCAATTCCGGATAATATTGCCACACTGCTTCGGACTGTTGGCGGTTAGCGCCAACCGTGCATACGTATCAGTTTTGTGCCTCAAGTCATCATACTCTGGATTTAACGTTACACGATTATGTTCGGCCAAAATTGACTGCAGCTTCGTCCCGATGGAATTTCGGTTTTTAATGACGATAAATTGGAGTGCGAAATGAGTACGGCCCCAAGTATATATTATATGTCCACTCATACGTGAACAATCTTATACGTGTGCGTTTTGATGCGGGCAGCATTACTGATGATGATGCCTCTTGTATTCGGCTTCAAAGTCTCGACGCTGCTTGTTGCGCACTATTTGTCCATCTTTGGAGGGACGAAGTGATTGTTACGATGTAAAGTCATTTGCACTCAAGCTGGGAGCGTGTTTGGAGACTAACATAGGGAGTGTTTTTTTTCGTTGTGTTGTGTTTTTTTTTTTTGCTAATTCTCCATAGCGTGTTTAATATTTGTTAACGGATTATGGAGAATTTTTTTTTTTCATACAAATTTATTGAAAAAACGTTAAATTATTTCATATTAAATTAAAATCAGACATTGTCTGAATGTGTTTAAAGTTTGTCGATGTTTTCAGAGTGTTAGTATTATATTATTTTTATTATTTTTTTGGTATACAACTAAATTGAGAGTGTAGTATTATTTGTCAAAAAAAAAATAATTTTTAACAGAAAGAAAACAGAACTTTTTAGAAAAGTACAAAAAATAAACTCCTAATTTAGTCTATTTTTTGAAACTTTTACAAGTATTTGAAGTGGTTTTTTTTTACTGATTTACAAAAGAAAAAAAATAATATATAGTAATTGAAGATTAATATATTTTTTTTAAATAGACATTTTTTATAGTTATTTAAAAATTAAAAATAAATGTGTACTTTTCCACACTTCCACTAATAATTTGACAGTTAAATGACTTAAAAATAACAGTTGATTAGTTGATGAAATGCAAGGAAATTCAACAGAACTTTTAGAGTAAATTTGTCAAAAAAAAAAACAACATGGAAGTAAATTGTAATGAAAAAGAATCCTTTTTTCGGTATTATTTAAAAATTTGTGAAGAACAATTTAAATTTCTATCGTGACTATAGCATTTTGTTGGGAATGAAAGTACACCCTGTTAAAAGTGCTGCTAGTTGCTTTTTTCTTTTATCAATTTTCTCTTCCATCAATTAATAAACACTTAATACACGCGCAAATATTTCCATATGGCTACAATAAAATTTGATTGGATTTTTTTTTCTCCATAATGGTTTTTTTTTTTTGTTGTTGCCTCAATAGAAATAGTTTGGTGCCGATTTGGTCGAATATGTTTACTTGGAGTAGAATTGTATGTATAAACAACCAACGACTAAATTAGACCTAAATTGACATTTGATTTACAATTACAAATGGCGGATGCCGGCAGTCTAGGCAGTATGGCAGTACGAGATAGATGGAATTATTGCGTTAAAAGTGGTTTTAAAGTAGATTTTGTTGTTTTGGAGGTTGTTTTTTTTGTATTGTTGAGAATATGCAGTTGTGTGGTGTCGGTGAGAATGCTTAACAAAAATGATGCAATATTGTGTACACACGAAAATAAACAACCGCCAACGAATCCACGCTCTTCACGGCCATGCGATAGATAAGATGCCATATAACCAACACTCAAATGATGGAAATGGGATTGTAGTGGGTCATAATCAAATGGGTTGATGGGGGTATATATTCCGTAATGAAGAAAAACGGTTATTTTTCTATATGTATATGTACGCGTCAATGTTTTTATACGCAAATACTTTTACTTGTGTCTGTTTGAATAATGGAGTTAATTTTTTTTTTATTGTGGAACGGGTAAAATGCCATAGAACTCTCAACCCGCAATCGTACAAACCCGATGACAAATAATTATTTAAATGCCTTACACGTATACCACCAAACCACATCCACACATCCACACACACACAGAGAGAGAGAGGAAGTGACAAGATAATCATCAAAATGGTTTGTATCGATTTATGTATATTTTTTAATTATATTTTCATTTAAATAAATTCAAATAAATTAATTACGAAACAAATGGGTTTTTCTTGGCGATTGTACAGAGAAAAAAAAGGAAACTTTGTTGACATTTTGAAGGATTAGTTTTTTTAACAGTTAACGGTATTTTTTTTCCATTCACATCTCTCTTCCCTTCTTAATTTCCGGTAGTATAATTTTTGTGCGTTTATATTTATCGTTTTTTCTTCTTCTTCTTTTTTTTCTATTTGAACATCCATGCGGCTTTGATATCGCGGCATCATGTAGTAAAATTAATTTTTATTAACTTTTATTAGTTTTCATGGATTAGAGATGATCATAAAATGTGTATCACGGTGTGTATGAATTTGTAGGATGATGTGTGGTTGTGTGTGTGTGTTCCTGATAGTGGTTTGATTGTGTGTTATTTCCTCAATCACTGATGGTAGGTAATCAACAAGTGTGCTTATAGTGGCGACATTTGTAGGCGACGCCATAAAAACCGCTTGATTGCGAGTACGTGGGTTTGTGTGTGTGTTTACAGTAAACTACAATAATTATTGGACACAGAACAGAGAATCTTTAATATAATTAAATTCACTTTTATTGTATATTCGCATTAGAACTAATCGAATAATTCTGGAATTGAAAAATATTGTCACAATCTTTATAACAGAAATTTGTATCAAAATTTCAAAAATAAAATAAAATTCATTTAAATTATAATTTTCATATAAAAGCATATTTCTAAATTAAGGTAACATTTTTATTTAGTAATATTTAACAAAATTCTCTCAATAAACAATTTATAGATCGAAAAATTAATGATTTTTATAAAGTAACGGTTTCGCATTTTTTAAAATATAAATTCTGAGGTAAATAAGCCCATAAAATTCAGATATTATCAAATTTTATGTTAAACTCATATTCGTTATATATTTAATTAAATATTAATTTTTAAAAAAAAATTATTATATATAGTCGTTATTTTTGAAATTCTCTTCTTATTGGCAGTTAACGAATATAAAGAATTATTTCCTATCAACCGACCAGATGGATTATTGAACGATAAAAAAAATTCAGTGGAACAACAGGCTTTCTTGTTGCATACAGTCATATCTATAGATAAACTTATGATTAGAATATGATAAGGGTACATACATTTTCGATAACGTAGTGATATAAAGGGAAGTAAAAAAAATTGCGATAATATCATTTTAGGATTATTATTAGTATAAGTAGTTGTTCAGAGACTGAATTCCATTTTTTTTGATCCTAATAAAATTCTCATAAATCAAAATTTCATTTTCTTGAAAATTATTGAAATTTTTTCATATCTAAAGGCCTTTCTTATCATTTTATATAAGAGTAATTCTAAAAAAAAGAATTTTTCATATTTTCATATTCAATGTGAAAATTTTGTGTTTCTAATATTAAATAGCTTTGTGTAAGCGTATCTGTTACTTTAATCTAAGCACCAATTTTTTTTATTAAAGAATATAGTAAATTTCTTTTGGAATTCAATTTGTAATGCAAATTCTGCTCTTTTGAAAAAGTACGCTGATTTCATGGCAATTAATTAAAAATTTTCGATAAACATAGTAAATATTTACACTTAAAAATTACAGTAAATATTTATAGTAAAAAATCAAAGCATTAAAATTACAGTATAAAAATTAAAGTAAAGAATTTACAATTAATAAATTTACACAATTAACACTGAAAAAATTACAGTAAAAAGTTACAGTATACAAATTACTGTAAAATAAGTTACAGTAAAAGAGTTATACAATAGTAAACAATTACAGCAAAAAAATTACAATAAAAAAATTACAGTAAAAAATTACAGCAAAAAAATCACACTAAAAAAATTACAGGTCAAAAGTTACAAAATACACTAAAATTTACAGTAAAAAAGTTACAGGATAAAAATTATAGCAAATAAATTACAATAAAAAATTTAGACGGAAAAAATTACAGTAAAAATTATAGTAAAAAATTACAGCAAAAAACTTTCACCGAAAAATTACAGTAAAAAAGTTACAGCAAGAAAATTACAGTGAAAAAGATACAGCAAATAAATTACAGTAAAATATTACCGCTAAAAGCGTATAGCAAAAAAAATTACAATAAAAAAATTACAGTAAAAAAGTTACAATTTAAAAATTGTTGTAAAAAATTACAGTAAAAAAGTTACAATATAAAAATTGCTGTAAAAATTTACAGTAAAAAATTACAGCAAAACATTAACAGTAAAAAAATTATAGCAAAAAAAAATTTACAGTAAAAAATTAAAGTAAAAATTTACAGTTACAGATTACAGTAAACATTTACCATAAAAATTTTAATTGTAAAAAAAACTAACAATTAAAAAATTACAGCAAAAATATTACAATAAAAACTTACAATAAAAAAATTATATTAAAAAAGTTGCAGTAAAAAATTACAGGTCAAAAGTTACAATTTAAAAATACACTAAAATTTATAGTAAAAAAGTTACAGGATAAAGATTACAGCAAATAAATTACAGTAAAAAATTACAGCAAAAAAATATACATTAAAAAATTTACAATAAAATGATTACAGTAAAAATTTATTTAGTAAAAACTTACAGTAAAAATCTGAAACTGAATTTTCTTAAGGGTGATAATGTTTTTAACAAAAAACTTATTGATTTAGCTCGGAAAGATGGCTTTCAACACGTCTTAGAGAGAATGAATTGTGGCTCTTGTGTTTATTTTCATAAAGTTTCTGATCAGCCAGCCACCCATTTCGGCCTGGATTGGAAACGTTTAGGCAAGAAAGTATCACAAGCGCCTCTCAAGCTTTGTAAACAAAACCGATACGTCCATTTCGATCCCTATTAATTTTTCGAAATTGTTTAGATTTCATTTTTAAGGTACATGTGTACATTTGGATAAATTCGATATTTTGTTGAATTTTTAATAACGTTGCCGGGCTTGACCAAATCTATTAAAAAAATTTTGTTATTTATTATTTTTGGTTTTTTGTTTATAAAATTCTCTTCGAAAAATTATCGGTTTCTCATTATGGCCTGTTTGAAATAATATTTAAGTGTTTGCACAAGGAATGCTATTACTCACCATCAGATGAAGTAAGTATTTTTGAACAAAGAATCTTCGAATCGAATCTTTGCATCTATATCAGAGGCAATAGAGTCTATTCTTGTAAGCACAAGGTTGGGAAAAACCGATTGGGAAGCTTCAGTTTTCAAATCGGTTCTGGGACGATGATCGAAATCCAGATGGTTGTGCTGTGTTCAACCAGCACACCACACTTCTCCCCATGATGATCGCAATGGTGATGAAACGTGGTCATGACGAAGACGATTATAATGCTGATGATGCATGAATTATTATGTATTTTTGGTAAATTTATTGACCTTTATTGATAACAGAAACGATAAAGTAATTCACATTGAAGCGCTTGAGTAAATTTGAATTACGTGACTTTGAAAGCAAATAAGATAATTTCAAAACCATAAAATTATGATTGAATGTGTTGGTTTTCACGACCAATTTTTATTTGCCCTTATATTTTCAGCCTCCTTAAAGTTAAACACAGATATTTGGCTTATGCCAGTAATAAAAAATACAAAATATTTTTTTTCTGTTTTAAAGGTAACAATATAATAAAAAAAAATGATAGTATTTGTATTATCCTTTTAGTAATCGCTGCAGTTAATTTTTGAAAGGTAGAATTTTTTTTGTGTTTTTCCCTGTGTGCATTTTACGCAAGTACTTTGTACTTAATATTATTTTTTAAAAAAAAGAGAAGAAAAAAAGCAAACAGATAAAACTCTAAATACTCGTAGATATAGGAAAAGGACGAAATTTGTTTATTTTTTTACTAAACAAGGACTGAAGTTTTGGTGGTAGGGGGTTGAGTGTGAGCGTCGACAAAATGTATGTAAACATAAATTTTCCTGTTTTCGGTTGAATTGCTCGTTGGCGCTAATTTTTAAGGAGCTTCAATTTCAGTTTATTTTTTTTCGCTTTTCATCCTTTATTTTATATTTCCAACCCAAATGCTAGCATAAAGTTTTAGGACGTGTGTGTGTGTATTTTTCTCCTGCTTCAAAGTATAATAAATTTAAACTTAAAAGAAAAACCATTTATATGGTAAATAAACAATATATATATTTATATATGTATATAACAAGCGAATAAAAAGGATTCGCGTGTGTTTAGAAAAATTCGAATAAAATTTACCTGAGAAAATAATGGCTACTATTATTTTATACCAACATTTTATATAAATTTTATCTGCCATACGTTCTTTATTTTCGGTAACGATCAGGCAAAAGAAAAGCTTATTTTTATTTATTTATAAATACAGTAAATAATTTTAAAAATAATACTAAAATTTGAGAATTTCTCCTTGTGTATTTTGGGATATCGAGCATATACTGAGTTTATGGTTTTCTTATTTTCATATGAATTATTTAATGAAATTGAACTTTAAGCCGATCTTATAATTATGCTTAAATTCTTAAATACTCTTAAAGGAAATTCCATTTTTTTTCAAGCTCATATATTAGAAATTCCGTTTGCATTTTTTTTTAAATAAGCACACATTTTCTTTCATCAGTTTTAATCTTATATAATTTACTCAAAAACCAACTCATTTTTATATAAATTCAATTCGAACATTTCCTTGAATTCTGATAAGCTATTAGCTGAATGAATCGTTTTCATTGTCTCCTTTTTATAGAAGAATCTTGAGAAAAATTTCTATATTTATAATATAAATGATAACAGCAAGTTATAACAGACTTGAAGAAAAAAAAATACAAAAATGTGCTGCCTATAACTAAAGAGTCCTTGTTCTCATAAGATGACTACTTTTCGAATGACGAGCATAATATATCTTCAGTATTGATTATGCAAACTTAGAATTGTTTGGTTTTTTTTGGTGATTTTTTTTTGACAATTTTCTGATTAAGTTTTGGGTAAATTTTTTTCTTTGTATTAAAATTGATAATTTTTCACAAAAATCTTTTAAATAAAGTGAAAAGATATTTTAACATTTTTTTTTACCCGAACTTACCTTTTTTTAATTTTAATTAAAGAAATTTTTTTTTAGAAATTTTGCTCACAATGCTACTCATATATAGTAGTTGGATATGATTTTTAGCTATCGTCAAATGGACCTGAGTTCTGAGTTATCGTAGAGCTATAAAAGTTATATTTTAGTATAAATATTACTTAAAAATAATATAAGAACAAATGCAAATTATTTATACAAAATTATCCATTTTGGTACTTTGGAAAGTAAAATTTAATAAACTTCATTTTAAAATTAGATTTTTATAAAAAATGTTCATGTTTTTTTTGCCAAAATTTTGCCATTTACTATAAAATAATTTTTTAAGTGCTTTGAGACTTTTTGCAGAGATAATTTTTAATGATTTTTTTTTGGACATTTCGGATTATAATTTGGCCACTACTGTACTAAATGATGTTGGTTTCTAAATGCTCTTAATTTAAAGAATTGTCGATAAAAATATAATTGTTAGTATAGCTTTACAAAAAAAAAAAAAAAAACGTCATACGTCGTCAAATCGCATGATCTCGAATGCCAATCGGCATAACCAAATATCGAAATTGGACTTTCTGGGAAATTTTCGCACAATAAACCCCAAATTTGTTATGTTTCATTAAATTAACATATGATCCAGATTGAAATCGTTAAGTTCAAGCCAGAAAAAATTCGTACTCATATAGACGTATCGCTAAGAATTGACCTAAAGAAATATAGTCTAACGACAACTTCATAACAAAATACAGTTACATTTCATAGATAACAAACAATGGCTTGTCTACAGTTACTTATAGGTTGTTAGAGCCGCATACAAGGTAATTTTGTCACTTGTGAGTTTTTATAGCCGCATATAAGGTAATTTTGCTTATTGACGCATCCACCGAGCGAGAAATGTGGCTTATCGGTGACGAAATTGTTTTTTTTCTTTAAACCTTGTTCCAGCACCCCAGATAACGAATTGTTTTACAAAAAAACCTCATACTGTGTTAAATCGCGCGATCTCGAATGCCAATGGACATAACAAAATATCGAAATTGCACTTTCAGAGAATTTTTTGCAGAAATTTTTCTTTTACAATACATCAAAATCAAGCCTTTCTTGTTTTATACGAAAGTCACATCATCTGTAAGTCATTGATTGATACCTTATTACCAAAGTCACATTATCCCATATTTCCCATGAGTCGATGATTTTTTGCCAGAACTCAAACGAGAGGTTATGTCCGTCCTTACTTTGTGTGGTGACTTTTAGAGTTAAGGTTTTTATATCTTTCTAGATGATTTTCTTCTATTTAAGGTTGTGTTTCAAGTAAATTTTTAACACACCAAAAAAAGGGTTTTTTTTTACTGTTTGTTTTGTGTTTGAAAAAAAACATTTCATAACCTGTATGAAACATATTGCACAAATTTTTGGAAAAAAATACAATACTTAAAAAAAGCCAAATAAAATAGAAACTAAATAATTTGAAGAGGTTGTAGGAATTTGTGCAGCAAATGGATGAAAATTGTTAATAATCCCATGTGTTATGCTTGTTCGTACTATGATGCTCTATACTCATACACTATTATCAACAAACAGTTGGTAGATTCTATATTTTCATACAAAAATAACATGAAAATTCGTTTAATTAAGATGTTCTTTAATTATATGAAAGTGCATTCAAAAATAAGTTGTTCAAAGAGTAACTTGTGTATGCCATAGTATCGTTAGTGGTAAAGTTAAGTAAGTTAACAATTTTGTACAAAAGTTTAGAAAAGTTTTTTTTTCATTTCAGAATTTTTACTTTAATAATCAACAAAATCGACTATAATTTTTTTACTACATATTTCTCTCAATAGAAGGGTAAATTTTTTTAAAAAAAAATCATGTTGACTATATTGAAATAAAGTCACTTCAAAGTTTGTTGGTTTTTATGCTTTTTGTCGTTAGAAGGAAAACTATTCTCTTTACTTTACGAGTTACTACTCTATCAATTAATCATTCAAAAAAAATAAAAAATATACAATAATATTTCCATAATGAATGACTATACAAGTGTATACGTGTGAGTATCCTACTTCGGATAAGGCCTCAAAAAGTAAATGTAGTAGTAGGCGTAGGCAAGTTTCCATAATGAGACGAGTATGATGGATGATTAATTAGAGAGCCAGAAAGTCTTACGGGAAATTCTTATAGTGCAAATTTTCATAATTACTGTTAGGATGGATAGCCTAGAAATTTCGAAAAGAATATCTTAAAATTTTTATCTTTGGTTCTGTGTGTGCCTGTGTGTGAATTAGAAAGTCTCAAATAGTGATTAATGAAAGTTAAAGTGTTACATGATCAAAATCCTTCGATTTTATCTTTATTCAAAAAGTGTTTCTTTTTAAATTTGTTCTCTACTATGCGTACCTGAAGAACTGAAGTAATAAGGATTGAGTTGTTTTTACTCGTAATATTAAAAAAGAAAACAAAATTCAAATGTGGTTTTGATGGAAATCTCTTTTCCTTCAAACATTTGATGTTGTTATTCAGACATCCTTTAAGTGAGAATTTTAATCAACATTGACGGATAAATTATCAAAAGGAAATTAACTCATATGCAATATTATGGGGGCAAAAAAAACCAATATTGATCTTACGAATAAAAAAAACCCATTAAGGACAATATAAAAGAAGGTAAGAAAAATACTTTGAAAAATCTTGAATTTATTTTTGTATCTTCTGTTATGAGACATATTAACAGGTAAAAATTTCTTTTTGGTAATAAAAAAAAAAAGGACTTTTTGATTGGATCTCGAACATTTGTCAAATCAATAACAACTCCATGTAACTGATATTGAAGGTAGCGATGATTTTCTTCTTCTTTTTTGTTGTTGTTGAAAAAAGCAAATTCAGATATTTTCTCTAAAGTTCTGTTTGCAATTAGTTTCAAAAACATTTCCAAATCAAAGTTGTAGCAAATTCTTTTAAAACTCTATACTTATCCCCCACCTACCCCCTACCCTTTATATGAATTTCCAACTTTATACTATAGATTTTTAATAATATATACATAGAATTGGTGATTATCTCACTCACCGTACACTGTAAGTGATAATACTATGATTGCATGATATTATTATCCAAAATAAATATAATATATGGCATTGGGGGGAGGTAAGAAATGTATAAAAAATCCATCGTGAAAAATCTACAGTCAAACTTAGAAGAGTAGTTATAATTATTGTCAGTGAAAAATCCACAGTCAAACTTAGAAGAGTAGTTGGGATATAATTATTGTCAGTTTTTCGTTGTGCAAGTTATTCTTTTATGCCGATTTGCCGCAACGATTGTGATCCCCTGTTTCCTCCCCTATGGCATTATTCTGATGTCATTCATTTTTCCTCAGTTACTGTTGTCCTGTGTTTTATTGTTACTGTCATTTCTGCTACCTACTGTGGGGACAAACAAAAGCTTCACGAGTTCATTTGCAAAATAACCATAGCTATTCGGAAAGGAATACAGAAAAAGGGGACCAGCCTACAGAAAAAGGGGGACTTTAGACAAAGAGAGCCATCCACTCATGTACAATTATTTTGATCGGTCGAGAACGAAATGCATTGCAAAAATGGATGGTTGAACATTAAAACAATGGCTTACCAAGAAAAAAATTTTATAGGACCTCCTACCAGTGTATGTGTATGCACATACATGCATATGACTGAAATATGGGCGAGCATTAGGAATGATAAATAAATTGTGTGCTATTGTCATAGTTTGGGGCAGCAATCCTCTAATTGTAGTGGCTGGCTACTCACCGTAGTTTCGAATATTGGTCAATAATAGAAGATCATTAACGAAAAGTGTATTCATTTTTTTTTACGAGACTGTTAAAGTCTGTGTTTGTTAAAGTAGAGAAAAAATATTTCTCCGTTTTTTATGTGCTACTCAAGTTAGTAATTTGAAAGGATATTCCGAAAATAATTTCTAAGCTTAATAAATTCTATATCATTCAGTTTGTTAGTATTAAATAAAATTATAGATTAGTTCATCTTTGAAAAGTAAACATGAGCTGTAATAAGTTAGTCATTTTTTTTAGTTGTCGCCAAATGGACTGAACTTTAGTGGCGCTTAGAATTTGTAAAATATTCGTATATCTTCATATAATAATATATTTATTCTCTATTAAGGAAGCAATAAACCTCATATATTTTTGTACAATCTTGAGTAATTGCATTATTTCATCCAATTAAGGTATCAGAAAGTATTCAATCCTTTAAGGAGGAGGATCAAATTACTCTTTAAAAAAAAGTGATGGCTCTGCCTGAGCCACGTTTCGTGTTTTCAGAGGATATTATTTTTTTCAGCGATGAGGCTAATTTCTCTGTTGATGGATAAGACAATAGGCAAATTTACCATATAAAAGGATCTGATAATCCACAAGTAATAGCATAAAAATAATTGTTTTCCCGAGAAGTGACTTTTTGGTGCTAACTTTGATCTAAAGATGTCATTGGCCCAGGTCTCTTTGAAAATTATGACGAAGAGACCATTATCGTCAAGACTGGGCGTAATAACCGTACGATTACCATTTTTTGTTGTTGCCTGAACTTAGAGGCTCTGAAAACTCACATATATAGGTTAACAAGCGAAATTGGCATATATAGGGCTCTGAAAACCCACAAATGACTGTAGATGAGCCATTGTATTTCCAAAAAATTATTGTCTGGTGTCCATTTTAATCTGAAAGTGTCATTCTTTGAACCGTCAATTGTGAGCTCTAATCTCGACTGCATGTGATAAATTTTTACTTTAATTCGCAAAAAGCTCTTAAGTAGCGTAATTTTTAAATTTAATGATGCCGAATGACTTCCAACAGCGTGCATAGGGCTAAAGAAAACTTAAAAGAGAATCTTTAAACCCTAGAACATCTGCCAAATAATGGTCCTATTGCAGCCGGAAAAGTGCAAAAAATTCATTAAAAAGAATTGATGTGCAAAAATTTTGTAGCAGTAAAATTTTACAGAACAAACCTATAATGGCAAGTGTTTGTTCAATATGATAAATTAAAAAATCATAAAAAAATTCGCAGTTATATGGACGTAGCGCTAAGAATTAGACCAACGATAACTTCAGACCAAAATGAAGTCACATTTCCTAGATACAATAGCTTGTCTACAGTCACTTGTGCGTTTTTGGAGCCTCATACAAGGTAATTTTGCTTATTGACGACGCGTTCACCGTGTAAGAAATGTGCTTTATCGCTGAAGAAAATGTTTTGTTATTCCAGAACCCTAAATAACCGCCAAATAACGAATTTTTTTACAAAAATAAAACGTCATACGGTGTCAAATCGCACGATCTCGAATGTCAATTGACATAACCTAAAATCGAAATTGGAGTTTCTGGGAACTTTTCGCTCAATAAAGTCCAAATTTGTTATATTTTGTAAAATTATTGTAACATACACGTTTGATCCAGGTTTGTACAATATAATGGCAAGGTTTGTTCAATATGATAAATTAAAAAAATTATCAAAATCTTTATATTAAATATGTTTTATCTTACTTTACTTTTCAAAGTATAAATTGGATAAACTTTTACATATAAAACATATTTATTTTTAAATAAAATTTCTTTTCTTAATTATAGAATAAATAATTATAGAATTTTTCTATTACTATTATAATATATATGCTTAACGATATTGTATTTTATTATTTAAAAACAAAAAAACTTGATTATTCGTTTGTATTATAATTTTAAGAATTTCTTACTTCTATTGTCAATAAGATTTTAATGGAAAGAAAAGTGGAATTTCAATCTGTACCCAATATAGGAAAAAATTCAGGCTTTCAAATTAGAGCAAATATTTCTAGTGCAAAAAAATTGTATAGTAATTATTGTGGATCAATCCGTTCCATATCAAATACCTTACCTACCGGACAATGTGTTCAAGGAAGGGAAAACCAAAAACCAAAAATCCTGTAAAAATACGACATTTGTACATAGAAGGAGAATGGTGGAAATTTTGCATAAGTCCGTATAGTTGCATGGGAAAAATCCTGGTAGCTCCTTAGCATTTTGTGAGGACTCTTGAGAAATTATTTTCCAAGTACCATTTTTCCTTTTAGTGCGCTATATTATTTAAATCATTTTTTCTTGTTAAAAAGATTTTTTTTCGGTGTGGACACTCGTATTTCGGTTTTTGCCCCGAAAGTTTTGCTCCTTTTCAAGAATTCAAGAGATTTTACACCAACCATAATGAATATTGACACCAGACCAAAGTAAGGAGTAGAACCCGGGATTGTAGGTAAAAATAATAAATGTTGCAGGGCATCACTCATACAAAAAGCCAATAAAATAAGACGTTAATTAAGAATAATTGGGTGCGAAAAGCAAATATCATCATTTGAAGTTGATTGTATCCGTAGTGGTTAGACAGTACAATTTCCAGTCAAAACCTACCCTTTTAAATGTATAAACTACTCATACCCTAACTACTCAAACCGTAATGTTTATGGAATTTTGCTTGTATTTATCGTCATCGCCATCTTTTTGTAGTGTTAAAATCAAAATCTGGAAGACCTACCTATCCTATCCTATACCTTAAATAATTCAAAACTCGTTAATTTAAATGTAGACAGTTTAAAAACCTGAAAAGTGTTAATTAGTTCATAAAATCATAATGTCGCGTTAGGCTGTTTTGTTAGGAATTTTCCAATTTACTTGTTGTTTGAATTGGACACCTACACATGTATATATACACCGACATACACACAGTTGAGAATAAGGAGGAATTTTTTCGCTATCGTAAAGAACACCATAAAACAGTAATGGTGGTTGAAAAGGTAAGATGACGATGGAGACATGTACAAGCCTTAGAGGCGGATGTTTGGTGTAAGTTGTGACTGGTATACTTGCCATTTGCAGCCGCAATCACAAGTACCGTACCCTTCTAGTGTGTGTGTTAATTTAGGATCGATTAAGAAATACATGGACGAGATGGAAGTCGACAACGCTAACGAAACAGCAGGAGTGGTAAGCTCGTTTCGAATCTGAATTCGCTTTAGGGCATAAGGGTACTAAAAACTACTCGAGTACTGATATTTGGAGGGTGTGAACTTTACATACGACAACATAACATACGAGTATAAGTACGCACGCATGAGTATATTTAATGCACTCGAAAGTACCGAAAAGTATATGAAATAATAATAAAAATAATAATGCCCATCGTACTGAATACGCACAATGCTATTATGGATTTTTGATCCCCGAAATAAATGACAAAAAACCAAAGGCTCAAAATGAAGGTATCAAAACCCAACCACCACCACCACCACCAGATCTTAATAGAGGGACCGATGCTTTTGTTTAACGAGAGAGAACAATTCAGAATCCGTCACGGTTTTATGCGCGCGAGTATGTACATATATGTATGGATGGATTAGCTGCTGTTGCTGTTGCTGTTGCTGCTGCTGCCAGTTTAGATGCTTTTGTATCGATTAATACACGACTCTAGGCGGGGTTGAACGAATGTTCAATGTATGCAATGTAAATTCGGTATTGCCGTCCGTCCCTGCTGCTTGCTTACACATTAACGAATTCTTTTCCAGTTTCCAATCAGTGGCGCAATGTCAGTTGACTGACTTTTGTTTTGAAAACGAAAAATAAAATATGTAAAAAAAAACTTTTTCCCAGATAAATAATTGACAAAAAAAAACTGAACTGAAAATTCTGTTATTAAAAAAAAAACGAGAAGAAAAAATAGGAAACCAACCAAAACTACACTCTCTGCATATGCTCGCTCGTATGCATAATCAAAGTATGTATGATAGAAACGTTAGCTTGGGTATACGAGAATAGATGGAAACGTGCTAAAAAATGAGAAATTAAAATTTCATTTCCCTCCTCCCATGAAGTTGGACATTAATCAGGCAGGCATGATGGTGCCAATACACTTGGATGCATATGTGCACGCGTACGTATGAGGATACTCGTATGTAATATGTCATGATGGGAATAGGGGTGAGGAATTGCTGATGCAACCTCGACTGTGCGACATCAACTTTAAACAAAACGATTGTTAATCCAAATTCTCGAGAGTATGTGCTGAACAATAAATAATATATTAGAACGGAAGTGCTTATCCTCTCTCGTTACTGATACGGAATGGTCATAAATGGCGGCATTCACTGCGGCGGCTGGCAGTGACTGAGCAACAACAGTTTGACAAGAACTGGACGAATTTGTTGTAACGGCTTTAAAATAATTTCCACTTTGAATCTTTTGATTTTCACTCTATATGCGATCAAATTAAATATTGTTTTTACTGCAGAATTATTTCCATAGAATAATTTGAATGTTAATGAATATTTACACAGGCGGCGAAAAAAAAACCCTTTTCCTGTGTGGAAAACCGACGTTTTGATATAGGTTAGTTTTGACAGTGCATTTGTAATTTTCAAAATAAACTAACAAAACACACTGAAAATTCAAAGTTTTCAATGAAATTTTAAATTTATTATATTTCTTGGACCTTAGCCATTATGCATGGAATTTCACATCATTCATATAGGGGTACCAGCAGATTTTTTACAGGACTCGATCCTTTTGTGATACTTGTTGACGACTTTTTCGAACATTTCAGACTGTAATTTGGCCATTACTGAAACAGATGTTGATTTTGAAGTGTTTTAAGATTTTAGATGAGATTCTTTTCGTAAATTTGTTTTTTTTGGGTTAGCTTTACAAGGAAAAGTCCAATGGCGTAAAATTCGCGAATTTTTGCCCAATTAGGCCAACATTTGCCGTGCTGTCTATCTTGTGGTGTCTTGTTAAAATGACACATGGTTTAGATTAAGCAAAAAAGCCACTAACTTTTGTCATTTTTTTTTATTCTCAATGAAATACGAAGGCTTAAAACATATCTTCGGATCAAAATGCACAAATAGAGAGTCATTTTTTCATGGATACAGTGGCTTTTTGCTAAGTCACTTGTGGGTTTTCAGGCAATTTTGCTTATTGACATGTCCACTGAGTGGGAAACGAGCCTCCATAATCTCCTCTTAAATTGCAAAACGTGGTGACGATAAAGTTTTCTCATTTTTTTTGTTATTCTCATAGAAATACGGATTATAGACAACTTCGGATCAAAATGGACACGGATACAGTGGCTTTTTGCTAAGAAAATTTAGGCAATTTTACTTTTGACATGTCCATCGAGCCAGAAATGAGCCTCCATAATCTCCTCATAAATCGCAAAACGCGGCTACAGCGAACTACCAATTTTCCAGGAAGTTTTCCACAACTTGTACGTTTTGTTTGAAGCTTTAAGGGGTTCATAATGTAAAATGACAAATCTATACCATAAAATATTTTATTTTAAATAAAATATATTTATTTCAGCTGTTAAATGACAAGGCTGTATTTTCAAAATTGTAAAATGGTTAATCTTGTATAAAATGAGCTCTTTTTTGAATATAGCTTCTGAGTTGCACAGAACTGGAGTGGTCATTAATATTAACACATTAATTTCCAATTGATCAACCCGAAATCACAAAGAATAAATTTACCATCTTCAAAAAAAAAAAATGGCGTCAATTAAAATACTTAATAAAATTAAAGGATTTTAAATTATTTTATTCGAAGAAAATCCCGAATTCCAATTGCTTTAATTTGGAATAATTTATTTTGTTGGTATTTCTGAATGTAGGTTGAAAACAGGAATATGTTTTCATATAAAAAAACCAAAATCAACTCTTGAGGATAATTTACAGTAAACCCTTTCGTACTTATTGGTAGGAAGACAATTTCCATTAAATTTCTATCGAATTAACCAATTTAATACAATTGCAATAATAATTAATTATTTATGAATGATTTTTCATTAATTTTTTTAAATAAAACTGTAAATAATGTATGCAGTTACCTTATGTCTATTCAAATTTAAACTGTTTAAACAACAATCCTGCAGTATTAAAACAAGATTTATTGTGGCGTGTTTTGTGCATTCCCTTAAGACTGTAACGGGTTTTAAAATTTCGAGAGTCCGACTGGATGCAGTTTTTAGTCACAGTTGGAATTGCGTTGCAGCCTTGCAGTCGACAATTGCAGCATGCGTCAACAGTCTGTAATGACGCCACCCTAAGTCCGCTTGTACAGTATGAGGCATTTCAAATCTCACCCGTGCTGATACTTTGTGAACTCAGTGCACAGATCCCGCAGCGTATTGTATTGATGGTCGTCACTGTAAAGAGTTCATAGTCCGTTTACTTCTGCTCTTTGCTTGTTCGGTATTGGTTGGTGGTCGGCCGTAACGACGACGCTGCCGCGCCATTTACCACGCTGCTCTCTCGGCTTTGATTGCGAAATTCTGAATTCAGTTTAAATTTTGCTTTAGTGCGTCAACATTGGGCTTGGGGTTGAATAGATTGTGTGCGCTTGCAGTAAATCAGTTACTACCAGTAGTAAGTACCAGTCCATTCAAATTTAGTGCCAAACTCTATAATGAAGATGTTCAAAGGATGTTTAAACATAAAAATAAATAAGGATTTATTTATTTAAGAAACAATAATTTGCAAAAGACAATCTTTCCGCGCTCAGAAAAATTGTGTAAACGATAAACAGATGTGGTTTTGTTGTAAGATGATTGTGTGTGCATTCATACGAACGTAATTTAAACATAATAAAAGGAAACACATTTTCGGAGTGTTTTCACAAAAATTTGTAATAATTCAAAAAGCCAAATATCGTCTATGGAACGTTTAGGTTATTTTTTATCCCTCTTAGAATTTTCTAATTCAATTAATTAATTTTTAACATCATCAAAAATAAAAAGTGTGAAATTTTCTAAAGCATAATTTTAAAGTGTTTGCAATTTTAATTCTATAAAAGATGAGATTCCCTTCAAACACGTGTTAACAAGATCGATTGCTAGATCCAGCCAGATGTGTGGCAAATGAAGAAAATGAAGTTAGTTGCGCAATATGAACACGATTGGCTATGTTTGTGAGTTATGTATTTGTGCACCAAACTCCCTTGCTTTTACTATGATCAATTAAGTATATATTAAATTATGTTTAATTACATTTACTATTGATAATAATTAAAGCGCGTGGTTAATAATCTTTATACAAAAGATGAAAAAAAAACTGATTATCTCGTTAAAATATTTGTGCTGATTGGTTGGAAATAAAAATTCCTAGATTTAAACGAATTTTGCCTTATTGTATAATTAATTTTTAACATTGGAAATAAATACGTTTTTTCTAATGTGATAATTTAGAATCTCAAAGCAAATATTTTCTATAAAAGAATAAAAAAAAATAGACTTGATCAGTGAAAGTGTTGCCAGAACAAAAATAGTTTTGATTTCGAATAAGAAAAATGGAGTGCAAAACTAGTCAAATATTTTTGTGGGGAAATTTTTAAAATATGAAAAATGGTAAAGATACTCTAAATTTGTAGTTATTTTTTTATTTTTTTATTTCACCTATAATATGATGAGTTGAAGTGCTGCCAAGAGAAAATTAATTTTGAATTTGAATAAAATAAATAATATTTCTCTTGTATTTCTTTTTCGTTGGAGGGGGGGGGGGTGTTGTCAAATGTTTCATTTTTTTTATATTTTTTTATTGTAAATTATTGGAAACGTGTAACTAATACTAACAAGGCAGTTAACTTCAAAAAAATAATTTAAGAAAAAACCATTTAGCACCCCGTTATCCTTTTAACAAAAAATAATTATAAAAAACTATTTAGCACCCCGTTATCTTTTTTAACAAAATATCCTCATTCTCTGAATTTTCTTTAACAATCTTTTGAGTTATGTGCTTTAGTTTAAAAGCTAAAAATGGTCTTCTTATTTATCTGAAAGATTTTTATAATATTGTGAAATGGTCTTTTTTAAATTTTATGCTTCTTTTAACGGACTTTTTTGAGAGTAACAGGTTTTTGTTCTTCGTTTTTCGTGTGTGATATCGTTCCCTGAATTATTTTTTTTTTTGGGGCGAATGGCTACGTAAACAAGTAAAATTGTCGGATTTGGCTTAAAAAGCAACCAGGAGCTTCTTTTGCATTCACAAAAACTTACTGTCTAGTGAGGATTTTCGTTGGGCCGCACTAATGCAAATGGCGAGAGATATTCAGCGATGATAACCGATTTTTTTTGGCCTCAATTGGACGCATTGAAATTGAAACGAGAAACTTATTTTGGACGAACTTTACACTTTGCGTCATTTTGAGACATGCTTGTAATCAGCTGGTCACCAAGATCATGCGATTTAGCGCTCTCAGCGATCATAAATAAATGGTATATGCCAATAAACCGACAATACTTTCCTAGCTGGAGAACAACATCATTAAAGCCCGATTTATGTGGAAGAGTCATCCAAAAATGAATTGCTCAGATAGATTACCTCCTACAAACAAATTCAATGCTAAAAATTGACCACCATTAATAAAAAAAACCTTCATATAAGGTTCCTAAGGTATGTGTCACGTTATAGCGCCACGACTATGAGACCATTTGGAGATTAAGGTTTTTTTTGTGATCAAACTAAAATCCCATTACTAAATCTGCATAAGAATAGATATCATATTTTATATTTATTTTAAAAATTGATCATTATCATAATAGCAAATTCACAAAAAAGAGAATCAGAAAGAATCAAACTGTCTGATATTATTTTTTTTTTTGTCCACCAATTCCATGTTTAATTGGCATAGTTTAGTATCGTATTTATTTGTGAATAAAATTATAAGACTCTGAAGACTTGACTGAAGACTTACACGTACACTATCCCCATAGTGGATGTCAAAGAATATACGTCAACTTAATTACTTCTATTTGATTGCATAATTAATTACAACAGAATGGGAAGGAAGTTGAAAAACAATCGGAAATAAACCCAGAAACAAAATATCGCTTCTCTTTTTGTCGATGCTATCCTATCCGAAGTTTATGAGTTAGTGTCTGTGTGCTGAAGATTGATTAATTCATGTCACGTTGTGGTGGTTTATTGTTGATTATTTAATTTCTTCACTTGATGAAAAGTCTTCGTCCGATGTTCTTTTTTCTGAATATTTTTTTTTTTTTTTTGGTGGGCTCATCCAGGAGACGGAGGGGTTTTTCTTCCCGAATTTTTGCTTTTAGTAGCGATAATAGTAAGTAGTTAGTAATCATCACAGTATATATACTTATTTATAGTATTAGCTTTAAGGATTAGAAAGTTATTATATTTTTCTGTTCTTTGAACAAAACAATAAAAAAAAAAGTAGTAGATGATCACACATAATATTGTATAAGCTTGATTATTTGCTATGATGATGTTGTGTGAGGATATATGCACACTCACGTTACTCTACTCCTAAATACATCATGCCTTTAATTTGCTAGTGCGGATGTCGCTTCATATAATTCCAATTATGAGCATAGTCCGACACTAAATTACAGACTGTGTATAATGCATATCCATTCATATGAATGAATGGATAAATATAAAAAGCTTCTCTGTAATAATCGTGCTCGACAATATTGGTGGTGGTGGTGGTGGTACTGGGTCTACATACAAATTACACACTCGCCCAGATTAGACTGTTGACGGACGACTATCTTTCGCTGAGGCGACTACTGTCTGCCTATTGATTATATTCACATTACAAGGTCCATACTCATACCCATACCCATAATCATATTTTATATAATCATGGAAGATATTTTGTGTGTAAGTTTAAAAAAAAATAATAAATAAAATCGAGGGTACAGTAAAAAACAAGGTTTAATAATAGCGCTTATCTGAGTGAAATTGTTTAATCTAAAAGCCGCCAACAACAATAAGAAGAAGAAGAAAAACACTAGAATCCGCTTGAAAATTCTAGTGTTTTTCTTCTTCTTCTTGTTGTAGTTCGTATCTGAAAAAGACCGCCTTTAGAAAAATTTATTTCATTCCAGTGACCACTAGCACTCGTAGTTATGATGCCGACAAACCAATAGTTACAGTAACTAACCAATAGTTATGACGACTGCTACGACGATGGTAGTGATAACTCTGATGACCAATGATGGCATTCTACAGTATATGTTATTTACATAAGACCGAATGCGCTTATAGTACTCGTATGCATACCCCCCCATGAAAACTTTGAACCAATTCAATATTGGAAATGCGGACTTGTAGCTCATTAAACATGATCAGAACTTCACTGTAGATGGGGCCAATATTTGACTGATTCTGTTTATTGTCTCTAATCAACGCCAATTTATTTAGAAATGAATTTATACTGAATGCCATGCCTGGACTGGTCTGGCCGACCGATGGTGCTTTCTACTTAGGAGTATTAGTCAGTACCGTTTAGAGGTTTTCCCTTATATTCCGTGTATTTTATGAGGAGAATCAAATGTGCAATAAAATTCATCTCCACATTTTTCCTCTCATTCACCTAGGGTAATTAGAATTTCTCTTTATTACAAATTAACTAGTGACTATATATTAGCTGCACAGAGAAATTTTACGATATAATAAATATATTAGTTCATTTTAGTGGATTTATACCGTATTTAGTATAGTGAAAATGTTTATTTTTGCATTATTTTTTTTAGGAGTTTTTGTCTTTGGATTGTGCAAACGTTAATCAATTCGGTTGAATTTTTTTTTTAACATTATAAATCTACAATAATAATTAATTAATAAATTTTGTTAAAGAAAATAAAACCAAATAACAATTTATACTTAATTGAAAAGAAAAACAATTTTATATCAATAAGAGTTTGCTTCTCAACTGTGAAGTGGTAAAAAAAAAAAAAAAATGAAGGCAATCTTAATTATTAAGAATTAATTTCAGTTATTTTATAAAAAAAAAAAATATACAATATATCAGGTGTTGTAATTAATTCGTAGCGTTTTTTTTGCAAAGTTTCGTGGTTTATTATGACAGTATCATTACAGAAGCGTTATTCAAAGTATTGTCCTTCGTTATCCACTACTTTTTGCCATCTTTCTGATAATGCTTGGATACCAATTTTTGGTCATTTCGTAGTTGTCGAAGTGCTGCCATGGATCGAAACAAATGATAATCAGATGGGGCAATGTCTGGTGAATATGGCGGGTGAGGCAGAACTTTTCAGCGTATTTAAATAAGTTTCCACGACTTTCGCAACATGGGGATTGTCGTGGAGCAAAATTACTTTGTTGTGTCGATCTTTATATTGCGGCCGCTTTTCTTGTAATGCTCTGTTCAAACGCATCAATTGTCGTCTGTATACGTCCCCAGTGATGGTTTCACCCGGTTGGAGGAGGTCATAATAAATAACACCCAGCTGATCCCACTAATCTTCTTTTCATGAATATTCGACTTGGAGGACAATGTCTATTCATGACCGGGCAAGCCCCACGATTTTCTGCGTTTGGGATTGTCGTAGAGTACCCACTTCTCGTCACCAGTGACGATTCGATGCAGAAATCCCTTCCTTGCCTACCGTTGGAGAAGAATCTCACAGGTGACTAAACGCCGTTCGACGTCCCTTGGCTTCAACTCATGTGGAACCCACGTTCCCTGTTTTTGTACCATTCCTATGGCTTTCAGGCGTTTTCCGACCGTTGAAAAGTCGACTCCAAGCGATGTAGACAACTCCTGGACTGTTTGGCACGGGTCTTCATCGAGCAACGTCACCAAATCTTCATATTCGAACTTAGTCGGCTGTCCGGGACGTGCCATGTCTTCCAAATCAAAATTTCCATTTTTAAACCGCGCAAACCACTTTCTGCAAGTTTGCTCAGCAAGAGCATGTTCGCCGTAGACATCCACTAAAATACAATGACTTTCCGCGGCACTTTTCTTCATGTTGAAGTAATGGAGTAACACTCCCCGCAAAAAACGTTCGTTTTTCAGGCACGAACTTCGACATGTTTGACACTGCGCAACAAGTGCTACTTGACACTATAACAAAATGTCATATAGTGGAAAAGTTGCGCTATATCCGTAATTTCTGGAAGAATATTTACTTTTGTATGTGTGACTATAGATAGTTGCTAACGCCATCTTTTGTAAAACGCTACGAATTAATTCCAACACCTGGTAATTTTTGTTTTGAACGAATGCTACTTAATCCAAAATGTCTGTTTTCATAAAACTGCTTTCATTGTGAATTTCCCCCTAAAGCCAAACAAATCTATTTTCTAGCCCATTGTTTTTAAAGTAATTTAATTTACTATAACAAATTTAATAATATCTAATTGCTCTCTCCAACTAACTATTGACCAGTTTTATTAGAAAAGCTAAATGGCCTCATAGTCTTGGTGCTACAAAATACCCTCTGTCTCAACGACCCAAGTTTAAAAAAAAAGTATATTTTGTATGGCAAGGAATTTTCGCATGGCACAAATGTCTGCCATACGGATTCAGGTACCTTATTACACTACATGGCATTGTCACACTACATATTTTCATATGACAACAACAGGGTGCCATGTGGCTTCAGTTTCTGCCATGTAAAAATTATGACGCATATTGTGCATTGGACAGGAGATCGTCTTAGTTTTCTGTTCTTTGCCATTCCTAAAGGTACTATTATGTGCTGTCAGATACCGGAATTTCACATGTCAGCCAAATTTAAGCCCAATCACACTACATGGCAAATTGTAATATTTTCGCATAGCAGTCATGACACATGCCATACGTATGGCCTAAAAAAATATGACAATCAAAATACATAGCAAAAAACTGATATAAACATGGCATCATGTCATATATTTTAATGCTAGTTTTCGCATAGTAAAGTACTCCTTGTGAGATAAATAGGAAGTATGTAAAGCTATAGATTTTTCATATTTACCTTTGGAGGTCTTGGGCTTTTATACAGTTTCTATTTTCTTCCACAGAGGTTTAGTAGAAGATTTTGCGGGGTTCATGCCTTTTAAACCTCATGCAGCATAATTCTGGTACATATATCATCGACAAATAAAATTGACAGGAACATATTTGTAAAAAAAAACCGGCTCAAGTAAAAGTGACAGCGGCACATTTTTATTTTCCGATTAGTGGTGCGGATATGGTGATTTAGAGAGTATTTATTTACTGTGCTTCTCTATGGTTTTTAGTTATTAAATAAGACATTGACCAAACATATTTTGGGTTTTTGGTTTTAGACAATATTCCCGAAAATTGTAAGAAAATTTCTTCAGCTGCACCCTATGCCTTGGAAAAGTATAGAAATATAAATGTTACTAAAATAACGATTAATTCATTTTTTTTTATCCAAAAGTGGACTTAGACCACTTTAAAAAAAATAGTCCCAAGTAAAAGTGACAGTGACACATTTTTATTTAGCGATTAAAATTTAATTGTGAACTTTTAACGTGTTTTTCATAAATTTTATTTAAAAAATAATGGTAATTGTTAATAATACTCACAGTATATGTGTAGTGGTTGGGGGTGTGGGGAGAGGGGTAGTGTGGGGTAGAAAGTCGTGAAAAAATTGTTGAGAATTTAAATTAAATAAAATTCCATGAAATTCAAACAGTCGTCGACAAGAAAATCTTATTTGCCAGAAAGTCAAAAAATCAATCAGACCATATTAAATTCAACGATATCCTTATACTGAGTACTCGTATTTTTTGTTTTGTTCGGAGGATTTTGTTTCTTGTCATCTTGCAATAATAATATTTATTGACATTTTAAGAGGATTTTTTTGTTTGTGAAATTTTTGCAAAAAATATCGGCATATCCCCCACTTTGGGACTGTTTTCGTATTGAAAGAGCTGCACTTTTATTTTTAGCTTTATTATTGGATATTTACATAAATCTTTTGATATATCATTTGTTGATGTTAATCATTGACAGGATAAGAATGACTAAAAATATTGAGTATATGTGGCAGTAGAAACAATAAAGGAGCAAGGCTACTGAAAGGATCTGTAGAAGAATAAATCAGAATTTTTGATAGTACAGATATTCTAGTATGACTGAGGGGATGGGATGGTGGGAAGGGAGGAGGTAGTAAAATGCACCAATTTATGGGTAAATGCATTTTATAGAAGAAGCACGGGTATGTGTCCTATTATTGGTGGCTACTATATCGGAACGCAGTGAAAAGAATCAAATTACGATGATTTATTTTATTTGCCGTTTGCTAGAGAAAACCACTCAGCAGCAGCAGTATTCCCACGATATGAAAAAGCTTTTCGGATTGCAATTTTTGGCTCGATTCTTGAAGCTTTTTTTTTTTTATTTATTTATTGATTTATTATACGACAGATAACAAGAACCAGACATGTTACCTTGGATTGGGACGAAAATATCTATACTCTCATTGGTTTATTGAATTTTTATCTAAGTTTGGTTGGTTTTTTTCCCTTATTCTAGAGGTAAGAAAAAATTCTTATTTTATCGGTGTTCACTTACCAAGGAGGATAGTGTGAAAAGGATACGGTTTTTTTTTTGTTGATAACTCTAAGATGTTCGTTGAATTAAAACAAATCAAGCTAATGATATTCGACTAGAAGAGGAAAGAGGGATGGGGAAGGGTGAGTATCGGACGCACTGAAGGTCAATATTAAATGTAGAGAAGAGAAATTAAATATTAATCAAGTATGATCGGGGATAATTCTGATTAATTATTAGCTGATATATGAGATTAAATTTTCGTTCAGTTTATATTGTGTGCAAGGATCTTTTTACACCATCCAGACACAAAAAGGTAAGGTGAGGTGGTCCTTTCTTTATGTGCCTCTTTTATGCCTTTATCGGTAGTACTGTTGAAAGTTTGTCTCTTTCACTCTTATATGCTCTGAAATATGAGATATGAGATATGCTGAAATTTCCAAATTGATTCAACTGATATTCTTGTCATGCTAATAAAGCTCTCGGGCCATTGTTGGAATTCTGTGGCTGTACTTATAGCTAGGACTCATACTATTCCTAATACCCACCCACTATCAATTGAATTTCTTCTAGTCGTTCTGCATTGCGTTTGGTGTATTGGAAAGAAAACCTACTAAATTTGGTATTGTGGTGGACAAGGTTGATCTGGTGAGTTTTCATTTTATTACTTTTGTCCTCTTCTGTAGCGGAAAAAAAGTTATTCACAAAAGGTGACTAAAATTGAATTTGTATTTTGAAGAAGAAAATTGTTTTTTGTGACAGTTTTTAATGATGTTGGATAAAAATTCAAGCGAATTTTATATCAGAATTTTGGTGGGGGGGGGAGGGGGGGAAGGGTGAGATGGATGGGGGTTGTCAAATGTACAAAGGATAAATAATGCTATTGTGGAATTCTATAGAAATTTTTACCCAACACGAATAACAGGATAAGGTAAGAAAAATGGTGTGTCCACCAGTTGGTGGTTTTTTTTTTTGCCTGCGTCTTATCATAGAGTCCCCGATACTTTTCAAGTCACCTTATGTGGGTTGTTATTATTGACAACGCTTAGTAAAAGTTAATAAATAAAAATTAGAGTTTAAAAAATTTCATTTTTTTTTTGGATCTTTTTTAAGGTAAAATTGTTCCATTTTTAATTTGAATTTTAAATAAAATTTTCAAATATTGAAAATATTTCGAATGTTTTTTTTTTGTTTTGTTTTTTGTTGTCATTAGTCAAATTTTGAAGATATTTTAAAACTCTTTTAGAAAAGAACTTTATTATTATTTTTATTTTTATTATAAGTATTTATTATTATTTTTATTATAAGTATTTATTATTATTTTTATTAATGCCCTAGAAATTCTGGTATTCGGTCTATTAAAATCCAAAAAAAGCCCTTTCCGTAACTACTCACAATCCAGTCTACCAATCATAATTACCGAAATTCTGAGCACCCCAAACTACTATTACCTACAACTTTTTATTTCGAAACTACACACACCCTACCCGCCAATCCTGTGGCGCTCTGCTATCTCTCATATATTTTAAGCGAATATCCGGAACACTGGAATTTCTTTGCGAATAGGATTCCACCAATTGCGGAGCCCCTGCATTCACATACGCTTTTTATCCTCATCAAACATACGAACTTGCTTCAAAAATTTATTTTAAAAACCCTAAAGATCCGTTTGAGATAATGTTGGAAGAATTTTTCGGATATTTCCAGTTGTAATTAGAACATAACTTAAGGAATCTTGGTTTTAATATGTTTTAAAGTTTGATAATTATCTGCTTAGATATGTTATTTTGCATAGCCTTACAAGAAAACTTCAACGATATCAAATCTAATGATCTTGTTTGAAGGTCAGTTGACATCACAAAATTTCGGAATTGGGAAATTTTTTGCACAATAAAGTCAATAGCTGTCTTGTAATGTGACTTTTGGCGCCGTTCTGTTAAAACCACAGTACATATGGTCCAGATTTAATATTTTCAAATTCAGACCAAAAAAAAAAATTGGTTATTATGCGGCCAGAGCGCAAAGAATTAACGGTAACTGTCTCTGCTTCTTTATTTTCAAAGAAATACTGACCAATGACGTGTTCAAAGAACAAAATGCACATGCGACAGTCACTTTTCGCAAATACAATGGCTTCTCCACAGTCACTTGTGGGTTTCTAGAGCCCCATAATTGCCACCGAGCGGGAAATGAGCCTCATAGCCGAAGAAAATTGTTCCGAAAAATAGGCATCCAAAACCTGCCCGATCGGCATATCCTTTACGCATTCTATGGTCAATTAAACGGTACCACAAAATGGATAATCCAGTATCTTTTGAGCCCCATCAAATTTTATCGCCATTTTAATAAAATTTACTAAAAAATAACCAAAAATTTGAGGAAAAAAAAGCAAGAAAACTTAAGAAAGAGAAAAAAATTCTCAATAGCATTTTCCATAACTACTGAAAAGTCAAATATCAGTTAAGAAAGTTTGTTAAGGAAATTAAATTTTCTGAAAATTTGTTTAAACGAAAAGCCAAAAAAAAAACGAATCAAATAAAAATGATAATCAAGAGCATAGAAAGGACGAAAATAGAAACCACTCCATTGCAGCATAAGATGTGAACGTGCTTAAATTTTTATTCCTTTTTCTATTTACTTTTAAATAATACCTGTGAGGTAAATATGATTTGTTGTATTTTTTTTCCTTTTTTTTTATTATACGAGTAGTTAATTTTTGGCTTGTTGTGCGCACACATACAAAAAATATAAGAGCATTACGAAAATAACTTTTGAACAGTTTGTTTGGTTGGCGGCACTGTGTAACTTAGCCGTTCATTTTCAAACTAATCCCAAACTTCGTTCGTATTTTTCCTCCGTCTTTCATTCGGAGCAGTTTCGTATTGACATTGTACGGTTTTTAGTAAACACGTTTAACTTGTAGGTAGGGTAGTTAGTTGACTGTTGATTGTCTGTTGTTGTACAATTGTTGATGTTGTTGCTGTGGAAGAAGGTAGATTAGAATTTTGCACGTTCCCCCTTAGTTTTACGAATTGCAATACGAACAACATTTTTGTGAATCCGTCCGCCAGACCACATCAATAAGTCTGTAGATTTTATGCCAAAAGTTACGGAATCGATGGAATCAGTATTCTGCGATGAGGGTGAGGATGATGGAGAGGGTGGCCTTTTTTTGCTCAGTCGTATGTTGTTGTTGTAATGTTTCGCGTTTAGTTTTACTCTGTTTTTGACCTATTCTTGTTTAGACTATATTTACCTCAATTATTATAAAAAGAAAAAAGATAAATAAATACCCCAGAAAGAATACTCCTTCGCGTGTTTCTCATTTTTTGCCACAAGGACTGTGCTTGTCTATGGCTTATAGTCATTAAATATTTACCAAAGAATATTTTTTGGGTTTTTAGTTTTAAGAAAATATTCCGGAAAATTGTAAGGAAATTGCTCCAGCAGCACTTTACCCTGGAAACGTATATAGAAATCGGTGGTAAAGGTAGAATTTTTTTTTTTGCTGATTTTCTTCTTCATTGATTTATATTTAGAAGTAAATAAAGTAGAAAATCAAAGAAGGGAGATACATAGGTGTACAAGAGCAAAAAATCAAATTCAGTCGGATTTGTGGTATTTTTTTTGTTTGTTTCTGGAATATTCAATTTCTGGAAATACCTATTTTTCACGATAAAAGAATCGACTTTTCTTTTTGCCTTAAATCTTCTGTATGCGCTATCGTTTATTAAATACATTTTTATTTTTTTCCTTTCTTCCAAGTAGTTTTGGGGCGAACAATAATAATGAAACCAGATCAAGTTAATTAAAAATATATTCACGAAACTGAAGTATAATCTGAGCATTTCCTGGAATATACAATATATAATCTCTTATGAAAATGTGAAGTGGTAGTTATTGTAATCTTGAAGGGAATTTGGTATTATTTTGTCCCTTATTTTTTTCCTTTATACATTATTTAATGGTCTTTTTCCAATCTGTACTTTAAATTAAGTAAAGAACATTTCGTTTCATTTCGTAGAATATCAATTATTAATTAAAAAAATGTTATTTGGTAAATATTCTTAAGAACAGCAAAATCCTCAAATGAATGGGAAAAAAATGATGTTTCATGAAATTATTTTTATCAGAAAAACCGAAATTAGGTTTGTGGGGCAAAAAACAAAAAACAAAAGGGCCCTAACTTAAGAAATTGAGAAGGAAAAATTATGTTTTCTTTAATTAATTATATTAGCTGTATTCCATTGAACCAATTTTGCTACAGCGCTGTAGACTCTCAATAAAATGAACATATCACTACAGCAGTAAAATACAATCACACAATAGTCACCAACAATACTGAGTTTATTCACACATAAACAATAAAAACAAAAATATGACATTTCAACATAACCAGCGAACCCGCAAATATATCTATTCTCATTGTAGCAACCACAATCCACCTACCGTACATTATATGCGTAACTCCAAATGAAAATTACTGCTCTGTTCGAGGTAAAGTAGATGATGACAGATACACAACTAGTGTAGTAGCAAAATTGGTCCAATGGAATACAGCTATTGTCTACAAAAATTACCTTGAGTTGAAAGTGGTAAGAAATTAATTTTTTTCCAAAAAAAATTCATCTGATAAAAGAATTATTTTTTCAAAATTTTTTTTTTTACTAAAAGTCCTTTTTGGCGCAATTTTTTTATTTTGTAGGATAACTATTTTAGTGTAAATTTCAATAGAAGCAGTTAATTTATAAAGTAGGATTTTTTTTTTAAATCAAGAACTTTTGTGTGTTGATGAAATTCGCAAGGAATCTAAATTTAAAATGAAGTCTTTTCGAGAAAACGCGGTAAATTGTGGAATTTTATCCGAAATGCAATGATCCTTGACATGATTTCATTGCGTCCTCTCGACCTCTGGCGGTTTGCTATGTTATATGCTACACAGACTGTGGATATATGTACTCTCCAGACTTGTGGAGATATATTGTGAATTATTCACTTTTATTTTACGCCAGTCAAGCGTGCGTGGTTTTCAATTTTTTTTGGTCCTTTCGTTTTTTTAAAAATAAAAATACATTTTTTTAGGAGGAGGGGGGGAAGGGTAGGTTTGGGTTAGATGCGAATTTGCGGAATGCCGCAGGTACAATCTGCCACATGTTAAATGGGTTAACCTTTTAAAGGGTGTGAGATGAGTAAGATTAATGTGGCAACGATGCACGAGTAAGCCGTTATCCTGTAGACTATCATCATCAGCATCGCAATACAGAAGCACTCATCAATTTGTATTAAAGTAAATGGGAAAAAGGGGATGTTGTCTGTGAACACCAATTTTGCTGCTCCTCTACAATCAGACAATAGTACACATATCACTCACGATCATCCCCACCAACATTATTGCACAATACCGGAAGTTTTTTTCCTTCAATTATTTCGATAGTAATTTCTCCATGTTGTTGTTGTTGTTACAGGTGAATAGAAAGAACAGTAAAGAATATACATGCATGCTGGTGTGATTTTAATTCAGTTTTTTTGTTTTGTGTAGTATTTATGTATTCACGTGTACCGCGAGTATCATCGAGCTCTCAATCATGATTAAAAAGATGAAAGAATGATGTACTTTTGGTAAACGGAATAATTGGTTAGGTGGTGGTGTTGTGATAGCTTGTGATGATGCAACAAATACGTGTAAAATAAATGAGAGCAGATGGCGCTAATATCGGTGAATTGAACTCTTTCATAATTCGAAATTCAGTCATCCATTCATTTGCCTGTTTCCTATTAAATTCGGGATAGCACAATGGGTTTAATGCATGAAATCAACTGAGCAAGGTTATCCTGTATTTATTTTTTGTATAAATTCTTGTTTGCCTGTTTTAGTCCTTTTTTCTTTCATTAAACAATAAGATATATTAATAAAAGGACCAAAAAAACAGAAAAAAACTCCTATTTGTGGATGATTTTTTTCCCTATCCCCCAAAAAAACGTAATATAATGAAAAGTTTTGTTGTTAATAATATTTTTTCCTTTTTCCCTTGTTTTTTTTCTGATCCAGTTTTTAGAAAGAGGAATTCAAAACAACAAAAAATCTGGTGATGAGATAGATACACGAAAGGGTTGGTTTTTTTTTGTTGTTGCCAAATTTTAAATTATTATTTGTTGGTGGTTGATGGTAGTAATATTTGGGTTGGTGATTTTTAATTTTCGGTACCGTCAATACAAATATATACTTAATGTGTGTATTTATTATGTTTGGTTGTGTGGCTAAATTTGGTAGATGACGATACATTATGAGAGTCCTTTAAGTTTTTTTTTTTTTATCAAAAATATTTTCCTAATTTAAGTTTATATTTTTACTTTTTCACTTATTCATGATAATTTTAGGTATTTTTCATAGATTTTTTTCATCATATTCTTATTTTAATGATAAATTGACATTTTTTAATTTTTAAGTAAGAAACTTGACATTTTAATTTTTAAGTAAAGAACATTTTAAAAATATTAAATGTTAATTCACTAGTCTTTTCTGGTAACTATTCTTTAGTATTAATATTGGATTTGATAGTCCTATTATTCTAGTTTGTTAAATTAATAGTCACCTGAGGATAGAAACGCTCGGTTGTATGTGTTGACCATATAACTTCCTTTTCATATGGTGGCACCCCTTTTCAATTTTTCTTAGTACCTAAAATTGGTCCTTTCTGTCTGCTAAAATTATTTTTAAAAGCCAAAAAATCGACATAATTCAATATATTAATTAACAAATCTGAAAACTATTATTGCATGTAATATTTTTTTATTTCAATTTATTCCTAAAAGTCTTTGTTAATATAGTCAAATTTTTTTATCAGAATGTCTAATAAACCACAAATTATGTTTTGGACAATACATAGTATATAGTATGTACTGGCCACGTACCCAGTTGAAAATCTTAAAGACTATTTGCCTGCAGAAGTCCTTATTACATCAATGAAATAGATATAAAATCCAACCACTTCACTGATTTTCTTGATCCTTTTCAAAGAAAAAAGTCAGTCAGTATATGTTTATATATTTAAAAAAATTCTTACTTTATTAAAGAATTATTATTAATAAAGCGTGTATTTGTATGAATAGCGTAGCATCAGATCTTGGGATCCTAGAAGCTTATGAAGAGTGGATCTTATACAATAGAAAATTTAATGCTTACCGAATTGATTGCATATCCTTATTGACTTCCATATCCTTATTGACTTCGTATTGCATTTCCAAAAAGCCGTTACATATTGCATTATCACCTAGTGATCGGTTAAAAAAATCCTTGCGTATTATTTTTTCCTTCGGTAAAGCCTTTTGGTCCAACAGCCTCTAGCTATCGAAAATAGCCTCTGAAGAAAAAAACAATTCGTGTTATTGTTATATTCTGTTAAATTTCCAAAAACAATTTTTTCCATGGCTCCCCAGTTGGTGGAGTTTCACTACACAAAATCCAACACCAAAATTCAACCCCCCCCCCTTCCCCCACTCTTATTCCTTTATGGGATATGCAACAAATCCTTTCAACTGTTTTTTATTTAAACATAAAAATTATTCATATTAAGTGGATTAAAAATAAGACTAAATTTACTTACCGCAAAGTTTAATAATTGTTCAAAAAAAAAACCTAATGATTTTCGGTTAGAATTCTACCCTCTTGAAATACGCCCTTATTTATGTAGGATAAATTTCACATATTTTCGAATTTAATTTGTACAAATTTCATATACGAAAAAGTGCTCTCACTCAAGTAATGTATGAGAATATGCATAAGAGAATATAAAAAATTTCATTTATTTATTAGTGCAAAAGAAACATTATGATTTGTATTAAGGGTTAAAAGTGTAAATAATAAAAATATCCTTGGAAAAAATATATATATCTCTGAGAATAGTAGATGGTGTAGATACTTTGCAGATATGAAAGTAGAAAGAAAATCTACCAATTATTTATTCGGCATATCAATAAAATTGGATTCATAAAACTGTAATGCCATATGCATATACAAACATGTAGGGCAGGGATGCATCGGACATTTATATATATCATCGATTTTTGCTCATATTCATAAAAATGAGGATTGTGGCGCTGCGGTGGTGGTGGTGGTGGTAAATATGATTGATATTTTATAGCCTACGATAAATGAAATATAAAATTGATAAGAAGAGGCTACCCCATATTAATATATACATGAATACTTACTTTTATACATAATTGAATCAGTGTGAAAATATTATGGGAATTTGGTGGGGAGAGAGAGGGGGTATATTCGAAAATAGCTGCGACGATTAAAAATGATTATCGGATTATTCGGATGGGAAGGATTTTGGATTTATAAGAATTCTCTGACTGTCCTGCTATGTAATTAATTGCCTGTTAAATTAAAAATTTCCTATACATTTTAGGCAATTTTTTCCCAATTGGAAATATGCATTTTAACATTTATAAAAAATTAATCATGAAAGCTTTTACTTTAAAAAAATATTACCAAAAATTATGCTGTTTTTAATTTAGTTTAAAAATCTTTTTATAATGTTTATTTTGTTTGCTTGTTTTTTCATTACAGAACAAATAACACAGATGGCGTTGGCTTTGTATTTGTATGATGCACAAAAAGTCTTCTTCTTATAACCCAAAGAGCAATTGCGGCTTGTGGCCAATAATTTAAACTCGAAATTGTTTAAGAAAAACATCGATTGAAAAAATTTGAACACAATTTACCGACAATTATAAATAAATGTCATCTGATCAGGTTTTTGACGTTGCTTTGTTTTTTTTTATTTTTTATAAAAATCTTTTTAAAAATTATAAATTAGAATAATTTATTTAAAATTAGAGATTAAACTTAAATCGGCGAGTGAGTAGTTATTTGGCACTTCCATAAGATTGTGTAGGTTTAAAGGAATTTTTTCTGCATTGAACACATACGCCTCGGCGGCGGGATGTTAAGTATTATATACCAGCTTATAATCCCATTGATGGCATAAAAAGAAATAGCTAACAAGGGGTAAAAGTAGATATCCGACAGTCGATATGTCGTGGCTGGCGAAATGTGATATTAAAAATAATAATCACATGGCTACCCCTACGAGGGGTATGGTGCATGGTGCATGGTGCATGGTGCATGGTACATGGTACATGGTACATTTACAAGGTTTCTGACCGTATTTTTCTAAGTTCTCTTAAAACATAAATTGGTACAACGGAAATCGAGGTGCTCAACAGAATTAGCCATTTTGTGCTTGATTTTTGTGAGGTGCTTCGGTACATGTGGTGGCTGTGGTTGATACATACACCGCGGGTACGATCTCCGGTTCGCTGGTGGGAGATCCTGGTAATTATTTCAGGCGATGTCACTGCTTATGGTAGTAGAGGTTTAGATGAGCCTCATCACTAGCAGTTGAAGTAATCGCTTCTAACTGATTACTGACTGCTAACTATCCGTTATGTATATGTGCGTCCGTAATCTCAATCCCTATAATTGTAGGCGACGACGGGTATGCCATGTAAACAAAACAGAATATACTGCATTGAACCCAGTTGTGGGCTTCGATTAGTGACTGAAAAGGAAGGTAGTCGTTACCGAATTTTGTCGATTGTGGAATTTTATTTTCTTAAATTTTTTTTCCAAAAATCATGCTTAATTTAATTGGAAAGTGAAAAATATTTTTAAAAAATACATTAAAAAGTGAAAATCTGTTGGACCCACCTCATTTGCTCAGAAAAATTATACTAGCGGCATCTCTGGTGCATGTTAGAAAAAATGCTTTTATTAATTTTCGACTTGTGAACAATAAAAAAAAATGCTCGTCAATTCAAAATTGGGACGAGCAAAAAAAATGTCAACTGATCAGTTTATTATTTATATTTTTTACGTTTATTAAAATAATAATAATATAAAAATATCTACACCAACCACCACAGCCAGAACTGAGAAATTACTCAACGTTCAGCAGATGACTTGTTATCGTCAATTGTGTGCGCATTCATTAGATTGGGAATGTTTATTAATAAATTTTGATATCAACTTTGAAGTCGGTCGTCGTAATTGTGCTTCCCTGTTTTTATTCTCGAAGATTTTCCGTGAATCTGGGTTAGTTAAAATTTTTATTCTCTGAGACAGACTAGATAAATTTTTTGTTTGTTTAGCTACTAAAATATTTTTGAATTATTTTATAAAAGACTGAAAATTTCTTGAAAAAGAAACGGTTTTTTTTTACTTTTTGTTAGCAGAAAATTCTTAGTCGTTTACAAGGTACAAGGTGATAAATTTTGTAAAAATCATATAGTGTTTTTTTTTTTTGGTCGTATTTATCTACAATTGAATATAATTTGGACGACCCTTTTGCCCTGCTTTACAAGTCAAATGAATGGAAATTATTTTTAGGAATTCCCCCAGTTAATTTTCCATATATTTTCAATGTTGTTTGCGCCTCGAATCGAATAGATAAGATATGGGCGGCGATGTACTCTTTAACCTGAAACCGATAGAGAGTGTGTTTACTTTAGCATAAATTTTTAAAGTCTCTTCTTTTAAAAACACCTTTAAAAAAAACGGACAAAAAAATCAAGTAAACAAAAAGAAAAAGAAGATTTTATAAGAAAATTCTATAATAGAATAATAAGTGATATTAGTAGTTAGTTGTTTTGTAATTCAAATAATATTCATTTATGCAGAATATACCGATCGAAAGTGGAATTGTCAAATGTCTCGCATTCGATTATTTAAACAACAAATCCATACCGTTTGAGTGGATTGTTCCTCTAGTCATGACTTCGAGGTATTATTATTGGTTAATAGTGGAAAAGTGACATACAATTTTCTGATGTACAAAAATCTAGATAGAATGTTTAGTTTAAATGTATTAAATTATCGATCGAGATCTTACCAACACTGGCAATTCTAATCCCGTTTAGAATATGTCCAATCTGTAATATTATTCATACAGAAAAATGGGGGCTAATGAAAAAAAAAATGCTTTGGACCCTCTATAAAATATACCACAAAAAATGTTTTTGAATAATTACGGGCTATACTATGCTAAATAAAAAAAAAAACCAACTTACGTATTACGGTAGAGCTGATGGTGGTGGTGGTCCGTTAATAGTTGCTAAGCCAATAATGGCAATGCCACAACCCGATGACATTCGCCTTTTCAGCTATTTTTAACTGAAAACAACTGCAAAGCTTATTTATTGGTGGTGATTTATGAAAAAGTAAATTTATCAACACCTTATAGGGAGAACTAAAAACTGTTTAATCAAAAATATCAGCTGCATAAAAATAGTATAATTAATCTGAAATTTTAATTATTTCCATTATATGTTGGGCTTCTCTGACGCCATTAGTTTTTATTACAAAATATTTTTTTATTTTTCTTGTCTTGTTTAGATGGTTTGTCTCTCATTTAATTAAATTAAACGTGTACTTTTAAGAGAAAAACCTTACAATTGTTTATCAGAAAAATTTCGATTAAAAACGGAAACCTTACAATTGTTTATTTAAAAAAAGTGGATTCAAAAAAAAATTTGGTGTGAACATTTTTAGTTTTTTTTTTTATTGAAAACTTTTTATGTTTGTATGTATGCAGTCTCTGAGAGAAAAAAAATCCAAAGGTCATTTGGTGACTTCCTGTTTTCTGTAGATTGGCGTTGCCCTAGGTTCTCTATAACATATCTTTCGTTTTTGTCTGTGTTCCTCCCTCTAAACTGATGCTGAGGAACACTTACTGACCATTTTTCCTCTGTTAATGTTTAACAGAGGAAAAATGGTCAGTAAGTGTTCCTCAGCATCAGTTTGGAGGGCTTAGTTCCTCAGCATCAGTTTGGATTTATAGATGAGCGTTGCACTATCCAGTAGCTTGGTCGCTAGAACGAAAGAAATCTTGACATGTCGCATGCTCTCGACAATGCTGGATTGCTTTAGAATTTGCAGGATATGTTTTTCCAATTTAAGATTCAAAAAAATCGCCTGTAAAATAGATTTTTCGCACACAAAAAACTTACCCGCTGGTTGTTTCCACATCCTAAAATCCTATTACTCAGACCGATATTTTCAGATAGATAAAAATATTGAGTATTCTGGCATTTATCATATCTCCGCCGGTTTTCCACAGGGAAGTCTCCTAAGTTATCAATATTTTACACCCATGATATTCCTTGTCATAGTGATATGCTTAACGTAACAGGCAATAAATTTTTTAGTGTTAGCGCCGTGTACCCAGGACTTTGTTATAGACTCCAGGTGGACTTTTGGATAGCCCCAGAAGAGTTCTATGTTAGTCCAATGAACGAAGTATATGCTACCCTTCTGGCAAGCTTGTCTGCTAGTTCGATACCCTCATGCCCTGGAACCCACAACAAAGTTACTTTTCTGAATCTAACCAGTTGATTTAGGACCGTGAGGATATTCCAAACTAGCTGAATAGCCCTTCTCGCCAGCTTATCAACTCACTCATTCCCCAGAAGGAACTCAAAATTTTTACTTTTTCATATCAAAATGAAATTTTTATATTGTGATCTATCAAACGAATGTCAGCCATCTACGTTCATTGAGGAATTTTTTGGTCACATCGAAAAGTGTATTTTTCCGCTCAATGAAATCGCATCATTATTATAAGCTGAACACCATCTGCTTCGTGGACATGATACTACAATAATAATAACAACAATAATAACAACAATAATAATAATAGCAATAGAAAACTAGACCCTTAATAATCCCAAAATTCGATTGATAGTTTACAAAGAATATTGTCAGACTCGAAATATATGAATTTCGATTTTGATTAATTCAAAAATTGATTATCTATCGAACGGCTGCATTTGCACGTGTCGGACATGTGTACGTGTGCAGCTCAATGGCGGCAAGATTCATTTTATTCGAAACGGAACGTGTCCTTTTGCTGAAGCTTAAATTATTATGAACGATGAATAAGAGTGAAATACAAGAGGAAAGTACGGGCGAGTTACATGGAGAATCTTCCTGACTTTTAAATATTTCTTTTCGTTAATGCTATAATAGACTTCGATCTGTGTGTAAAATCACATGGGCTCGATCTGTTGAGGTAATTTATTGTCCTTCAATTTGTAATTTTGGAGAAAAAAAATTAATTCAATCAACATGTATGGTTTGTGTGCGTTCTTTTAGGGGTAAAATTTGGATAGATTTAATTGAATTTTCTAAATAATTTTTTCGTAGTTTCCAAATTTACAAAAGGATGTCATTCCTATGTAAATATATAAAACCAATAGTCCTTTACGAGTTCTAAGATATTTTGCTAACAAAAGAATTGAGCTAACAAAAAATATCCTTTTCGGAAGTACGCCATGTAATATAAAAGGAGTCGTCATATAACCATGCGCACATTCGGTTGATTTTGAGTAGATTTTTTTTTGTTTTTATTTTATTTGGGAGAGTCTGTTTTTTGTGTAGATCTAAGACATTTAATCGCATATGTTTATTTTTTGTTTTTTAGTTCATTAAAAAAATAAAGGACCACAAGCAAATGTGCAATGGTGTTAGTGTTGAACCGACATTTGTACATGTGGGGACATATAGCACTGAAGTTTGTATAGAGTTGAAATTTTTTGTTTAAAATTCAAAACAAATGCGAATCAATACGATTCTATTTTTTTTTTTTTTGGTTGATCATATCCTTCTCTTTGGGTTGTTAAGTAAATAGGAAAATGTGCGTTTGTGTTGGTAATGTTTTTTTTTTTGAAGTCTGAAACTCAACAGGAGGGATAATTTGCTTTTGTCCATTTTACAAAAGTACTCTTAATTTTCTTCAGTGGCTTACGACCGTTTTTGCTTTTGTATTATAAAAATCCTACACAGAATAAACATGTGTTCGTTTTTTTTTCTTATTATTATTACGAGTATTATTATTTAGGGCCCAAAAAATTCAAATTTAATACGTTGCAGAATTGGGAAATTTTGAAAATAAATTTTATACAATAAAATTGAGGATTTCAATATCATTTTTCGATTTGTATTTTTTTTAATGTCTTTAAAAAAATTCCCTAACATCGTATTTCCAGGATCAATTTTGATAATTTTTCCTTTTTTTTTATATTTCTATGAGGTTTTTTTTAGGATTTTTTGTAGTTATTTTGAAGATGTTTTCTTAAAATTGTTTTTTTTCCTTCAAAACTTTCTCAAATTATGTTGTTAATCTTCTGATTCTTATTATTTAAAGAAAAATTTTTTTCAAACCAAAATGTTTGTTTTTTTGTAGTAAAATTTTTAGGGTTTTTTTTTGTGTGCGAAAAATCTTTTTTACAGGCAATTTTTTGAATCTTAAATGGCAAAAACAAATTATCTTGTATAGGATAATAACATAAATCTTTATTGACTAATCGTTTCTATTTTAACATATTGAATATTACGAGTATTAGCATGATCCCAATACACAGGCAAACTTTTCCATTTTTCTATTTTTAGTTGTAAGGATTTTTAGTTACTGGGATTGTTTTTCTACCACGTGTGTCCACTTATCCTAACAAAGAACAGGATTCTCAAGGATTTTAAGAACAAATGTTCTTTAGGCACTGGAATTATGGCTGCACAACAGATTCTTATATTTTTGCTTTTTTGTAAGTTTTTTTTTTGGAATTCCATTATTTAAATATAATTATTTTCTTAACTTCTTTTATTGTTGGAAATTAAAACAAAAAACAAAAATATTTATAGTTTTTTTAATTTATAATTTAAAAAAGGTTAATTTTTGTACATTTCAACCAATTTTTGTGTAGAAATGTAAATTTTTCTAATACTTTTTTTGAGTACTTTGTCAACGGAATTTTATAGTTATTTTTTTTAATCAAAAAAAAAAAATCAAAATTGGTGTTCTTGCCTGAAAATTAGCGAATACCACTTCTCTGATAGATCATAAGAAATAAAATTTAATACTTTTTCTGATGCCGGAGGAGGAAATAACGAATTCAGACAAATAATCAGAAAAAGTTTATAAGGACGAAACAGCATCTGAGCTTTTTCTGTATCGGTAAAACTTTTCAAGAAATCCAATATTTTTCTTACCTACAATTTTGGGGTTCAACTTCAATGAAATCTATTAAAAATGTTAAATGAATTTTTTTTTGTTCGACTGTATTTTTTTTTGATTTCACATTACAAATAATTGAATAAATGGAAGAGAAAAATTTGTAAAAAATTTTTCATTGATTTAATTTTTGTTTGGTTGTTTTTTTCTCTTATTTTCCCTGATTTTCCGAAGACTTTGAAAGCACAAAAGGACATACAAATGTTATTTTCATTACAGGATGAAAAGTATAAATTGAAAAAAATATTGTAAATAGTTCAGGAAAAAAACGACTGCCACATTTTGTAAGGACTACTGCATCGGCAGAGTAATTTCCTGTTGAACGGAAAATACTCCATTTAATATAAGGTTCGATTGTAGGCATAAATATTGTGAAAAATTTTGAAATTGTGTTCATAGGATCGGCCTAGGTGCTCCTATAACTGTCATACATAGTATAAAGGCAGGCTATACATCGATTTGTGTGCTATCCTTGATGATAGGTTTTTAACATGAAAATTTTAACGGTAGTAGTGACTTTCGCTGATGGCACTGGATGAGAATGAATTAAAGCAAAGCTTTGCCGCCCAATTAGTATAGTGCCCTGCCAGAATCGAGTAGAGATGCTCGAAGGTGGTTTGGCAAGAGGAATTTGAGTATCCGTTTCGATATCAAGTGTGTAACTCATTAAAAGTTTTAATGGCGATGATGGAGAAATGCAGAGATTCTGTTACAAGTTCCGTTTGTTATTTTCTTCTGCCTTTTCTATATGTAATTTTTTTAATAATTTTTTTTTTAAATAAAATTTCATTTTTTAAAATAAACTTTCTTTTTTTCCGAAAATTTTTTACTCTATAGAATGTATGAGCATTTTAAGGAAATTAACTCATCAGTTGCATGATTATTTTTCTATAATAATAATAAAAAAATTTATAAATTTTACAATGTTGAAGGAAGAAAAAAAAATGATGCGAAATCAAGAGAAGAGAGAGGGACGGCTCATATTAGAAACAAACAAGTTTGAGTTAATGTTTTGATGAAAATTCTTAGCTCCATTTTCTGAGTAAAGCTTTGTGTACTCAATAATACGTAGTTATGTGCTGTAAGACCCATATAATCTGCTAAAAATGAAGGATAATCAAAATATTTAAAAATGGATAATTCTTCGAAAAAGGAGTAAAATAATTTTGATAAAAAAATATATATTTTACCGGTTTATATTTTTTTTTGTAATTCGGAAAGTACATCCCTGTTATTTGGCAGCTGTCAAAAAAAATGCCATTTAATATTCTCAAAAGATACGCCGATTTAGTGTAAGAACAAAAACAAAGTTTAGATGGCGATTTTTCGGAACAAATTTCCACAGTGATGAGGCTCATTTCTTGCTTGGTGAACACGTCACCAAAAACCCAAAGTGACTGTGGAGAAGCCATTGTATTTAATTTATTTAAAGTAACTTTCTGTTATGCATTTTAGTCTGAAGGTATCATGGGTACCGCATGGCTTTGAAAAAGGGAAGGAGAGACGTTGCAGTCAATTCTGGGCGCAATAGCCGCATTTTTAACCAGAACAAAATGGCGCCACATGGCTTTATTACGCGAAAAGTTTTTAGGACTCGTATTTTCGAGATTTTTTTGATGTCAATTGGCGTCCAAGATCGTGCGATTTTTGACTCCTGGAATTTTTTAGTTTATTTATTGCAATTTTACATTATGGCTGCATGGAATGCTCAAAAGATACTCCGATTAAGACCAACAACAAGTTTTGGATACTGATTTTTCGGAACATATTTCTAGTGATGAGGCTCATGTCACCAAAAACCCAAAATAATTGTAGAGAAGCCATTGTATTTTATTTATGAAAAGTGACTGTATGTTATGCATTTTAGTTTGAAGGTGTCTTGGGGCCCGTATGACTTTCAAAAAGGAACGGGAGACCCTTACAGTCGATTCTGAATGTAATAGCCAATTTTTTAGGCTGAACAAAACGGCACCACGTGCGACCACAATACAACAAATTTTGGCTTTATTGAACGAAAAGTTTCCAGAACTCGTAATTTCGAGATTTGCTAATGTCAATTGGCATCCAAGATCGTGCGATTTGACTCAATTGGTATTTTTCTTGTACGCAGACAATCCTTAAAACTTTCCAGCAACATCCGTTAAGTAATGGGCAAATCACAGCCCAATTATAATAATATTAATAATTTGTATCGACAAGATTCAAGCAATTTAATTCAATTATAATTTTTTAACTAAATTTAAAGTGTACTTTATTTAGATTCTCTCTACAACACAAATTGGATAACTTTTTATATAAAATTTTTAATTTCCAAAACACAAATTGGATAAGTGATGTGATTACAGAAAAATATAAACTTTTTGGCAAATAGTGTATTTATATTTAATTTTTTTTTATTTTAATATTAAAAATGCCACTTTTATTGGGGATAAAAAATAAAGTTACAAATAGTTAATGTGCTATCGAGTGGAATGAAAATATGGTGCTCCCAAATAAATCGTTATTTAATAATTTTTTTTTGAACAAAAATTTCTAGTTGCTTTTTAATTTTTTTTTTTGATCATTTTTATATAAAATTTGCACAATTTTTTAAAAAATAATTTTTTAATTTTTTTAATGAAAATCGTTTACCGTCGAGTGAATGGAGCACCGGTGTATTCGAACCCTTATCATTCCCTCGTCCCGTGTATTTGATAACGACTGGACGGAGAACTGATAAGGGCCCGTGTCACCATATTACAACAACAAAGGGTAATCTTTATTTAGACGGTTTGCATAAAAACCCAGTCAGATTGTGTAAACAAAAATAGGTAATCACAAGTTCTTTTTTTTTTTTTTATTTATTTACAAATATTTTATGATAAAAATTTTTTTAATATACATTTTTAGTTTTTCACCTATATAGGAATACATTTTTTGTGTGTTGGTAATATTTACATTTTTTAAAGGTATTCAAACGAATTTTGAATATTTAACAAACAAAACTTGTAGAAGATATTGTCTATTTGCTTTAAAAATATTTCGAAGTTTCTTAAGAACGTCGTAGTATGAAGGTAAGTTTTTGAATCGTCTTGTTTAACTGATTTATACTATTGGGGATGTAGTAAAATGTTTATGCTTTTATAAATAAGTTAAAATTTTGATTAAGAAGCTTTTTCAAAAGCTGACTAATAGAAATTGCTATAAAAGCTGTAGATAGTGTTTCAATATTTTTTTTAAAGATTTTTGAATAGATTTGCAGAATATTCTTAATAATTTTTTAATTATCTTCCCTATTAGAATTTTTAGGAAAAAATAATTACTAAATTCTTCTTGATGATGAACAAATACAATTTTATTCAGTTGACAATTAATAAGATTCAGATTTGTCGAAGTCTATTTTGAAGAAGATCTATACAAGTGCACAAGAAAATCTCTAAAAAATACTCGTAAAACACCTTTTGAGGTAATTTTAATGTTTTTTTTTTGCATATTTCTGTCTATAACTTGATATATCTTAGTTTTTAAATGCTCTAAACACATGAGAATTTTCTGCGTAAACGCGATCCTTAACGTAGCTGAACAAGGAAAAATCCAACAGTCTCAAATTGCACAATCTTGGAGGCCAATTGACAGCACCAAATTTCGAAATTACGAGTTTTTGGAAGTTTTAACGCAATAAAACCAAAATTTGTCTTGTGTGGCTCAGATTAAAATTTTCAAGTACAGATAAAAAAAAATCAATTAACATACGGGCGTAGCGTTCAGAATTGACTGTAACGGTCCCCATATCTTCTTTTCTGAAATAAATATGGGCCAATAATGCCTTCAGAGCAGGTCACTTCTCGCGAAAAGATTGGATTATAAACAGTCACTTGTGAATTTTCAGAGCCCATTTCTGCGTACATTTTGTTTAGTACGTTACCATCGAGCGAGAAATGAGCCTCATTTTTTCGCGAATTGTACTTACGGCATAAATACCATTTTTGTAGAATTTTTTTTCAATTTTAACGCATTGTTTGATAGTTAAGAAAATCAAAAATGGTGTTAACTAAACAAATGTCACTTTGTGTGACTATTGGTTTGACATCTGTCAAATGACAGAGTTGTACTTTCAGACCTTAGATTTTTGAAGAACTGGATAGGCCTCTACACAAAAATTCAGTCCAAATTTTTTCTAGAATACATTCGTAGAACGCATGCCAGGTGTGTAAGCTTAAATCCGCTGTTTTTTTAGTAAAAAAAAACATGTTTTTTTCATAGAAAGCAAAAACAAATTCATTCAAAGTACTTGCCCTCGCTAGCTACACATTTTTCCCATCTGTCGAGCAATTTGTAGATACCACGCCAAAAAAATTCCTTCTCTTTCGAGGCAAACCACTCATCAAGCCATTTTCAGACGTCTTCTTAAGAATCGAAATGCTGCTCAGGGAGCGCGTGGCCCATCGACGAAAACAGGTGGTAGTCGGAAGGGGCCAGGTGAATAAGCGGGGTGGGGTAGCACCCCCAGTTGAGTGTCTCCAAGTAGTTTCGGTCCATTTTTGACGTGTCGATGGTGCGTCGTCGTGGAGGAAAATCAGCTTGTCATGTCTTTGTTGATAATCCGTCCTTTTTTTCACGCAAAGCACGGTGCAATAATTTGATCAGTTGTTGGTGGTAGCGGTGAGCATTGACAGTTTCAACATCTCATAGTAGACGATACCCTGCTGATCCCACCAAACGCACAGCATCGTCTTCCGTCCGAAGCGATTAGGTATTAGATATTAAAGGTTGGCCGTGATCAACCCACGATTTCTTGCATTTACGATTCTCGAAATATATACACTTTTCATCACTTGTCACAATCCGATCAGGAACGACTTTCTTTTTTGTCTGGCGAGCAATATTTCGAATGTGCTTTGGCGTCGCTCCAGTTGCCTATCGTTCAATTCATGCTTTTCAATCTTCGTCATGGCACGCAGACGCATGGAAATGGCTGGTTGAGTAACACCCAATTGCTGCGCGAACATTTTTTGCGATTGGGTATCGTCTTCGTCCATACGCTCACTCACGCCATCTATGACCAAACAGTAGATTTAAGCTTATATGTTACACTTGCAAAATAACCTTTCACGAAATACTTTGTATTCTAAAATAAAAACTTTTTACTTCCTGTCATAATAGGAATTTTTTATTTTAGAACCGTATTTATGCAAATGTATTAATTTTTACTTACTTGTTCGTAAACTATTTAAATTTAATAAAACCGCACAAAAAACTTTCACTCCGCGATAAGTATCTAAATGTAAACAAAAGTTTGCAAGTATTTCGGTATACTACCACTTCTCGGAGAATGGCGTATTTTAAAACTCTGCAAAATTGTATTTTAAGTTTTTAATTAATTTTGGGATATTTACAAAATTAATAAAAAACTTAAATTACAATTGCCTTCTGTCGTGTTTAAATTATATTTTTTGGTTTGCAATAAGTGAATTAAAATGAATATAAATGAAGGTTTTGAAATTTAATAAATTTCTATTACGAAAACTAGATGTCAGTGGGTGTCATGTTAACATAAAAAAGTATACACAAAAGTATGCAAGCATTACGATTTTTTGCCGCTTTTGCAATATTTCAGACAGAAAATTGCCTATCCTATCCCCAGGTATTCTTTAATCTAAGGTTTAGACTCCCAAAATGGATTATCGTTTGTTTATTTATAAATGGACATACTATCTTTTTATCACATTGAATAAATTGTTCAATTGAATTTTAAAATTGTGTATTCTGAGATACATTTCATAGACTTAGTAGCCAAGGAGATTCTAAGTGAATTTGGAATTAAATATCTACTCTTAGTGCAGAAATAACCGATCATTTTGATTCGAATGAAATAAGAAGAGTCGAATTTTCGAATACCAACCAACCACTACATGCTTAAAGCGAGATAGTAAAAAAAACTACTAAGGATAAGTGGCTTGTGCGGAGAAAAAAAATCCTTAATGTTCAACACTAATTCCATTATCTACAAATTGCGATACTAGTGCTTTTCGTTTCTTGTTGCAAAAGATTTTAGTCCGAATTGGTTGTCCTGCAATCCTTTTTGTCTAATAGAATCAGATTTAAAACGAATTGCAAAAAAAAACGACAACAAAATAAGAATTCTTAAGAAAAACAGGAAACAGAAAATTTTCGAAAAACACAATTTTGCCTGAAGGAGTATTGGTAAAAGCATGGAAAAGTATCTACTCTTATAGAAGCAAATCGGAATGTTTGAATTGAAAAGTGAATAGGCCCCAGACATTTACACACACTTATACATACATACGTACTCGGCAAAAAGAGATGGTAAACGAACGATTTAGAAGTAAAAGTCCTTCAAGACGGCATAAATTGGTCCACACACCACCTACTCGGTTTTATGTTCATTTTTATCATTCGATCTAAGAAAGTTCACATGGGCTGCTGTTAAGTTTTTTTTCTTCTTCTCCTGAATTCGATCCTTTTTCCTAGAACAGTGTTTTTATCTTCACCCTAAGGACATTCAAAAGCTATCTGGAACGGAACGTTCACATATCCCACAACTCGGAGCATACTAAGTTAAAGCCCAGGCTTTGTGAAATTTGACCAGGATTTGCGGTAAATCGTCAAGTGTGCAAAAACTCACACGTTCCGCTTTTTACACCAAAAATAAAGACAGGATACCAGCCAAATAGAATTTAATTGTTTGATTTAAAAGTTTGTGTGTTTAAAATAAAAATAAGTATGTATAGAAATGTAAGTTTGCATAGAGAAGAAGAACATCTGTTCGAGTCGAATGTAACCGAAGACACCATCTTTTGTTAGGTAAGTTTTTGGATTCTTTTCACTTTAGGATGATTCTATTCATTGCAGCCTCATTGGCCAATGGGTGCTACGTTACAGTGAAATCTGTGTGGAAATTGAAACCGAAAACCAGGATAAACCCAGAGATTTGGTAAGTTTTCTTCGTCCCTCAGAGATAAAACTTAATGGTTCTACACACGTTACACAATTTACACCTTCACCACATTCACCACAATAGAAAGTATCTACGAATACGATTCATCCACTAACCGATGAGTTATTCGAATTTTCAACGTTTCTGCTTGGTATAAGACGACTGACGGTATTTGCTAAGCTAGATAACCAAGTACACTAGTTCTCATAAATATGGACAAACTTTTAAAAAATTTCTCCTTATCACTTCCGTGTCCTTGTTATATAAGCACACCTCTTTGGCCAATTTTGATTCGATCATCCTTTTTTTTTTTACTTTAGAATTTTTTTGTTTCTTTATTCACACAGTTTTTGGTTTTTGGATCGGATCCAAAAGTAAATGTCGCTTTGAGATAAATTATGTTTGCAATTGCAATCTGTAAGGGACAATTGGCACCACCGAAATGCAAATATGCTGGAGACGGGAATCGAAAGAGGAGCGAGTTCAGCATGGAATTTATCGAAAGTTGATGGCGAGGTCAATGGGAAACATTTCCTACAAATCCCCAAAGGTGAGCAGAAAATTGTGCCACCTATATTCGGAAGCGGAGGCAAACTTATACAGTGAAAATTTAAATTAGGTCTTCTGCGGTGGTTGTACTCGGCACTCTTCTACTCGAAGTATTTCCCGTTGTTCCTAATCGACGAGAAGAGAATTGTTCATTTGCAGACTTTTTCACTTTTCGTGTATACGTGCATAGACACGGGTTTATCATCATCTGGCACTGAATCCTTATTCTGCACTTGTATGGTCCTTGTAAAACAGGAATTCTAAATTAAATCAATTTCAGTTGATTCACTGCATGGATTCATTCAGTTCGGTTTGGTTGGCTTCGCTGTTGACACAGAAATGGCTCCTCGTCAAAGGAGCGTAATTTTTTCTATGTTTGCTTTCAGTGAGCGTGTGTGTATGTGTATTCCTAAAGATATTTTTTAAGTGTTGAAAAACACAGAAAAAAGAAGCAAATTTTTGTAGAGATTTATTCTTAAGTATTGAAATTGAAAAACACAAGAAAAGGATCAAATTTTTGTAGAAAACTATCCTGAATGGAATTTTTTATTTTGCATTTTTATTTTCGTTCGATTTAAAGCAATTTGGTTTAATGTGGCATCTGTATATTATCCTCCCAATAAAACTATAACTGTTTGCGACTTTTTATCCTTCTTACAATCACTTGGAGCCTCGTTCCTTGCGGCCGGTGATTACAATGCTAAACATCCTCATTGGGGTTGCCCGGGGTTGCCGCCTCATTGGGGTTGCTTCTTCTTCAAGAAGCCAAATCCAACATACTGGCCACAACCTCTACTTCAAAACGACCTGATATCCTCGATTACTTCATTAGCACTCCTTCAATTACTATTAATTCTAGTATTGAAACTCTTTCCGATTAAGCCAATCTTAAAAACGCTTAATCCTAGGCTGATAAATGGTAAAATAGTTTGGAACATATTTAGAAATAAATTATATCAACAGATTGACTAAAAACTAATGTTAAAAACAAACAGACTGGATATGGAAAGTAAACGAACTGAATATGGAAATTAGGAGCCATTATAATGAACGGGATGAAATTGACACAAGATCGCTTAGTTCAGACAATATTTCTTTATGGGAAGCCACTAGACGAATACTCTCATACAAAACAACATCACACCCACTGAAACAAAATGACGGTTATTGGGTAAAAATATTTGGTAAACGCTTTCGCTACACATGATGATATAGAAGACAAATCGCATCTTAACAAAATTATCGAAGAACTAATTTTCCCAGTCCCAATGAGTATTCCTCACAAAAATTTTAAGCTAAATAAACCCATTAATTTTCCTTCCAACTATAGACTTATCAGCCCGCCTCTTACCAATCCTTGGTAAGATTTTTGAAAAATCCTATTAAAACGACTACACCCAGTCCTAGTTAATGAAAAAATTATTCCTGATCACCAATTTGGGCTCCGATCTGAACAGTCCACTATCTAGCAATGCCATCGCATTGTTGATTACATTCCATCCTCTCTTGAGAGGAAAAGTATTTTCCTGGAAGTCCAAGAGTTTTCTTCCTTCAACATACTGCCATATCATAAATTCATATCTCTCCCAACGACATTTCCAAGTTGCAATTAACTCAGAATCATCGGAAATATATCCTATTCAAAGCGGAGTCCCACAAGGTAGTATCCTTGGTCCCATTTTATATAATATTTATAGCCATGACATCCCATCTGATCCTAATACTATCATTGCTACTTATGCAGATGATACGGCCATACTTTCTATCCTGACATAGCTTCCAACAATTTACAATCCCATATACACAAAACCTTCAATCCTGGTTTCTGAAATGGAGAGTGAGGGTAAATGAACAGAAGAGTGCTCACATTACTTTCACACTTTGTCAAAGGAAATCTACCCCTTTATATCTTAATACAAACATGATTCCATAATATGATAAAGTACGTTATTGGGGACTTTACTTGGATAAGAAATTAACATGGAACCCTCATCCTAGACTAAAAGAACTTGAAGCCACTAGACTTTACCGCCAACTTCTTAGACTACTGGACATATACTCGATTGTAACTAACAATCAAAAGTAAACTTCTAATCTACAATGCAATTATAGAACCTATTTGGGACATATGGAATTGAACTTTGGGGTTCAAGCAAACGATCCAATTTCTTCGTAACCTGTGCATTTCCCGCTATCAAAAATTTCACTCCCATTTATCCTATCATCATAATCCACTTGTGAGAGAATTATCCTGTACTGCCGTCACCGGAAGCACTCATCGGAGACCTAAGAGACAATGACCTAGAGATTTTCTGGAGGAATCTAACTTCCATTAGTTGGAGGAGAAATGTCGATGGGTATTTACTCCCACTTCATGATACATAAGATTATTAATTAAAATCTGCTTGTTACAATACCAATTGTAGTTACAGATAAAAAAAAAGAAAAAAAGCGATTTGATATTTTCTCTAATAGTCCGCCATTTTAAATACAGGAAATTCTTTTAAAAAAGATCGAAAAACTCATGAAGAACACAAGCAAATAATCTAAACGTTGACATTGCAGTAGCTTTGACGTCCTATGCTCAATCGTCATTCCTATTGCTGCGACCGCAATAAAAGCGCACATTTTAATTTTTGATGTTTGAAGGCACACAGCCTGTAGAACGTACGTTTCGAAATTGATATCGTCATGAACGCATCGAGTAGTTTTCCGACGTGCGCTCTTATTGCGCTTCCACTAGTATAGCCATGAACGCATCTACCGTCCGTTCGTTGATGAGAATGCCGATATGACTGACGTTCTTGGGAATCACGACAGTCTTGCGGTGCGTTTGCGAATGCGGCAACTGTTATAATTTCGAGTAATTTCGAAATAACATAAAAAATATTCCAATTATAATTTCTAAGCCAAAAATAATAATTTTTATCCATTTTTTTTTAAATAAAAAAATACAATTTGACATTTATTCAATGGGAAATTTTGTAATATTAATTTTTTTCAATTTATACTGAAAATTTTCTGTTTAATAAATTATTATTATTATTTTTAACACCGCAACTAATCGAAAAAAAACTTTTCTGAAATTATTTTGAATTTCATTTTAACGAGTGTACATAATTCATCGCTTAAAAATATGCCTTTTTTATCGTTAGCAACCCCAACTTCTAACTTATAACTTTTATCCAATTCACCATCAAAAAATAATTGAATTTAATGATTTTTTAATAAAGTTGAAAGTTTTACATTTTTTGTTATTTCTTTAAAGAATATAGCGTCTGCTATATCGAATAAATTTACAATAATTCATAAAATTTGATCGCAATAATGAGAAAAATAATGGAGCCAGAGTAAAGGAATTTTTCGAAATTTGTTAACTTTTACTTTAATTTGTTTTTTTTTTTTTGTTGAAATAAATTATTTTGTTTTGAATTTTTTTCCTTCTTTTTTTTTAGATGAATCTTATGATTGATTGAATTATATTTTCCTTTTATTTTGAATTTCTTTATTTAATAAGGTTTTAATACATTTTTTTAATACTCTATATTGTATATTATAGAAAATAAAGGTGAAATAATTAAAGGCGATTTATTATTAAAAAAGCATTTAAAAGGAAAGCTTTGAGGAAAATTCTGTACTCAATTATTTTTTTTGTTATATCAAGCTAAATATATTTGAGCATGTAAAAAGGAACTGCAAAAAGTTTTTATTCAAAAATATAGACTATAACGAATGATTTTGTATTTGTAGAAAAAATTTTATATATTTTTTTTTGCAAATGAATTCCAATAAAATAATTTCAGAACATAATTTGTGTGTTGTTTTAAACGTGGCGTGGCATGAAAGTTTTTTATACATCGTTGTTATCCTCTTCAAATTAGTTCCCTTAGACAGTTAAAAACCAGTGGAGGTGTTGTTTTCATTCTTTGCAAGCAAAGCTGTGATATTTCTACGGTAAAATCACCCTTAAGACTCCTCGGTTATACGGTATCGGCAGTACCACGATGACATCCCTTCAAGTGTTTTTTATGTTAAGGAACTGCGATCAGGAGACTAGGAGAACCACAGGAGTGCCCTTTTCCGATCAAACCTTGTCGAAGGAGATATCGGTGCGATAGGGTCGATCATCCAAGTGTCTGCAATGTCAAAACTGATGAGAAGAATTTTTCTGAGCATGTAAGGACTTCTTTATGAAGTAACTTGGTTGACGGCTTATTCTTGATGGTCTGAGCTCACATAATCCCTTGCAGTTTTCAATGGTGAAGTCCTCCCTAAGCGAGACTTGTATTGTACTGCTTCTGGGGCTTATACCACTGAAAATCTTAAGCTCTTTATAAAAAAAATGTTCCTTATAAACTCGTTGCAATATTTCTTATGTCAAACTGACTTGGATTCACCAAGCTTAATACAAAATTTGATGGCACAACGTTGTTGCATTTTTCTTAACGCACTACAAATACAAAACTTCACTATATAGGATCACGTAGTTTCTGGAAGAGGTTGAAACTTGTAGTGCACATCAAAAAGAAACTAACATATAGAGTAGAGTGTCTCAAACTTCATGTAAGATTTGAATTTTGCGCCATTTGTGCGGTAAAGTTTTTGCCAACGTGACAGCTGACAGTTCAAGGTTATTGAAAATGGAGCGCTACACAAAAGAACAATGCGTTTTCATTGTTGAGCAATAATTTAAATAAATAATGTAGACTTGGCAGTTACAGTTCGCAATTTTCGTACAAAATATGGTCGGAGGAGTGATTTAACGTCATCAACTGTGAAGAGAATAATTAAAAAATTTAGGGAGGCTGATATCAATTGGAGATCTTAAACACTGGCAGTCCTTCCACAAGTCGTTCAATGCAAAACATTGAGGCAGTTTGTGAGAGTGTTACTGAGAATCCAGGACATCAATTCGGCACTGTGGTCATGAATTGGACATTTCGAGAAGCTCTTTTGCATCTTCATGCTTACAAAATTCAATTGACTGAAGAACTGAACCCCAAGAGTCAGCGAGATGAGGCTTATTTTCATTTTGATGACTCGGTTAATCAATAAAATTGTCGCATTTGGGGTTCAGAAAATCCACGAGTTATTGTTGAGAAACAATTGCATCCACAACGGGTTATTGTTTGGTATGGATTTTGGACTGGAGTCATCATCGGACCATTCTTCTTCTAAAAAGCAGCTGGTCAGGCAATAACACATTCCATTGCGACATGATAATCCAGTTTTTTTGTACTTAAATTGCAAGATATGGATGTAGATGACATGTGGTTTTAAGAAGACGGTGTCATATGTCATACATCTCGAGAAACAATTACTTCTTGCGTGAATATTGGGGTACCCTTTAGAAGTTATGTGGAAGGGGATTTTGCCATATCTCTCTCAGTGATGCCAGTATTCTTTATTTGCTCCCACACGTCGGAGAGTTTTAAAAATTGAAAATTCATGTTTCTAAAGGTTTCGAATTTATATGCAACACGGCAAAACTACCGAAAACTACTCAGTAAACTGATGTCTTTGTGAGTCCTGATTAACCCTTCATTATAAAGAAAATACTCAGAAACCCGTAAGCTATGGATGGTCAACTCTCCAAATACTGATTCCCTGATTTTTTTTTCACCTCTTAGGTAATTAACAAACTCCCAAATCTAAATACATCTGTTGGCCAAGGACCAGTTAAAAATATATCTGTTATCCTTTTTCTAGAATTTTCTCCTTTTTATTTATATTAATATTCTCTGCAAAAAATTTCAAGTTTCGCTGAATCACGGAAATTCCATTTTATAAACGTTCATTTTATCATTATTTCTTTCGTTACTGTTGAAAATTAATGGGCAATATAGTCACAAAATTACAAATATCAACAAAAGAGGGAAAAAAAATATTTGCCCACTTTGGAATTTTCCTTTTTCTCTCTATCCGAGACCTACTTTACAACCCTAAAAAAGTTTGCACTTGTCTGCACTTTAGCTTTTAACCTCTGTCACTCGTACAGGTGAACTAAATTGATTAAAAACGATTACGTTCAATGTTGTTTAAATGAAAAGTTTTCCGAAAAGTAAGTTTATTAGTTTTCCAGTGTAAAAGTTTCTTCCGTTTTTTTTTTGTACAACTTTAAGGAAGCTTTGGCAAATTTCCGGAATAAGAAAAGGTTTATACAAAATTAATGAAATGTTCAAACTACCAAAAAGAAACATTGAAAAATAAATAATAAACCAGGTATAACGAAGCGGAAAAAAATGTACAAAATTTCAATTATTGACAAAATCGATAATTTAAGAGTATTTAAGGTATTGTTGAATAGTTTCAATGAAGGGGCTAATTTAGTTTGACTAGTTTTTTTCTCTCTTCTGCTATATAACAAAAGCCGAAGAAGTTAATATTTATGATGGGAACTTTTATAATGTTCTTAATTAGCTAATTTTGGTAAAAGTATCGACTTGATGGTAGGAAATTTGCAAACAAATGAGTTCAGATAATAACGTGCTGATGTGGTATATTTTTGAATTTATTGCTTCAAATTGAATAAATGATTTATTTAGTGCAAAATTTCTATTAATATTGTACAGCCCTTTCACAATAGAAAAGGGAATAATTGTTTGCTTAAAATTAAATCAATAAACATTTCTTGTGGATTTTTTGAAAATGCTCAGAACCTACAGTAGAGCCATCTACATTAAAGTGTATACAAAGTAAGAAAAATCTGTTTTTTTTTTATTGTTGGGAGGATTTTATATCTTCAAATGAGGTCAAAAATCACTCCATAGTCCTTGAAAAAACGTTACCCCAACATAGTAGGCTGTTAAATGAAATCAGCAATTAGAAATTAATAAAATGTTAAAACAATAACAACAGCAAAAATCGTTTTTATCATTTTAGTGGATCATTTAAGAACAAGTAATAAAACCACAAACAGAAGCAGCTTATCAAATATTCTACCAACGAAAATATTGCAAGTATAAAAATTCACCAACATCCCCGGAAGTAAGTTAACGAAAGTAATAACTTCAAATTTTTTTATATGAGAAATATTCTAAGTTTGTGGCATTTCCTATTTATGCAAACTTCAGAACGAAATGAAATTGTGCATTTTCGGCAAAATGCATTGTTAATAATTTTTTTTTATTCGAGTTTCGCAAGGAGATTCTGTTGTGAATATTTATATCTGCTCATACTGGGATCTATTCGTAGTATAACTTACCTTAACTGTTTCCTATTATATGCCCTATAAAACCTTTATTAGCAACTAAATTCATCTAATTTTAAAAATCAAATTAAATAGTTTCTGTGTCCAGAAAAGAATAGTGAAAATGAAGCTTGTGGCAGAGCAAATTAATAGATGCAATTATGTTCTGAAAATAACATTATTCAAATTTTTGTCTGCGTGCTTCGTTTATAGAACCGAATACGATGGCTCCAATTTTCGACCATGTTGTGCAATAAATCCGGCCTAATTTCCCGTATTTGGCATTTAATATTCAATTTTAATGCATCAATGATTGCTACTTTCAAGTCCAAAAGTGTTAAATCACAACTTCTTACAGACTATTTTTTTAAAATTATGGACTCGCCAAACTTTGCCCGCACTAAATCGACTGTGGCACGTAGTGCCGTCTTGCCTAAATAAATCACATATTTGCCAAATCAATATCTTCCAATTCAAATAACGAAAAATTCGTTATCATCGCTCTGCACCGCTCACCATTGACAGTAAAGACAACTCCTTCCCCATTTCGGAAAAAAATAAGGACCGATGATCGGAATGTAAAGGTTCCTCGTAAATAATTTTTGGATTGGCTTCAATCCAGTAAGGAAAATTTTATTTATTCACCAATCCAGAGAGATAAAAATGCCATATTGTTGCGACAGACAGTCCCAAATGTTGAAAACGCCTTGAAATCGATAAATTTCGATTATGACGATTTTACATTGGAAGAAGTGCTCGATAAGTTGTAATAACAGAACGATTATTTTTATAAAAAAATTGAATAATTTTTAAGCGTTGTTGAGGCGTGTATCTTTTTACGAACAATATGCAAATTTTACTGAATACAACTAATAGGAGCAAACGCTTTTGAAGTTTTAAATAAGGCCACACGATCTTTTTGAAAACACATCGGCCCAATTGAAAAATCCTTTATTTGTATTAGGTTGTAACATAGGGTTGTCCCGTTTTACAGCTTTGCTTTTTTGGCAAAACTTCGCTTTTTCGATAGAGTGCCAACTTCATGGCAAAAGGATATCATAAATGTCATTTGTACTTACGGTTTGCACCTGAAAAAATAATGCTGTATTAAAAACCAAACCATAGATTCTATTAAATACTGAAAAAATTGAAGAAAAAGTCCAGGATTAAATAACAGGAAAAGTGTTCTTGTTAATCCAGATCCAAGGTCAGACATCGCACCTTCAAAATACCATCTGTTTAGAGCCTTAAAAAACTGTTTGAATGGGTTAAGTATACCAGACTTGGACTCCTACAAAAGGCATCTAAATAACTTTTTTCCCAATGACTTCTACAGAAGAGGAATTTACGAAAAAATTGATTACATATTTTTATAAATTTTATAAGAAAACAGTTCAAATGTAATAAAAAGCAGAACGAACTAATCTAACAACCAGTGGCAGCTCGTGGTTTGAAATCATAAAACTTAGATTACACCGTGCGTGCAATGCACGATTTTATCCTACAAAGGGTTCGCTCCCAAATCAGCTCGCCATTAATTTTCGTGGTTGAAAGCATGTAGAGTATATGACTTTATTATTTATAATTTATAGCCATTTTGATTTTTGCCAAGTGAAGGTTACCTGATGCAAATTTAAGAAAATTGCCAAATACTAGTGTAGTGTACTTGACAGATGAATGTACGATGTCGTTAATTAATAGAGTAATATAAAAAATTATTTAATAATTGATAGAGTAAATTGAAAATGTTGATTCTAAAAATAAAAAATAAAATAAAAGTAAATAATGTAGCTTTTAAATATGAAATAATAATGTTGAAATTAATCGAATTAAATATTATTGAAGATAAAATAAAATATAAAATGTTTATTAAAATAAATAAATGAATGTGAGAACATCATTCGTAATATTGGATTTGGGGTAAAAAAATTCAGTTTATTTCAAAACTTTATTTAGCATGGTAGCATGGTTCGGATTGTCCGGTTTGGATCAAATATGAACCGTTTTAATTTATAATTTGTTGCTATTTTAAAGATAACTTTCTAATGTCTCTCTCATAGAAGCCCTGGTTTGTATTGTCGAAAATATCGGCTAAGCGATTTTCATAATCTTCTTGATGCCAATTTCTTATCACTTGATGCCAAACATGATATTTACATGGTAAAAAACATGTTGCCAGGTTCGGACTATAAGGTGGATGCATCAAATCTTACCAACCAAGCTTCCGGATTTTCTGACCAGTCACTATAGACACGTGTGGCTTGGTGTTATCCTGATGGAACATAAAAATCTCTCCAATTGGCAAATTTTGGCCACTTCTGATCAATCGGTCCAATTGTTGACAGTAGAGGTCCGATTTTAGTGTTTGGCCATATGGAAGCATCTCATAGCAGATAATTATTTTTCAGTCCCACCAAATGCACAGCGAAACTATCCTGGTTATTGTTGCAGATGTTCATTTAAGGAATTACATTAATTCCTTAAGTGATGAATTATTGTTGCAGATGTTCATTTCAGGAATTACACTACTATCGGTGTGCTCGTGCACAAACTAATGGACGCGCAAAATTCGTACATGCAATTATTATTTATCGCTATTAATTATTCTTGCAGATTATTATTATTTAACATCGCTATTAATTATTCTTGCAATTACACTATAATCAGACTGCTCGTGCACAAACTAATGCACGAGCAAAATTCGTACATGCATTTATTATTTTTTGCTATTAATTATTCTTGTTAATTATTATATAAAATCGCTATTAATTATTCTTACAGATGCTCTTTTAAGCAATTACGCTATTATCGGACTGCTCGTGCACAATCTAATGAACGAGCAAAATTCGTACATGCATTTATTATTTTTTGCTATTAATAAGTCTTGCAGATTATTATTATTTAACATCGCTATTAATTATTCTTACAGCTGTTCATTCAAGCAATTACACTGTAGTTAGAATGCCCGTGCACAATCTAATGGAAAGCAAACTTTAACTTGCAAAATCCAATGGACGAGCAAAAATCGTACATGCTTGCGTATATTTTATACTGGAATAATTTCCTTTTTAAATCGACAGACTGGCGTTTAAAAACAAACTTTAAAATTTTACTAATTTTTCAAATAGTTTATCCAGAATAGACAGTAACGAAAATACATTTTTATGAATTATAACCAATAATAATTTATAATGCCAAAAGTCCAAGATCATTAAAAAAATATCTCATTTTTCTCCAAATAAAATCACCAAAAAAAATAATATCTTCCTCTGCCCTTTTCTACACATATCCACCCTTTTTCTAACAATATCAAATATATTGTATTAAAAATTGTATATTCAAAAATTACTTCATTCTTAACAACACTTCCGTTTGAATAAATAATATTTAAAAAGCCTTTTTTTCAGGTAGTTTAGTGTTGTAAAATTTGATTATATGAAAGGATTATTACATCATTGATACAAGTGAGTTGTTATTCACCATGCAAAATGGTTTTTTGTGGCACAGCTTGTCACAGACAGTCTTGGGGGCTGTTGGCTTCTTTCTTCATAAACCAACCAAAAATGTTGTACGATTCATTGTGGTTAAAAAAAATATCGTTGTTTTGGTCCACCCACATTTTCTTACATGAAATTTCAACAAACTTTACATGTTCGATAGATTTGGTGAGCCGTGTGAACCAAGATCTGACTTCACAGATGGAAGAAAAGAAATCGAAAAATATCCTTAAATCAAAAAAAAAATACTCCGCCCAGCACCACCTACGCATATACGAGTACACATTCAACCAAACTCATACGAAGAATTCTCAGTTGAGTTATTTTGATTGCGAGCAATTCATTCCGCCCACTGATTTCGGGGTATTCCCTACCCCCATCTCTTCTCTTTAATCGTAGTTCCCCATAAAATCGTTGGAAAAGAAAGAAACGTGGAGAATGTGTGTTTCTGACATTTTAAACCAAGTAACCAAAAAAAAGAAGGAAAAAACGGAGTTGAGAAGAAGGAAGTGAAATTTATCCACTTAAAGGGTGAATAGAGTTACTCCCCATATCAGCGAATGCATCCTTCTGTGTGCAATTATAATCTTGTTGGCCGCCCCGTTTCACCACAATTGGCTACCACCGACAATAATTTCGAGTATCATTTTTTTCCTTTCCTTTTTTTTCTGGGATCATAGTTCGTTTTTTGTACTAAAAAGGTTGATGGAGTACACAAAAATGAGAATGGAGTTAGCCGACAAACGGATGGGACACCGCAACAACAAGACGATAATAAAATAAGTACGATTACAAATTAAAAGCAGTAAATATGTCGTCTGTATTGCCCTGATTTATATCGTTTGGGATGTTTATCGTTTTGTGCTGCATACAGTCTGCAATCGATTCCAACCTCATCGCCGGATTTTATCCCTTACCGCGACAGGGTATTAAATTTGGCGACAAATTTAATTTCGAAACCGATTCCATTATCCTTCGGAATGAGTAATTGTTTTGCACAATTACGGTGTTGTGTGGACAGAAGTTGATTTTGGGCAATTTACAAGTGCAAGTAAGTGAGTAGTTAAACTGATTCTGTTTTCTTCTATTCAGCAAAAAGGATTGTCACGGTTTAGAGTCAACTGAGGCTAAGTTGGTAAATTTTTGAATTTACACTTCATTAAAATACATTTTATAAATTGAGGTGTTTTTTTTGTCATTATTATTTTTTTAGGAAATTAATCCTTTTTTTTTAATTTTATAAAACAGTAAGTGATAAATTGGTTTTGCCCTAACATTTGGCTTATTTAAGTGTTTATATATGTATGTAAAAATATAGTCAGGAAAATTCACAAGTTTAACCAAAACTGACACCATAAAGCTATGATTGAAAACCATACGTAATCAAGCGATAGAATTAATATGCAATGCTCTGCTTCACTCGGCTTTGCCAAATCATCACAATTAATAGTTATTTAAAAGGAAAGTACACCATAGTCTCTCTAGTTATGCCCTCTAATACTTTCCATACGCGCGATGTACCATCACATTTTAAGGATATTCATAAGTCCTTTAGTCTCAAATTGATCCGATTGTACGAACTTTTCAACACCGATTGCACCATTTGAACAATAGACGAATTATTATCACAATCCAAACATTTGTGTTCGAAATCGTTGGAGATGAAATTTAAATGTCTCGATCATGGGCTCGAACAATTTTCGAGCAGTGAATAAACGTGAGCTCGATCATAGTTCGCCCAGTTAGAATTTGTTCGAGCTACGATTTTTTTCTTCGTCCATTTGACATTTAACATTTGTTTCGTTTTCATGTACGATTTTCAATTCATAGTTTAATGCATTTTGCAGTCCAATTTAAACAACATAAACGAAAATAATAAATATATAAAAAAATTCAAAGTAGAATAATTGAAGAGAATACAGCAACGAAAATGAAGTGCAGTAAAAGAAGCAGCAGTTTAGGCTGTTGTTGGACAATACCGGTAGTGAAGCAGATGCATACGAAAATTTATTGTTGGAACTTTGCGATGATGATCACTTTACGGCGGCAGTTTTCATTGGCTTGAGAAGAATTATTTCGATCGCCTTTTGGAGTCTAGAATGGGCAATTCAACGTGACTGCCATCGTTGAACAATATATTTTGCGGGAATTTTTTTATGTACAAACAACCGTCAAATTAAAACTAAAAACAAATAATTTTTAATACAAAAATGTCCTTTACAAACATAACACTGCGAAATGTCAAAATTACAATATGTTCGCGTTCGAATATGCAGCTCGAATGAAAATTTTCATTGAGCTCGCTACCTAAAATGATCGAGTATCTACAATATAAGGCGATTACACCATTCGAGGAAATCGCAATATTTTGATCGTGTCGAACCGGCGCGATCGAGGGGAGGATGTTCGTCCAACATGTTCGAGCATAGATAAGACCGCCCGAGCCGAAAAAATAGATCATTTTTCCTAAAATTCGAGCATTTCTCGATTGGTGTAATCGTAACTTAAGGATAATATTACAATTATAGCTTCTTATGGAAATGGTTCTTACTGCTTACTGTGTATATTCCGAGGTTATTCATTTTCTGTTAAAAATATATGTGACTACAGGTGCGCTTTTTTTTTAGCTCAATTTTACATTATTTACTAAGCTTTCGAAGTGTAAACATCAAAATTTTCTTCAGCGATGAGGCTTATTTCTCGTTTGGTGGGTATGTCAGGTAGAAAAATTGCATATATGGGGCTCTGAGAACCCACAAGTAATAGTGAAGAAGACTAAAATTCATAACAGGCAGTCACGCGAACATGACTGTCTGCTGTGACTCTGAGTCTAAAGGAATTGTTTCTTTGAGAATGACGAAGAAGAAGCGGTTACCGTCAATTGCGAGCGCAATGGTCATATGATAACCGGCTTTTTTGGCCAGAACCTTAAGATTTTAATCTGGACCATGTGTTTAATACCTGTCTGAGTGAGGAAATTCTTCCGCGCCACTTGGGCCCCCTTCCCGCCCAATTTGTATTCTGGACACGGCCAGTAAAATCCTCGACTGTATTCTATGCAATCGGTTGGAAGAATCCATCCGAGGGTCTTATCTGAAGCCCAATTTAGCTTCAGGTGGGCTACGTGAAGGAACGCCATCAACTCGGCGAGATGGGATTGTATTCTTGATGCTCTGGTCTCAATGGGTGTTCCCGAGTACATTATAAGGATAATAGATGACTACCTGAGTAGTAGAATTCTTTTGTACAGGACGAGCAGTAGGGAGAGATCATACAGGATTACGAGGGGATTCCAACAGTGCGCGGTTCTGCGCTCTCTGTTGTGAAATGTGATGTATGACAGTATTCTCAGGATCCATAATGAAGCACAAATTAGATAATCTTTTAGCATATTTTTTCGTAGAGCCAGAAAACCAATTCCAAACCTAAATGATTCGATTAGTAACCTTGATTCCACTTTTCTGAGTTACAAATGAAGAAGCAGAATTCCAATCCTAAGCAATTAAGTAGTAATTCTTAAAATTGTTCGTTTGTTTTTATTTTTATCCTATTTTGTTGTGTCTCATTTGGTTGGATACCATGCAGACACTATAGACAAAATAGTTTCATATTCTGGATGATATACAAAAAATATGAAAGTGCAGGTGGCGCATACTCGTAAAAGATGACTGGACCGGCAGTGGCGGTATTTATTCGGGGTAGTCAGTCTGCAGTATTGTTTGATGAATTTGGCAGGCCAGGCAAGCAAACTGATGTCAGTTCAAATATATGGAATTGGCGATATTGTTTGCAAGCGGATCCATTGCACCATGCCACCGTTCAGCTCTCTTTTATCATTAATGAGAAATGTTCGGATTCGAAATACCAATGTGAGTGTGCAGATGGAAACCGCCAGTTTTACGGAAACATTAGCATTAACAAGAGTAGTAGGCCCAGCATCAAAGCACATTTCCAGCAGCATCCGGAATAGCAGTTTAAATGGAAATAAATACCAGTCGAGCTATCGTCACTGACACATTTACTCACTGTTTGCTGTGATGTACTGCAAGTGCATACCATCGAAACTGTTGGAACTTTTCGATGGCAGTCCGTAATTGTCAACGCAGCAGCCACGGGAACATTTTCCAATTGGAGAGAGAGAGTTGTTGGGTTTAGGAAAAAAAACATTACAAATGAACACCGTCACTTTTTGATGAATGAAACTGTAGACAGAAATAACGTGGTGAGTGGTACCAACTATTCGTAGATAACTCTTGGATGAGAACTAGTAGAAAACAGGATATTGCATATTGACTCGAAATGGGAAATGGTCGAAACTGAAAGCTTCCCCGAGTGACTTACTAGCCAGAGACTAGTCAGAGCTGTATGTGTATGTACAGATGCGTTTTCATTAAAATACGAGAGTCTGCACTTTAGTCAAGTTCGAAATATATATAAATCGTTGGGGTATTTGCTGATAGTTCGAAGGGGGCTGACTGTGGAAACATACAGGAAAGTGTACGTTATGAAGAATCACGATCTTACTTGCTGCATATGTGTGGTCAGTTGGTACCGTAAAAATCAGAATAGCGACAATATCGAGCACGTAGTATATTTCCTATTTAAATATTTCATCAAACTAGATTGGTAACGCTTTTGCTAGTGTGTTTATTCTCGCTATCTTCCGGTTCTACTACTAACATTGCCACCAAAGTTTTCGTTACCAAATTCCGAAATGTTGAAGGGTTTTCGTGTAACCATCCGTGCCCGCAAATAGCTTCAGATGAGATTATAGGACCATCTAGAATAATTGGTTATGGATGCTACCGAACCAACTGGTCATTGTAACGGAAAATGCGTTCCTCTTGCATCTGTAATTGTATTCTGTCCATTTGTTCCTCTTGCATCTGTAATTGTATGCGATGACCGCTTCCCTATTCTAGATACTAGGGAAAACTCGGTGGCTTTTTTTATATTTGTACGCATCACAGTGGATAAAACTTTGCTGTGATGGGAAACATTTTTTCAACGGAAGTGAGGTGATTAAAATATCAACGTTGCACTTATTCCGAAAAGAAAGCAATCAGCTTTTATAGACTGAAAACTAAGGCAAATGACCTTTTCACAACTAAATCTAGACCTCCATTGATGTTGTGCATTTGTTTCATACAAGTTGCGGGTGGTCATCAGTTACTACAATTGCATAAATATTTCGTTTCTACTCGATGAAAGCATACGCACGCATCCACCGTTGACATTTCAGATTTGAGATTCCGGACCATATAAAGCCCCGGGAATTATATGATTTCAAGGTACCGGAAGGGACTTTTCCAATTAAACTAATTTGTTTATCCTCTTCGGGATGATAGGCAAATAGCATAGAAACGAGTTATTCTCTTCATAGTTCTAGTTTCTATTTATTTAGAATTTTCTTTTCTTTTCTAAATTCAATTTTTCCCCTATTCTGATTAAGTGAGTGGCACACATTTTGATTTAGTGACAAGTGATCGACTAAATCAAATTGTGTATTTCTACTCCACCGTTCCGTGTCAATTAGCTGCAATCCTTCCTTCCTGTTTCCTTTTTATAATCTTCTGTCTTAACGAATGGACGATAAGAAATTTATCCGTTCATAACTCTGAGAATATTTGCGTTTTAATTTTTTCCATAATTGAATTATGTCAAAGAGGGCGGTTAGAAACATTCCGTTTTGGACCCTTTTCCACCAGCTCATAGCACTTTAAGCTTTAACGGAAGTCGTTAAATTTCTCGAACAAATCAGATGAAATTGATTGAAAACGATTCTCCGGAGGCGTATTAGTAAATCGTAGCCATTTTAAACTAATCTCAAATGGATTCTATTTAGTCGGTTGTGTTTGTCTATTTGTGTATGACTACCTATATAAGTCTGTGGTAGTGCTCAGATGTTTGTATGGTACTTATTGCCCTTTAGAAAAAAAAGAAGGAGAGAAAAATTTATTATTTGGAAATTTACATTCACTTCTGTTTACAACGTTTTATCTTCCATCTACGAGTACTATGACAAATTGCTGTGCTGGTACAATTACTAACACTATGGACATATACAGCCAGCCACCCACTCCCATCTAGGTTTGTGTCCTGTAGTCTGTCATATTTTTTGTCATCCTCTTTAAACTTGATGATTCTAGAGGGTAAATTTATTTCAGTCGACTAGAATTTCTAATTCATATTCTTTTGATGATACATAGAAGATTTTTGCATACTAAAGTCAAAGTGAAAAGAATTGGAAAAAAAATCAACGAAGGGTGGAATTCTCTGAAAAGAGAGAAGAGAAATGATAAAAGTGATGTCATAACTTTCGAATTGCTAAGAAGTTTTGAAATTCTTTAGAAGTTCTACTCGGTTTTTTAGTGACTCTATCGTCACTTGATATAATCGGAAACTTTTGTATTTAAATGAGGAAAAACTCGAGAATATGCAGTTAAGATATTTTTGCAAAGCAAACAAAAAAAAAATACAAAAATAATGGGAAATTATTTGACGAGAATCATCAGAATATGTCGATACAGTGGAATTTTCGAAAAGGATATTTATCCATTTTGTGTTTCGAAAAGTAAAACCATGTTGTTTAACTGCTGAAAATTGTATATATTATTAGTTGCAGCATTTCTTAAAGAATAAAATCTGCCATTTCACAATAGAGTTCGGAAAAATAGCAAACAACGTGAAAAAATATGTAGAAATTTGTATATGCGAAATTGACGTACATTGGGCACTAAAAACCCACAAGGAATTTGGAGAAGCCATTGTATCCGTTAAAAGTGACCGTTTGGTTTGCTTTTCTGTCTGAAGGCGTCATTGTCTGTAGGCTTCTCCAAGTTGCTTATGGGTGGTAAATTGTCTGTAGGCTTCGCCAAGTTGCTTGTTGCCACAAGCTTAAGCCTCAAAACACAAACAAATATTGGATTTAATACGCAAAAAGTTCTCGAGACGTTGATGGCGTTTGGTCTCCAAGCGATGAGGCTCAGCTAAGCGAAATTATATCAGTGACGAGGCTCAACCAAAAATTTCAGCGATGAGGCTCAGATAAGCGAAATTACCGTATATGGGTCTATAAAAACCCACAAGCGACTTGGAGAAGTCATTGTATCCGCTAAAAGTGACTGTGTCGTGTGCTTTTCGATCTGAAGGTGCCATTGTCTGTAGGCGTCAATTCTAAGCGCTGCAGCGACATAATTTTAGCCTGAATTTGAAGATTTTAATCTAGACCATATCCAATTTAAACAAAACGGCACCATAAGCCTCGCAACATAACAATACGCAAATAGTTCCCGAGACGCATAATTTTGAGATGTGCTGATGGCATTTTGGCCTCCAAGATCCTGCAATTTGACAATCCTGAAATGTTATACCATTTAAAAACCACCATCAGACAATTCTGAATGAGCATTAAAATTTTCTTTCTCCACTTCCTTTCTTTTCTCCGGTAAAGCGTGGAAATTGGAAGAATACATGTTCCACATACTCGATTTTGTGAGGCGACAATTGGGCCATGTTACATCAACCTTAAAGCTATACAAATATGTAAAAACTGTAATAAATCTAATGGCAACCTTTTGAATACATATTAGCAAGGTCCAAGCATATAATAAAATAAAATCTTTATTGAAAACTTTATTTGAAGTATTTTTTATTTAACTTTGCTTTCCAAACCACAAATTGGATAACCCGCTACTGTTGTATTGGGACTGATAAAAGTTTATATAATATAAAATTTAAATAATATGAAATTAGAGATTGATTATTTTTTGGTAAATTTTTTTGTTAGATTTCTTTCTGACTCCAAAGTGTATTTTTTTTATGTAACAAAATACAATATTTGGAATGTATCCTTATTTTGGGATACTGGCCTATCTGCCTGGGTGCGATTTATTTATCGCCAAATAGAAAAAATTACCCTCAGCTTACAATCCAGCCTGGGTGCCCTTTATTATTTTTATTTGACAGGTTTCATTTCTACATTATACATTATACACATAGTCATGAGACACAGTCGCTCCTATGGAGCATATAGCGGCACAGAGAATACACGTCTCTAATTGGTGGTAGAAGGCTTCTTTATTGGCGTCATTCTCTACTTCAGTTGGGGCATAGCATTGCACGATGGTGATGTTTCGGAACTTCGAGTGGAACCTGGCTGTCAGAAGGCGGTCGGAGACCGGTTTGTAGCCCATGAGAGATCTCTTTGCGTTGGCTGATAGGATTAATCCGACTCCACAGTGGTGTCCACTGTCGTTGCCGCTGTAGATGAAGTGTTCACCCGTCTGCGTTGCGAGGATTCCTTGATGTTTCCACCTTGTTTCGGAGATTCCCAGTATGTCGAGATTGTAGCGTCGCATTTCGGAAGTAGCTTGGCCAGACGAGAAGTTTGGGAGAGAGTCCGCACGTTCCAGGTACCCATTCGAGTTGTTCGGTGAAAGCCAAATGTCGTTTTGCCTGAGGTATTGTCCGGATGATTACTCTTGTGCTGTTTCATGATAAGATGTTTTTTTATGGCTTGCCCTTTAGTTGTTACCAACTACAACTAAAGGGCAAGCCCTTTAGTTGTTACCAAATATCCTGAGTTGTTATGGTGTAAAAACTTTGCATTTCAGTACGAATATATTCCTAAGAATGACCTTAAAAAAAATTCTTTGAAAAAGTCTTAATACTAACAAAACCTTCTAGAACTCTTTAAATTTTGTATGAATTTATTATTTACTGGAAAAGACTATCATACGCAGTTGACCAAAGGGCAAAGACTAATGTGCTTTTCTATAATGGCTTGCTAATAAATTTTCACCAACCCATTCCAATCGACAATACTGAATTATTTACACATAAATATGTATGTGGATCAGTTTCGACTAATTTACACATTGTCGATATGGTATTCATTTATTAAATTCTATTATAAGTTTTGATTAAACAATAATTATCCCGGGATATATGTGTAGTTGTGAGGCTACCGAACGGATATTATGTGCCCCGAAGAATTATTTTCCACCGACCGACATTTAAGCCAAATTAATTTAAAAACCGATCAATTATATTAGAAACGATACACACTTTTCAGCATATTCATGAGTATTGATTCAATTTGCATTCATTGGAAACGGTGTGTGATTATAGTTGAATCGAATTAATTTTATTTAATATTATTGATAAAATTTAATTTGATAGAACAACAAATATAAACTGATTTAATATATTTTACTTATTGGCTGTTTGCATCAGAATATATTCCACAAAAAAAAATTATTTCAAAAAATCTTCATTTTGGATTTTCAGAAAAGTCGATTCTGCACTTTCATAACAGATGGCGTTTGTCAACGAAAAGTCGGTTCAATAAATATATTATTGTTATGTCATTTACTAGCTGATAGTTTAAGCTTCATTTAAAAAAAATTGATCAATTTATTTTTTATTTTTTACGGATTTTACAACAAGTTTAAAATGGAAAATGTAACTTTGCATTTTCGGTAAATATTATTGGTTCACTTCCGTAAAGGAAAGAACGCGCGTCGAGCTTTTTTGCGTCAAGTTTACGGTAACAATGCTCTACAAAAGTGTCAGTACCAGCGATGGTTCACAAAATTCCGTGCTGGTGACTTTGATCTCAATGACGCACATCGTTTAGGAAGGTCAATAAAAATAACCGTATTAACCGAGTTACAGCAGCGTTAAACGACACGAGAGATTGCAGAAATATTGCACATCCATCATTCAAGCGTTCACGACCACCTGAAGAAGCTGGGATGCATAAGTAATCCCGATATTTGAGTTCTTATTGAACTCAAAGAGGTTCATTTGGCGACACGCTTGAGTATCTGCGCCGTGCTCATTAAACGTGAGGAAAATTATCATTTTTGGAAGCCATTGATAGCTGGTGATGAGAAGTTGATCGTTTACAACAATATGGTGCGTGGTGACCCGGCTTAAAATATATCGAAAGCAGACATTCATCACAGAAGGTAAGGAATAAATCATGGCAAGACGAAGTGTTGGACTTAAACCCACTAAAACCACCTTACTTGGTCACGTTTCTATATCTCCCTACGGAACCGACGTCAGGGATTACTTCGTTTACCAGAAATTGATTGAAAGCTCTGGTGAATTATTATGCTCATTAAACGTGAGGAAAATTATCATTTTTGGAAGCCATTGATAGCTGGTGATGAGAAGTTGATCGTTTACAACAATATGGTGCGCAAACGATTTTGATTACGGCGTGATGACCCGGCCTTACTTGGACTAAAACCACCTTACTTGGTCACGTTTCTATATCTCCCCACGGAACCGACGTCAGTGGTCACGCAGACGTAGTCTTCTTAGGACTGTATTGGCAAAAACTTCGACAGCCTCCCAAGCCGTCCTTGAGTCCTACATCAGGGACAAGACATTCTCTGGCGTCAGGTCAGAAATATGCCAGCGCACTTTTATGCCTCTTTTCTTTCCCCATTCAATCGGGTGCATTAACAGAACACGTGCGCCGCACACCATGCCGCTACAAGAAGGGCCGCTCATCTGCCAGTATTTCGAACGGTATTATTCCGGGCACAACACAAGTGGCCTCGTAGGCCATCCTCAATGCGCTCCTACGGTAGACTGACATAACCATGTCAACCCATCTGTCCAAATTGACGTAGTGTACAGCAGGATTGACCCAATAACGGTCGCCGACACGTTCCTCCTACTCTACCTGAGTTCCCCAAGGTTAGGTATTCGGCGCGTCAGTACCATTATTTTCCCCGCAGCGTTCCCACCAACGTATAATAGGTATTCCTGAAACCACTACCTCGCGTCAATCATCACTCCTAGATACTTTCGAGATGGTCCCGAGATCTCCTCATGTTCGGCAATCCAGCTGCCAGGAGCCAACATCGCACTGAAACAATAGTCTCATTACAGATCAGTTCTACCTCTTCCTCCTCTACTGTATGGAGCCTGAGAATACCATCATACATCACATTCCACGATAGAGGCCCCAGAAATCACTCCTCCCATCTATCAGTGTGGAGGGATTTTAAAAGGGTCGTGTTTTTTAACTTCTCCCAAGGAAGCAAACAATCAATTCACAAATGTACTGTCGGCAATTGAACAGTTTGAACACAGCCATCATCCAGAAACGTCCAGAGCTCCTTAATCGTAAAGGAATTGTATTTCGATCATCCGTCAAAAAATATTGGGCTTGGATGGGATGTGTTGTCATACCCACCATATTCGCCTAACCTTACGCCGCCAGACTTCCACTTGCTTCGCTCTTTTCAAAACTTCTTTCGTTTTTTGCCGATAAAGAAAGGTCTTTCGAGGAATTATAAAGATCGCCGAGAGATGGCAAAAGGTTATCGATAATCCAATAGAAAAATATGTAAAAGATTTTTCATTGTTTCTGAAAAGAAGAAGAACTTCTGATTCAGAACGAGTATTGCATTTTTGAAAGATTTTTTTTTTATACTAAAGTCCATTCAATTTGCACAATTAATATTACGCGGTACTAATAACTGGCCAATGACATTTAAAATCGCTCCAAGTGATTATACTTTGTGATAGAAGGATACTGCAAAGGAAGGAGAATTCTCATTTTCAGGATGATCTGCATTTTTCTAAATATGATTTCAACTCTGCTCTCCAGTTAGCATCAACAGCTTTGGTTAAGCCGGCGTGAAGGGTTACAGTTTTCATATATGGTAGCAGAAAAAGGAAAAAAAACCCTAAAAAGTTAGATTGGAATATATTGTGGTCTATGCATGGCGAAACATATTGTTTTCGATGGCAATCCTCTGGCCATACAATAACAGCCGCAATCATAGCTTACTCGATTGTGGAATAAAATCTCTAGAATGCACAGCCCAACAATCCCGCAGTCCGTTCACACAAACTGGAAATGAATACGTTTTCGTCGTTGTTGAATATTAAAACTAAAGATTTTAATAGGAAACAGACGACCAAAGCGAATGCACCGCGAGAAATATCCACACTTCTGGGGGGATGTGGATCGTTAAAGTATCTTAACAGAAAAAGCAAATGTTCAATGGCATTCGACGTGGATACGAGTAAGTAGGTAGCTTAGATAGGTTGATAGATTAGGTTGTGTGAGTGGGTGGATGAAATTTCTGGTTGGGAAAAATTAATATTCAGAAAAAGCTTGCAATGAATGAAAGGAGGATATGCAAAATGGAAATACCACAACCTAATTTGACATTTTCATTTCAGAGTTTTACTCGTGCGGAAGCCAACAACCCCTCCTCACCCATCTCCTTGTTCTGTGTTGTACATATTCCTCTATAGCTGCTGCTGGGTCATCCATTTTCCATTTTACGTTGATACGAATACTTAGTCAGAGTCTATTCAACCACGGATTCTATACGATATCGACTACTAAGTATTAAGTACTATCTGAATTTAAGTACTTACAATATGCCCGAACGCATACAAACATAAATATTTCTGCAAACATATCATCCTGCCATTGTTCTGTAATAAATGCAAAAAAGAATTTTTTTTCCTCAGACCATCGTAAATTCCTCAAACCATCGTAAAAAGGGAAAGGAGGGAGAATGTTGATGCGAAGGAAGAAAAAAAGTGCAATAAAGCAAATGTAAGCAAACCAATTCGCAGTTGTGCAACGCCATCATGCGGCTGATGCTAGAAACAAAGATGATGTGTGGTGGATAAAGTCATACCGCCAGGATATACTCATACCACCATGGTGTGATGAGTTAAAATTTTTCCCTCAACATTTCCCAGCAAGTAGCTCAACTTAGTCAGGACTGATTTTTTTTTATTGTACTTTGGGAAAATTTATAAAATTTAAGTAAGGACTGGTTGCCATTTTTTTTTTAACTGTCTCGGTTATGCGAATGACATATTTTTCATACCGAACTGACACATGAGGCGAAATTAAAGTGCGCCCTCCTCCTCCCCTTCCGTTCCTTTAAGAAAATAAATAATTTAATTGTAAAAAAAAAATTAAAAATAAAGCAGTTTTACTAAAAGTAATCCTTCAACAATTATAAAAATTGTTTAGGAAAGAGAGAACCCCTAAAAAAATAAATAAAGTAAAAATTGCCTTGGAACAGAGAGAGAGAGAGATAATGGTGAGTAGAGTATAAAAATTGAGATGGAAAAATTCTAGACCGCAAAAAATTGCCCGCCATGTCTTGAGACTACAAATTATTTTTGATATTTGTTTGTGTATGGCATACTTGTAATGTGAGTAGTTGTATTTTGTATGTTCTTATGTACTGGTGGGGGGGGGGGGGGGGGTGAGGTTGTTACTTTGTGTTAATGTGCAAATTGTTCGAATGGATTTGTACGCCGCCATAAAACCAACTGTCTCTATTAACTGTTATTAAAAAAAAATATGGAAGAATTCCCATTTTTTTCTCTCTAAGAGAATATTTTTTGCATATTTCATTTTTCTTGTTTAATTTGTGTTCAAAGACATAATCCACAATATCCTTGAATATCCTTGTACAAATGTTAGTTGAAACTAATAACAAGAGCTGGAAATTTTTTCAGTTGTTTACAAGAAGAAGAAATTTTTAAAAATGTGACTTTTTCAAAAAAAATTTTATATAACATAAATTTTTTTTATTTGATGTTTTAAGAAACTTTAATTTTGACTAAGAAGTTGATTACGTTTTGTGTAGATTTTTGCTGAAATTCAACTTGTTTGCCAATATAACATCATCACTTCTAGTGAAACGTGAAGTTATAGAAGAGTAAAATGGATAATTTGGAGTGGGTAGAGGATTTTTATTTAATTTTTTCTATTTTTGACGAAGTGAATTTTTGTCATTGTTGGTCTTTACTGTCTACCAGCTACAATACGAGATAGTGGGTGCCTTAGAAGTGGACAACAACCAACAACGGGCACAAAGTGTTGGCTTGCATTCTTTTCCATTGCACAGGCAGAGACGGAGAACAGAGTAATTGTTCCGTTCGTATAATGAGTGTGGGTTTGTAATCCAGCCGGTTAGTGTCTCAAAATACCAACGATCCCACTTTTGTGCATACAACAAGTACATAATTATAGGTACTCATATTCAGCGCCTTCTCGATTGTGTTGTAATTTTTTTGCTGAATCAGTACTCTTTGTTACTGGCTCATTTTTCGCATTAATTTTAGTTCATTTCACTTATTTTTTCGTATGATTTTTCCCCTCTCCCCTATCAGCCAACACCACTTCCACTTGAATAATCTTCCTAGTGGGTAATGTGAGGTCACCCACAATATTTGATTATCTACTATTCTAACTCATATCTATTCACAGCCACTCTGGAGCCCATTCCCCTCTTCATCGTTTGTTTAATTTCGTATCGCACGGAAAAAAGCTCATTTTAATGTTCGTACATAAGCTTAACTTTTTCATATGTTCACAATTTAGCCAGAGATGATACTCTGGATTATTATTAATAAAGTTCTTCTTAAAATGAACTTTTTCAATTGCTGCTTGGTTATAATTTTAACTCTCGTTCTCTCCCCCCTCTTTTGGCCACTGGTTTTTTTTCTGTTGCATTTTTCATCCTATTTTTTTCTTCTTTGTAAACAATTTCATCCATTGTGGTGAATAGTGCTTGCATGACAGAAAAACGACTGTGGAATTGTTGATTTTTGGGGTATAGTTATACACATTTATAAACGGTTTTCTATGCATTTACACACACACACACACCCATATAAAGGGGATCAGTTTTTTTTCCTATATTAAATCCAACGATTTTATCGTCATAATAATGAGAATCGTTGTTAGCAGGCACTAATCAAAATGAGCTCTAAAAAGGGTATTTATTTCCTTTCTGATTTAAATGGTTTTTTTTTTTGCTGCACGAACTATGAGTAATTTTTATTATGAAATTTCTAAAATTTATCTTTAAATCATTTTAATAAGTAAATTGCAATTTTTCACCAATGTGTGCAGATCTTTTTCGAATGAACTTCTTGATTGTGTGTTGTGGGCGCAAGCTTATTTCAAGATATTTTTGTTTCTAAAACCAATTAATTCGCATTTGTAACAAAATTGCCATCCATATCGAATTTATGTACTCCTCGTCAATTGGAATATTTTTCTTTAAGATAATATAGGGTTATTCATTTTGGGGTTCTGAAAAGTGTGCAGTCGCCAATAACAATGCGTTAAAATTTAAAAAAATGTAAAAATTTTGCTGAATCTACTTTTTGATCAAAATTTTTTTTTAGCGAAGAGGCTCTACTCTGCTCTGTGAGTTTTTTTATTATATATATTGTTTGGGACTGTGAACAAGCCATTGTATCAACGAAAAATGACTGAATGGTCTGCATTTTGTTATAAAGTTGTCATTGGTCCGTATTTCTTTTAAAATGATGAAGGAGAAACCGTTATCGCCAATTCTGAGCGCTATGAAAATAAGATAACCAATTTCGTTTTGAGACCAAACTTAAAGATTTCACTCTGAACCATGAAATTAAATGGAGCCACAAGCCATACAGCAGCAATAAGTCTGGCTTTATTTCGCAAAAAGTGCCCAGGGCCCATAATTTCGAAATTTGGTTTAAAAAAAAAAAAAAAATCTGAAAAAAACGAATAATTTAAAAAAAAAAAAAATCTTAGCATACGGGCCTCTAAAAATCCACAAGTGCCTGTTTAGAGGCCATTTTAACCGCTAAAAAATAAATAAAATGTAAGCATACGGGGCTCTCAAAACCCACAAGTGCCTGTTTAAAAACCATTTTAGCAGCGAAAAAATAAATAAAATGTAAGCATACGGGGCTCTAAAAATCCACAAGTGCCTGGTTAAAGGCCATTTTAACCGCGAAAAGTTACTGTCTAGTGTGTATTTTGATCTGAAGACCAATTATAGGTTGATAAATAAAATGGAAGCATACGGGGCTCTAAAAATCCACACATACTTGTTTAAAGGTTATTTTAACTGCGAAAAGTTACTGTCTAGTGTTAATTTTGGTCTGACGGCTAATTTAAGGTCAATAAATAAAATGTAAGTATACGGGGCTTTAAAAACCACAAGTGCTTGTTAAGAGGCCATTTTTACCGCGAAAAGTTACTGTCTAGTGTGTATTTTGATCTGAAGGCCAATTATAGGTTGATAAATAAAATGGAAGCATACGGGGCTCTAAAAATCCACACGTACTTGTTTAAAGGTTATTTTAACTGCGAAAAGTTACTGTCTAGTGTTAATTTTGGTCTGACGGCTAAATAAAGGACAATAAATAAAATGTAAGTATACGGGGCTTTAAAAAACCACAAGTGCTTGTTTAGAGGTCATTTTAACCGCGAAAAGTTACTGTCTAGTGTGTATTTTGATCTGAAGGCATTATTTGCCCATATTTATTTAAAAGAAGAAAAAGGAGAGACTGTGAGAGTCGATTCTGACCATTATGGGCGTGGTAACTGATTTTTTTTTGCCTGACCATAAAAATTTTAATCTGTTGTTAGAACATAAACGGTGCCACGAGCCACTCAAAAAGAAAAATGTTGGTTTTATTGCATTAAAAGTTCCAAGTATTCGTAATTACGAGATTTGGTGATGTCAATTGGCCTTCAAGATTGTGGGATTTGACACCTTGCAAAATATCATTTTTACCCAGTTTGTTTTTTCAAATTAGAGAGCAAAAAAAAAGTAATCTCCGATAAGAAATAGCCAAATTACAGTTCGAAGTATGCAAAAAAGTCATGCACAAGGATGAGGTTTTGCAAAACGCTTTGTCAAAGTCATTTAAATGGCAACGCACAATTAATATAACAAAATAAAAGTTAAATTGAAATCTTAATTTTAAGCATGTTCTATTTAAATTTACTTTCCAAACAACAATTAGGATAATACTCGATTTATCTAAAATCATTGCTCTTTTACGAAAGTGACAATGAGTTAAAAAAAATTAATAACATTTAATCCAATAAGGATAATCTATAAGCATAATTAATTATCGACAATGTCATGACAACAAATTAACGAATAAATTCAACAGAAATGGTAATGTGCAAGTTCAGATTTCAGTTGGATTTAGTTGAGTTTTAATTGAAACATTAAAATTTCCAGATTATAAGCTAAGTGTATCTTGTGAGGGCAGTAAATCAAGTTGGTAAAAATTCATGGAAAATATATGAAAACTTATTAAGGAAAACTGAAGGAATCTCTTCTTCGAAAAGTTTGAATTTCTGCATGGCTGACTATGCAAATAGAAAACAAATAAGTTTGCGAACAAATTCGTAAACAATCCGAGGAGGCAAATCGCTACTGAAAATGTGCCGAATTCCACGGCAACTTAACGGCTTTTAGAAACAAGCTAAACTATTAGTCCGAAGTCTCTAAAACATTTTCCCAATGAATTTACACAAAATGTATGACTTGAAATGAAATAACAATTTTCGGATTTAAGGAGATTATATGTGCGAGAAACTCGTAAAAGCGGATTGAAAATACTAAAAGAAGAAGTCACACGGAATGGTCCAACGGGTAGTGGTCAGTTTTGGTTATCTCCCAAATTTACTTTTTGGATTTTTTTATGATTTTGTTTTTTCCAGTTTCTTTTTAAACCACATCTTTTTGGACTATAAAAGTTAGGAATTACGCATATCCATCCATTTCACGCTACAGGATTATATTCATTCAAATTGCTAATTTCAAAGACTATTATTACCATGATGACATATAAATATATATTCGGTAGACAAAAAGAAACTTAAAAAAATATAAAATCGTAAAGGGACTAGAGGCAATTAAAATAATAAAAAAAAATAGAAGAAAAAATAGACAAAAAACGGAAGTGAAATGAATATCCTTTCAACACAAATATGGCACATTCCAAATCCAGTTGTTCGTATACAGCCGCAAAAACAATTTAAAAAATTTACTTCATCGCCATTATAGTATTCATATTATCGTCTCATGTCACTAAGGACCTTTAATGTCCTCAAATGACATTTACAGAAAAGCGCTTGAAATGGTGAAGCCCAAACTAAAAGTTATCTTTTAATATCCCCACGTTCCATAATGGGTAAAAAGAAAAAAAAACGAGGAAAAAAAGATTGTGTCCTTTTTTCCATTTGCAATTTCCAAGCAAGTTTAGCGGTTTTGTTCGTAAAAACCTTGATTGAAATTGTGATGACATTTTGAGACAATTATCAGACACACCATCAGGGAACGATAGGACGATGGACTTGTCTCCTGAGTACTAGGAATGCTAGCTTGCATTGTTAAAATTAATTTCTTGATGTTGTCAGGATACGTTGCTTTGGTATAGATGTAAATTATAGCGAATGGCATAGTCTGTGGACGCTACTTCCTAACTCAGTTGGCATTATCAACTGCTCACTCACCTTCAAATAAAGTTGGAATTTTTACTGTTAATTGATTTTTTCAATTGTCGTTTTTTCTTTGAATAATTTTTTTTATTTTAATGTTAGAATTCAGAAATTCCAATGGAAGCTTAATTATTATTAATTTCTATTCATTTTAATGTTTTTTTTGTTTTTTTTTTAAAACTGCTGCAATTGTACAATTGCTGTCAACTAAAATAAAACTGCCTTTTCTTATTGCATAATTGATTTTATGGCACATAAAAAAGGATGTTCTGTTGAAATTTGGATGAAAGCGATGGAATGTTGATAAAAAATACATTTTAATTTTGATGTTATAGCTTCATTATTTTTATTGTTATTTCGCTGGTTTTTTTTTCAGACTAATTTCGAACTAAATAAAAATTTAAAAAATGTCATCAAAATGTTAGTTTCTATTTGATATTCTTACAAAATTTAATTACAAATCAGTTATAAAAGTTAATTAAAACTTTTTTAAATTACTGTGGAGATGTTGTTTGTTATCTGAAAGTAAATTTTATTTTCTCGCGAAAAACTTGAATAAATTTTTTAAGAAGGAAACTTTTTTTTTAAAATACTCAGAAAAATAATGTAATTCTATAAAATCCTTAAAATAATGTAAAATTAAATAAAAATATCTAGACAACATTATGGAATAATTTTTTAGTAGAATTTATTTAAAAAAAAAGTTTTTCCTAGATTTCGGAAATTTTCCTTGACTTCGGAAAAAAAAGAATTCATTTAAAAAAAAAAGTTTTTCCTTGACTTCGGAATATCCTTGACTTCAGAAATTTTATTTCATTTTCTACCCAAATAATTGCTGTTATTTTTTTACAGAAAAATTTCAATGATTTTTTACCGAAAAATTTCATTGAATTTTTTACGGAAAAACTGGATTTTATTTTTTTTTAAAGAATTTCGATAATTTTTTTACGGAAATTTTTGAGAAAAGTTTTCACTGAGAATTTTGAATAAAATTTTTGCTTAGAATTTTAAGTAAATTTTTCACTAAAAGTTTTGACTAAATTTTTCACTAAAATTGTTGTCTACATTTTTCACTGGGAATTTTGAGTAAATGTTGAGTAAATTTTTCACTGAAAATGTTGAGTAAATTTTTACTGAAAATTTTTGAGTAAAATTTTCAGTGAACATTTGAGTAAATTTTTCACTGAGAATTTTAAGTAAATTTTTACTGAAAAATTGGAGTAAATTTTTTACTGAAAAATTGGAGTAAATTTTTCACTGAAAATGTTAAGTAAATTTTCACTGAAAAAATTGGAGTAAATTTTTTACTGAAAATTTTTGAGTAAAATTTTCACTGAAAGTTTAGAGTAAATTTTTCATTGAAAATGTTGAGTAAATTTTCACTGAAAAATTGAAGTAAATTTTTAACTGAAAAATTGGAGTAAATTTTTACTGAAAAATTGGAGTAAATTTTTAACTGAAAAATTGGAGTAAATTTTTCACTGAAAATGTCGAGTAAATTTTCACTGAAAAATTGGAGTAAATTTTTCACTGAAAATGTTGAGTAAATTTTCACTGAAACATTGGAGTAAATTTTTTACTGAAAAATTGGAGTAAATTTTTTACTGAAAAATTGGAGTAAATTTTTCACTGAAAAATTGGAGTAAATTTTTCACTGAAAAATTGGAGTAAATTTTTCACTGCAAAATTGGAGTGAATTTTTCACTGAAAAATTGGAGTAAATTTTTCATGAGAAATTGGAGTAAATTTTTTACTGAAAAATTGGAGTAAATTTTTAACTGAAAAATTGGAGTAAATTTTTTACTGAAAAATTGGAGTAAATTTTTAACTGAAAAATTGGAGTTAATTTTTCACTGAAAATGTTGAGTAAATTTTCACTGAAAAATTGGAGTAAATTTTCACTGAAAAATTGGAGTAAATTTTTTACTGAAAAATTGGAGTGAAGTTTTTACTGAAAAATTGGAGTGAAGTTTTTACTGAAAAATTGGAGTGAAGTTTTTACTGAAAAATTGGAGTAAATTTTTCACTGAAAATGTTGAGTAAATTTTTCACTGAAAATGTTGAGCAAATTTCTTACTGAAAATTTTTGAGTAAAATTTTCACTGAACATTTAAGTTAATTTTTCAGAAAGTTGAGTAAACTTTTCACGGAAATTGTTGAGTAAATTTGGCATGGAAATTTTTGAGTAAATTTTGCACGGAAATTTTTAGCATGACCGGGAAGCTAATGCAACTCAATATTTCGGTTGTTCAGAAACCAATATTGAGTGCAATCGACATCCGCGTCATTTGAAGAGCTATTAAAGTTTAAAAAGACTAAAAATTATGCTGCCAGATTTGGGGAGGATATTGATTGCAGTCTCAACAGCCGTCCTAATTGCGCACAGTTCTCCATGGAAATGATAACTTATACTTGGTAAGATTGCTTACTTCAGCTCAAAATATTGATCGCCAAGAAGTGAATGACTTCAAAGGATGTTGTGTTGTCATGGACACCTTAAATTTTAGGAATAGTTTTTCATAGCCAGCCAGCTAGATGGATCAGTGTTTGCTTTTTAGTATTTACTCAGTAACGTAACTATCCTCAACTCGTCTCTTAACCACGGTTTACAATCCGGATGCGAACAGGAGGTTCCCCTCATTGAAAGATAAAAATTCAATGGATCTCTCTCTAGTTCAAAAATCAATAGTGAAGTGGAGAATGAATTTATTTTAGAAGATTGTGAAGAGGATAATCGAGACAGCAAAGGTTTTTATAAATGAAGCTATTACGGGATGTCTAAAGATAGTCTAAGACAGAAATTTCGACCATTTTCAATAGGGATAAGTTCCACCGCTGAACCTCATTGGCTAATCAAATACAGCGGACTATCGCTGCTTCGACTTTAAAATAAAGTGAGATTTTTATCAGAAATCATATTTTTTTAAAAATATTTACTCGAAACGATGAAAGTCTGGTAAATTTATAATTTGGCAATTTTGATAAGATTTAAACACGTCTTTTATCATAAAGCCAATCTCCGTTGATAAATTGGAAAAGTCTCATGTTAATGGCCAATAATCAGATTGACGTACGGTACCAAACCCTTTTTCGACGAGTGTACAAGCAAACTGAATGTGAATAAGCAACGTTTTTGATCGTATAATTAACCTTTCCGAAAATAAACACGCAGACTTTGGGCAATAAGGGATATGGTCAAACTGTTAACAATCATTATTATTACCACTTTCTCATCGGATTGTTTCCAACGCGTAATGTATACTTTTACAAGTTATAGAATCGGTAATTTTAGCTGCTTTTCTCGGTGCCATGCTGACCATATTGACTGGGCAAATTCGCGTGTATGTGTACACCACTGAATGTGCGACGTGTGGTAGAGTGTGTCTACCCAGTGTGTGTACACGTATTAACGATCAGTGTAGACCGTAAATCTGACATCTATTGGCTAGCAATTAAGGCCATCAGCAAACATTCTGCGAATACCACAATGGAATGACATCAATGAAAATTGTGTTGTGGCCATTAATTAAATTTTCAAACAATTTCATTGTACGCCATCAACGTAGACGCGCCAAACTTCAAACATCTAAGCACCGAGTTGAGGGTGTAAACCCCGAAATCCGACGAATACGTAGTGTTAGCGTGCGGAGGGGTAAGGGAAGACGGTTTGTGGTGGTGGGAATTAATACTTCACTACCAATAGTATTATTAGCCTTAGTCAGAATGTATAAAAGTACACTAGAGGAATTGATCGGTTAAGACAGAACCACCAACGGAGCAAGGACGAAGTGGTGCAAACCATCGATAGATAGCTCAGTCATAGCTCAATTCTGTTTGGGAAGTTCGTCCAAATTGGATAAAACATTTAAAGTCATCCCTTTCATAAGCACATGTTTACATAAACGAATCCACAACAACGACTACAATTACATTACCTCGAAGGATTATGCCTGCAGTCCTCGGATTTAAGTGGTGAAAATTTCTACTGTCGGGAATATTCTGTATTCCGTTGTAGTATAGCTTTCAGGATGCAGCTTATTTGTTTGTAGGCCATTAGAATGTGCTTAGCTATTGTGCTGCAATTTTGGCAAGCGTTGCATAAATCAAGCGAACTATGTTTGTAGATAATTCCGTGCTCTCCCACAGTTTATTCTGTTGGCAAACTATCTATTCGGTCGGTCCAATTCTTTCGCTGTTACTATCGCTTCCAGATTATATTGTCATTGCACTCTAGCGAAAAGGAATGTGTTCGATCAAATTTCGAAAGTTTCCACTAACATTAAGCTAAAAGTTGGCATACAAAAACCTGAAGCTTAGGCAGTATTACAATTCTAGGAATATGTTGTGCATAGAATATAAGGTCCTGAAAATTGCGCTAGCAAATTTAAAATTGAACATATTTCCGTTCAGAATTATTTTCCATATTCCTTCAGATGTTAGACATAGGAGCCCATTCGATAGTAATTATTTATTCGAAATTCCGACAGTTTCAATCATAAAAGCATTCCACATTTTGATGGATATTGACATCATATGCTATGACATCGTGCGTTAATGAAATTTTAAAATTTATAAAATCGACAAAAAACACTGAGCGATACTATCGGGCACAGACCAAAAATAGGATTTGCACCCTAATAGGAGCAGATGTGAACATATTCTATAATATTCACTGGTTTATTCATTTTTTCAATCGTGTTAAATACATGGCCTAAAGTACTTCGTCGACAAAATATCGCCAAGGGGAGACAGGAGATCGTAAACTATTTAATAAAATGTGGAGTATTTACTTCGCCAACTATGGCATTATGCTTGGCAAAAGGATGTTTTCCAAATATTTCGTTATTAATATGGTTGCATGAACTGAAATTGATTAAATAAATGAGCAGTAATAACTTTTAGTTAATAGGTAGAATGTGTTAAAGCATGAAAATGTAATTGCACCTCAATAGAACATTGAGGCTCGTATAAAAACGAAGTATTTTCAATTGAATTTTATTAGAATTTTTGAACCCTTCCTCCTTCCACCTTCCATTTCTTCCATAATATATTGGTAAAGTATTTTTTGTACATTTTAAATTAGAAAATAATATTGTAATATGTGAAAATATTTATCAATTAAAATTTTGCAAAGTCTAAACTGTTTTCCGTATATGAAAAAATATTTTCAAAAAAAATCAAATTTAGACTTTGTTTTATTAAATATTTACTCAATTTTTTTAAAGGCAGATTCTATTTAATAAAACTTAAAAAAAAAAACAGAATTTTCAAAAAGAAAACTAACCGAAAATTTTAACTAATTCCAACGGACATTTTCAATAAACTTTCACTGGTCAGTAAATTTTTCACGGCAAATTTTGAGTAAATTTTTCACCGAATATTTTGAGTAAATATTTCACCGGAACTATTAAGTATATTTTTTACAAGAAAAATTTAGTGAATTTTTTACGGAAAAATTTCAGTGAATTTTTTACGGAAAAATTTCAGTGAATTTTTTACGGAAAAATTTCAGTGAATTTTTTACGGAAAAATTTCAGTGAATTTTTTACGGAAAAATTTCAGTGAATTTTTTAGGGAAAAATTTCAGTGAATTTACTCCAATTTTTCAGTAAAAACTTCACTCCAATTTTTCAGTAAAAACTTCACTCCAATTTTTCAGTAAAAAATTTACTCCAATTTTTCAGTGAAAATTTACTCCAATTTTTCAGTGAAAATTTACTCAACATTTTCAGTGAAAAATTAACTCCAATTTTTCAGTTAAAAATTTACTCCAATTTTTCAGTAAAAAATTTACTCCAATTTTTCAGTTAAAAATTTACTCCAATTTTTCAGTAAAAAATTTACTCCAATTTCTCATGAAAAATTTACTCCAATTTTTCAGTGAAAAATTTACTCCAATTTTTCAGTGAAAAATTTACTCCAATTTTTCAGTGAAAAATTTACTCCAATTTTTCAGTGAAAAATTTACTCCAATTTTTCAGTGAAAAATTTACTCCAATTTTTCAGTGAAAAATTTACTCCAATTTTTCAGTGAAAAATTTACTCCAATTTTTCAGTGAAAAATTTACTCCAATTTTTCAGTGAAAAATTTACTCCAATTTTTCAGTAAAAAATTTACTCCAATTTTTCAGTAAAAAATTTACTCCAATTTTTCAGTGAAAAATTTACTCCAATTTTTCAGTGAAAATTTACTCAACATTTTCAGTTAAAAATTTACTCCAATTTTTCAGTAAAAATTTTACTCAAAAATTTCAGTAAAAATTAACTACAAATTTTCTGTGAAAAATTAACTTTAAATTTTTAGTGAAAAATTGGCTGTTTTCATTTAAAAATTTACTCAAAATTCCTAGTGAAAAATGTACTCAATATTTTTAGTGAAAAATTTAGTCAAAACTTTCAGTGAAAAATTCTATGTGCAAAATTTACTCCAAAATGTACTCAATATTTTTAGTGAAAAATTTAGTCAAAACTTTCAGTTACTATGTGCAAAATTTACTCCAAATTTTCGCGAAAAATTTATTCAAAATTCTCAGTGAAAAATTTTCTCAAAAATTCCCGTAAAAAAATTACCGCAATTCTTTAAAAAAAAATTACGGAAAAATTTCAGTGAATTTTTTACGGAAAAATTTCAGTGAATTTTTTACGGAAAAATTTCAGTGAATTTTTTACGGAAAAATTTCAGTGAATTTTTTACGGAAAAATTTCAGTGAATTTTTTACGGAAAAATTTCAGTGAATTTTTTACGGAAAAATTTCAGTGAATTTTTTACGGAAAAATTTCAGTGAATTTTTTACGGAAAAATTTCAGTGAATTTTTTACGGAAAAATTTCAGTGAATTTTTTACGGAAAAATTTCAGTGAATTTTTTACGGAAAAATTTCAGTGAATTTTTTACGGAAAAATTTCAGTGAATTTTTTACGGAAAAATTTCAGTGAATTTTTTACGGAAAAATTTCAGTGAATTTTTTACGGAAAAATTTCAGTGAATTTTTTACGGAAAAATTTCAGTGAATTTTTTACGGAAAAATTTCAGTGAATTTTTTACGGAAAAATTTCAGTGAATTTTTTACGGAAAAATTTCAGTGAATTTTTTACGGAAAAATTTCAGTGAATTTTTTACGGAAAAATTTCAGTGAATTTTTTACGGAAAAATTTCAGTGAATTTTTTACGGAAAAATTTCAGTGAATTTTTTACGGAAAAATTTCAGTGAATTTTTTACGGAAAAATTTCAGTGAATTTTTTACGGAAAAATTTCAGTGAATTTTTTACGGAAAAATTTCAGTGAATTTTTTACGGAAAAATTTCAGTGAATTTTTTACGGAAAAATTTCAGTGAATTTTTTACGGAAAAATTTCAGTGAATTTTTTACGGAAAAATTTCAGTGAATTTTTTACGGAAAAATTTCAGTGAATTTTTTACGGAAAAATTTCAGTGAATTTTTTACGGAAAAATTTCAGTGAATTTTTTACGGAAAAATTTCAGTGAATTTTTTACGGAAAAATTTCAGTGAATTTTTTACGGAAAAATTTCAGTGAATTTTTTACGGAAAAATTTCAGTGAATTTTTTACGGAAAAATTTCAGTGAATTTTTTACGGAAAAATTTTAGTGAATTTTTTACGGAAAAATTTCAGTGAATTTTTTACGGAAAAATTTCAGTGAATTTTTTACGGAAAAATTTCAGTGAATTTTTTACGGAAAAATTTCAGTGAATTTTTTACGGAAAAATTTCAGTGAATTTTTTACGGAAAAATTTCAGTGAATTTTTTACGGAAAAATTTCAGTGAATTTTTTACGGAAAAATTTCAGTGAATTTTTTACGGAAAAATTTCAGTGAATTTTTTACGGAAAAATTTCAGTGAATTTTTTACGGAAAAATTTCAGTGAATTTTTTACGGAAAAATTTCAGTGAATTTTTTACGGAAAAATTTCAGTGAATTTTTTACGGAAAAATTTCAGTGAATTTTTTACGGAAAAATTTCAGTGAATTTTTTACGGAAAAATTTCAGTGAATTTTTTACGGAAAAATTTCAGTGAATTTTTTACGGAAAAATTTCAGTGAATTTTTTACGGAAAAATTTCAGTGAATTTTTTACGGAAAAATTTCAGTGAATTTTTTACGGAAAAATTTCAGTGAATTTTTTACGGAAAAATTTCAGTGAATTTTTTACGGAAAAATTTCAGTGAATTTTTTACGGAAAAATTTCAGTGAATTTTTTACGGAAAAATTTCAGTGAATTTATATTTTTTACATTTTTCACCAATAAATTTTTTTTTCCAAAAAGTGGATTTGGCATTTTTTTTTTGGAAATATTTCTTTTGAATATAAAAATATTTGTTGATGTCAAAAGTCTTTTAAAACTTGTTTTAAGAATTTTAAAAATATTTTGCCGCAATTGGCTTACATTTTCCATATTGAAAGCATTTGTACATAATTTAGTTCATATTAAATTTTATAGAAAAAGCACACACTTTCCATTAAAATAATATAAAAATTTAAAGTAATCTATTTTAAGGGAATTTTGTCTAATTACGAAATTCTCATAAACACATTCTGAAGGTTGGTCGACCGTCGTAACCAAAGATATTTTTGTATAGTTAAGAATGGGATTTGATGACTTATGGAAAGATAACTACAAAGTTCGGATGAAGAGCAAAAAAAACGCACAAATAGAAAGCAAAAAATGGTAAAATGAAGGTAGACAAATATAATAAGAAGGGAAGCGGTCCCAAGAAGTGTTTGACTGGCCCATTAATGTTCCACGAAGCGTACGAAATGCACACGCACAGGTGAGTCAAGTTAAACAGCAAGTGACGCTGTTTACACATTCGGCCACTTTTTATGTTCATCAAAGCGGAACAATAGAACGCCTTCACGGTTCGCCCGACGTAATGTCTGCTAATGTAGGCCGGCCTTAAGCATATTAACCAGTTACGTGGTTGAGGCGGTGCCACCTGAAATCCTATTCCAGTCATTTTTTGTTGTTCTCAACACCTGACACTTGTTACAACGAAGAAACTTGTGAAAGTGCATTGTGACCAGGTGCTCTGAAAATTAATTAAATACAGGCGGTATGATGCAGCTGACTTCTGATTGGGTGCTGTGTGTATCCTTTTTCCACACTAAAAAATAAGTTTGAATTTTTGAAAAATGGTGCCATGAATTTGTGGTTGCTTAAGAAGCTCCTTTTTTTATTGTTCCTTAGAAATTAACGAATATGTTTTTAATAAAATTACAATTGTTAAGTTATTTTTATTAATTGCGAAAAATATTCTGCCATTCATAATTTATAAAAGTTAAAGTTTAAATTTGAAACAATTCAGAAAATTCTTACCGTTTTTTTCTTCTTTTTTTTTTGATACAAAAAAATAATTTAAAAACTAACAGAAATAAGCAAATTTTCTTATAATTAATGGGTTTAAAAAATGAAATTTTATTTTAAAAAAATTTTGGTTTCTGGTTTTTTATTATTTGTTTTTTTTTTTGTATCGTATAGAGAAATGATTTTAGAAAATTGTGAGTAAAAAAAAAAGGAACATTACTGAAAATAGATTTGGAACTCTTAATAACGATTTCCCTTTCCAATTTTGAAATAATCACATCGATTTGTTTCAATTACGAATTTCGTAGTCCTTTATATTATATACACGGATACACATAACTTTCGAATAAAGTAACTTAAAACCAAAACAATATTTCCTTTCGAAAATCAATTTATTATGTGGGGGTAGATTGGGATGGCTGACAACGACGTTGAGAGATAGCTTAAGGGGGCTAAATAAAAACGAGTCCAAATGCGAAAAAAAAAATAATATAAAAATAAATTCGACCACAAATTCGGTGGTTGTTGTTTTTTACTTTTTCTTTTCCAACCCGCACTCCCTTCTATTCTTTTAGTGTGTGTATTGTAACACGTCACTTATTTTCCGACATTTAACCTTATTCGGAAAAATGTTCCTTCTCTGCCTTGTAAATCCTTCTCGAATCAGAGGCTCTTCGGTGATACGCTGCGAGCATCGAATATAATATAACGTCGTAACCATCCAATTTAGGATGGATTCCTGATGTAAAAGGGAGAACGATTTTTCAAAGCAGCTGTTCGAATTTCAAAATCCTACTAAATTGATTAATATTTTCCAATGATGAACGCCTTTGTGATTTGATTTTTCTACAAATTGGCGATCTGTAAATACATACATACATACATACACATGAACACAAGGATGCCCTCGCATATTAACGTCCGACTCGTTTGAGTGATAGTTTTTTTCTCTCCATCATTTTCCGTGCGAAAAACTACAAATAAAAAAGAAAACATTTTTTCACTTAAGTAGAAATTGCAAGGATTTTCACTATTAACCTTAGCTAATCCTGAAGCCATGACATAATTTTTTAATGCCAAATAAATGGTTTTTGAAAAGTTAAAAAGTTGTGGTCAAAAAAAAAAAAAAGAAAACAAAAATTATGCAATACGGAATGGGATGATGAGAAGGATGTGTGGGTTATGTGGTCGAATTACAATTTTTACCAAACAAGAGTGTAAATGATGGGGATCAGTTCAAGTTACTAGAGCACGTAGGCATTCATTTTCCCATCAATTTGATATCCGCTATTTATTGTGTAATATGAGGCAGTTATTCTCATCGTTTTTTACGTAGCATAACAGCCCTAATCCGTAGCTTCCCAACAACGTTCAGATACTGTACCATATCATTTCCTTTTTGTCATCTCATTAAGGATTTTCGATACGAAAAATTTATTCATTGAAATCGACTAATGCTAATCTAGTAACGGAGATGAATTTGGTTGTCCACTTTCCGTGCCACTATCAACAACAATAAATACGAATAGTACAGGCTCGCTTAGTTAGTCATTGGAAAAGGAAATGTAGAATGGGCAGAACATGATTATCCACAGAAATCGGATGGAAATCGAAAATTCCCAAAATGCACATTGTGCGAATGTCATCGATCTTTGGCAGATTTAATATGTCGAGCCCAAAGTCACTTTTATCGACCAAATGTCATTGTTTTTCTTTGTCCCAGTTTCGGATATAAAATCCAATGTGATTTTTCGGATACCATACGACTATGTACTTGAGGAACGAAAGGGTTAACTAGTTGCTAGTATATAATATGAGACGTTGTGAAGCGATGGATGACTGATGGATGACAAAGGAGACCGAATCGTGAACTATCATTCGATTTCGGTTATGAAGACAGTCGAGTCCATATGCAAATTTATCATGGCTTGTCAGTGGAGTGTCAGGAATGATTTCATTTTAATTTGAGTGATGCATGGTCATCTCGTTGCACCAAACGAAATTTTGCATTCAAACCAATAAATTTCCGAATAATCGACAAAATCAATTGACAACGATGCTAATGACACTAATTTCTTCGATTTGTTTCGTATTATTTCAATAGCATTAATACATTACCAAATTAGATAACAATTTTATTTATAATCAATAATTTAATTATTTTTGGTATTTGAAATTATGGATACTTTAAAGGATCTTATCATATTTTTAGCTTAAATCGGTTAATTTAATTTTGGTACATTTTTGAAGTAAAAATTTAGTAATTTTCCCTACTTTTGATTTTGTGTCGTGATATTGGCCTCCTCTAGATACTCTAGAGCTTCCTTATCTTGAATTCATATCTTTCCCAAACGTAATTTTCCAATTGTTGTCAATATAGAATTCTCAGAAATAAATTTTATTTTAGCTGAAGTGCCACAAAGAAGTATTTGTGGTCCCATTTAAAATAATATTTATGTCAATGATATCTCATTTAATTCTAGGATTTCTAATAATTTACAATTTCATTTTAAAACCTGACTAACGAGATTGAGAACAGAAGAGTAGTCGCACTACTTTGACTCTTTGCCATGAGCAACCTATCACTTTATATGTTAGTGGCAATATGATTTGACAATATTCTAAAGTGTATTTCTGACAACTTTACCTAGAGAAGGTACCAAAAAAGGATTATATATTTATGGATCATATTTGCCGTCCAACATATTTGCCGTCTTATATTATGGATCGTTCCAAGCGTTGGATGCTGATTTTTCGGACAACCTTTTTATCAGAGATGAGACTTATTTTTTGATCAGTGGTTACGTCAAAAGGCAAAATTGCTGTATGTGGGACTTCGAAAAACTACAAGTGACTGTGGAGAAGCCATTTTATTCGCGAAAACTGACCGTTTACTGTGAATTTTGGTCTTTAGATAACAGTGGCCCATTTTGAAGATAAGGAAAAATAGTTACAGTTAATTTTTTACCGAAAAATTTCAGTGAAGTTTTTACCGAAAAATTTCAGTGAATTTTTTACCGAAAAATTTCAGTGAATTTTTTACCGAAAAATTTCAGTGAATTTTTTACCGAAAAATTTCAGTGAATTTTTTACCGAAAAATTTTAGTGAATTTTTTACGGAAAAATTTCAGTGAATTTTTTACTGAAAAATTTCAGTGAATTTTTTACTGAAAAATTTCAGTGAATTTTTTACTGAAAAATTTCAGTGAATTTTTTACTGAAAAATTTCAGTGAATTTTTTACTGAAAAATTTCAGTGAATTTTTTTTTGAAAAATTTCATTGAATTTTTTACCGACAAATTTCAGTGAATTTTTTACCGAAAAATTTCAGTGAATTTTTTACCGACAAATTTCAGTGAATTTTTTACCGACAAATTTCAGTGAATTTTTTACCGACAAATTTCAGTGAATTTTTTACCGACAAATTTCAGTGAATTTTTTACCGACAAATTTCAGTGAATATTTTACCGAAAAATTTCAGTCAATATTTCACCGAATAAAATTTCAGTCAATATTTCACCGAAAAATTTAAGCCAATTTTCACCGAAAAATTTCAGTGAACTTTTACCGAAAAATTTCAGTAAATTTTACCGAAACATTTCAGTGAATTTTTACCGCAAAATAGTAAATTTTTTACCGAAATAAATTTGCAGTGAATTTTTCACCGAAAAATTTCAGCGAAAATATTCAGTGAATTTTTTATCGAAAAATTTCAGGACGTGTAAGTTTGACATTTGGTGATGTTAATTGGCCTCCAATACCGTTCAGTTTGGCGCTGTTGGACTTCTTATTTAGAAGGTATGCAAAAATTCATGTTTACGCTGATAATTTTCAAATTTTAGAGAATTTTAATATAAACATCCCCAGAGTAATGGCCAAATTACAGCCGACATGTGTGAGAAAGTCATCTAAAATCACCTTAAAAGCAAAAGTCATGAATATTATAATTAAAAACTTTTATAAAAATCTGTATTAAAAATTGTTTTATTTAATTTTCAAAATCAGAACCCATTTGGACTTATGGAATTGAACTTTCGGATCCAACTTAATCTTCAAATTCCTTTCGCAACTAGTCTTTATAATCCAATTTTGAAGATAAGGAAAAATAGTTACAGTTAATTTTTTACCGAAAAATTTCAGTGAAGTTTTTACCGAAAAATTTCAGTGAATTTTTTACCGAACAATTTCAGTGAATTTTTTGCGGAAAAATTTCAGTGAATTTTTTGCCGAAAAATTTCAGTGAATTTTTTACCGACAAATTTCAGTGAATTTTTTACCGAAAAATTTCAGTGAATTTTTTACCGAAAAATTTCAGTGAATTTTTTACCGAAAAATTTCAGTCAATATTTCACCGAATAAAATTTCAGTCAATATTTCACCGAAAAATTTAAGTGAATTTTTAGCGAAAAATTTCAGTAAATTTTACCGAAAAATTTCAGTGAATTTTTATCGCAAAATAGTGAATTTTTTACCGAAATAAAATTGCAGTGAATTTTTCACCGAAAAATTTCAGCGAAAATGTTCAGTGAATTTTTTATCGAAAAATTTCAGGACGTGTAAGTTTGACATTTGGTGATTTTAATTGGCCTCCAATACCGTTCAGTTTGGCGCTGTTGGACTTCTTATTTAGAAGGTATGCAAAAATTCATCTTTAAGCTGATAATTTTCAAATTTTAGAGCATTTTAATATAAACATCCCCCGAGTAATGGCCGAATTACAGCCGACATGTGTGAGAAAGTTATCTAAAATCACCTTAAAAGCAAAAGTCATCAATATTATAATTAAAAACTTTTATAAAAATCTGTATTAAAAATTGTTTTATTTAATTTTCAAAATCATTTTTTATCCAATTTGTGCTTTGGAAACAATTATAGAACCCATTTGGACTTATGGAATTGAACTTTCGGATCCAACTTAATCTTCAAATTACTTTCGCAACTAGTCTTTATAATCCAAGATAATCTCCGCAAAATTGTAGGTGCCTTCTTTTATGTTTCCATTATTCAGGACTTGTGTGTGTCTCGTTATCAAAAATTGTTCATGCCCGTTTATCCTTTCATCTATTACCATCCCGAAAAATACTCATCGCAGACTAAAGAAACAGAGGCTTCACGATATTGTAAATTATTTTGTGATGTAATTCAGCTTGTTAAAATATATTTGTAATTGTAAATTAAAAATAAGCAAAAATTAATAAATAAAACTGAAGATTTTTTAAGGAAAATTTAAATCAAATTTTACATTTAGTTCCAATAATAAAAAACTTCATAGAGAAAACAATTATTGTATTATCAATATTATTAATAAATTTGTAAAACAAATATTTCCCTTCTTCTTTGAAGTTCTGAAATTTTTTTAATTTTACAATAAATTGAAATTTTTAAAAATAAATATTTTCATTTGTTTAAAAAGGCACGTTTCTCCTTAATCAATATAAAAAAAATCAATTACCTTGTTTTTGAAATGGTGTTCAAATATGTTAACAGAAAAAGATAAAAATAAATAAATGAAAAAAGAAGATATTTGAACAAATTAGGTAATGGTGGTGCACTTTAGATAATTCTTGGCAATTTCTTTGAAATCAAATTAAATTTATTAATACCATTTAGGGTAGTTTTCGATTAACATGGCTTGGAGTTTCTAATTAAGGGCACGATATAAACTCGCCCCCCTACAAGGCATCGAAATTGACAAGGAACTAATTATTTCTAACTAACGTTCACACAAACACACATGTATGTGTATCCTTCATATAAACTACATCGTCTAATAAGCGAGTATGCAGGCCATTGGCATTCACCACCCTCTACGATTTTATGGTGGAAAATTTTGTTCTCACTTAATCTTCGTCCTTAATTCAATCTAATTCCTATAGAAAATTTCGTCTCAATTTCATGTATAAAAGAATCTTCCTTACCGATTTGTGTGCGGAGTAGTCTTTATCAGTTAGGACTTATTCGGAAATGTTCGCTATTTAGTGCTCCGCTGTAGACCAATCAAATGGCCCCCTGCCAACTTATAGTGGCATAAAAGAGCACATGTACACCGCACTCGCAGAAATGTGTGTGAAGCGAATATATCGACTGGGTGGAATGGTGAAAATTCGGAAAAGATTTAGTCGTCGATTTAAGAATATAAAAATGAACGAAAAATTAATGTTAGACTAAATGTGGAGACAGACTGGCAAGACTAGAGTATTTAAGGCACAATAAAAATCCCTTTTTGGTATATGTGTACCTTAAGTTGCCTTTGGTAGCTTCTAGGCTGAAAATAAAGTCGAATAGAATGTTCAGCGTCTAGTTCATAGTCTATCCTCCAAAAGGATCTAATGAAGTTCACTTAAGCATTGACTAGAAATAAATGTAGGCACACACAATCCCATAACGCACACATATTTGTCCATATATTGGATCGAATAAAATAGAAAAATGAGAAAAGAAATTTACTAAAAAGGATACTCGTGTATTTTCCTGCGTTAATGCGTTTTCCTAATTTTTTTCCTTTATTGAGCTCAGTTCACCACAGTGTATATGACACTAAAATTGTGGCGGCAAGAAATTTTGCACGTAGCCGATACAACTTGAGACCAGAATCGTTCAGAACACCCCTTTGGCTAGTTTGTTAATCAGACGATTGGAGGCTCTTGGTATTGCTGCTTTTATGCCAATTGGTGTTAGTATTAGTATGTTGTAAAAGAAAAAAAAAATTGGTGGATAAGACCTTGGTAATGCGGTCGTGTGCATAATCCTCTTATTTGGCTTCGAATCAAAGTTAGTACGTGAATGAATATTTTTTCTACCGCCTCACCTTAGAGCACATACACATAGAGAATGTGGAATATGTGATTTGAAACTTAAGCGAAAGTCATAAAATTGTACACCATCCGATTACTTTCGATTGGAGAAGCGTGCAAACGTATTGCAATTTTCTTAGGCAATACCGACAGTATAAATAACAACGACCAAATATAATTCGAAGATGTAACGCATAAAATTATATTTTTTTTGCGATCTAATAGAGTCGAAGGATATTTAAAGGAGATTTTCACTCAAAGAAACAGTTAAAAGAACAACTAATTAATTGCCTAATTTTAATGTTAGCTATCGTGAGTCTGAGATAATAAATAAAAGAAAATTTGAATCAATTTTATATAGTGTACGAATAATTTCATAGGAAATAAAAAGGAGAATTTTTTCGGGCATTTGTTTACAGAGATGCATATTGGCATGTTGATATGTGTACACAATATACAAATTGGATATTGACCAGTTCCGATTTATTCATCAGGAAGTATACACACTTAACCAATTAACATGATAACTAAATCAGACAAAGTACTTTAGAAGAAAACAGATACCAGGCTTTGATTGAAAAGCAAACTATTATCCCCTTCGACATAATAGAAGGCAGAAATATCGATCGATAAAGGATGAGATTTGCAACCCAGTTATACTGTTACAAATTAATTCAGGTTAACTTTTATTTAATAATTGCTCATTTGACAATTAATTTGACCGTAACTTAATGACGGTCAATTATAAACAAACACAATTACGGAAAAGATTTGCTAGAAATAATTCTTCACCATTTTTTTTTATGGCTGTTGGTGATATTCAAATCTTGCCACACTCGTCAAGTTCGTGAGTTCAACACCGCCGTTTGTCAAAAACGGTTCACTTCAAAGATGGGCTTGTAACTTGACTGATACGCGAGTCTCTTGTGATGCTGCCAGATCGATTGAATATTCACCAAATCGGTTGTTAGCTCGACCGATCTATGGGGTGATTCTGAGTGTGGTAAATATGCGCTCATCGAAGAAGTTAACGCACCCTACAAATGTTTAGGATGTTATTTTGTTGTTGTAAACTTTTATAATCGAATTTTCATAATAATAATTTAAATAAATCTTATTAAATAGAAAATTTCTAGCATTTTTATTATTAAAACTTATTGAAAGAGGTAAAAATTCGTCCAATAACATGAATCTATGCAAAAAGTTGTACAAAACACTAAAAAGTAACTCGCAAGTTCTTTCTATTGATTATTTTATTCTAAATTATTATACATTTTCTTACATTATTTATACCAGGTGTATAAGCTTAAATCCGCTGTTTGGTCATAGATGGCGTGAGTGAGCGTATTAAGCTACCATGGGCAAGCCATACTTTTTTTTTATGAGTTTGACATCTGCCAACATTAATCAGTGCACATTGGCAGCAATTTCGTACAACAACATACATTTTTCCTTTTGATAATCATGTCTAGTTTTGTGCCAGAAAAAGAGCATATGCGGGAAGATCTGCTTTTCTGCTTCAATTTGAAGAAATCGGCTACCGAATCGCATCGAATGCTTATGGAGGCCTATGGTAACAGTGCTTTACCGGGAACAACGTGCCGAGATTGGTTTCGTCGGTTCAAAGACGGCAATTTTGACTTGTGGGACAAGAAGCGTGAAAAATCGGCCTAGGAAGGTTGACGACCATCAATTGCAGGCTCTTTTGGACGAAGACGATACCCAATCACAAAAAATGCTCGCGGAGCAATTGGTTGTTACTCAACCAGCCATTTCCATGCGTCTGCATGCCATGGGGAAGATTGAAAAGATCGGAAAATGGGTACCGAATGAATTGAACGATAGGCAGATGGAGCGACGCCAAAACACATGCGAAATCTTGCTCGCCAGACAAAAAAAAAAGTGGTTCCTGCATCAGATTGTGACAGGCGATAAAAAGTGGATGTATTTCGAGAATCCTAAACGGAAGAAATCGTGGGTTGATCCCGGCCAACCATCAACATCTTCCTTAAGACCAAATCGCTTCGGATGGAAGACGATGCTGCGCGTTTGGTGGGATCAGCAGGGTATCGTCTACTATGAGATGTTGAAAACTGGTAAAACTGTCAATGCCCACCGCTACCACCAACAACTGCTCTGCGTGAAAAAAGGATGGATTATCAACAAAGATGATTTTCCTCCACGACAACGCACCATCGCACACGTCAAAAATGGTCCGAAACTACTTGGAGACACTCAACTGGGAGGTGCTACCCCACCTGCTTATTCACCAGAACGGGCCCCATCCGATTACCACATGTTTCCGTCAATGCGCCACACGCTCGCTGAGCAGCACTTCGATTCTTACGAAGGCGTCCGAAAATGGCTTGATGAGGGGTTTGCCTCGAAAGAGAAGGATTTTTTTTGGCGTGGTATCCACAAATTGCCAATAACCGGGAGATGGGAAAAATGTGAAGCTAGTGAGGGCAAGTACTTTAAAAAAATTTGGCTTTGCTTTCTAAGAAAAAAAATGCATTTTTTGACTAAAAAACAGCGGATTTAAGCTTATACACCTAGTAGTAATAGAATATTTTCTCCATTAGAAAATTCCTGAGATCGACAAAATAGGTAATAATAAAAATAATAATATAAGGAGGGTAGCAAGAGGCACATAGTCTCAAAACCACTTTTAGTTTTTTTCTTGTGTGCAGTTAATTGATCCAGTCTCCCTTAATTTTTGAATCGATTAATCTCTTCATAATTGATGAAGTTTAATCACTATTTATTTAGGCCATATATTGTACGAAAATTGCATACTGTAGCTGCCAAACTTTCATTATTTTTAAAATATTGCTCAACAATAAAAATGCAATGTTCTTTCATGAACGATTCCATTTTTAATAACCTTGAACTGTCACGTTGTCTTTTTTTGTTCGTTGGCAACACTTTACCGTACAGATGGTGCAAAATTGAAATATGAAAACTTTGTAAAATGATTACAATAAATTTTTACCAATTAATGCAATATTTTTAAAATTAATCTAAAAATTATGAGCATTTTAATATTAAAAATAAAATTGTAATTTAATGATTATCATGTATTTACCATTGTTGATAATCACATAATTACAGATTATAGTCGATGGTGCGAACCGAGCTAAAGAGATCTAATCCAGAAGCTGGGCAAATATTGTGGCGCTCGAAAATCCAGTAACAAATTAAACTCAATTTTCAGGTAATTTATACATGGTTTACAATATCTAAAAGGACTCTTAAGCGTATTACACAAATTTTCCGTGAAAATCGCTTCAACAAATCCCATCGTACACTTGAATTGATCCCTTAACATCGTCAACACTTGCATTACACAACAGAACAGTCAACCAGAGAGTCAGTCAGTTACGATGGATTCGCACACAAAACACCAAAACAGTCTTAGGTGTCAGGATATCGCAACGTGATATAGAAAGTGTTGCTCTCTCCACTACCCTTTTCGATAGGATTGCGATGAGGCGGATACACGTAGTAGGGTTATTTTCATAGAACTTAATTTGGAGTTGCTTGGAGCAGAAAATATAGTCACGACAAGGTTAAAGAATGGAGCCGCCACTTGCAAATATGTGCGGACAAAAAACAGACACAGCAACATGCTGAAAGGAGCATAAACACTTGAGCTTCAGCTGTGAACAATTTAAAGTTACGAGTAGCATCAGGATACTATTGTTGGCACTTTGACGGAATCAACTAGAATTACCGTTTTGCCATAGTTGTTCTTGAGTACGACCAAGGATCGCTACAAGTAAATAGTATTTAATTATAATCCTCCTTAAGGTTTGGAGAAATTAATGACAACAAAATTAACACTTGATCGAAAGCAAAAACGAAAAAAAAAACTATTTACCTACACTAGTATGTCAGTAACTTTCTACAGTAATCATAGTGGTAGTAATAATAATAATAATAATAATAATAATAATAATAATGGTACACGCAATATTAAGAGGAAGAAGCCAAACTAATGCTGGAGGATATTTAATAACAATTTCTCAACATCATTCCAATGTAAATATGAATACAGGAAATGATTTACGAAACCAGAAAAATTATGTTTATTTTTTTTGTTGTTGTAAAACGAGGATGGAAGCTATTTTCCTTAACCGAATGGGAATTTTTTTTCGAAGAGTGCGAATAGTAAATTTTCTTTGAATGTGTACATTTGTGGTTTTATATGAAAATAAGCGGATCTAGTTGGTTAGGCTAAAATAAAATGACTGGCAGAAAAGTAACAAAATTACATAAAAATCGGAATAGACATACATACATACGCCAACAAGTAAGTTAATTATTGTAATCGGTCAATAAAGTTCTCTTCATCAGCATCAGCATCAGCATCCGCCAGCAGCTACTTTTGGGCCAAAAATCGGTATGTACGTGGCATCAAACAGTAGCCACAGTGAATGGGGAGAATCAGGGAAGTTAATCAGCGCATTTTGGGCCAAGGAAAGAAAGTATATATAATCGCAACCAAGAACATCTTACAGTACGAATATCCTTAAAGTTATGTTTTGACTGTTTGCCAGGCTATAACTATTGTGTATATTATGTACGAGCACCAGTTAGCTTTCCGTTGTTTGTAACGCTGCCGATTCCCAGTTATAGTCCTTACATGGATGGTAAGGTGATGATGTCCTTACTCCGAAGAAATATTCTGGTCTGGTTTTGTTGCCGCCTTTAAGTTGTAGTTAAACTGTTTGCTTGTTCTGATTTTGTGCTAGCAAGGATAATATAACTCTATTAGAGGCATCTGTACTGCTGGAATTGCAAACGATGGGAAATGGCAGGACTGGAAAATTCAACATTAACATTACAGACAAATAATATTGGATGGTGTGCCAGTTTTAGCGTTGATAGAGGAGGAATCACAGGCGGTTGGGAAATGGAAAATCCTAAACTGGACTCATGACTTTCGGAGATTTCTATTCTTCAGCTTGCATAGCTGACGCTAACAGACTTTGAAGGTTACAATCTTTGGTGAAACTCATAAAAAAAAATACTAATAGTGGGCGGATGGCTACTCCGCCACTTACATACATAGAGAAATATGCATTCAGGTTCCGGAAATAAGATTTACTACTCCCATCGAATTGTGGAAGTTATTCGACTTATACGAGAGTATACTCCTCTCCGTATGTATTTTCTACGAGAATATTTTGCAACATGAAAAGTTTATTTTTGCTGGACAAGTGATTAACTACTGGCGGTTAATACTCATTGAAGGACATTTTTTTTTGACATCCGACTTTGCAGGATCTTGGAATGGTTCTAAAACGAATATGAAAGTTTAAATGTTCTTTTTTGCATTTTTTGTTCCAAAATTTGTGTTTTTTTTGCTATTTTTGTTAAAGTTCATTTAACAAATTCACCAAAACCACCTTACTTGGTCAAATTTCTATATCTACTCACAAAACCTCCGTCAGACATTACTTCGTGGGTCAGGGATTGATCAAATTCACTACTCTGGTGAATTATTACTCACGAGATGTTTGCTTTCGTGCTCATCCAGACGTAGTCTTTTTAGGACTGTTGTCGGAAGGACTCCCACAGCCTCCCAAGACGTCCTCGACTATAACATCAGGGCCAGGATATTCTCCGGTGTCAGAGGTATACCAGTGCTCTTATGAGCCTTTTCTCTTTCCGCGTTGAATCGAGCGCAGTAAAAGAACACGTGCTCTGCGCTCTCCACCATCCCGTCATAAGAAGGTCATATTGGGCTACAATAGAATTTAAAGTTGTATTGGTAAGTCCGAAAACATCCAAGCCCCGTCAAAAATTGAAATAGATAGTAGGCAACATCAACATATCGTCGATTTATCCACGGATCCACTGAAAAAATGCATTAATGAGTCCAGCTCCCGCCGGGGACATTATCCCAACGATTTTACTACCTCCACTTGAACTCATTTCTTTCCTCCTTACGAGCGTTACATCGACCTCCTCTTGAACTCATTTCTCTCCTCCTTGGATCACTCTAAACCGTCACACCGACCTCACCGACGGTATAGCCTGTGTAAGGCACCTTACAAACATACAAATAGCTCTGGACTGAGTCAACTTCACTTATGTAGGTTGCTCTAATCTACCCATCTGCCGAAATAGGCGCAATATATAGCAGGTGATAACCCAACAAGGTCCTCCTACACTGTCTGGGTCCCCAAAAGTTTGGGACGGAGTGCGCCAGGGCCATCATTGTCCCCGAAGCCTTCGGACCAACGTATAATAGGTGTTCCTGAAACCGCATCCTCGCACTCAATACCCCTTGGTACTTTAGAGATAGTCGTGAGATCCTAATAATGATACTCTCCCTACTCTTTCTACCCATGATAAGAAGTGCCTCCTTCATATGGTCCGCAAGCTTAAGACCAGCGACCAGGAGCCAACTTTGAACTTCGAACTGAATCAACAGTGATATTATATTATTTAACGTGACTTATCTGTCGTATCTCCCACAACCGATCCGTAGACCGCACCCGGGATATGTGAATTAACTACAGCCACTACGTTGGTGCCTAAGGCGCCTCACCATTGTCGGGCACAGTACCAACTTTTGTTTTTAGGGGCGCCCCCTAAGATGTTGCAAGTGAGGCCGAAAGTTCAGCCTCTCTCTAGCCTTTACTCCAAGGTAACGTACTTCCCGCACGTATCAGACCACGACCGTCAAAAAACCCTTCTGTAAGAATATTGGCCGCCTTCTGCCAATAATATTGACATATTTTGCCACTAGGACCACAGCAACATCGTCAGCGAATATGATGATTCTCGCCTCCTCTGGGATATGCAACCTAAAAACACCATCATAAATCACATTCCACAACAGAAGTTCAAGAAATTGGTAATTTGTATATGTGTGTAAGTGTGGGAGTATGTGTGTAAACAATTAGAAGAGTTAAATTTTAATTCAATTTAGTTTCTGGATTACCGAATGAATAAACTGGTTTACTGGTAGTAATCTAGTTTTTCTTTTAAATACTTAAAAAAAATAATATACAATAAATTAGATTTAGGAGCATTTATACTTATGATAACTAAGGTCTTGGCGTCAAGTACATGGGTACTATGGCTATGTCAGTAGCTCGATATAACTCAAGGCTACTGTGTTCTTGTTATGATAGCCGTGGCGGTAGTTTTGGTGATTTGTTCGTCGCCCAAGTTCTAATATAGCTCAGTAGGAGCCATGTATGGAATTTTTGAATTTCAGGATTCGATCAATAATAATAATAGAACTGTTAATGTAGAAATTATATTTTTTTTTAAGGAAAAAAAGTTTTTTTTTTCACATTTTGACTTTAAATTTTTAACTCACTTCCCCCTTAAGTTAATATTCCCCCAACATTTCTGAATCCATTTTCACCCAGCTCTGAATTATTTTTTTCTTTAATTAAATTTATAAATTCATATTCTTTTTTTTCTTAATCCCTTCCATTGAAGAAGTGAACACCTCTGATGTCTCCGTCATCTTCTTTTTTGTTGTTATGTGGTAGTGTGGACACCACAATGCCAATTTTTGAAGCCGCAACAATCTTCGCTATGCTAAAAGTCATGATCGGTCGTAGTCCTATTAAAGTTAATTTTTCTCAATTTCCAAATTTTTTACCTTCCCTCAAGGATAATCTCAAAATTTCTTAATCATAACACACTAGAAGGCAGTATTACTAAATCAGGGCACCAAACCGAAATTGTTCATTTTTTTATTAATGTTAAACATTAATTTTTATAGAAACAATTTCTAGAATTAGAAAATACCAACTTTTATGAATATTTACATATGCCAGTTATCAAAGGATGAGTACACATTATAGATGTAATTATTGTCCATACTAGACTCTTGGGATTGAGAGAATAATATCGTTTGGTCTACGCGGAAGTAATTCCATTTTATTCGTCGATATAATTTCATTTAGAAGAGACGACTTTCGGCATTGTAGTTGGTCTAAAATCATGGAATAAAGGAAAATAGTTACAGTGAAAGGATATGGGTTGGACATTCATTCAACACCAGTTAGAGTACTTTGTCGATTATCTGAACATATCGTATTGTGACCGTGTAACTGAAATGCCCTCGACCAGAAAGTTTCCCCATTCGTTGGCATGTGTCCTGGCTGGTAGTGAGCATAGGGTAAAGGGCGTTGGGAATTGGACGTGGAGAACGATAACGGATACAAAAGAGGCCTTGTAATCGGTCGGCCATCGACAGCAATTGTCCCAGAATCCGGCCAGGACCTTTCTCACACAGATCAGGCTTTAACCGGTTCAGCTCATGTTCACATGATGGCCAGCATAATGTATGTCAGTCAGTTTGTAGAATAAAAGGCATTTGGCCGGAAAGGTTACTGCTTGGCAAGCTGGTCAATGCAGATATCAGACCATGTAACATTTCCATAGTGTCACCGTCAGTAGTGAGGACGGATAGTTGGGCACGAAAACATCTCGGAAAGTCCGAGAGTAGAAAAACTGTATCCAAAACGGAATGAAAGCGGACAACAGCGGACATCATGAAAACAAGTGAACAGCATCGCTTGGGCGGAAAGGTTGTTGGGACAGAATATATGGTCCGAGCGCAATTTTCCTATATGCCAAAAATATTTGCTCCTGTCTCTTGCCGAATCCGTTCATCTCTTGGTCCACACTTTCTAGTGAGATAAATTTTTATCGGGCAGTCGCTTATCGCTTGGGCATTTCGTGTACCTCAACGAGTACACAATTCAAAGTTTTGGCTTGGTTTGGTTTTCGATGATTTTCGGTGCTTCGAATAAATTTAAACCCGCATAGATACATCAGATGCAGTCATCATCCGTTCTGTACACATTTTCGTTTGCGAATACATTAAGTTTACTTGTATTTAGTTGAAAATGGGCGTACTGAACGAGCTGTACATTGCCATGGGTCGGGTCGGAGTTAGGCAGTAACAGCAACGGGGATGATTCGTTGTACACTTCAATGTGGAATAATGCGAGTACAAGTTGTTGTCCTTTCGTGTGCAGATGGTATTCGATGGCACCACAGAGACTCCAGAGATGAGAAATATGTTGCCATATGTAAATATTTAAATCAGAAATTCCCACAAACAAGCCACAGTTTCAGCTGCTTGTGCCAGATTGTCCTAATACGTATTGTATATTGGCAAACATTAAAACTGGCGTACACAAAGGTGAAAAGGGTCGGCTTAATAGGTGCTGGAGATAAACTGAGCTGAGAAATAGTATAAAAGCAGAGTTCCATTGAGCGATGTAGTTTCGTGTGGAGTTGATTTAATCTACGAAGCTTTTTGTACTGAACGGGATCGAATCATTTCCTCAACAAAAGTTTATCTGAGATCAAGTAAACACGTTGAACTTTCCATTGTAATAATCTTGAGTAGGTGTGCAGATTATCCTTCTCATTTATCGCGTTCATCTTGCCATAGCCTCCACACTCCACGTTCATCTGTTCGTGTTGCAATGAAAATTTTTATTGAAAACTACGAGCTCTTGGGGGGTGTGCATATTTAACGAAAGTCCGGTTCTATTTGTACTGCTGCAACCGACCCAGCTTTATTACTGACTCTAGAAAATAGAAATGACAGTACATTAGTTCGTCCAGTGATTTACCGGCAATGAACTGAACTTCGTGTTGTGTTGATTTCAGATTTCAGTTCATTTCCATTACTCCATTTACTTTAAATTCTACTAGAATAGTTTTACTGCGACGGAGGCATAACAAGCATCCATGTGTGTCGACCGATAATGCCCTTGACTTAAAAATTATTCGCCATTTTTTTTTAGGTCAGACAGAGACACTGACAGCTTTTCGACTTTGTATTTTAAATAAGGAAAGGGAGCAATTCCCCATTTTTATAGGAAAACACAAAAGAAAGATGACGCCCCTTCGATGATCACCATTAGGAATTGGCTTTGACGTATTCACATGCGGCCGAATAGCAATCTTTAATAAAGAGCCCTCATGTCGGATATAACTGACATTATAAGCACCTAAATTGAACGGTTGCAAAATATCCTTTATGAAAAATTGGCTGTGACAAATCTGCTCGACGTTCATTAAAAAACGTAGTCGCATGATCACTTAGGGGCAGTGTTTGGGCATGTTTAGGCGCAATCATAATGGGTTTCTAAATTGTCATTTCTTTGATAGTTGATAGAAAATGCTTCCATAACTATAACATCAAAAATAAAGGTTCAGTTGGCGCAGTGGATTTTACTCGGTTCTATCGGCAGGGAAGGTTAGGGTCAGTCACCATTCATTTTTTTGTTCTGGAATGTGTAAGACCTTTACTAACTCTTTGGAGGCCACTACATCCAAATTTGTGGTCCCATGTGTGGTCGTATAGCTGTTCCCACTCTTCGTAGCAGTGCTGAAAGACTCAACTGGAATATTGCTTTGGATGTTATCGACAGTACCAACATGACATCATTTTAAATGTTTTTAATCTTGGGGAATATAAATATATCATAGGGGCTTTGATCAGATGAATAGGGGGGGGGGTTGCTGGGGGTCTGGAAACTATAGAAATGCCTTGTTCCGACAAAAACTCTTTGATAGAAATGGCTGCGTTATGGAGGGCGTTGTGATGTTCCAGCGTTTAAGTGTCGGCAATATCCGATCGGACACGAATAATCTTTTTTCTAAGCTTTTCAAGGACTTACTTATCAGCTTTAGTATTAATAAATGTTGTTTACAATTTTCGATCTGACTTCGTAGTAGTTTCCTCGGGCAGCATTTAAGGCGTTGTTCCCACTCTTCTCAGAGTCGTCATCACTCTTCTCAGAGTCGCCTCTGCAAGGCGTTGTTATCAAAATGACATGCTTTCAAGTGTGTTTAGTCTTGGGATAGAATAAAAACCTTCACTGAATAAGAGGATTGAACAACCAAATAAATCCCTTTTTCGGACAAAAAATCGTTAGCAGAGACAGTCGTGTGACAAGGACCGTTGTCATGATATAGCATTCAAGTGTATACAAATTTTGATCTGACGCTATGAGCTCTTCTGAGCCTTCCAAAGACTTTTATAAAGAATTCCTTGAAAGGTTTCTTCAATTTTTTGGTGTTGAAGGACTCCCCCTGTTCATCTCCCGAGTAGGCTTTCTCTTACATTGCTTCTCAGCCTTCCAAACATCCTTTATGCCTTAATAAAGAATATTCCCAATAAACTCACGCAACTTTTTGTAAATCAAACTCGAGAATTCCCAAGCGTGACAAAATTTTGATGGCACATCGTTTCTACAAATTTCGTTTTTGAAGGCTTCTCCCGAGTGAGGTTTGTCTTCCATTGCTTTACGATCTTCCAAACATCCTTCATGCCACGTATGTCTTGATAAAAAATATTTCCAATAGGCTTGCTTCAACATTTTATTAGTCATACTCTAGGATTCCCAAGCGAAGTACAAATTTCGCTGTTGAAAGCGTCTCCCGAGCGAGATTTGTCTTCCATTGCTTCTCGGCCTTCCATAAATCCTTTATGCTTCATATGCATTGACAAAGAATGTTCATAATAGACTGCAACTTTTTATTAGTCATACTCGAGGAACACAAAATTCGTGAGATACTATTAGTGTCTTTTAACCTTTCACATGTCTACACCAAAAAAAAAATTTGGTATCACATCGTTGCTCAAAATTTGCCATTTACAGTGTTGCCAAATTGCTGTCAGTGATTACCTTTTACTTTTCCACCACACCTCGTATGTTGTCGCAATTCTAAAGCGATTCACTACAAACCAAAGTTCCCATATAACCGCATTGGGATTTTTAAAAAATTCTTAAGCTATTCTCAAAACTATTTCCAAGAAGTTTTTTTTTTATCTAGTTTTTGCTAATAATGAAAATTAACCACACTTAATAGGATTATAAATGCTACAAGTTTGTGTCCCTAAAACGACGATGGGGAAAAGAAATTATTGTAACTAAATAAATAAATTGGTATTAATTGTTCACATGGTATGAAAAACTCAAAAACAGTTTTTTGGAATTAATCACAAAAGAAAATTCTTAAAAGCAGAACGATTTGGTCTGAAAGTTGTGTAGATGAAGGGGAATTTACGAGTATCGAATGTGTACAGGAGGAGGAGTTACGGTTTTTATTTTGGATTTTCTGTTTAAGGAAAAAAAACTTTTTAGCAAAGAATATGGAAAAGTAGGCCAAACCTGGAGGAAGGGGAATGTAAGGATGATTTAGTTAAGTGGGACAATAAAGTAGATACTTAATGTTGCTCTTTTTGCTCAGAAGTGATTGTAAATTGTGCTATTTGCCGTGATTGATATGCCATTAACCATCCGCGACCGATAACCATCATTTTCCTTGGCAATTCAGAATTCCAGAGTTGTCTTCTGCTTCGTTTTCATTTTCATTCCAGTTCGCTCAACCCCGTCAACCCCGTACTTTTCCCATTTCTTTGCAATCCGATAAAGTCCCTTTCAACTTTTCTTCACTCATACCGCTGCAGTCTTCGTCGTTTTTGTATGAAGGACCAAACAACATCGATGCCTGAACATCATTTTCACCCTCATCATCTTCCAGACAGCATCGATTCTTAGTCAATTACATCGCCCGATCCTGTGCCTAATGTTGGTTCTTGTTACTAGTTATACGGCTATACCCATCATTTAGGCAATCTGAATGCTTTGCTATTGCCTCGGCTATCTGGTTTTACCCACTGAGTACGCATCAACGCTTTTCCTTTCCCACAAAACCGATTGCTTGACGCTTTGCCAGCCATTTTATTATGAAATCGGAAAAGAATGAAGAAATCCCATCACGACGCGCATCTGGTGCGTAACTGGATGGGGTGATGGTGATTTCAAATTCTTTGGGATATGGTCCTCTTAACCACCTGGTGGTATTCATTTCGTCGTTCGATATTATTTTTATTCTATTATCAATGGGCTTGCTTAGCAGAGCTTTTAGTCCATAGCTCAATAGAATTATTGCACATTTTACTCTGTAGATGACTGAATCCATATACAATCTGTAGATGAGAGGTGGTTTGGCCTTTGTAGACTAGAATGGATGAGAGGAGTGAGATTGTAACGATAAATGAGTGGAGGAGTAAGGACATTGAAGCAGTCCAAATGTTCACTGTGATTTATGGCTAGACATTTAACGATTAGAGAAAATTTTTAGAACGAACGATGTAGCGCCTTGGCATGAGGTGAAAAGCGGCGAAGCAATAAGGACGGAATCTGTAGCCAGTTGTGGACATTGAAAGATGACATATACTAAAGGAAAAGGTAAACGCTTAAACGTAGAACTATTGCTTTGTAACTAGCTGATTCCACGGTTAATCGTAGGATGAGAAAGGCTTTTAATCAAAAATTTTCTGTACGTGTAGATATTCTTCGAATGAAGCTAACGCGACTATTCAATTTGTACACCAGTCCAAGCATCAGCTAGTGGGATGGGGGCTACCATAGAATAGAATATTTTCAGCTGGATTGTATTTCTTTACGTCTATTCAATTGCAAGTTACTTAACGTTAGGTTCTTGGATAAGGACTAAAATCACAGTCAAGAAGGATGGTAAATTACATGCTTCTCTTAGATGACGTCCAACAAAGATTTCCGCGAAATTCTTAAACTTCTGTCGCTCTCTAGGGCACTGGTACCGAATTCAGTCAGATTCAAAACAACGTCATATTTATCACCCGGTCTCCATATATCCTCCTTGCAAATATTTGCTTGGTTATAAAACGAAAACAATATTACGAAGCGACTAGACAAATATTTTCCTAGTTTGATTGTTGGATCCGTTTGTATTGAAGTTCGTTGTTTTTAGTTTCGCTACAATGTCCCCCCCTCCCATACTGCTGTGAATGTGATAACTTTTCGACATTGGAGGCAGAATCTCTAATATGAACGGATCCAGGCAAAGCTGATCCATTCACTTGTCGATGTACAGCTGGTTATAATTTTATATTGTAGTTGGTGGATATCAGGTATTACTTAAGTTTAAACGGTTCTGTCTGTACTATTGCTTCGGTGACGTGTATTGTTATTCTCGATTCTGGGTAATGGAACCGATCCGAGTTAGGGCTGCTCCCATCTTCCTTGTATGATATTCGTACAAATTCGTCACCGTTTATGTTTTGCATTGTTGGAGCAAAGGAATTGGCGTTGATGATGATGATGGTGATGATTCCGATTCCGATTCCATTTCCAATTTCGTCTAGCAGCAGATGGGAAACACTCATCTCTGATCTGCTCCAGATTTTCACTCTAGCGCCATTGTTCCATGTCTGATGAGTATTCGAGTGCAAGTATGTCTTGAATTTTCAATCACGAACGTGAAATTTCTTTGTTTTTTTCCTTCTTTCAGCAATTTTACAAATTCACCTTCTAAAGCTGGACTAGATGTGCATCATGCCTCCCTTCTTCCCCCTATTGTATTTATTTCTTTTTACCCCAAATTACTCTTCAATTCCCCCAGTATTCAAACAAATCATCGATATTTACTTGGTTCGTGTATAAGATCCTTTTTTGTTTTCATTTGTTCATGATTTCTTCCCTTTTGGTAGGAAATCCTTTTTTTGTTTTGTTTTTATCTGTTTATGAGTTTGCTTTGTTGTATGTACTGTGTTTTTTTCCCTCCTTTTTTTTTTTTTTTAGATCTGTTTGGTATTTTTTTTATTATTTACAATTCAATCACCTTTCGCCTTTTCATTTTCAGCTATACGCTTGCATAAATCGGCTTTTGTTATGTTTGGAGTATCAAATGAAGGAGATTCGAGATGAAATTGATTCGAAGATTTTATGGTTTTATGATTGTTTTCCATTCAAGATTTTAAAAGGTTTTCATATTATACTCTTCGAATAGCCTGCCGCCTGCCACCTGTCTACTCTCTAAGATAGGCTTTCAATTTACCACCTGCATTGCATGGTAGAAGTTTTCTTTTATGGAAATATGAATAATATTTGTGTTTTAAGTTCTTTTCCTTGTGTTTTTGCAACTATTTATGGGATTTTTTTGTTGTTTTCTTTTGGTTTTTATATTTTTCATTTCTTAACTCGTAACTTTAGAGAATTTTTTTTTTAAAATGTCAGATTCTTTTTTAGTACAATTCGATATGCTTGCCTCGGAATTCTTTGGGAATATTTACAGACGAAAGAATTTATTTTCAAATAAAAATGCAATCATTTTAAAGTGATTTAGTGATAGATTTTAAGATATTTTTTAATAATTGCAATTTATTGGCTGAACATAATATTTAATCATTTTTGTTTTGAAATAAAAACTCCCAGATTAAGTCCTAATATGCATTATTAAATATATTTTCTCATCTTTGACCATGCTTACACAAATAGACTGAAACAATAATGGACGAATAAAAAAAATCCAATCTGCTTTCCAATAATTTCCGAAGTTCTGGGCAAAAATACTTCTCCGAATCCTAATTTCGTTTCAGGGACTAACCTTTTCTGTTATGCCATTTCTGTGGTATCAACTTACTTTATCACCTAAGCCAACGCCATTTCAGCCAGAATATCTTTTTGAATATAACTTCTTTAAAGAAGCTCCTAGACCCAAATATTCTTGCTTGTTTTTTATTGTTCTAAAACAATCTAATATAATCTACCAAATTTAACAACTTATAATCCATTAGAGAATCCGGCAATCCCAAACCATATGCAATATAATGTGGCAAAATGGCCTTATGGTCATGTCGCTATAAAATGGCCTTCTGCTTTTGTCTGACAGTTTTTACATACAAACAAATAAATATCTTTTCTACTTTAAAAATATTAGTTAAAAGTATCGTAAACAGATTTACTCTGCTTCTCTTCTTAGCGGAAAGTGTATTGCCCTGAAGTGTTTCCGGTCATTTCGCAGGAATTTGATCGTGGGGCTTAATTTGCTAACTTAAAAATTTTTACCTAATCCTTACATCATATTTTTTACAACGTTATTTTTTAATTGGTTGAAAATCTTAATTTTTTAATTATGCTGGTGTTCCTCAAGGCAGTTTGCTTGGTCCCATTTTACTTCCATTATTTCTATCTCTATCAACACATCTTTATGTAAAAAATATGATTTAAGAATTAGATAATAAGTATAATGAAGAACATTTTTAGAATAGAGATATTTCTATCTCTACCGACACAATTAATGAGACTGGCATCACTGGGATCTATCTGAGAAGACTGCTGGCACGTCTTCTATCTCCTAGACGTGCAGTGCAAGTTTCATCATCGCTCGGGGTAATTACGCGACCCTATAAAGCGTTTTTGTATTCAGGAGTTTAACTTGCAAAAATTGCACGGAGCCTAAGAGCATAAAATTTTTGAAGGTAAAAAACATTTTTGAGGTTAGAAAATTAGTGGAATATAAACCTTACTCAGGAAGGCCTTCAGCATCAGAAACTGGTGGAAATGTGGAACGAGTAAGTGCTCTGGGGTGGTCAGACAGTTGATTTATATGAAAGCTCCTTGAAAGGCTGAAAATGTAGAATTTGTACCTCTAAAATAAACTGTCAAACTTTTCATTATAAAAGAAAGTCCTTCAAAAATCAGAAAATGACTTCTTCGCTCCAGATTGGACATTGCACAGATACGCGGCTACTCCACCATAGCTCGTTAATAGCAACGCCCCCTGTAAGACAGACATTTCTATTAACGAGTTTTTGTTGAAAAATGATTTATGTATTTCACACAGACCTCTCCCCCACCCCCCGCCCTCCACTTAATCAAACCTTAATTTTCAGCCATATGTCAGTCCGTGTGCCTTGGTTTTGTTTCGTAAGCTCAAAAAACACTTGAGAGGACATCGTCTTGGTCCTGTTGATAATATCCAAAGGAGTGTAACTGAAGACCAAAAGGGGATTTTCGTTGAAGTTTTGTATTATTGTTACCAAGAGTGAAAATAAAGTCATAGTCGATTTACAAAGACAATTAATTACTTATGCGTATATAAGATAATTTTGCAACCAATTTGGACGTATCCAATACCTACAGTAAGAAATTCTTCGTAAAATAATAAATTCTGCCTTTTATATGCGTAATAATGTAATCTATTCCATCACGACTTAAATATGCCCCTTGTTATGGATTACACGTTATAAAAAATTTAACGCTCGAATTTCACGGGTCCCCTTCATACAAAAATTATGTGTTGCTCGTTATAAAACGTTTCAAATTCGTTTGTCATTTCTATTATCATCCACGTTTAAGTAAAAAATGTTCTCTTATACCCTCCCATTAAGTACTCTTGAACGATTAAAGATATACATAATTGGCCGAGAGATTTTTAAAGATAGAAGGTGTTTACTTCTCTTTCTTATTTTGCAAGATGCTGAAAGTCTTTGTTATATAAAAATTGGCCTCTTACTTATTTGTAGGTCTAGATTAAAAATAAAGAGAAAAACCAGATTCAATCTGAAAATACCAAAATATTTTTCATCTTTTTATTTAATTCAAAAATATTTTATATTCTGATTTATGAGTAATGAAAATAAATTGGAATAAACAAATTTTTAGCGTATTTATAAGAAAAACCATCATTAAGACTATATAATTAATACGACCATATCTGAAGAGATTTTTATAATATTAATTTGAAAAAATATTTTATTAAAAACGTTAAAAAAAACGAAAGTAAAAATACGTTATCAGCGTTAGTTGAATTTATTTGAAAGGAAATTTTCGCTGATAATTTTAACAGGTAGGATTTTTGTCGCGATGCTAAAATTCGTAATGAAATTAAAAGAACTTCGCGTTATAATTTAAGTTCAGATTTACTTATAATTACTAAAACCTGATGTAATGTATTAAATAAAATTTATTTTATATCATTTTATAAATTTCTTTGACAATTGCACAAAATTACTTTGGCAAATGGCCGTTTCTTCGTCACTGTTTTATGGATGGCATAATCGTGCATATGTGCGCACGGTAGATGATCGTGTTAAATTCATTAAAAAAAACTGTGAAAATATGTATACTATATGATGGAACCCATATGCTAAAGTGGACGTAAAAACTTTTAAATATATATATTTAATGAAAAAAAAATAAACAACCGAAATGATGAGAGCCTTAAATGATACTCGAACAAGTTGTCAGCGAATGAACATTTTGGGCGAGAGAATAAATTGCATCTCGGATGAAGATATAAAATAAAGTGCAATACGAGGACATGTTCTTTTAGAATTTAAATTGCTACAAAGCAGTCTCTGGATAGACAAGATAAAAAGGAAGAAGGAGGCGAGAGTAAGTGATGAAGGATAAAGAGATGTGGAGGAGGCACATATGTGCAATTGAAGGATGCATTCGGAGCGTTTGATGCTGACGAGAATGTGGACGTTGTCGACAAGGGACAGTAAATAACATGGATGGAAACTTAATGGATATGTGCTTATGACAATTTTCACGACAAACCGTTTAAGTGAAAAGTCATTCATTCCCAGCAAGAGCCACAGAATGCCCCCAATTCCCAGCATATCTATAGGAATAGTGTCCAGGGTGTACCATATACTCATTAAATGTATATTTTATAGCTTACACTCCATAGAGTTTGATAAAAATATGAATTTTTCAATTTTTCTTTTAAATTAATAATTATTTTTATTAATCATAACATAAATAATGCATTAAATATTAAAATGGAAAAAAAATCCTGTTGATTTCAGAAAATTTAAATTGCAACTTTTTTTAAAGCTAAAACAAGTGTTATGTAAAAGGAAATAAATGAATCCAATTTTATCATATTATTTTTATTATTTTTTTAATTTTTAAATATATAAATTAAATTGAAAAGATTTAAGATAGAATTTTTAAACTCGTATCCATCATTAACAAAATAAATAATATTCTACAACATTGAATTAGAAATTATTAGCAGTTCCTTAGAGAATTGTGCCTGGGTAGTGTCTAAATGAAAATTTATATTTTGTTATTTTGACTTTTGAATTTCGTTTTGTGAAAAAAGCGGGAAATAATTACGGCATATCAGAAAAAAAACAGAACAAAAAATACCGAAAAAAAATCCATACACCGTAGAATAATTTGTTGCGACTTTCAAAAGCCTAGAATATCCTTCTTTCGTGGAAAATAATTCGAGTGGAACTCATTTAACGGTGTTTCACCACTTTTGCCTTTGTTATCACAACGACATCTTCGGCTAATACGAGAACTGCACTTTTCATGCGATGCCTATTTTTTGGTGGATTTTCACATTTTTCAAAAGCTTTTCTTTTGATATTTTCTTTCTGGATTTGAATTTCTTTTCGTCCTTTTTCTCATTTGCAGTTCATTTTATTTTTTGTGTGTTTTTCCTCTTTTCTAATTTGCTCCATTTCATTTCAGTTGTTCAACTTTGGTATTTTGCCAAACAAAATTCTACACAACAATTTCTATAATCTAGCTTTGTGCAAATGATACAAATGAGCAACTGTGTCACTTTGAATTTTGAAAATAGAAACTAACAAACAATCTAACAAAAAAAAAGACAATTTATTGTTCCATAATAAACACACTCTGATGAGAAGAAGAAAAAAAAACAGAACATATTAGATATGTGATGATAATGTGTATAAATCAAAAGCTTATGAATAATTTTGCGCTTATATTAAATTTTTAAAATTCGAAATTTAAATAGAAATTGGAACAAAACTTTCTTTGAAAAATATACTTATTGAGTGAAAAGTTCTTTTAAACAAATATCAAAAAGTCAGCACTTTGTCTACGTTAAAATCATTTTGCACAAAGGATATTCTTCATTTGATTTGAACCTTAATATTTTTTGGAATTTAAATTTCTATTTTTTTATAATTTGGTTATTTTCAATAACGTGAAACTTTTAATAAGAATTTTTAAGCAAATTTTCAATAAAATAAATGTTTTCAATAGAATTTTTCATTGAAAATTTTAAGGAACAAATAATTTCAGTAAAAGTTTATTTCAGTAAAAATTATTAACAGTAAAATTAATTTTTGGAAAAGAATTTCGAGCAAAAATTTTTCAGTAACAATATTTAGTAAAAACTATCAGTAAAAATTTGTCCGTAAAAATTCGTCAGTATAAATTCGTCAGTAAAAATTTGTCATTAAAAATTTATCAGTAAAAATTGATCAGTAAAAATTTGTAAGTAAAAATTGTCAGTAAAAATTTGTCAGTAAAAATATGTCAGTAAAAATTTGCCAGCAAAAATTTGACAGTAAACATTTTCATTCAGCATTTGCGAATAAAAATTTCCGGTAAAAATGTTCAGTAAAAATGAATTTTATTAAAAATAATTTCAAGTAAAAATAATTTTCAGTAAAAATAAGTTTCAGTAAAAAAAAATTTCCAGTAAAAATAATTTTCAGTAACAATATTCTTCAGTAAAAATACTTTTCAGTGAAAACAATTTTCAGTAAAAATACTTTTCAGTAAAAATAATTTTCAGTAAAAATACTTTTCAGTAAAAATAATTTTCAGTAAAAATAATTTTCAGTTAAAATAATTTTGAGTCTAAATACTTTTCAGTAAAAATAATTTTCAGTAAAAATAATGTCAGTTAAAATAGTTTTTAGTAACAATTATTTTCAGTCCAAATACTTTTCAGTAAAAATAATTTTCATTAAAAATAGTTTTCAGTTAAAATAGTTTTCAGTAATAATAATTTTCAGTAAAAATAATTTTCAGTAAAAATACTTTTCAGTGAAAATAATTTTAAGTAAAAATACTTTTCAGTAAAAATAATTTTCAGTAAAAATACTTTTCAGTAAAAACAATTTTCAGTAAAAATAATTTTCATTAAAAATAATTTTGAGTCTAAATACTTTTCAGTAAAAATAATTTTTAGTAAAAATAATTTCAGTTAAAATAGTTTTTAGTAACAATAATTTTCAGTCCAAATACTTTTCAGTAAAAGTAATTTTCAATAAAATTAATTTCCAGTCAAAAGAATTTTCAGTAAAAATAATTTTCAGTAAAAATACTTTTCAGTAAAAATAATTTCAGTTAAAATAGTTTTTAGTAACAATAATTTTCAGTCCAAATACTTTTCAGTAAAAATAATTTTCATTAAAAATAGTTTTCAGTTAAAATAGTTTTTAATTTTCAGTAAAAATAATTTTCAGTAAAAATACTTCTCAGCTCAATAAATTTTCTGTAAAAAAAATTTTTAGTAAAAGTAATTTTCGGTAAAAATAAATTTCAGAAAAAATAATATCAGTAAGAATAATTTTCAGCATCAACAATTTTCAGTCAAATTAATTTTAAGCAAAAAAAAATTACAGTAAAAATAATTTGAAATAATAATTATTTTTATTAAAAAACTTTACAGTAGAAAATTGTTCAGTAAAACTATTTTTATTAAAAATACATTTCAGTAAAAATAATTTCCAGTAAAAGTAATTTTTGACAAGAATAATTTTCACTAAAAATTTTCAGTTAAAATTAATTTGCTTTAAGTTTCCTTTCAGAAAGAATTTTTTTTCCAAGTCAAATTAATTTTTTAAATATATTTTCACTAAAAAGTTTGATTTCCGTTTAGTTTTGTTTAAAAAACAATTAATTTTTGAAATAAAAGTTTTGAGTAAAACTATACCAAATTTGAGCATGTTCAAAATAGAGGAAATCAATTAATCCTGATCCGTATATGTTAGGAAAAAATACTTTTGCGATAAAACGAAAAAAAGGAGATTATTGAAAAATTCTCTGTAGAAAACGAACGATTATACAATTTATTAATTAATAAATATGTCATTAGCCTAGGGATCCTGTTCAGCGCACTAATTATTAATTTCCGAGTGAGATGAACAGAATTGCAATTAATATCTTTCGTTTAACTAGACTTCAACAAAAGCATTTAAAATATGAGAAGTCGAGTAAAAAGTACTGAAAATATGGCTTTTTCGTATGTCCTCACTCGCATCCCTATTCGTATATTGGCTGCGAATCATATTATATGACCGTACATGGGACAATGTTACAGGAATGCATTCGTGTTGTGTGTGTTGTGGCTGTGAAAATTAATGGATCAGAGCAGAAACATGCAAACCGACTCACATTTGCAACGAAATGCAATAAAATGCACAACAAATTGGAATCGTCCTTGTAGGAGTGCTGATAGGTCGTTATTTGGCAGAATGTGAACACGTAGCGACAGGGCGCGGGTAACAGTTTGCTGAAAATAAATAAATAATTGCATTTTTCGTTGTAAAATAGCGAACTGAGGAACTCCATTAGCGCGGCTTTTTTTTTAATAATGAATCCATCCCTGGTTATCCTATAACTCGCTCAACACCATCTTGATTATGCAATAATTTTTTTGTGCGCAATTTACTCCATTTCTGATAATTTCGAATCTTCAATTTAAGTAGAGATTCCTCATAACTACGAGGCTGTGCATTAGAAATGTTTTGAAGTCCGCACAATCTATATGGATGAATTAAGAATGGTAGTTGCGATAAAGGACACAAATAGCCATTTTCAAGGAAAAAAGTAGTCCTCGTAGTGTGAGGACCACAAGCACTTGCCACTTGGAAAAAATATACTGGGACGACTACTTATACTTTTTCATTTCGTTCCAAAGATTTACGAGAATCGTCCTTCCTATAAATACTAAATACCTTCTTGAGCGATAGCGAGATAGGTGATTTGATGAGTGCATTCAAAACAATTTAGGTTAAGGTAAGTAGATAATTAGATAGAAATTCAGTTAAAAAGTATGTCATCGTTTCAGATATTCTTAGTTCCTCTAATTATTCTTAAGATTCACTACTACTTTTTTCCACCTTATTTTCTGACAGTTGAAAAACTGGAAATATTTTTCAAAATTTTCTGACTGTAATATAATTTTTTTTCCCTGAAAAAAAGTGAAAAAAATGATTTTCGAATTATTTTTTCTAAAGATTTAATTAATTGGAAAAAAGGATTTTTTTCGTACCGAAACAAAGAAAAAACCAAATTTTATAAATTCAAATACGGAAAATGCCAATTTATATATTTGGTGATTTAGAAAGTACAGTTCTGTCATTTGACAGCTGTCAATTATTCATATTATCGAAATTGGCATTTATTAAGTTTAAGGTTTGCCATTAGATATTTTGAATCTTTTAATTATATATAGCCATGTAAAAATTATAAATATTTTCTACAAAAGTAGAAATTCTGCCGTAGTCACTTTTTGCGCTTTAAAAGTATATTAAATTGGGTAGATTCGTTAATTAATTAAATAACCATAAATAGAACTTTAAGATCTTTGTAAAAATATTTTATTCAAAAATATAATCCTTAATTTTTGGACCAACTACGGACTGAAATGTGCCAAAAAGTCATCTAAAATTACCTCAAAAGAATCAAGTTCTGTCAAAATGTTCTTAGATAATAGTTTTTTTAATTATATTATATTTTATATATAATGAAAAGATTTAAACAATAGAATAGGTTAAAAATTTTATCAAAATCTGAATTGAAAATATATTCTATTAAATTTTACTTTCCAACGTGTAAACTGGATAATCCTTTATTAGTTGACCAATAACACAAACAAAATCGAATCGGTAAGTAATAAAAGGTAAATTTCTATTATCATAAAATACTATTTGAATTACAATAATATTATTAAATTAAATTGATTGAAATTGGCCACAACTAAAATTAATAATTTGTAATAATTTCCATTCAAATGTGTTATTAATTAAAAACCAATTAAATTTTGAAAGTACGAATTTACGTGTAGTTAAATCAATCAGAAATTGTGGTTTTCTTCTATAATAATTGGACAATTAATATTTGCCAATTTGATTGGCATGAATTCGCAAAATTTATAGAATCATAAATTTTTTATTGATATGATATGAATGAAGAAAATATCCTGGAAGGGATGGTATCTTATTAGTACTTACCGAGAAAAGTTTGAAGTTTTAGTACCGGTTGGGAAATAACTTTTCTCGTAATTTGCTCAAAATATTATTTGAAATAATTATTTTAAATTCTTTTGAGAAAAAATAAGCAGCTAATGTGATAAGTCATCGTAAGATTGTGGCGGATAATAAATCGATAAAAAATGGATGAAATTATTTCATATCAAATGGAAATGTTTCTTTTATTATATCAATAATATATGATATTAGTCAGTCCTAGTTTAGAAAATGCCAAAATTTGGATCTGCGTCCTGTTTAGATCAAATATTTTTTCTGATTTCCACTAAGAGGATTTTCGGCCACAACTATTTTCGTTTTCAAGCGTTCATCTCCATTCTTATGACAAGCGCATCCTAGTTCCGCAATATTCCACTCCGTAAAGAGAGCTGTGTGCATCAAAACTCAAAAACACAAGTTCATATGGTTGTGATTACATTTAAAATCTGTACTGCATGCAGCACTGGACCACATCTCATATTCTGAAGTCGCTACGCAGCGACAGTGCTGCCACAACACTAACTAAACGCCACAATAAATTTGACACGAATTTGACCAAAAATTTGACTTCTGCCGGCAGGACGATATCCAATTTTTATGTTTTTTTTTTGAATTTTAAGGTAAATAAATATTATTCAGTTTTTCTTGTAATTTGTTTTCGAAATTGGGCATTAGTGCGATTTTTACTACGAAACAAATATGTTCCGATCCGCTGGATTTTTACTACCCAAAAAAATATGTTTAGACCATGAATATCCATGCATGACCCGCAAAATTTCATTAAATATTTGTACGATGTTTGACAGAAAATAAATGAGATTTATTTTCATTTTATTTTCATACACATTTCAGATAAGTTCTCTTGGACGGCTTTGCATCGGTGGAGGCGTTATTTACACTTTTCGTAGAAGTGCTGCAAGGCTTTAACTGCAATTGTCTTCAGATTCAGTTGATGAAGATGGCCGAGTAGCAGAGGATGTTGTTATGATGGACTATCCAAATTTTTGCAATGTGCGATCAAGGTTATTTCTACTCACTACTCATCAGCTTCAATATTAATCAACATTGTCATAAGACTTCGATGTTGAAGACCTCCCTGCGCGAGAAAGTCTTTCACTGCTGTTCGGACCACGAAATATGTGCTCTTGGCCACGTTGCAACTTTTTGCAAGTCACACTCACGGATTTACCAAGCTTAACACAAAATTTGATGACACATCATTGCTCCAAATTTTGCTGTTCCATTTTTTTTTGTAGCGCACTACAAAACATAACTTTACTTATGACCCCCTATAGGGTCGTATAGTTATTGAAAGAGGTTGAAACTTTTACTGCACGTCTACAAGGGACTAACATACAAGTTACGAGTATGTGGAGGGGATGCAATTAGTGATGTGAAATTGCTCGCAATAATGCTAGTATCATTAATTTTTCGACATACCTTGTTTATCCTCAGTGACAGTGGGCCTTTTGCAGTTCTGGAGACAGTAGCCAATTCTATATCTACAATAGCTCGAACAAAATATCACAAGATGAAACTTTAAGGTTTTTAAGGAGTTCGCTTAGTGTAAAGTCTTTAACAGTCTCCCAAAGTAAATTAAGTGCAGAAATAAAATAAAGGATTATGCTCGCTAATAGAGCCTTATTTAGTATGAGCAAAATATTTTGGTTCAAATTAATTGTACGAATGATCAAAGTGTTAAGACACACGTGATTAAAGATGCACGTGTATGTTGTGAAAGAAAGGTCCTTCGAGAAATTGCTGGCTCTGTTTGTGAAGATAGAAACTGGATTATTAGATATAATAAAGTCCATTGGGAAGGTGATGTTTTACAAAAGATACGAATTAATAAAGAGGGGATCTTCTTCGGAAATGTACAAGCAATTGTACTGTTAAATGGAAGGGCTGCCCCCTAAATAAAATTTATGTTTTAGGAATTTTAAACTATGGCCAACTTCTTATGATGCTGCCCAAACCTATAAATTATTGTAGTGCCGATAAAAAAAAATAATAATACTCCCACAGCTAAACGTGTTAAAAAAGAAATTTCCAAAATATTCTGTTATAATATATATTTTAACATAAACTGGAGTGAGTGCAAATATCAGTGGATAATAAAAAAATAATTTAGAGAAAAGCTGGTAAGGGCGTTATTCCGGGATAATTTTTCATTAGTGTTTTAAGAGCGTGGCTATATATCCTTAAAATTATAATGAAAATGTATGAAAAGGAAACAATTTTTGATCCTTTTTTGTTGTATGAATCATAAAACGGTCAGTTATGATTATAAATATAATAAACCGGAATAAGTATCATAACTAATATGGTTGGTATTAAAACATGAAATTAAGATTCCCTACGCTCAATATGGTCTCTGGATTAGAAATATCTCCCCACTCGCCATTCCGCTTCTGAATTATTTCCTGAAGTCTGTCTGTTATGTTTCTTCCACTCACTTCATCATATTTATATAAAAGCCATTATAAAAATTAAAAACAATACAAAAAAACCCTTCAAAGACTAATTTTATTTAAATATTAATAAAAATCGTTAATTATATCATTACATGCATAAATGAATGGTTTTCATAAATTTCTATTCAAGAAATATGTTCAAAAAAATAACTGCTCTACATATGTATATATGGGCACATATTCATTCCCATGGATGTATATATATATATAAATATATATGCATTCAAATAAAAACATATAAAATAAGCCCATAAGATAGGCACTTATAATTATATTTGTTATTACTTTATTTTTATTTTTATTTATATATTTTTTTTCACAGCAAATGGTTGATTGTAAAACCTTCTAAAATAATTGTAAACAGTAAGGAAGGAAGGATTCAGTTGTTACCTGAGCTGAGTACATATAATATAATATTTTTGATGAATGGTAAAAATTGTACGGCAATGAAAGAAGTAAAAAAAAAATAATTTTTGACGGGTAAGAAAAATGGTAGAAAAAGTTTCATCAACAAAAACTGGAGAGAAAACAGGAAAAAAAATTAAAGAATAAAATTTTTATTGAAATTTTCATTTCATTCCTTAGCCTTAAACAGGATGAATGATAAACGAAACAGCATGAACAGAGCGTGTAAATATTACATGTGTTGCGTTACTGTTAACAGTTCGTCTGTTTCAAGTACGATTCTTGCAGATTATCACCTGGACAGGTTGTTGGCGGCGGTTATTATTATTATTATTATTATTATTATTATTATTATTTATGTTGTTGTAGTTGTTGATGGTGGTAGTACTGACATAAATTGTATTTGCAATTATCAATACAAAACAGTAGCTGTGAGCAGCTACTGTTGACTTATGGCTGCTGTGGTAGATTTAGTTGAAAGGATCAGAAAGGAGTCTTTCACAAAAACATGTCATATTGAAGGGATAAATAAAATTTAGGTTGATCATCTATTTACATAAATGCTAAGTTGTAAACTTGTTTGCTTTCTTGTTTACTGATTATGATTGAGTTTATGCACGCGCAGATGAGATATTTGGTTAGTCATCTGAAGCGCAACAATCATAACAATGAATATGGCGTAATTAAAACTCACTAAAATTCACTAGTATCACAATAGGATAAAATTGTAGGTGAATCCTTTGCTTAATTCCTGTTCATGTATAAGCGAATATGTGCAAATAGGATTTAATGGAGCAACACGTCAAAAAGTTTACGACGACGCTCAAGAAGTCAATTTAATTCTATACAATATTCGTCTACTGTCTTTTGGTATTGTACAAATTATTTATTACTGTTTAAATTTATCACCAAATTAATGTGAGTATATTTAATAAATTTTTTTTTTTAAATTATAAATAAAGGAATAATTACTGGAAATGCTATAATTCATTACAAATTAATATGGTTTGTTTTTCTTAAAATTAATCAGGTTTACCAATTTTTTTAAAAAGTCATATCAGAAGTTGGGCTATGATCAAAATAATAGTCTTTTGTTTAACGATTGTATTGTAATGTTATTTAACGTAACTTATCTGTCATTAAACATGAAACCACGAGTCGCCTACGACCATAGACATTCAGTTATGCTCAATCAGCGCAGCACCAGTTATTGCAGTTTACAGTCAAGCCGATCACTCTGTTTTTTTATCTAAGCTACTATTATCCTATCTAAGCTACTATTATCATAAGCAGTAACAGCCTGTCCGAAGATTAACCATAACCACCTAAGCCGCCTCACCAATGTCGAGCACAGTATATTTTAACACCATAGGTTATCCTATTCCCGTGGCACAAATTTTTGTTTTAAGAGTACTTCGGTTATTTGTACTTTGCTTATTGAGCCACGATAAGGCACCTTGTAAATTCCTAGACCGCTAAGCCGGCTCGGATACGAGGGTTTACCAAAACCCGAAAGTACAACCGGAAGCGACCTTGGTCTTTCACTCGGTTGTAGCCAACTTATCTATCATTCACAAAGTCATTCATGCATCATTCTAGCTCTACTCTCAAACAGTGCCACGGCAAATCTATTCAGCCATCTATACTAAAACTCCGTATAGGCCGCCTCAATGAGGACGTGCTTTGTACTCTCCTTAGTCGAACTAGAAAGGAATCTAGCCTCCGCAGCTAATCCACGCCTATTCAGAAACCCTTTCATAGTGCCGTGAGTAAATACCTAAGAGACAGGCCAAATTCACAAAGCACACGTTCGAAGTTTAACTCCCATTTACACTCTCATCTCATCGGTGTTGCCATAATGCATACATTTTATTCAGGACTTGTACAAACCCCTGGAGTTGACTAAGATCCTGAAGCTCTTCATTCATAATCGAACAACCAGCAAGCGGGATGCTTCTACGGTGCACCTCCAGGCTCCACAGGATTTTTCCAATAAGAACTGGTTCTACAACAGTCCAGCTTGCATACCTCCAGATTTCACGGGTTGACACGGTTCTACATACATTCCAGCACGTATACAATGCCAAACGTTGCACAAAGTTAATATTTAACCTTGCATACACGTAATGCATAATGTCACCCCATACACAGGTCGTATACATGGAACACGGGCCAAACATACTCTTGTACAGAACTTGGTGAACTTTGGATCGGAAACCCCACTCCTTGCAACTCAGGCTTCGGCACCACTATGCCAACCTAGCAGGCCACACGTCCCCTTAGATGTTCTAAGTGAGCCTCTCTTAATCTTCACACCAAGATGACGCACCTCCTATGCGTATCGGACCCCTACAGACAGCAACCGATTGTTGAGCGACCTATTGGGCACCAAAAATTCCCTCAGTAAGATGCACACAGTATTTCTCCCTGAAACATTCACCCCCATTAGATTGCCGCATTCACACACCTACAACGCAGGCCTACTATCCCCCTCAATCACTGGCAGAAGATCATTGTTGTATGCGATCACACCGCAACAGGTCTCCTCCAACTGCATTATATTGTTCATTGAAGCAGTCAGAAAATCTTATACATTGTTAAGGCGGAACACATTATTATTATTAATTGTCACTACAATCATTTAAGGACTTAGAACTCCTTAAAAGTTCTTCTTCTATTGACAGCTTTCTCCTCAAAAATTCTTAATACACCGAGTCTATTTAAGGTCAACTTGGCGAAGCCCTTCCATGTTAGAAGAGGTCTACAACTTTAACATCGCCCAACTAGGTTTTCGGCGAATATTCCTTTTACCTCTGATGTGTTCTTACCAGCGCATCCTTGCTTTTTATATCTTCATAGATAAGGTCATAATTAAGGTCTTATTTATCTCAATCATGAACACCCGTGCAATAAATTTAAACTAAAATATTTTGATCAAGCCAAAAAAGCCACTACAAGCGAATATGAATCTTCGCTTTCTTCCCGCAATTAATTTTTTTTTGGGATTCTATTTGAGACCCTAAACAAAAGAACTCTCAAAGATTAGTGATTTCAGCATAGCTCATATTTTTCTAGATGGATTTAGAAGATTACAAGAGCTCCCCTTACATTTTTAGACGGATTCAGAAGATTACAAGAATATATGGCGTTCACAAAGGAAAATTGCATCTTTTTGGCGAGATCCGTTTTAATTGTTCGAAAAGTTAGGAAGATCCTGCCACCAACCTTTAAGGCTATTCCAAAATTTATTAAGGTCATTTTGGATGTACTGATGAGTTTTTCCAGGATACCAATTTCTGGTATAAGCTATTTGGAAGTCAACAAACAGATGATGAGAGTTAACTTGAAATTTTTGGGTCTATGCCAGAATCTTGTTGATCGGCCCAGTCTATGGATAAAAGGAGCGGTCCCAAATATTCACTAATGATGTTTGGACAAACATTTTTATCCCACATTATTAAGACTTATAACTTTATAGCTGGAGTATTCTAATTTATGGTCCTTTTTATAGATTGGACAAATAAGTTTAAGGCCCATGGTCCCCTCGATTGACATCAATTCTTTCAGCCATACTATACTCTCTGTAACATTTGGTATCTGTATTTTTCCAAATAGGCTCTTTATGTGTATTATCAGAGTCCAGTACTTTTTTATCCTTAATTTTTGTGGTGACGGCTGAGATTTCTTTTAAGGTGTGAGCTTATGGGCTCTTTAATATTTCGTAAAAAACGGGAATAAATATCATAAAGGAGCGGACCAAAGATCAGCTGTGAAGGGAGATATTTTTAAATGTTCAGCATTTGCTGCTAATTGAAAATAATTTTGAGAAAGGTATGATCTTGAAATAATATAGTATAAAGAGCAGTGCAGGATTGATGCCAGAGACACGATTAAAGGCGTGTTAACATGCCAATAAAATACTCTTTCTGCTCAAAAGAGGACGCAATGAAATCAACTGCACAATTTTGGAGTGTTATGACCGAAAACCAAATTGGTGATCGGGTGTTTATTTTGGCATCTCTTAAAAGCGGATTAGTTCAAAAAATTTCCAAGGATTGCAAGTAAACTAATAGGCCTATTTAATAATAGAGAATTTGCTGATTTATTTTTGATTTAATATTAAAAAATGTAAACTTTTATTTTGGCCAATTCGATGGATTTGCCATATTCCCGAGTAACGATTAGACTAATTCCAATATTTTCCTTATCTAATTAATAGGTATTTTCATTAAATTACAGATTATAAAGAAATAATAATAATTTAAAATTTATTATATATTATATCCTGTTTTGATATTTAGCCAGTTACCAGCTGAAAATACAATTTGAAACGTTTCTGCCGTGAGAAACGAAACAAAAGCATTCAAGGGTGTACGTTTTTGTCGTATATATGCACAGCTAAAGGTATGCCAGGATAGGGAAAATAATTCACTCAAATCACATGACAAGGACTCGTGTACGCTGAAATTCATTTCGACACTAACCATTTGGGAAAGTATTTAGAAAATTACGAATGAAAATTTCATTTAATGGTGGAAAACTAATTGGAAGTTGTTAAATTTGAGTAAATTCAACGTAAAAATTAGTTTCATCCCTTTTAATGGTAACAGTATGGAAAATACTGTGTATTCGGATTAATGCTAAGAAAATGTAGAAAGACGATGAAATTTGAATCAGAGGAAGAGATTGTGGTTCAGATGAGGAGATGTTAGATATCAAATGGAGAAAGTCCTTTATGAAATATTGCTTAAAATGTTGCAGAATACGTGTCCTTTCTCGTACGAGTAAAGGATTGTATTCTAGTATGCAAGCGAATTTAGTTGTTGGTAAAGTCTTCTTGCCATTCTCTTCTATATCCCGATTGCCAACTAATACCAGCAAAGAAATTTTTATTCACCTTTCATAATATCCCTAGAGCAAGGCCCTTTTCATAAATTCCTGAAGAGATTTGTTAATTTTCGCGTGAAATTTTGATGATGAATTTTCCCCGTTGTCAACTTGAACAACTTAAGTGGTGTTCGTCTTTGTTTTTTCTTCTGCCTGCTTCTCTTGGCAAAATCTTCATTGTGTGTTAATGAAAATTTTGCATTTGTCCCAAATTACGTTTACACTAACCCAGAGTGTGTTTCTTATTTCTACAGCAGTGAGAGAATAGTTTCTAACTCAACATTGGGAATTGTAGTTTTTTTTTTAAGAATATCAATTTTTTTAATACTTTTTAGAAATATTTGTACTAAAATTTAAATTAATAACGCTATGACAATTCAATTCAGGTCATTTGGCGACAAAAGTAGAGCACAAAGGGTCTATGGCACTTGCCACATTACAATGTACAAAATTGATTAAAAGCATAGAAAAGGGACTTAGTTTAGGAGTGCCAAATTCATATAACTGACAAAAATATGAAGTAGGCTTTGGTTTCAATGATTTTGTTGGCAACACCGACTTTGGAAGACCTTAGCGTCATTGATATTAGAAGAAGTAGATAGAAAAGTTGTCATAAGTTGAAGTAATATTTTCAAACACTACATTTGCCAGCCCTAGACCGGGTCCCTAGTTATTTTGGCGCTGATGAAATTCCTAAAGAATATCGCTCAAACCACAAATAATAAAGTCTACATTATCCAGCATTGACTCTTTACAGTGGGTCTAAAACTTGTACTAAAAATCTGAAGCAGTACTAGTGACCAGTAGGAGAATAAAGGAGATTGTCAGTCTAACCATCGGTGATTGCGAAATTATTTCACAGTTATTGCTTCGATACATGTGAGCTCAGATACAGGGCAGGTTGAACTCTAGCGGACATCTAAAAATGAATTAATAGGCATTATGCCTAGCAATGAAGATACTATCTGTAAAATCGAGAACATGCTGCAAATCGAGATGGCAACGATATTGGGATCTGTCGACTAAAGAAAGATGGCCGGATTATCTCATTCCTTTTAGAGCCACGTTGAATGGAAGAGGTCATGGAGAAATGAGTCACTATATATCCTAATTTCTGACAGAATATGAAGGATAGAAACGAGATAGTGATGAGATGGTAACAGCATTGCGATCTATACGACTAAAGAAAGATGGACGCTTCACCTCATTCCTGAGAAAGCCACGTGGAACGGTAGAGGTCATGGAGAAATAGACCAACAGGTACGCTAATTGATACTGTAGAGATGGCAACGGCATTGCGATCTGTACGACTAAATAAAAATGGACGCATTATCTCATTTCTGACAAAGCCACGTGGAACATGGAGAATTGGGTCACTATGTACCCTAATTTCTGACAGAGTATGAATAAAAAAGAAAAGAGTTAGTGGCGATACGGTTACAGCATTTGTGATCTGTACGACTAAAGAAAGATGGACGCATCATACCATTCCTGATAGTGCCACGTGGAACGGTAGAGGTCATAGAGAAGAGGACCGCTATGTACCCTAATTTCTGACAGAATACGAAGAATAGAAACGAGATAGTGGCGAGATGGCAATGGCATTGGGATCTATACGACTAAAGAAAGATGGACGCTTCACCTCATTCCTGAGAAAGCCACGTGGAACGGTAGAGGTCATGGAGAAATAGACCTACAGGTACGCTAATTGATACTGTCGAGATGGCAACGGCATTGCGATCTGTACGACTAAATAAAAATGGACGCATTATCTCATTTCTGACAAAGCCACGTGGAACATGGAGAATTGGGTCACTATGTACCCTAATTTCTGACAGAGTATGAATAAAAAAGAAAAGAGTTAGTGGCGATACGGTAACAGCATTTGTGATCTGTACGACTAAAGAAAGATGGACGCATCATACCATTCCTGATAGTGCCACGTGGAACGGTAGAGGTCATAGAGAAGAGGACCGCTATGTACCCTAATTTCTGACAGAATACGAAGAATAGAAACGAGATAGTGGCGAGATGGCAATGGCATTGGGATCTATACGACTAAAGAAAGATGGACGCTTCACCTCATTCCTGAGAAAGCCACTTGGAACGGTAGAGGTCACGGAGAAATGAACCAATATGTACGCTAATTTCTGATAGGATATGAAGGAAAGAAACGTGATAGTGTCGAGATGGCAAAGGCATTGCGATATGTACGACTAAATAAAGATGGCCGCATTATCTCATTCCTGACAGAGCCACGTGGAACAGTAGAGGTCATAGAGAAGAGGACTACTATGTAACCTAATTTCTGAGAGAATATGAAGGATAGAAACAAGATATTGTCGAGATGGCAATAGCATTGCGATTTGTACCACTAAATAAAGATGGACGCATGATACCATTCCTGATAGTGCCACGTGGAACAGTAGAGGTCATAGAGAAGAGGACTACTATGTAGCCTAATTTCTGAGGGAATATGAAGGATAGAAACAAAATATTGGCGAGATGGCAATAGCATTGCGATTTGTACGACTAAAGAAAGATGGACGCATAATACCATTCCTGACAGTGCCACGTGGAACGTTAGAGGTCATGAAGAAATGGCCAACTATGTGCCCGAATAACTGGCAGGATATGGGTGCTGCAAGGCATACCTATTCCGATTTAACGTTCCGTCCCATAATTGAGGACACAAATAATAATCTTTTCCACTGTCCGCTGCTTACAGGATTAAGAAAGAAACTACAAAAAATAACGTCGTAGCATCTCAGGTATGTTGAAGTGCAGTAGCTAAATATGCAACAAGAGTAATCAGGAAGCTTCGTTATAAGGAAAGAGTAAGAAAAGACTATGTTTCTGTTTAGTTAAGATAATAGACTTGACGTGATTTTTCTCGACTTCAAGTAATGCCTAATGGTGGTCCCATGCGGAGCTATACTTGAACAACAGAGAGTTAGTTATAATGGGTGCATATCCTGAGCCATCTTTACTATGTCTTATATATATCTCTGACATTAAGGTATTATTGTAATAAAAGGATCAAAACTGAGACGTCGGCAATGGATTGATTTAGCATACTTGTCCGAAGCCCTTGGTTGTTACGTTACTAAAAATTATATCGCACTTTCACAAAAAGTACAGGACCTTGTTAGCAATTTCTTCTTAATGCCAAAAAAAAGGATCAACTATAATATCGTTTTTGGATAATTTGCAAATATTGAAATTTCCATAAAAAAATTGTTTTCAATATTATTTAAAAAATTTCAACCATTTTCATTTTGGAACTTGTTGATTTATTAACATTAAAAAAATTGGATAAACTCCCAACTTAAGAACCTACCCCCACACACTTAGACTATTGTGATTTTTTTCCATTTTTACACCAACTAAAATCTGAACTGATCATAATACTTGCAAGAGAAATGAATGCTGTGAAAATTTAGATAAAATCACAACAAATTGAATGCAAGAATTGCCGGTTGTTGTAACTTGCAAAGCTAATTTATTTGTTGCTTTGGATCATCCTTGACAGTACATCCACATCTGTTCGGTTAATTCCTTTCCCTATTCTTGTCTGTGGCACACAATATTTTGGAATTCGTTTGGAATCTTGTTGCTCTTGTTGTATACAAGAACTTTCTTCTGATGCATTTCTATTCAACAAATCTTGATGATTTTGTTCGTGACTCAAATACAGATTCAGTTGGTATTACTCTGCGGTTATGGGTTTATTTTCTGTTACTATTCTGAGTGTTACTAACAACTCTTCCCTATTCTATTCCCATTTCGACACAATTTTCTCTTTATTATGGTTGACGAAAATTGCACAATAAATATTTATTCAAGTCAAACGACATCAGGATTATAAATGAAGAGGAAAACAAATTTTAGTGTTTAACGAGTTTTGTTGGTATTGCAAATAAAAATTTGTTGGTATTTTTAAAAAAAAATTACTTTTTATTTTCAGTAATATTTGAGATATTTATTTTGATTTTATTTTTTAGAAGAGTTCTATTTTGTAGAAAAGTCAAATTTTTATCACTAAAAATACTGTAAATCGGAAAGTTTGAAATGGGAAAGAATAAATAAAATTGTAGCATTGATAGCCGATTGCATTTCAGGGATGAATTAGGGGTGCGCATTGGTAAATATTGGATAAGAGCCAAAATTATTTCGATGGTAGATTTTTTATGTTGAAGTGGCTAAATGCGGGTAGATGTGACTAGATCTCGGTGTTGGCTCAATTCTGGTCCATCCTAGCAGCCGTTAGGGATTCGACACATTTTTCTTTTTAGACCATTTAACGTTGTACATTTTGATCATTTATTTCTAGCATCGTTTTAGTTTCGGTTTCTAGGCAAAATCCTGATAATTTATCTCACTTTGCATCGAACTACGAGTATTAAAGGGTCTTTATTCTACGGTATATATTCGTATAAGTGTGATGATAAGTAAATTAGTTCATAAAATTGAACATTTAATTTATAGTATTATGAGAATCAATAATTTTGTTGAAAACTCTATTAGGCATTTCCTTCTTTTTAATATATCAATGAAAATGTGTCGATTTTCAAGAGGAAAATTTAAAGAAATGGTTATCCAATTTGTGTTTTGGAAAGTATATTTAAATAAAATGTATTTAAAATATAGATTTGATAAGAATTTTATTTTATTCGATTACTTAAATATAGCCATTATCTATTAATTATAACAAAATTTTAATGTATGTGATTTGACTTCTTGCAGGACTCGTTTATTTTGAGGTAGTTTTCGATGACATTTTTGCATATTTCGGTCAGTAATTTGGCATTAACTTAAAGGATGTTGATTTCTAAATACTCATAATTTTTAAGATTATCGATTATTAAGTTTAAGACTCCCAAAAAAAGTTCAACGGCATCCAATCACGTGATCTTGGAAATCAATTGACATAAACAAATTTCAAAATTATGCGTATCTGGAAACATTTTGCGCAGTAAAGCAAACATTTGTTAGGTAGTGTAGCTTGTGGTATCGTTTCGTTAAAACTACATATAATAAAGATTACAATACGGTCATAGCTGTCAGAATTTTTACTATACGGTCATAGCTGTCAGAATTTACGGTAACGGTCTTTTCTTCTTCATTTTCAAAGAAATACCGACCAATACAGATTAAGACAAAAATCTGCAATGGACAGTCACTTTTTTTAAGGAAATAACTTTTGCACAGTTATTTTTGGATTTTTTTAATTTTTATAATTGATGTATCCATCAAGCGAAAAATGAGCTTCATCGCTGAATAAAATTTTGCACAAAACGTGGCTATGGTAAAAAAATTGTATAAAATGTGGCTACATTTGTAGAAACTTTTCAATTTAATAGTAAAATGGTAAACCTCAAGCTAAATATCTAATTTCTCAATTAATATATATTTTTAACTGTTTTTAAAGGACATGGCTATACTTTCCGAACTATAAAATGAATAACTCTTTATATGTATAGAGTTTTCCAATAAGAGTGATATGATTTCTAAGTGCCGTTTCGGCCACTTTTAATATGTTATGATCTATCTTTTTTTTTCATTGTATTCAGTAATTCTTACAATTTCATTATGAAAAGATGGACGCAAGAACAACGTTTTACAATTTATTCAATTTTATTATCAAAATAATCGTTCTCCAATTGCAACTTTTCGTGCGCTTTTGCCATTTTATGGTCGTTAAAATTTTGGAGCGTACATTTCCAAATTATTAAAATTTTGGTAATAATCGTCCAACTGTGCTCGCTATTCGCCGAATTGTTAAAATTTTGGAGCGTACATTTTCTTTACATAATGTTCAAGTGCCAATAAGATAAAGAACCGCTCAAAGTAATGAAAATATTGCTGCCGGTCAGGCAAGCGTTGCTGAAGACCGAAATTTGTCGATTCCAAGACGTTCTCAAGAATTGGGACTGTCTCAAAACACAACCTGGCGGATTTTGAGAAAGGATTTGGGCTTGTATTTGTATAAAATTGTTATCACTCAAGAACTGAAACTATTGGACCACCATAAACGTCGTGAATTTGCTGATTTTGTCTTGGAACAACTCGAAAACAATAACGATTTTTTTAAGAAAATCATCTTCTCCGATGAGGCTCACTTTCGTCTGAGTGGTGCGGTAAATAAACAAAACTGTCGATTTTGATGCGAAGAAAATCCACAAATTATTCATGAACACCCATTACATTCACCTAAATTGATAGTTTGGTGTGGTTTTTGGTCTGGTGGAATCATCGCTCCGTACTTCTTTCGAAATGAAGCTGGTAACACCGTTACTGTCAATGGAGAGCGGTATAGATCGATGATAACCAACTTTTTATGACCGAAATTGGAAGAAGTTGATCTTGACAACATCTGGTTCCAACAAGACGGGGCTACGTACCACACAGCACATGCAACAACCGAATTATTGCGAGAAAAGTTTGGGAATTCGATTATTTCAAGAAATTGTGACTTTGAATGGCCTCCAAAAAGTTGTAATTTAACACCATTAGACTATTTCTTATGGGGTTATTTGAAGTCATTGGTCTTTAGCAATAAACTACAATCTCTCCAAGCTTTAGAAGTCAATATTGAACGTGCTATTCATTATATACTACATGATTTAGTGGAAAAAGTGCTCGAAAATTGGGTTCATCGAATTCGTTCCTGCAAAAGAAGTCGTGGAGGCCATTTGAATGACGTTTTATTCAGAACTTAATTGTATCGATTGTAATTCACATTAAATAAAAAACATTTGAATTTCCTTAACAATTAGTGTGTTTTTTTTTAAAAGCAATCATATCACTCTTATTCGAAAACCCTTTATAAGGGTTCCAAAAACAAGGAAGTTCAGGGTAATAAAAATGGAACGCTACGCGAAAGAACGATGCGTTTTCATTGTTGAGCAATAGTTTAAAAATAATAAAGGTTTGGCAGATGAAGTTCGAACAAATTCATTTTCAGCGATGAGGCTCATTTTTATCTTGATAGCTTGGTTAATCGACAAATTGATTGCAGTTGGGGCTCAAGCACAACGCTTACTATTTGCTGCGGATTTAGGGCTGGAGACATTATCGGACCATTTTTCTTCGAAAATGCAGCTGCTCATTTTTGTACCGAAATTGTATGATATGGCTGTGAATGACATGTGGTTTCAACAATACGGTACCACATACCACACAGCCTGAGAAAAAATTCAATTACAGCATAAGTATTTCACTTTTTTCCTACCTTTTGAAAACTTAATTTTTTTTTGCATTCAACATAAAATCAAATAGGTTTAAAAATTTCTAATAATTATTATATAATAATAAAATGGAAAAGGAATTATAATAAATTGAATTTATTGTAAAATGTTATAATTTTCCATGATAATTTTAATTTTCATTTGCGAAGAAAAATATAGTAAAATCGATGAAATTGAATGAAAATAACTGTGGCCACAGGCGTGCCCAAAATAAATCCCAAATAGCAGAAATGAAAAGTTTCCATTGTTTGGTATACAAAAGTCGGAATTTCATATTGAATTTTAATTCGACTTCAATTCAATTAAATCACTTTCTTGTATATAATTAAAAACCGATGCTGTTAATCCATTTCGAGTGTTTTTGATTTGCTACCCAAAAAGTATGTGTTATAGGCTGTGAAAAGGCTTACTTACTTATACAAATTCCAAAACAAAATACTTTATTCATATTAGGAAATATGGTGTGAGGGTCTTTAAGGAAGGAACCGGAGATATCCTGCTATTTACAGTTTGTTGGTGGATATAATAAAATGAAATTTTCAAAGGAATTACTCTCACTTCCTATAGTATTTATCGTTTAAAGATATTGGAGGCAAATATCTGGAACAAATGTTAAGACGGAAAACGTCTTGAAATCCTTTTACGGTCTTAATCTGCTTTGGTAAGACTTGGTTGGTACGAATACTTTGTATTATGCTGTGCTATATCATATTCTATATCTTATATCTAAATCGTTTGCCACGTCATCTACCTAAATACATATATACATATACTCCGTACTTGACTTAACGATTAGGGAATGAGACCCTTAATTTTAAATGTTCTGTAATCAACTGAAACGCTTACAAAAAAAAAAAAATAACGCATACAAACACCATATCGAATTAAGGGTGAATTGAAATAACAGTTATTCAAAATGTGGAACCAATTTTAAAGGACAGAAAAAAAAATTCCCACATTCCATAATACACATTTTAATCCTATTTGTTTAAAATTTTCTGTTTTTGAAAATAAAAAAAAGGGGTTGAAATTTGCTATCGAAAATAGAGAAGAATTTTGGTAGGGAAAATAAGGGTAGAAATATTTTATAAGTTAAGGCAAAACTTTGTAAATAAAAATGTATCAACTGTTTAGGTTATAAAATATAATTTTCACTTTGGATTTGTTCAAGTTGCTGTTGTAAGGTTTTTGCTTTGAAAATTTACATTTTCTCTGGCCCTGCCGCTTACGTAGACGAATTATCGCCTCTTTATATTTTAACTATTTAATTATGAAATTAAATCCTGTTTAAATTATTAATTATATTATTTATTATCCTTAGAAAATATATGTAGTTTTATTGGACAAATGATAATAATAATTCTGGACATTTTTTTATATGCAAGATTATCAGTTTTGTAGTTCGGAAAAAGTAACTCTTTAATTTCATATTTTTTAAAAATTTATATCCCTTTGAACTAGGATTTATTTAGAATAATGCTTGCCAATTTTTAAAATGGATTTTTAAACTAAACATAAAAGACAATACGCTCAGGATTCTTATTTATTTTAACGATATTTCTTCAACGATGAGGTTCTATTTTGTTTGTTTGATAATTAATTCGTACATATGAGGCTCCAAAAATCCACAAATATCTCCAAAAAGCTATTGTATCTAAAAATAGTGACTCTGTGATATGCACTTTGGTCTGAAAGTGTTATTATCCTTTATGCACTTTGGTCTGAAACGACAGTTGCCGTCAATTCTAAGCGCTAATTGTCATATGATAACTGATATTTTTCACCTGAACTTGAAGATTTTAATTTAGATCATATTTAGTTTTAATAAAATAGTGCTAATAGGAAAAATATTGGCTTTTGATAATTGAAAAAAACAACATCCGTCAAGCAGTAGCCGCTTTTTACCAGAAATAGGCAAACAAGTCATTAAAAATTACCTCAAAAGAATCGAGTTCTGAAAGCAATCTTGTAACAATAATTTTAATAATAATAAATTTTATACATAATGGCAAAATTTTAACAATATTATAAAATAAAAATATATTCGAAATCTAATTTTTAAGTGAATTTCATTAAATGAGTACTTTCCATAGCGCAAATTGGATAAGAAATTTATTGGTCTAAAGTACATTTGAAAGGTTTAAATTAATTTGTCGTTTGTCATTTTTACACGTTTTCTTTATAGATTAAAATATTTTTTTTCTCAATTTATTATACGAAAATATCTTTATTAAAAAGATTTGCTATTAGTGTTGAAAAATGATTTTGTTCTAGACGAACGCCATCCATCCACGATATTAGCCCAAATCGCACGATCTCCAAGGACAATTCACACATCCACGTTGTTCCCAAAATCAAATGGATCGAATCTTGTATTAAGTTTTATGATAATAATACTATTCATAATGACAAAAATTAAGCAATATAATAAAATAATATATTTAATAAAAATTTGTATAGAAAATTTCTTTATTTAAATTTACTTTCCAAAGCGCAAATTGGATATTCTATTTTCTATTCGAACAATTCGATTATAAATTATTTTCCTTACTTCCACATTAAGTGAATTATTTTATAAATTATAATATTTCATAAATTCTACTATAATGTAACAATAAGTAATGTTACAAAATTCTACAATAAGAAAAGTACGAAAATGTTGGTGTGAACAAATTTGAAAATGATTACTTTTAAAATTTGATTAATTCAATGCTGGTAACACTAATCACTTTAAAATGGATAGAAAATTATTCGTAATCAAACGACATCAATTTTATTGTTCTATAAATAATATAGTTCAGAAGATAAGCGCACACAAATAAATTTGGTACAGGGTATGTCCGTTCTCCTAATATCGAAAATTGGCTGTACCCTTTAAGGAGTTGAGAATCCTCCCCCTTCCCCCACTAATACGATTTTTTGCATGATAATGAACCAAGAAATCATGCCTATTTTGCTTTTTATCCTGAATCCTGTTCTTTTTTTTACATAAAAATAAAGACAATCTATCGCTTTCTACTTCATCGAAAGATTAATGCAACTTCAGAAGTGGAAGATGCAGTGCTAAAAAAAATGAACAACAAACACCGGTTGCCTAGTAATTCCGCACGAAATTCATTCATCCCCTTTGAGTGAAAAACTTCAAATTGCCGAAAAACAGGGTGAATATTAAAATGGAGTTTTGTATGGGAAAACCAGGTCGACGACTTGTATTTGAAAGTTTAGAAGCTGTGCTGCCATTGGAGACTTTGAATACAGATTATTCGTATTTTAGAATATGAAATGGATTTAATAATTAATTCCGATGAGAATTACTTGTGTTTTGCCTATTGGCAAAATTGCTTCTAAACACGATTCAACTGAATGTGAAGATACTTGTTTGCGTAAACGGAAATAGCACCATTGATGGTACATACCACGTTGCAGTTATTGTTTTTCTATTGAGTTCTTGACCGGAAGGGAGGCTAAAAAAAACTTCGATTTCAAAACTTCAAGTCCACCTCGGCTTCGTCGTTAGTGCATACCTGTAAGACGAGTAAATATCTTACCTGGTCTTCCACTGCACACCAACTAGCAACGCAAAGCCAACCATCCAACCAGACGCCCAAATTTTTTCGAACAGAATTTTCCATGTGAGAATGAGTATTTACTGGGGATGGAGCTGTGTATGAATGTTTGATATTGGCATGTGTGCTCGGGGCAATTTAATAAAGTTATGGTACGGTACAGACCTGTAAAGTGTTAACCCTCGTATATTTGTCCCATTCGTTCTACATTTGAAACTATAATAACCTTACGTGACACTTGATAATCATCCCTTGCCATCCTAATACTTCAGGAATTCTCTGTACACTCCCACTCATCCCATTTTCGGTTTAGCCGTTCAGTATCCGTCGAGTCAAATTTTCCTACCCCACACGTTCTTGTTGCTTCATATCTCACAGAATCCTTCCTCGTCGGTCGTATGCCCCTTAACAGTTCCCTTAGTCTTCTCCCTGTTGAATACAGTAGACCAGAATACACCCCCGGATATCGTTTCATATTCTCTTAACCGTTCCTTACTCTTCTCCCTGGTGAATACAGTAGACCAGGATACACCCCCGCCTTCAGGAGGTGAATTTAGCAGGACGATGAGATGAAAATGCTTGCCAGTAAAATAACTTGAAATTTGTTTGCCGACCATAACTTTGGATTCCCTTTTGTCCACTTTCGCCAAAGCTCATCTTAACACGGTACCACGGGCAAGTCATTCTTCGATAGAAGTTTACTCTCCAAGTTATAGCACGAGCTGACATATACAATACACGAATAGGTAGTATTGACAGCGAAGTTAAGTTGAGGCGCAAGCAAGACGAAATGGGTTTGATGCCATGTAGTCCTTTCTAGATAATATCAAATACGGACATCACATCTCATGGTGGTGGTCCTTTTTGAATATTTACTATGCACATGAAATATTTCACAGAAACCCAAACCATGGAATGGTTGAGTGGAACCGTTGGAAGGGGGTGCGGGGGCGTATTTTTGAAATACAACTAATCATAGGGAAAACTGGAGACTGAAAGGCTGTGCGAATTTTCATTTTCTTACCTCGTATACACGTTCAGGGGCTTATTCTCACTTCCCGAAGTGAATCCTTAATACGATAGAAAAAGGTAGAGAAGGATAATAAGACTGGTTAGATGGGCTTTTACTGTTTGGCCAGGACATATTACGGTCAAGTAAGCATATTTTTTTACAAGTACAAAAACAAAACCTGTTAGAATTGAGGTGGTGGGGGGGGGGGGGAGGGGAAAGGGGTTTGGTTCATTGAAAAAAAAAAGAAATTGTTAAGGGGGTGAAGGGGGGGTGGTAGTTGTTGGCTATTAGTTGAAGACTGCAAATAAATAAACTAAAATGTTTACGGTGTGGGAGAGTTTTAACTTTTTTTTTTTATTGAGGGGATTTTAGTTGGGGTTCAAATAGTTTATATTAGATCGAAGTTGACCTCTACACGTACCAGCAATCACACAATCAGTAAATGTGCCATTGCCGCTATAGATGTTGACCTACACAGGTCCTGCTGATGGGTTGGAAAATTTCATTAATAGTAGGTTTTTGGGCGGCTATATTCGATCTCGTCGTAGTTGTGCACGCTCTCCCCCCGCCCATTCGAATGGTCGGTCGCGTGGAAGGAAGTGATACCACCAGATGGACATGTTTGACGCTTAACTAGTACATCCTATTTGGTGGCTTGTAGTTAGTTGTGGTCTTGGCTGGTCGTACGTAGCGAGCCAGTATTGCGAATAGTAGTAATCGAATCGCGTTTGTGCTTTCCGCATAAATATTTTCGGGTTGTTTAGTTTGTTCGCGAGAATTTTGCTTGTTATCACTCTGCGGTTACATTGTCGTCAACAACAGATTATGGTGGCGACAACGCGATGGCAGAACGTATCCCCTTTTCGGCTATTATTGTTAGCGAATACCTTTTGCAGAAAATAGCTCCTGTGGGCCAGGATCATGTCGTTGATGATGCTAATACCAATTATGTTGATGCGAACGGTAAAGGCAACTAAATGGCCTGCAAATGCTTGCCGAAGCGCTCCGGTTGTGTTTTCATTTAATTAATTATGGCAAATAGCAGTCATCTCCGTGGTTGATTCTTGATTTTTTTTTTCCTTTTTCCCAGTACCACCATCGTCCTTTCGATTGTGTATACAAACACAAATGCGTACACAACTACCAATAAGGTTGAATACTGGTGTATAAACATGAACAATAATCAAATGTTATTTAAAAAAAAAATTGTTGTTTTTCTTGTTGTTGCTGTCGTTGTCATATTTTATATTTTTATTTTTTTTATTATTATTAAATTTATCAGTGTTTTAGCCTAAAATTCATATAAATTATTATTTTCCCTTTAATTCCAGTTATTCTTATATTTTTATATAAATAATGATTAATTTATACTTTCATTTTTTTTATATATTTTAAACAGAAAAACCACAAAAAAAAGAAAAAATTCAACCAAAAGTAATGAAGATAAAATTTTAATAAAATAAAATTAATATTAATTAATTAATGATATAAAAGGAAAATTACAATAAACTTTTTTTTTTTTTTTTAAAAAAAAGGAGGAGAACTGCAAATGGAAATTATTTTTACTAAATTTGAGCAAAATAATTTTCGTTAATTTTCATTGATAACCTGAAAAACATATTCGTTCGTAATAGTGGAAAAATAATACTGCAAATGAAAGCTAAACAACTCCTTCCAATTTATGGTATATAATTTATTGCAAATCATTTCATTTAATAAGTAATACATGATTTTGTAATACTCGCTAACGTTTAATGGTGGGTGGTTAATATTCGGAAAAGTTTTCAAACGAGTTTCTTCTAGCAGAGCAGGTATAGGCATTATTAATTTCATTAAAACTTTAATTTCAGATGAAATTATTGGAAAAATTCCATTTCTTCATGGAAGTTTATATACAATAGATGCCAGAATTTTGGTTTTTTCCGTTTGCTTTTAACTGCGTCAAAGAGGATATAATTATTACTTTTCCACATTTTTTCAAACTTTTAGTCTATTTGAACACTTAAACCGTCATACCTGAGACGCCAAATGGCACTAAGGTCGTGGCGCTTAGATGTGTCCCCCTGAGACATGTCTTTGGGACCTTTCTCATAAATAAACAAACAAAACTTTAAATTTCTATACAAAAACGTATAAAAATGTAGGAAGTATTTCGATTCTGTTAATTTAAACCTTACAAATGTCATTTGGGCCATAAGTTTCCTATTCACTTTGCGCTACGGAACGTACAATTAAATTAAACTTAGTTTAATTTTAAATTTTAATAAAAATTCAATTTTTTTATAAAAAAAATTATTGCCATTATGCATAAAAATAAATTTTTTTAAATAATTTCTTTTAAAAGTAATTTTTGGATAACTTTCACTTATATTTCGGGTTATTATTCGGCCCTTATTTGTTAGATGTTAACTTTAAATAACTTAAAGTTACAGGATTATCTGCAAAAATATAGTCTTGCAAGTGGTCTTATAAAAAAAAGTCTAACTGCAATAATTGAAGCCTTTGAAGCCATTATGAAAAGAGTTATAGTGAAGAGACGGATGTTCTCGAAAACGGCGTTCAGAGTAAAATCTGATCATTAATATAGGTTTTTCCAATAAGAGTGATATGATTTCTAAGTGACGTTTCGGCCATTTGTAATATGTCATGATCTGTCATTTTAATATGTTATGTTCTGTCATTGTATTCAGTAATGTTTACAATTTTATCATGGAAATATATACTCAAGAACAACGTTTTACAAATTATTCAATTTTATTATCAAAATAATCGTTCTCCAATTGCAACTTTTCATGCGCTTTTGCCATTTTATGATCGTAATAATCGTCCAACTGTGCTCGCTATTCGTCGAATTGTTCTTTACATAATGTTAAAGTGCCAATAAGATAAAGAACCGCTCGAAGTAATGAAAATATTGCGGCCGTTGAGGCAAATATTGCTGAAGACCGCAATTTGTCGATTCCAAGACGTTCTTAAGAATTGAGACCACAACCTGGCGGATTCTGAGAAAGGATTTGGGCTTGCATCTGTATAAAATTATTATCACTCAAGAACTAAAGCCATTGGACCACCGTAAACGTCGTAATTTTGTCTTGGAACAACTTGAAAACGATAACGATTTTTTTAAGAAAATCATCTTCTCCGATGAGGCTTACTTTTATCTAAGTGGTGCGGTAAATAAACAAATCGGTCCGTACTTCTTTCGAAATGAAGCTGGTAACACCGTTACTGTCAATGGAGAGCGGTATAGATCGATGATAACCAACTTTTTATGACCGAAATTGGAAGAAGTTGATCTTGACAATATCTGGTTCCAACAAGACGGGGCTACGTGCCACACCAAGAAGTTGTGCTTTAACACCATTAGATTAAATCTTGTAAGGTTATTTGAAGTTATTGGTCTTTAGCAATAAACCACAATCTCTTCAAGCTTTAGAAGTCAATATTGAATGTACTATTCATGACATACGTTCATCGAATTCGTTCCTGCAAAAGAAGTCTTGGAGGACATTTGAATGACGTTTTATTCAGAACTTAATTGTATCGATTGTAATTCACATTTAATAAAAAACATTTGAATTTCCTTAACAATTAGTGTGTGTTTTTTTAAAAAAAGAAATCATATCACTCTTATTCGAGAACCCTTTAGTAATGGCAAAAAAATTATCTTTTAAATAAAAAAAAATTTTTACTTAAAAAAAATTTAAATTTAAAAAAAAAACTTATTTGTTCACCTAATAAATTGAAAAAATATTTTTTATAATCGAAAAAACGTGTGAAAAGTACGAACAGAAAATTAATTTAAACCTTATAAATGCCATTTAGGTAAAGTAGTTTCTTATTCCAATTTCGGCTTCGGAAAATAAATTTGTATGAAATTATTATTAAAAAAATAGATTTTTATTTTATTTTATTGTCTAAATTTTAAAAATTATTGTCATAAGAATGCTTTCCGATGCGCAGAAACTCGATCCTTTTGAGTTAATTTTTAATGACTTGTTTACATATTTCGGACTCTCAATCGCCCACTGTTTGATAGATGTTTTTTATTAAATGCTTTTAAGCTAAAGAATTATCTGCGTAAACATAATCCATTATTTAGTATTACAAGAAAGAGTCTAATGGCATCAAATCGCATGATCTTAGAGGTTAATTGACATCACCAAATCTCGACAACCAAAATTTGTCGAATTTTGAGGCTTGTGGCACATTTTTGTTAGAACTTCTTATGGTGCAGATTAGAATCGTCAATTTCATTCTTTTAATGTTGGTTATTATACGGTCATAGCGTTTAGAATTGACCTTAACTGTCGATTTTTCTTCATTATCACCTTCAGACCGAAATGCACATCAATCATTCACTTTTTGGGAATACAATGGCTTCATCATAGTGAGTTGTAGTTGTTCAGAGTCCTTGCGAAGAAAAAAAAATTCTCATCACTGAAAAATATTTCTTTCTCTTTTAGAAAATGCCACACCTCAGATTTCAGCCTCCAAATAACATGACTGTGCCTGCAAAAACCACGAAATAGTTATACCAATATTAGTATTTATTCCTTTATTATTCTCATTATAAACGCACATTAATAATATCATATAAATCTTTAATTAAATATAATAATGATTATAAAATCTCTGCGCACTTTGCAGTTTTCCTTAAAACTTATCAGATCAGTTGTGTTACTATTTTCAGTGTACATCCTGTTTTTAGTTTTCCTGTAGCCTATTTTTTGTTGTTGCAATTTTTTCTTCCAAAATACGAACACTGTGCAAATAAAAAAAAGTTTACAAATAAAACGATTTTTTTTTTATTTAAAAAAAAGAAATTGAAATTGTAATAAACATCATCTAAACACCAAATGAATGGTAGATGAAAATTTTCAACGCTTTTATAGGTCAATGCATGAACAGTGAACGATATCTACCCGCAAAATTGCTGTTGCAGTGTTTCCTGTTCTTATCATTTTTCCGTGTTTTAATATTTATTCAGTTGGCGCATATGTATGTGCATAAAGTAAACCATACATAGTCGTAAATGCGATGTCCTTTTTGTTGTGCTAGTAATAAAAGTGCTCGTTCTGAAGGAAAAAAAAAGTACAGAAACAATAAAAAAAACAATTACGAGAATACGGCCATAGTAACTGTACCTAAATGTAGATGGCGTTGATATTGTTGGTGGTTATGGGGGCGCTGCAGAGAATTTGTCTATGCCTTAACAACGTTCATGTTTTTCGTGGTGGATGCTTGGGGGTATTCATTGTACATCCGCATTTGTGATGTTATCCATATCATGACGAGTACTTTAAGCAAATGTGCGTGATAATGTTAAGCTTGGTGAAAATATTCATAATGAAATCTCTTAAATTGACCACTTAAAAGCTGGCCGGCACATTTTAATAAGATAAATTGATATCAGCTTTTCCACTTGTGGTTTTTCTTTTCTTTTATAAATAAATAGTTTTTTTTCGTAATAATATTATTTAAATATAGGGAGAATAGAGAATATGTTTTTTTACATAAAATTTCTATAGGGTGTCCCAAAATGCACGCAAGATTTGAATTTTGCGCGATTAGTGCGATGAAGTGTTGCCAACGAAAAAAAGATTATATTGTAGCATGACAGCTGACAGTTCAGGGTTATTAGAAATGGAGCGCTATACGAAAGAACAATGCGTTTTCATTTATGAGAAATATTTTAGAAATAATTGAGGTTTGGCAGCTGCAGTTTGCAATTTTTGAACAAAATATTGTCGAAATATTGATTTAACGTCATCAACTGTGAAGAAATTAATTAAAAAATTTAGGTAGACTGGATCAATTGGTTATCTTAAATACTGTGGCTACACTTCAAGAAGTCGTTCAACACAAAACATCGAAGCTGAGAGTCCAGGAGCATCAATTCAGCACCATGGTCATTTCGATAAGTTCTGTACAGCGCATTCTTAAGCTTTCTACAGCATTTTCTTATGAAAAACTTGCATCTTCATACTAACAAAGTTCAATTGACTCCAGAACTGAAGCCTACTGATCACACATAGTAAATGGAGTTCATTGAATGGATTGTGGAACAACAACAAGTGGATACCGATTTTTTGAACAAAATCATCCTCAGCGCTTATTTTCATATTGATGGCTTGGTTAATCGACAAAATTATCGCATGTGGGGTTCAGAAAATCCACAAGTGATCATTGAGAAACAAATTCGTCTACAACGTGTTACTGTTCGTTGCGGATTTTGGACTGGAGCCGTCATCCATCGGACCATTCTTCGGATAATCCAATTTTTTGTGATTAAATTGCGAGATATGGATGTGGACGGACATGTGGTTTCAATAAGACGGTGCCGCATGCCGAACAGTCCGAGAAAAATTACTTCTTGCGTGCTATTTAGGATACCCTATTTTTGGAATATCTAAAGATACTTCGGCAAGTACAGTCCTGATATTTGGCAATTATTATAAGTTAGATAGGTAGTTTTTTTACTATCGCGCAGAAGATATGCCAATTGGGTGCTGGAACATCAGCCTTTTGATGCAGATCTTTCAAAGGATATTTTCACATTTATCGCCATTAGACATTTTCTCATAGCGCTTCAAAAAACACCCTATTTACACTGTTTATATTTTAGTATATTTAAATACCATAATCCGTCAAGAAATATTCGTATAACCGTGCGTTATCAGAAATTACCTTAAAAGGATCAAGTCCTACAAGAAATCTTGTAATTAATATTGATTTCTTAAAGTTAATTAAATAATTTTCTCCTTTTTATATAATGCCAAAATTTTCTAAATATCATAAAGTTAAGATTTTATTAAAATCGAAATTAATAGTATACTTAATTAAATTTAACTTTCCGTATTGCAAAGTGAATAGGAAACGAATGGCCGAAAAGTCATTTGTAAGGTTTAAATTCACTTATCGTTCGTGATACCAGAATCGAAATACTTTCTACATTTTTAAAACGTTTTTATTTTTGTATAGAAATTTAATGTTTTCTTTTAATATTTAAAATAAAACCAAATATTAGATTTTGCCCAAAACCATTTTTTGTTTATTTCAAAGATAATTTCCCGTTAATAGTATATAAAAATAATTCCGGGAATGTATTATAGCTTCCTGTTCTGATCCGATTGATCTCATTTTTGACCGATTTTTCTAGTAAATGCAGCTCTATCTCCATTACATTTCCAAATCGCAAAGTGAATAATAAACCAATAGTCTGCAAGACATTTGAAAGGCCCTTATACCTTACAAATGCCTTCTAGGTCATTTATTTCTTTTTTACTTCAATTTTTTAAATTTAAATCTGGATTTTAAGTGCGTTTTATTTAACTTCATTTGCTAAAGTACAAATGAAATAAGAAACAAATAGTTTGCAAAACATTTGAAGGATTTATAAACCTTACAAATATCTTTTAGGATTTTGCTTTTTGTTTACTTTATGGTAAATAAAATTTTTAATAAAAATCTGGAACATAAATGTGTTTTATTCAACTTTACTTTCCAAAGCGTAAAGTGAATAAGAAACCAATAGTCTGCAAGACATTTCAATGGTTCTTAAGCCCTACAAATACCTTCTACGCTATTGCTTTCTTATTCACTTCATAGTAAAATAAAATTCTATTACAATCTTAATTTTAGATGTGTTTTATTCAACTTTACCTTCCAAAGGGCAAAGTGAATAAGAAACCAATAGTCTGCAAGACATTTCAATGGTTCTTAAGCCCTACAAATACCTTCTACGCTATTGCTTTCTTATTCACTTCATAGTAAAATAAAATTCTGTTACAATCTAAATTTAAGGTGTGTTTTATTCAACTTTACTTTCTAAAGGGCAAAGTGAATAAGAAACCAATAGCTTACAACACATTTGAAGGGTTTATAAACCTTACAAATATCTTCTAGGATTTTGCTTTCTTTTTTAGCTCATGGTAAATTAAAATTTTAAATAAAATTCTGGATTTTTAGTGCGTTTTATTTAACTTAATTTTCCAAAGCACAAAGTGAATAAGAAACGAATAGTCTACAACATATTTGAAGGGTTTATAAACCTTACAAATATCTTCTAGGATTTCGATTTCTTTTTTACTTCATGATAAAATAAAGTTTTAATAAAAATCTGGATTTTTAGTGCGTTTTAGTCAACTTAATTTTCCAAAGCGTAACGTGAATAAGAAACCAAATAGTCTGCAAGATAGTTCAATGGTTCTTAAGCCTTACAAATGCCATCTAGATCATTGGTTTCCTGTTCATTTCTTGCTAAAATTTAATTCTATCAAAATATGGATTTTAAGTGCTTTTTCTTTAACTTTATTTTCTGTATAATTCTTTATATATTTTCTTATAAGGTTCTTTAACTTTACTTTCCGCACAAACTGAATAATTTTATGTGTATGACTAGGAGAGTAGGTTTTTTTTTAGGTGAAATCAAACGTTTTTACCTAAAGAATATTATTATTATCAATAATGTTTGTATACAGCCCAAAACATTATTTTGCTAAAAATCCTTTTTAAATAAATTTTTTTTTAAAAAAAATCAAACCAACAATCAATATTTCCAGTTTCTTTTTCGAATTCTTTTACGAAATCATTAACACTTTTTATTATCAATTTTAAAAAAAAAACATATTACAAAAAATAAAGACTAAATAATAAATATAATAAAATTTTGTAGAATATTTTCTATTTTATTGAATCGAATATGTCATTCGGAAGCCGGTTTCTGGTGCTGAATATAGATCATCACTATTGAAATAAATGGCAAACGGTCCTGGTGGACTATCTGAAAATTTTAAAAGGACAAAAACAACAAATTTTAATTGATTTTTGTTGTTGTTGATTGGATTATGTATGGTAGATCTTACGTAAAACTGGAACATTTAATAGGCTCGTGCCACAATAGTGAGTCGCATAGTACGGCGGAACTGTTGCTAAAATGGATTCGGCTATTAGTAAATAATCTTGTTTCCGTCCGGGCGTTCCTAGTAAATCGTGGCAATCAGAGTCTACGTAGCCAGAAAGTTCTTCAGCAAATGACATTGTGAATGCGGAAGCAGTCAATCTATTGATAGAAGAAGCATCTGCAGTTAGGATTGGAAATTTCGATTTTGAAATGATTCTACTTACTGGACACCAATATCCGCTTCGGTACGCTTAAAGCATATTGCATATTTAAGATTACCAAAATAAATACCCTCTCCGTTATTGAAGTTGAACGATTCAATAGTGCCTTCCCGTTCGGTAAAGTACTGTAAACAGCCAGCAGGTGCTATTAAATCCGTATCGTAGACAGGTGGTCTTAATAAACTGGTGAAATCTTGAAATTGGTTCAGTTTCGGGAATGTTCCTGTGATTAAGCCACCGGAGCCACTGGTTCTTTTTGCTGGTTGTGCACACTCAAGTTGCGTAACTACCAGATTCCAAAATGCCGGTGCTGCTGATCCTTGAGTTCGATCAGCTAAACTGAACGACATTGAAAAGTCACTGGCACCAGTCGCTGCATCGAAAGGCACATAAACTATAATCGGAAAAATAGAAAACGCACACCTAGAGTTTAAAAAATAATAAAATATAAATAATCAATCATACTGTGCTGTTTTGTATTGGATCCGCAGAGCGTCAAGTCACCAATTTGTAAAGTATCTCTAACACACGTGACTGCCTGTAGATTGTTTTCAGTGGACGGGATCGTTGGTTGGGCAAGATTCAAATCAAAATCGACGCGAATTTGGCAAACGTTTTTACTGAACGCCTGAATGTGATATGTGCATTTGCGTGGCAGATTTGAGGGACTTCGAATGACGGTGCGCTTCGACTTCGATATGTCATTACATTCCAAATTCACTGTGATTTCACCATTGTTCATGAAAAAATTAAATAGAAACAAACACGATAAGTAAACTTTTAGTAAATTTTCAATGGAAGTTTTGTGGGAAAACTCACGTTCACAACAAACACCGAACGCTCCGCAAAATCCTGAAGCGACACCACGATTCCGTAGGCATTCCAATCGTCGCATGCAAGTGCCGGTTACCTTCGACTGGGTTGTACAAGCTGTATTCATAGGCTGGCCGAATCCTCCTCCTAATCCAATTCCTAATCCTCCGCCAAAGGTTCGAGCATCCCGAGATGTCGAGTCATTGAAATTGGAACTTGCAGCGGCCCCTTTCCTGGAAGCTACCAAAAATCCAACTAGCACGGCTATCAGCAAAATTCTCGAATCCATTCTGATGATTATGATGCGTGGGTTTTACGTTACGAACTAATTGTAATCAGTTCACTGATCATCTTTTTATATGAACTCACCTAGAATTGGGCAAATGTTCTGAAAAATTTCTTCACAATAATTTACCAATAACAACAAGAAGAAGAAAAAATCAATAAGCAAACAAATAAGCATTAGGAGAGAAGTCCCCGTCAAATGTCAACAAATTTACTCACTCACACGTAAATATTGGTTAGAACGGCAGGTGAGTTATTCGTTTGAGGTGCCAAATTATGCGCCACTCCATTTGCACTCTTATTTGCGGTCTAGCGTGGTGGTCTCCTAACACATCTTTGGAATCTCAGCGCTTAGAACTGAGGCCTTTGATCCTATCTCAACCTAGGAGGTGATGGTCAGGATGGAAAAAGGGCTGTGGCGGTGGCGGTAATATCGGATCTAGTGATAGTATGTGAACCGTCTTAAAAGATTTTATGAATTAAGTGCCAGATCAGATTCTCAAATATTTGAACAGATCTAGGCACACACTCCGGAGTACCGTAACCAACTCTGACTGTGCGTCGTCGTCTGTTTGTAATTTTTATTCGAATATTGGATTACGATTGTTACCGATTGGATTTCAGGTGACATAGCAAACCTAATGAGTCTTTTTTTTTTGTGTCAAATAATATGCGAAATAATCGGTGTTGTTTTGTTGACGCAAATAATTAGCGCACACGTACTATAGTGCGTAAAAATAATTACAATGGAAAAAATCTTTGTCGATTTACCTTTTTGGCACGAACGGTATACTCTCTGTGTTTGAATTCCTAGTAAACAGGTAGAAAATTCTGCTCGTCTTCTTAGTAAAAACGGTCCATAATTTTTGGTAAATAGAAAAAAATGCATTATGGAGTGTATCCGCCATTCAAATGTACCATGCGAAAAGTTCTGTACAAATTAACCAAAAAAAAACTTTTCTTCTTTTGAATAATGCCCGCTCCAAAAATTAAAAGGTATTTTTTTTCACCTGGAGTGGTTTTTTTTTCTTCCACTGGACATAGTAGATTTGATAGGACATGGAAAAGATTTCTTTAGTGTCAATATTTACAATTGAGATTTGAGTTTTTTTTAGTTTTTATTTATTTTATTTCGATTAAAAAAGTTCAATGGTCGGTCGAATGGATCGAAGAGAATTTGTTGTTATTTTTGTTTGGGACTAACTTGAAGAAAATGTTATCCAAACAGTACGGATTACCGTTTTTAACTATTACAACTACTGTATTAGTTAATAATATTTATATTTTTTTTCTTCATTGTAATTTTAACAATTTTTAGGTCTGGTTTTTTTTTACAGAAGCTTTAAAGCTTCGATGTTATGTGTTACAAAATTTGCATAAAAATTGATGAATGGAAATGAATTCATTTTTATGGAAATTTTCAATTTTGTAACAAAAAATAAATAAAAACTGTTAATTTTAATTCTTCTTTCAAATGGGGTCATCTGACGATTTTAAGAAGGTATCGCATGGTTTTAGGAAAGCTGGTCTATTTTCAAAAGGCTTGGATCAAATAAGGTTTGGTAAAATTTTTTTAAAGAATTTTTAGTTTTTTTTTTATCGGAATAAGTTTAGGGATTTGGAAATGAAATTGTTGGATCAGACAGTTCCACAATGCGAGGAGGAACTGCCTGATCCAACAATTTAATTTCCAAATACCCATTTTAAGGGAGAAAATCCTCTGATATTCCCTTAAAATATGATGGAAAGTTAGCAGAACGGCACAGAATAGTTAGGGGAGAATGCCACAGAATTGGTAGACAGAAGTGGGTGTTTTCAAATGAGAAGTTATTGGATGACCTTGTCGGATTCTATTTTCGTTCCCAGAATTTCGGGAGAATTGGCTGATGGCCACTGAGATGCTCAAAAGGTCTTACTCAGTATGAACTACTTCGAGGTATATATAGTTCTGAGCACAATCCCTTAGAAAGATCTTCTCTTGTAAAATGAGCGGCTCGAGCATTGAGCAAAATGCCCACAAAACCTGGAACCTAACGAAACTTGAAAGTCCTTTTGGTGAGTAGGTTATGTTGATTCTAGTTGAGTACAGGATCATTCAGGAGGTAACAAAATGCTTGCTTAGCTATCGAGCAATTTTAACAATCGTTTTTGATGCCTACAGCTCACCATAGTACAGAGCCGCCTGGTAAGAAAAAATACCACATTGAAACTATTGACCGCCATAACTGCAAAGGAATTGGAATTGAGGTCAGTTGCCATATACGTAAACAGGAATAAGGATTTTCTGAGCCCGTTTAACTGTTCAAGAAAAAGTATCCTGTTGATAGACAGCCACAACATGGCTTTTTAAGCCTATTCAGAGACCTAGAACCTCCTAACAGCCGCTACCCTAGATGAGGAATAGGAATTGGGTAGAGGACAGAGGAAGGGAAAGGGGGGGGGGATTTGTCTCCCCCACCTAAATTTGCGTCTAATTATGAGATTATTAAGGATAAAGAGGATAAATCTCTTTTCGAGTAGCGGGTCATAAAGATACTTTTTATTAAACTGTGTAGGGCATTGAACTGATTTGGTCTTTGTGAATGTAAAAAAGGATAGATTTTCTATCAGTTTCAATAGGGATGGAGATCACTGGGGAAGCTTAATGTGCTCTACTAGCTAATCTGATAGAATGCCCAACTGCTACCTTAACCCAGCTATTGATACTCTGTCGCATATTCTGTCTAAAGGTTTTTTTTCTGTTATAGTAAGGCGGTAATCATTGAAGGACAAAGTGTGGGACTTTAATCTACTAAAACCACCTTATTTGGTCATATTTCTATATCTTCCGAAGGAACTACCATCAGGCATTATTTTGTCGTGCAGGGATTTATCAAAATCATTACTCTGGTGAATTTTTTTCTACTGTTTTCTTTCACGCTCATCCAGACGTAGTTCTTTTAGAACTCTTGTAACAAGGACTTCGTTCGACAGCCTCTCTAGCTGCCCTATAATCCCTCATCAGGACTATAATATTCTCTGGTGTCTGGTCAGGAGTCCCCCAGCGCACTTCTGCGCCTCTTCTCTTTTTCCATTCAATCGGATGCAGTAAAAGAACACATTCGCCGCGCTCTCCACCATCTCGTCACAAAAAGGGCACATTGGCCTAGAATCCAATTTAAAGCGGAATTGGTAAACCCGAAAACATTAGTGTCTCATCAAAAATCGGGATAGGTAGTACCTAACAACACCATAATGTCGATTTATCCACAGATACACCGCCGGGATGAGACTGTGAGTCCATCTTCTATCGGGGGGCATTATTCCAAATAATAACTCCTGTTATTATCTGCTATGGGGAGAATATCCTGGACTGTTGTTATAAGGATTTCAGCAGCCTCCCAAGCCGTCCTTGAGCTCAACATCAGGGCCAGGACATTCTCCGGTATCAGAAGTATACCAGTGCGCTTTTGACCCTCTTCTCTTTCCCAATGCAGTAAAATGCAGTAAACGAACACGTGGGCCGCGCACTTCGCTATTCTGTCGCAAGAAGGGCACATTGGCATAGACTCTTATTTAAAGCGGAATTGGTAAGCCCAAAAATATCAGAGCTGCGTCAAAAATTGGAATAGGTAGAGCCAACAACACCATGTCGTCGATCTATCCACGGATTCACCGCCGGGATAAGACGGTGAATCGATCTGCCATCGGGGGCATTATCTCAATGATTTTGCCACCTTCTCTTGAACTCATTTCTTTCCTCCGTACGAGCCTCCGATCGCGCCACAGCGTCACACCGATATCTCCAGCGGTACAGTCCAACCGCAACACAAATGGCCTTGTATGACACTGTTAGGAATGCGTTGCTCACCCTCAATACGCTTCTAGGGTAGACTGAGACAACTCCACGTATGTAGGTTGCTCCAATCAACCCGACCACGGTGGCCAGCAGGAATTACCCGACCACGGTGGCCAACAGAGTCCCCGAAGATTCGGTATTAAGCGCGCCCTTGCTATCATTGTCCCTGCAGCCTTCCCATCGACGTTTATTAGTTGTTCCTGAAACCGCAGTCTCGCGTTCATCATTTCCCCTACATACATTGCAGATGGTCTCGAGATGACCTCCTATTCGGCATTCCTAATGGTGATACTCTCCCTACTCTTTCTACTGGTGCTAGGTACTGCCTCCCCTTTGTGGTTGGCAAGCCTTAGACTAGCTGCTAGGACCTAACTTTGAACTGAAGGAACAGTGTCAGTGCAGATCTGTTCTATTTCGTCCACACAAAGTGAGACACTCTAACTGCCTCAGTTTGTCTAACCTTACACCTACTACTCACAAATACCTCAATAACCCTTTGGATTCCTTTACGGTTATTGATGATGCTTCCTTATTATTATCATAAAAGTCACATTCCCCTTTCGAGAAAAAAGTCACATTCCCCTTTCGTATCATCCAAACTGTCATAGGGCAATACCAAATTTTAAAATATTTCAACTAAACCCTTTTTTTCCTAATTCATCTCTCAAATTTAGAAATTAATTTTTAATTATTGTAGATCAAATTAGAAGAGAACTTTTTGTATTACAAAATATTAATTCTCTTTGCTATGAGAAAAAGGATTCATACTATTTAGGTGTTGTCAAAAATTTTAGTGCTCACGTAAAATGGTTGCGTCAAATAACTTTAATTGTTGTGTGGGCTAGAATTTACATTTTACTACTAATGCTACTTGAAATAATATAAAAAAAATTGATACTTTTTACTGAATAAAAGACTGTGTTTTTCTATAAAGTAGAAACATAGCCAAGGTGCCGCTTAGTTATCGGCAAATTTCCTAAGTTGTCAGTGAAAATTTAACAAAAATAAAAATAAAAAATAAAAAAGTATAATATTTTAGAAGATTTTTGTTTTTAATTTAATTTATTTTGAAAAAAAAAATGTTTCTCTCCGGCAGATCGACGCAGTCATGCGCGTTCTATTTAACGTAATTCAGAACTCTAGGGCCAATGTTCACTGAGTCCAATCGTATATCGATGATATTGAGCAGAGGTAGGTGTAAGGGTGGCCTTATTGAGTTGGCGGCAGAAAATCTTGGACTGCACATAATTTAAGACAAGACAAGAAACGCTTTGAAAATAGCAGACTATAGCTCCGAAAGTATTAAATCTTTCTCCCATCTGGGGTTAAGTCTAACAGCACAGCCAACAGAACCAATGTTAGTCAGTCTAAATTATTTCAAAATTAAGTGGAAATTTTTTTAGGGGTCAGAGAGAAAATTCTGACCCCAAATTTGAAGCTTCTGGTGTACAGTACCAATACTCAATTATTGGTATAATAATATTGGAAGAAAGAAGCTCCTGGTGTACAGAACTAATAGGACTGGGGTCGTCAGCAATTCTTAACTACGTTCAGGAGAAGGACCCTCCAAAAAAACTTGGAACCCCTTCATGATATAAGTGGTCCAAAAAACAAGCGAAGACGTTTCATACTAACCATGCACAGCAGAATGGAGTTGATTTTTTGCTCCATTCTGATTTTTCTTCAGCGAAGAGGCTTATTTTCATCTTCATTGCATTTTTATTCGACAAAATGATCCCATTTGGGGCTCAGAAAACCCACGAGTGATTATTGACAAAGAAATGCATCCACAACGTGTTACTGTTTGGTGCAGATTTTTTTCCGATTCTTCTGATAATCCAGTTTTTTGTGCCCAAATTGTGAGATATTGATGTGGGCAACATGTGGTATTACATGCCGTACAGCCCGAGAAATAATTCCATTACTGCATGAGTCATGTAATTTCCCGTTTTGGTGATCAGAATTTGCAGTACAGATCATGCGTTGGTTCTTTTTTATTTAGAATTTTTTTTAAGTCTTGGGTTTATGCCAACAAGCCCAGGACCATCCATGTCTTAATGGAGGAAATTGAACGCGCTGTATCAACGAAATTCAGTTACATTTATGTAGAACGTTTATGGAAAATTTCAACAAAAGCATGTGTATGTGTGCCAGCAAAGCCGTAGAGGCCATTTACCCGATCTATTCTTCCATACATAACACTATACGAGGTCTGTTCAAAAAGTATCGCGAATTTTGAATTTCCGCGGGTTACGTATATTCAATTTTCAATTTTTTGAGGCGTTATGTTCGCACTCATGTCCCTCTCGATAAGTTTGGCCATTTTGAATGTTCAGTTAATTTTTTACAGCTGCTTTGCTTGCATGTGTTTTGGCTCGTCTTCGATTTTTGTCCATTCCAAAAGATGGATCAGCAAATCTGTATCACATTTTGTGTGAAAAACAAAATTAATTGCGCGGACGCATTCCGAATGTTGACTGTGGCATATGGTGAAGCTACCTTGGACCGAAGTAACGTTTATAGGTGGTACAAAATGTTCTCAGAGGGCCAACAAGATGTGAACGACGAAAAACATGCAGGACGCGCGAGCGCGTCAGCAACAGACGAAAACATTAATGAAGCGAAGAAAATCACCGTTAGAGAAGTTGCTGAGAACTTAAACATATCGATTGGCACCGTTAGAGAAGTTGCTGAGAACTTAATAGACGGGTCGCCGCAAAATTCGTACCAAAATTGCTCAATCTCGACCAAAAACAGCATCGCATTAATATTGCTAAGGAGCTGTTGGACTCTGTCCGCGACGAACCAAATTTGCTCCAAAGGGTAATAACTGGTGACGAATCAAGGGTTTATGGTTATGACATGGAAACCAAAGCTCAATCATCCCAATGGAAGCTGCCGCACGAGCCAAGACCGAAAAAAGCACGCCAAGTTGGGTCGAATGTGAAGGTTTTGCTGAAGGTTTTGCTTACAGTTTTCTTCGATTGCAGAGGCGTGATGCATCATGAGTTCTTGTCACAGGGTAGAACGGTCAATAAGGTATATTACCTGCAAGTTATGCGCGAAGCAGTAAGCCAGAAAACGCCCCAGCTCACGCATCTTTCCTTGTCCGCGAATTTTTGGCTAAAAACAACACACTAATAATGCCGCAGCCACCGTGTTGTCCAGATCTGGCCCCCTGTGACTTTTTCTTATTCCCGAAGCTGAAAAGCCCCATGAAAGGACGACGCTACGCTACGATTGAGGAGATAGAGATGGCATCGAAGGATGAGCTGAACAAGATCACAAAAAATGATTTTTTGGAAGTGCTTCGAGGATTGGAACAAACGTTGGCACAAGTGTATAATATCTGGTGGGGATCACTTTGAAGGGGACAAAATAGATATTCATGAATAAATAAATAATTTTTAAAAAAAAAATCAAAAATCGCGATACTTTTTGAAAAGACCTTCTGTTGTGTAGTTTATGAATTAAAAAAATTTATAAAACTGCGTTTTCTATAAAAATTACTTCTTGCCTGTATGTTGGGACAACCTTTTCATAGACGTTTTTAATTAATGAGATTATCAATCGTCAGACTCTGTTAAAGGAATCAGCCTCTGCCTATGATAAAGTGACTGAAGGACATCTACCAGGGATATAAGCTTAAATCCGCTATTTGGTCAAAGATGGCGTGTGTGAGAGTATTAAGCTACTATGGGTACGCCATACTTTTTTTTATGAGTTTGACATCTGTGAACATTAATCAGTGCTCATTGTCAGCAATTTCGTACAAGAACATACATTTTTCCTTTGGTAAGAATGTCTAGTTTTGTGCCAGGAAAAGAGCATATGCGGAAGCTCTGCTTTTCTGCTTCAATTTGAAAAAATCGGCTACCGAATCACATCGAATGCTTATGGATGCCTATGGTGACAGTGCTTTTTCGGAAACGACGTGCCGAGATTGGTTTCGTCGGTTCAAAGACGGCAATTTCGACTTGTGGGACAAGAAGCGTGAAAATCGGCCTAGGAAGGTTGAGGACCATCAATTGCAGGCTCTTTTGGACGAAGACGATACCCAATCGCAAAAAATGCTCGCGGAGCAATTGGGTGTTACTCAACCACTTATTTCCATGCGTCTGCATGCCATGGAGAAGATTGAAAAGATCGGAAAATGGGTGCCGCATGAATTAAACGATAGGCAGATGGAGCGACGCCAAAACACATGCAAAATCTTGCTCACCAGACAAAAAAGAAAGTCGTTCCTGCACCGGATTGTGACAGGCGATGAAAAGTGGATATATTTAGAGAATCCTAAACGGAAGAAATCGTGGGTTGATCCCGGCCAACCATCAACATCTTCCCCAAGACCATAATCGCTTCGGACGGAAGACGATGATGTGCGTTTGGTGGGATCAGCAGGGTATCGTTTACTACGAGATATTGAAATCTGGTGAAACTGTCAATGCCCACCGCTACCACAAACAACTGATCAAATTGCACCGTGCTCTGCGTGAAAAAAGGACAGATTATCAACAAAGACATGACAAGCTGATTTTCCTCCACGACAACGCACCATCGCACACGTCAAAAATTGTCCGAAACTACTTGGAGACACTCAACTGGGAGTTGCTACCCCACCCCGCTTATTCACCAGACCTGACTACTTCCGACTACCACATGTTTTCGTCAATGGGCCACACGCTCGCTGAGCAGCAATTCCTTTCTTACGAAGACGTCCGAAAATGGCTTGATGAGTGGTTTGCCTCAAAAGAGAAGGAATTTTTTTGGCGTGGTATCCACAAATTGCCCGAGAGATGGGAAAAATGTGTAGCTAGAGAGGTCAAGTACTTTGAATAAATTTGTCTTTGCTGTCTATGAAAAAAAAACGTGTGTTTTTTTGACTAAAAAACAGCGGATTTAAGCTTATACACCTGGTAGTAAATATTAATAGAATATTTTCTCCATTAGAAAATTCCTGAGATCGACAAAATAGGTAATAATAATAATAATAATATAAGGAAACTACTTAGAGATACTCAACTGGGAGGTGCTACTCCACCCCGCTTATTCACCAGACCGGGCCCCATCCGACTACCACCTGTTTTCACTAAGCAGCACTTAGATTCTTACGAAGACGTCCGAGAATGGCTTGATGAGTGGTTTGCCTCTAAATAGAAGGAATTCTTCTATTTTGACTAAAAAACAGCGGATTTAAGCTTATACACCTAGTAGTAAATATTATTAGAATATTTTCTCCATTAGAAAATTCCTGAGATCGACAAAATAAGTAATAATAATAATAATAATATAAGGAAACTACTAAGAGACACTTAACTGGGAGGTGCTACTCCACCCCGCTTATTCACCCCAACCGACTACCACCTGTTTTCGTCGATGGGCCACGCGCTCACTAAGCAGCACTTAGATTCTTACGAAGACGTCCGAAAATGGCTTGATGAGTGGTTTGCCTCGAAATAGAAGGAATTCTTCTATTTTGACTAAAAAACAGCTGATTTAAGCTAATACACCTGATACAGTTCTTTGGCCAAAGTAAGTCAAAGTTCATGAAGATGATAAAAAAAATCATTCTCTTAAAAAATGCGTAATCAGAACTTTTTGCATAATAATAATAACCAAAAAGTAACGGCAAAACTTCAAATACCAAATACTTCTCCGAATGGTAAGGTACTTGGCCTCAACGTACCGATTTTATTTACAAAACATGATAAAATTGGTACGCCACACAACAACCATGGATTTAAGATTATTTGTAGAATTAGTCAATTTGGTAGCTTTTTCTCAAGTATTTAGTAAAAAAATAAAAAAAATAAACTTTTAAAGCAAAGAAACGACAGCTAGTTTTGGCCGAGTCGGCAAGAAAGGGCGCCGACATTTTTATTACGCATTCACTAATCACCCGAACAGGGCCGCTAAATGGCAATCTGGTTTTCTTTAAAACCTAGAGTAATTTTCGTATTGTGCTAATTGAGCTTTAAGATTTTATTATATTTTTACGATTTGTTCTTTTTAGTTTGGAAAGATTTAGTGTCAACGTTTTGCTTCCAAAACACCCCCTTCTCCCCCCCCCCCCCTACCCTATTTTTACTGCTGAAATTCCAAAAACATTGTCCACAACAGAAAGCTTACTACTTTTAAATAGCACGTTAGTTAGAACAATCGATGGAATGGTTTTGTTGGGGGTTTTGGGGGGAAGGGGGGCTCAGAGAATTTACTCTAAAAACAAAGTAAAAAATATGTTCACTCAATTATCGATAACTAATTACTTTGATAAATAGATAAACACATGCCAAAGGGGAGCAAATACACTTGAATTCAATTTTATATAGAAAAAATTAGTTGTTTTTGATGTGAAAAATAGTCAAAAGAAAGAAGTTAAAAGTTACTTTCCGGAGAAGTGAAATTTTTTATAGAAAAAAGAGTGTTTGAAACCAAATTAAAAAAAAAAATTCTTTAGTACTAGTACAGCAATTTTCCATCAGGGATGATGGGTGAAAAGAGGGGGGAAAAACACTAGCAACTAGAAAAACCAGCTCGAAATTGGTTTATTTTTATGCCAATGGAATTAGTCGGTTTCGAAGTGCCTATAAATACTCGAAGCTGAGCGAATTCCGATACTATTCTGGGGATAATTGTTGTGGCAAAATGTGGTCACAGAAAGTTTTGTTCTGTCTATTCTTGTGGATCAGCATCCTTTGCAGTTGTACAGAAGCAAGACTGCCGAATATAGGAACTCGTTTGCCTAGCATTACTTCCCGACTGACCAATCGATGTGGCGAAACATTCTCAACAAAACAGGTCACACTGACATCGCCAACACAACAATTACCTGTCGACTGTGTTTATACGTTTAGGGCTAAAAGCCGTTTAGTTTGTCAGGTGAAGAAAAAAAGTGTATTCTTACAATTACTCTTATTTGGTCTAAAAGTGTTCTTCAATTTTATATAAAAAAAAAATCATATTTTATAGGTGCGAGTCGACTTCGATACTACACTGGCTCCACCAACACTGCCAACAGCTGCCAATTTACTGCAGTTCCCACAGTGTCTTGTCGATGTCTTCGAGATTAATGGGCTGAGAATTTGCGGAACGAATCGCAACCAGCACATTTATATTCCGTTGAATAAAACTGACGGAACGGATTCGGTGGTAATTAGGATCCGTACAGCGAATCGGATAAATAACCCAACTGCGCCGGTGCCCTCGTGGAATATTCAGGCCACGCAGTTAGAATGCTCATCGGGATCGGGGGCTTCACTGCTAGGATCGTTGCGTTCCAGAGGGATCCCTGGAGATGACGATGACGATAATGATGATGATGTGCCAGAAGGACGGACATTTTTCCATGATGGTTTCTGGGTTGCGCCGATCGGTTGCACCCAATACTTTCCAGAGGACCAAGGAGTCGTTCAGTCGTTTAATTTCCAAACTGGCACGGGTTTGTACCCTGGCGATTTAAGATATTCAATTTGTTTCAGACGCACAATATTCACGACACAACTTGAGTACGTTCAGACACCGCTACTTCTGGATTCTTCTAACAAATTTGATATTTAATTTTATGTTCAGACTAACATTTACCACTTTCGAAATGGGTTTTGAGCCGCCAGATACAGTACAAGTGGACACAGCCTGTTTTAGTGCCGTTCCAACGGCAGGACGTAACGAAGACCATTTGCTGATTCCGGGCGCTATCATCACCGCAACGACAGTTCGAGCGAATCGCTTCTGTGGTAAAATCCTCGCCCAACAAACTGCAACAAGTATGACATCATTTTTGTTTAGTTTTATTTGCAAAAATCACAAAATTCAATTACAGCATCAGTGCCGGGTCCATTCACAATGTTCTTCAATAGCGACCGACTTTTCAAAACCAACGCACCGGAAATTGGGTTCAGCTTTTCATATCGAATTATACGACAGTAAAAGCTGTTTGGAGACAGTGACGCCATCAATGATTTTGTGTTAGTAGCTTTTATTAAAGCTCTCTAAAAAAAAAACCTTCCTTACGTATTTTTAGTGGTTTCTGCATTAGATAATATTTTATTAGTGCAATGGGTACATTTTGAACACTTTATTGGGTAAATGAATAAACATTTTTTTAAAAAAATAATCGATTTTTTGTGTATTTTCTTAAAAAGGTTTATTGTTTCTATTATATTTTCTTAAATTATTGACTTTTGTATTGTATTATATAGAAAAATGTTGAAAAAATGATAGAAAACTGTTTAAAATTGGTGTAAATTTGTCCAAACTATTATTTGGGACAGTTTTCATTTTTTTAAAATACCAAAATATACGATGAAATAATTAAATAATTTACGCAAATACAGTGTTTTGTGTTATTTAAACAGAAATAATGAATTTTAGTGAATTAATATTTGGAATTATTGCAATTTTTAAGGTAAAAGTACGAAAATAAACCAGAAATTTTTTGAATTTTGTTAGTGTATGCATAAACCTGAGAATCTCTGTCATAAATTATAGACAAAAACCACTTTCTATACCAAAAACCATCAGATAAACCCCATGTTACACTAATCAAATTTGGCAGTATTTTTGCTTATTCTTTTTATGAAGAGATTTTTATGTGAAAACTATTGTTTCTATTGTGTTGTCCCGAAAGTAATTTCGTTTTTTTTTGTTTTATAAAAATGAAAGACGATTTTCTTATCTGAGGTGTATAAGGTTAAATCCGCTGCTTTTTAGTCAACAAAACATATTCTTTTCATAGAAAGTAAAAACAAATTTATTCAAAGTACTTGCCCTCGCTAGCCACACATTTCTGTCGGGCAATTTGTCACATTCCATCTCTCGGGCAATTTGTCACATTAAGTAGTTACTTTTCGAGAGCACAATAGCCTCTCTGCAGTAACTTGAAGGTTTTTAGAGCCTCATATATGTTAATTTTTCTCAATGATGAATTTAGTTAGGGAAGAATGGGTATCAGACCAAAATTCACACGAAGGAGTCATTTTCTGCGAACACAATAACTTCTCCTTAGTAACTTGAGGGTTTTCAGAGCCCTAGCTACACATTGTTCCCATCTCTTAGGCAATTTGTGCATACCACGCCACAAAAATTCCTCCTCTTTCGAGGCAAACCACTCATTAAGCCATTTTCGGACGTCTTTGTAAGAATCGAAGTGCTGCTCAGCGAGCGCGTGGCCCATCGACGAAAACAGGTGGTAGTCGGAAGGGGCCAGGTCTGGTAAATATAGTAAGCGGGGTGGGGTAGCACATCCCAGTTGAGTGTCTCCCAGCTTGTCATGTCTTTGTTGATAATCCGTCCTTTTTTCACGCAGAGCACGATGAAATTTGATCAGTTGTTTGTGGTAGCGGTGGGCATTGACAGTTTCACTAGGTTTGAACATCTCATAGTTAACGATACCCTGCTGATCCCACCAAACGCACAGCATCGTCTTCCGTCCGAAGCGATTATGGTCTTGGGGAAGTTGTTGATGGTTGGCCGGGATCAACCCACGATTTCTTGCGTTTAGGATTCTCGAAATATATCCACTTTTCATCGCCTGTCACTTTTATGAAAAACGTTTATGGAAAATTTCAACAAAAGCGTGCGTATGTGTGCCAGCAAAGCCGTAGAGGCTATTAACCCGATCTGTTCTTCCATACATAACACTATACGAGGTCTGTTCAAAAAGTATCGTGAATTTCCGTTGGTTATGTATATTCGATTTTCGATTTTTTGTGGCGTTATATTGGTACTCATGTCTCTCACTTATGTCGAGAAGTTCGGCCATTTTGAATGCTCAGTTAATTTTTGACAGCTTCTTTGCTTGCATGTCTTCGATTTTTGCCCATTCCAAAAAATGGATCAGAAAATCTGTATCAAATTTTGTGTGAAAAACAAAATTAATTGCGCGGACGCATTCCGAATGTTGACTGTGCTAAATGGTGAAGCTACCTTGGACCGAAGCAACGTTTGTCGGTGGTACAAAATGTTCTCAGAGGGCCGAGAAGATGTGAACGACGAAAAGCGTACCGGACGCCCGAGCACGTCAACAACAGACGAAAACAATGATGAAGTGAAGAAAATAGTATTTCCCAATCATCAAATCACCGTTATAAAAGTTGCTGAGGACTTAAACATATCGAATGGCTCGTGCCATTCGATTTTTACCAATGATTTTGGTGTGAGACGGGTCTCCGTGAAATTCGTACCAAAATTGCTCAATTTCGACCAAAAACAGCATCGCATTAACATTGCTAAAGAGCTATTTGACTATGTCCACGACGATCCAAATTTGCTCCAGAGAGTCATAACTGATGACAAATCAAGGGTTTATGGTTATGACATGGAAACCAAAGCTCAATCATCCCAATGGAAGTTACCGCACGAGCCAAGACCGAAAAAAGCGCGCCAAGTTCGGTCGAATGTGAAGGTTTTACTTAAAGTTTTCTTCGATTGCAGGGGCGTTGTGCATCATGAGTTCTTGCCACAGGGTAGAACGGTCAATAAGGAATATTACCTACAGTATAACATGCCGTACAGTCCGAGAAACAATTTAATTACAGCATGAGTCATTTCCTGGTTGTGTAATTTCCCGTTTTGGTGATCACAATTTGCAGCCAAGATCATGCGTTGGTCGCTTTAGTGTCAACTTTTTTCTAGCACAATACGACATTAGCCAACACCACCCCCTCCCCCCCACTATTTTTACTGATAAAATTTAAAAACAATGTCCACAACAGAAAGCTTACTACTAATAATAGCATGTCAGTAAGTTTTGCTTTTATATATTTTTTTTCTAATAAACATTATTTAGTTATAATTATTAGAAAATATATTAAAGCGTTGTGGGATACTTTAAGAGAGCAATTTAAAAAAAAAATGTTCTTGATTCCATTCCCTGAGAGTGTAAAATAATTTTTCCAAAAATCAAATGCAAATCGGTAGAAAGCCAACACACATAATATTTCATTGGAACATAAATTGCGCTTCTATTTTTGGCAAGCATATATTATACATAATGAATACGAGTATCGAAACAAATGGTTATTGGCAATTCTGTAATAAATTATTAATAAACGTTCCTAGACAACAGCATCTTGTTATTTAACGATAAGGAATTAGAGGGAAATTTTCAAAAGTTGAGTAAATGGGAAAAATTATTGCGTAATGGCGCACTTTACACGTCATTGGCGGAGAAAAAAAAATGCTTTTTCGCTGATATTCCCTCAATACTTGCTACCCGTAAAAACCTGAACTTTTCCAATAAAACTTAATGTACAGAAATAATTATACGCTTAGCCATACTAGATTTGTACATTATTGTAGGTGTTTAATGCTCTACTAATAGAAACCAAGTAGAAGAATATCGCATATAGTTTGTTATATTGTGTAAAGTATCGAAATTTTTCAAAGAGTTTTCTAAGCACCAATTTTTCGTAGTTATACGAAAATAATTTCATTAAGCAAATAACATTTTATGTGTTAATATCTAAGGCTATTTTTAAGGTAAGACTATTAACGATTTTTATGTAGGAAATTTTTGCTCAATTAATTATATTGGACGGCTATGATTATTTGAAGAGAAAACTTGAAGAAAAACGAGTATTTTTATTTTATTAACAATTTAATAATAATAAAAACTGTATTAAATTATTTGAAAATATTTGAAAAAAATCGTCACTTTTAAGTTAAAAGAAAATTATGTTTGGTGTAGTCCAAAAAAAAAATAACAAAAAATGAAAGAACAAAAGATATTAAATTAAATCAAATCTTTACTAGATTAATAGTCTCAGTCACATAAACTGTGATCGGCCATTTTGATTTATTTTCCCCGAAAACGGCTGCTACGGAGGAAAACGTTAAAAAAGTCCACGATCTCGTGTTGGCAGACCGTCGATTGAAGGTTCACGAGAGAGCTGAGACTGTGGGCATCGCAGTAGGAATGGTGCATCATATTCTACACGAAGAACTGGGCATGAGAAAGCTGTCGGCGCGATGGGTGCCGCGTTTGCTCACACCGGAAAACAAACGCAACCGTGAGACCACATCGGCGACGTGTTTGGCGCTGTTTCAGCGCAATCCAGCGGAGTTCTTGCGTCGTTTCGTGACCATCTACGAAACATGGATTCACTGGTATACACCAGAGACCAAGGAACAGTCGAAACAGTGGACTTCACCCGGCGAACGTGCTCCGAAGAAGGCGAAGACTGTTCGATCGGCCGGAAAGGTGATGGCCACCGTTTTCTGGGATTCACAAGGTGTGATCCACATCGATTGCCTCGAGAAGGGTAAAACAATCACATGGCGTTACTATGCTGACTTATTGGGCCGATTTGACGTCGAATTAAAGAAAAAGCGGCCCCGCTTTGCGAAGAAAAAAGTGCTGTTCCACCACGACAACGCGCCGGCTCACACCTCCGCCGTCGCCATGGCCAAATTGGTCGAATTGCGCTACGAATTGCTGCCCCATCCACCGTACTCTCCAGATTTGGCCCCCTGTGACTATTTTTTGTTTCCAAACTTGAAAAAATCACTCGCTGGGAATAGATTTGGGTCGAATGAGGAGTTCATCGTCGCCACGGAGACCTATTTTGCTTCCCTCGAGAAAATGTATTTTTTGGACGGGTTAAAAAGTTAGAGCATCGCTGGGCCAAGTGTATCGAGCTTGAAGGAGATTATGTGGAAATATAAATTGCCACCTTTCCAAAATTTTCGTTTTTCTTTTGTAGGCTAAGTACTTGTTGAATGACCCTCGTATTACCGAGAAATTATAAATATCGGATATTTTTTTAGGGTGTGATAGATCTTCCGATAGGATAAACTGTCAAACTAGCGGCCACCTGTCATAGTTAGTTAATGATTTTTACTCTTAGATTAAAGAATAACTGGATAGGCCCATATGTCAGATTTTCGTATATGTACGAGGTCTGTTTAAAAAGTATCGCATATATTCCTGTTTTTTCAAAACATTCATGAATATTTATTTATTCATGAATATCTATTTTGCCCCCTTCAAAGTAATCCCCATCAGATATTATATACTTGTGCCAACGTTTTTTCCAATCCTCGAAGCACTTCAAAAAATCATTTAATTGCGATCTTTGTTCAGCTCCTTCGATGCCGTCTTTATCTCCTCAATCGTAGTGTAGCGTCTTCCTTTCATGGGGCTCCTCAGTTTCGGGAATAAGAAAAAGTCACAGGGTGCCAGATCTAAGGAATACGGTGGTTGCGGCATTATTAGTGTATTGTTGTTGGCCAAAAATTTGCCCACAAGCAACGATGCGTGAGCAGGGGCGTTATCATGTTGCAACAGCCAATTTTTCTTCTTCCACAAATTCGGGCGTTTCTGGGGGATTGCTTCACGCGACTTGCACATAACTTACAGGTTATATTCCTTATTGACAGTTCTACCCTGTGACAAGAACTCATGATGCATCACGCCCCTGCAATCGAAGAAAACTTTAAGCAAAACCTTCACATTCGACCGAACTTGGCGCGCTTTTTTCGATTTTGGCTCGTGCGGCAGCTTTCATTGGGATGATTGAGCTTTGGTTTCTATGTCATAGCCATAAACCTCTGGAGCAAATTTGGGTCGTCGCGTACAGAGTCCAACAGCTCCTTAGCAATGTTAATGCGATGCTGTTTTTGGTCGAAATTGAGCAAAAATCAAAGACAAGATAAAATACATGCAAGCAAAACAGCTGTCAAAAATTAACTGAACATTCAAAATGGCCGAACTTATCGGCATAGGTGAGAGACTTGTGTACCAACATAACGTCACAAAAAATCAAATTTACGTAACCCGCGGAAATTCAAAATTCGTGATACTTTTTGAACAGACCTCGTATTGTTGATAACATTTAATAGGAAGTTTTTATATCAGAAACTGAAGTGTTTAATAAAGGGTTGCTGGCCATATAATGGAATAAGGAAGCCGGGAATTTCTTTCTTTCCGTAAGTTGACATTTTCATTTTTACTACATAAATTCACAAAAATTTAGTTTATGATGTCCCTAAATGGCTTTTAATAAATTTTTTGTTCCAAAAAGTGATTTAAAAGTGAAAAATTTGTCATTCAATAAATGTAAACAAATGTGATGTTAACAGTTCAATGTTTACCAGAAAATAGTTCAGTGCCGGCGTACGTAAAATGTGTATAAGAAAATTAAGTGCAGATCGGTTAAATAAATATTTTAAGTGACCATGATTATTTATTTAACCCATCTGGTGTTAATGAATATAGTGAAATAGTGGTCGAATTGCGATGACTATCTTTCAACTTTAGAAGAAGAATTCACATCAAACAGTTTGATAGTGTACAAGTCATTTGGCTTCTTAAAGTATCCTTCTGAAAGTGTTGTGAAAATTTACCGAACTGCTGAAAAACAAATCCGACAGCAGGTAGTGCATTTAAATTACCATTTCAATTTACAAGCACACATTTATATTATAATTAATCTTTCAATATTGACAAATGATTGTTTTAACATTAAAATTTATATTTACTAAGTTGCGGTGTGGGTTTAATTTCAACATAATATCACATTCTCTCATTTAATTCACATTGCTTTTTTGGAATAAAATTTTATTTATGCACATAATTGTTTCGATATAATCAAATAACTTGCAATTTTTATTTTTCTATGCTCTTCCACTTTATAATTCTGTTTTAATAACTAATATATAATCAAATAAATAAATATTGTAAAATAGAATACTATATTTTAATTGCAAATTTCCAAAGCTAACTCCATCAAACAACCAAATCCGCACTATAGAAAAATCTATTTTCTTACGCATAAATGATGTCACATATGAAAATCATTTTAAACTAACCGCTTCAATTGCATACTGAAGTTTAAAATTGACCCCCACAGATTTACGCCGTTTCTGTTATTTTGCATGTGCGTGCATTCTACGAATATATTGCCAACAAAATTCGGCCACAATTTTTGTGTAGAGGCCTATAATCTATGAGCACAATTCTGTCATTTGACACCTGTCAAAAACATAATTTAATCAATATGGTATTTGTTTAGTTTAAGATTTGCCATTTTACATTATTGATTGATTAACCACCAAAGAATGATTTTTGCTTGAGATTGTGAAAAAAAAATTTCTTCAATAGTGAGACTCATTTTTCGCTCAGTAAATATTTCAATAAGCAAAATTACCCTATATGTGGCTCAAAAAACCCACAAGTGACTGTATTCGTTTGAAAATGAAGAAGGAGGACTTTTTTTCCTCAATTCAGAGCGCAATACCTGATTTTTTTAGCTAGACAAAACAGTGCCACAAGCCATAATAAACGACAAATTTTGAATATTAAATTACACATAAACGGTGATCTATTTTGGGGATCTGAAACTTAGATTAAAGAATATCTGGATAGGCCCTTACGTCAGATTTTCGTGTATGCATACGCAATTTTCTGTCTGAATTATTGCAAAAGCGGCAGGAATTCGTACTGCTTACATGCATTTGTGTAGATTTTTTATGTAGACATGACAGCCACTGACATCTAGTTTTCGTAATAGAAATTTTTTGAATTCCAAAACCACTATTAATATACATTTTATGTCACTTTTGATATGAAATGCAATTATATTTTAAGTTTATTATTTATTTCGTAAATATCAAGGAGAGCTGCAATTTGATAAACTTTTGGAGAGTTTTAAAACACGCCATTCTCCATGAAGTGATAGCATACATTTAGATATTAATCGGAAAGTGAAAGTTTAAGTGCAGTTTTATTAAATTTTAAATATTGTTTACGAATAAGTCTGTCTAAATTAATACATTTGCATAAATAGTTTTTTTCTTCACGATAGTAATTAGGAAGGTTTTTTTTTTATCAGAATACAAAGTTTTTCATGAAAGGTTATTTTGTAAGTGTGTGAGTTCTTACGAATGTATTCTCGAAAAAAATTGGATATAACTTTTGAGTAGAGGTGTATCAAGTTCTCCTATAATCTAAGTTTTTATATATTAAATAAGTTTGACACATAATCTCATGGATAGGCTCACGTTTTGACATAGTTTCGAAAATATCCAAATTCACTTTGAAAAGAACTCATGTAAAATTATACTTTATTTCAAAATTGTGTTTAATGATGAGGCTAATTTTTGGCTATATAGTTTTGGTAACAAGGAAAATTATCTTTTTTTTGGAGTGAGAAAAATCCACAAGTAGTATTAGTAAATACTTTTTAATATTGTATATAGAAATAAATAGAAAAAGAGCAGTTAAAAAAAGAAAGATATTTTTCTCCAACTAATCACAATGAAACTAAGACTTTGAATTGCCTTTGATATTAGAAAATTTATTCTAATAAAAGAAATGGTCATATCAGAATATAGGGTGTCCAAAAGTGCAACATTTGAATTTTGCGCCATTCGCGCGGTAAAGTGTTGCCAACGAGAAAAAAAACAGCGTGACAGCTGACAGTTTAGGGTTATGTGTTTTCTTTGTTGAGCAATATTTTAATAATAATGAAGCTTTGACAGTTACAGTTAGCAATTTTTGTACAAAATCATTACTCAATTCAACAAGTCTCTCTCAAAAACATCAATTAGGCACCGTAGTCATGAATTGGTTAGTTCGTAGTAGTTGCTTTAGACAAATATGTTAAATTGCCGATTTTTAAAGGAAAAAAGGGTACTTCGGAAAGTGTAGCCCCGTTTTATGGTAATTATTAAATTTATAGGTGTCATTTGATTCGTTTAAAGTCTGTTATTTATAGATGGTTTAACTTTTAAATAAAGCGCGAAAATTGCCTAGAAATTATTGCGATTAGGTGCTGTAACAGCAAGCTTTAGAGACTGATCTTCCAAAATATATTTTCTAAGGCGATGCCTATTTTTACTAAGTCTATCCAGCTCCAAGCGTTTATCGATGATATTGATTAGAGAGCGTTGGAAGGGAGGCCTACCCCAAAATTGAGGCAAGATAAGGAACGCTCTAAAAATAGAAGACTATAGCTTCGAAAGTATTAAATATTTCTCCTCACTAGGTTAAAGGCTAACAATATGCTGGAAGAAATCCGAGCACAGGTGTTGGCAGCCAACAGAACCAATTTTAGTCAGTCTACATTATTTCGAAATTAAGTGGAAATTTTTTTAGGGTCGGGGAGAAAACTCTGAAGATTCTGCTGTATAGGAGCAGTGCTCAATTATTTTTCCGAAACTTGGGCCCTCAGATAAACCATTCCCAATTCTTAACTACGTTCAAGAGAAGCATCTTCATATTATAGAGGGTTCCAGAAATAAACAAATAAAAATATTTCAAGAAGCGTATTCTCACGAAGAATTTGCATCTTCATGCTTACAAAGTTCAATTGATCCTAGAACTGAACCGAACTGACCATGCATAGCGGTTAACCTGGAATCCTCAGCCCTTAATCGATAATACGTCAAAACTGACATTTAAAATCAAACCTATTACTACACAAAATGGTACTGAAACCCTGACAACATTTGATTCCATCAATATGGCCATAACTCGTAAAACCATCGATTTATTGAAAAAAATTCAACTTTGCTCAATTATTTTTGGTAAGAATTTGTGAAAAGAGATTAGTACAACTTATCGAGCGCGTTATAAAACACAAATTGTTGTCGATCGAAAAGAGACTCGTCAAGATTGTCAAGAAATTGTCTGTCGAATAGGAATTTTTTTTTTGGCCACAATATTTAATTTTTTGTTGTGTGTTTTTTCTTCTAAAATTTCAATCCTCCGCAAAAAATACAGAAAAAATAAATTCCTATTGAATACAAAAATAGATTTAGAAATGATCTAATATCTTTTAAAAATTATATACCATTTTTTCCTATAATATCCTTAAAGTATTCTTAACTCTTTAACCAAGCTACGAAAATGCTTAATTTAAAATTAATTGAGAACCTTGAAAATTTTTTATTACAAAAGAGAAAAAAGAATAGGAAAACTATTAATAAAATTTTCCTTAAAAATGTGAATGAACAAACATACTCAACGAAAAAAAATTGATATTATTTTACAATTTGCATAAGTTCAAAAGAGCCTTGACGGTATTTACTTAGTAACCTGTCTTGTGTAAAATTTCTTAAATACCTTCCGGCGAAAATATCAAAACTTTCTCTTTGCGAATGGAACAACAGCAGAAACGATCATTCACCAAGAATTTATTACATTCAATTTTATAGTCCTGCAGGATGGAATTTTTTATTTTATTGTTTGTATCCATCTAATGTTTAGTTAACAACAAAACAAATATTTACTTTTGAATAGAAACAATTTTATTTGGTATTCAATAATTTAATTTTTATCTTATACATTTTGGTTTTTATACTTGTTAAAGAATTTGAAAGGAGAATAAATTTGGTGGTGAAAATCATTGGCATAAGCAAGCACAACAGAGCGAACGATTTCAAATGAAAAAGAATATTTGCCTTAAAGCATATTATTTATTTACAAAAGGATATTCATACTTGTATATGTGAGATGTTGTTATTTTTCTGTACAAAAAAAAAATTTGGAGTTTCCTTTTCTGTTTGGAGTTTTGGAAATTTTGTTAAGTCATCAACCGAAATCATTTTTGGTTAGTTATACTTACTAAGACCTTCGATTTAATTACGTGATAGTCCGAAATCTCCAAAAAAATCTCCAACAAATTGAAAAGGAAAACCACTGAAAATGGTAAAAACTGAAAAATGACCAGTCATGTTTGATCGATGTTCAATTCCGTATCATTATTGGTTATTTTCTATTTAAATACATTCAGAAGTGTTGATGAAACAATTTTCTATCTGATTTTGCGATTTTCCTTTTCGGAAAATTGATAACATTATGTGTAAATGAGAAAGAATATAAAAAATCACTTTTATTTTTATTTTTAGAATATTAACAACTACTTCTAGTAACCAGCAGATTTTTATAAATGCAAATACAAGGACATGAAGGTACAAAGGATAACACACACCTCAAGCACAGGATAATATTAATTTATAATTTTAAAAAATCTCTCGGCCAACGCCATTTCAACCGTCGATGGATGTATAATGGACGGGTGGGAGTGAACAATTCTCTTTCTAATTGATTAGGATGGTAGGATAGACGTGGATGGAATTTTTTATATCTGGAGATGAACAGTTCACGAATATATGGAACATTGAGGATAAGAGTGTTTTGTACATAAAAGGGAGCATTGGCAATTTTTGCGAACTTGTATAGTAAAAGTTTGCTCTTTGTTATAAAGTTTGTCTTACTGTCTAGGAGTCGTAATAATAATTAATATCGTCCGATAAGGTTTGAGGATTCCAGGTTCCTAGTCGTAGTAATTGTTTGAAAGTCCTAGGTTTTTTTTTGAATATTGCTGCCGTTTAGAATGATATCAGAAGCCTCTTCTCGGCAGAGTGTTAAAGTAACATGAGCAGATTTTTGCTCACTCGCTCTTACGCTCCACCTTTTAAATCAGGCTTCTAAGGTTCTGTAGGGTAAGGATGGCTGTATCATCATCATATATTGTGATAAGCATATCACTGTGACGAGGAATATTTTGTGTGTCAATATTGTAAAGGGTACTTCCCTGAGGGCACCGGTGCAGATAGGATAAATGTCAGAATACTCAATATTTTGAGCTAGCTGAAAATATCGGTCTGAGAGATAGAATTTTAGGATATGGAAATAACCAGAGGGTAGGACTCGCTGCAACTTTCCAAGCAATCCACCATGGGATATGCGGTCGAAAGGGTGCAAAATGTTTTTTTTTATGTTTAGATTAATGAGGTACAGGGGGAAACCTTCGAAAGGTACTCGCCTGGAAATTTTTCCTGCCAGACGAGTTATGCGGGATTTTTACCTCGCTAAAACCTAACCTGCACCTCTAACCTTGCTCCCGGAACGATGGTTCCCCGGCGGTACTCTTTGTAAATATTACTTTGCCGGGGCGTTCTTATTTGATGCTACTGCTGTCCCGATGTTATGACGCCTCGCGGCCTATTCTTCGTACGTTGTGTGGAGATCTTTGATAATGGATTCCGCGTACTCTGCAATGCTGTTCCAAGCCGATTGGCTCTTCAGCATGCACTCCACTATGTTTTCTGGACTGATGGAACGGTCCAGATTTCTCTCCAGTTCTGCCCGTATCCCCTCGTAGAGGATGCACTGGAAGAACGCGCGTTCTGTGTCTTCGATCACATCGCGGCAATGATGACAGTTTGGGGAGTCAGTCCTCTTGAATGCCCAGTCAAGAGTTGGGTGATGTAATACCCGACTTCCCCGTGCAGGCGAGTGACCCATTTGGTAACATATGGGATCAGTCGATGAGTCCACCGACCGTTCATCGAGTTGTCCCATCTCTCTTGCCAGAGGCGAAGACTCTCGGGTCTCTTCTCTTCACAGAGGACTTTTCGCCGCTCTTCCTTCTTCCTACGATGTTGGCGTTCCCGCTCTCCTGCCAGGGTGTCGATGGGTGGGCATGATGCCACGACGTTGACCGCATCATGTGATACCGTTCGGTATGGTGACGCCACTCTGATCGCTGAGAGCCGCTGGACTGATAACATTGTCTTGCGGTATGTTATTAGCTCTAGCGATTTCGCCCACACTGGTGCTCCGTATAGCAAGACGGAGGTAACCACAGGTGCCAATAGTCGCCTTCGGATTTGCCTGGGGCCTCCGATATTGGGCATTATCCGCGAAAGTGCACCCTGTACTGCTGATGCCTTCCTGCTGACGCTGGAGATGTGCTCTTTGTAGTTGAGTCTGGCATCCAAGACCACTCCTAGATACCGGATGTAGGGTAGCGACCGGATGTCGTGGTCGCCTACTCTTATGGTGATGGTCTCGATTTTCTTCCGGCTAATCACAAGAAGTGCCTCGGTCTTATGTTCCGCCAAAGACAGGTCTGCTGATGTCATCCACTGTCTTATGCTCCGGATAGTGGTGGAGAATTCGGCTTCCAGTTCCTCCAGGTGTTCGGCTACAGGGACAACCAGGGTGCAAAATGTCAAGAAATACGCATACGCAGTATTCCTTTTGCTCTATTGAGCACGCTATATAATCGACTATGCGATGACACTGCTGTATAGTGGAATGCTCAGCTCTAAATTCAAACTGATGCTTAGCAATCATACGCTTGGTTTCAAATATAGGATAAAGATAATTTTCAAGAAAACAAGAACTGCCATTGTACCCAGAAAAATGCACTGTTTGGTAGAATTATCGGTCAGTATTTCTTTAAAGATAACGCTGGCCGTAATATTACCATCATTGGCCACCTAGATCGTGCAATTTGACGCCTTTAGATTATTTTTTATGAGACTACGTAAAGTCGCTCATCTATAGCGATAAGTCAGCGTCACTTGTACCCTTGAAAGACAACTTTACATATATTATTAGCGAGATACCAGCCGAGATTCTCGAAAAAGTGATTCAAATTTGAACCCCTCGCATAGATCACTTAAAACGTAGTCATGGCCAATATTTTTATGAAATAATCTTTAAAAAGTAAATAGTAAGCGTTGGTTTATTGATTCAAATAAAAATTTTGCAAATTAAAAAACCAAACACTTAAAAAGTCATCAGTTACAAAATAGTATGACACCTCCAGACCCCAATAGAATACCAGAGAGTCATTTTTTGCAGATAAAATGATTTTTTCATAGTTTTTTTTTTGCATTCTATTTATATGAAAAATTTACAAATTGTCTATTTTGTGTATATATTATTTAGTCAATAAATGCCATTAATTTAAAATGGCAAATATTTATCTAAATAATAGTTATCTTAAGTGAAAATAGACTAAGGTTTAGATTATACTGTCCATCTAATAGACGATCTAAACAATCAAATTTGCCCTTTTTTGCACGTCTGACAGTTTACCATATGCGCGACCACTCACGAACTTTGCCCGTGCATGGAGTTGTGCAGGTTGACCGCAAACAAAGTTTGTGTATTTGACGATCAGTTCAAATATAATTTTGATTGTGGAAATGGTTCATCCTTTTTTTTTATGTGGTGAATTCTCTAGTTGGAAACGTTTTTAAATTTATTTATTTATTTTGATTATTTCAATTTGTTTATTTCTTTTTGTAAATATTTTATATTTTATTTTAACATTTCATTATTAATATTTCATGTTCCAATGGTACTGTCATTTTTTTAAACTTCTTTATAAAATTTATATACATATGATATTTTGCTATACACTATAAAATACTACAATAGTTTTTGCTATTTAATTTTCTTTTAATTTTTTATCAAGTAATCTTCACTTTGCCTTTATCAAAATATAAAATTCATATACATTTGCAAATATTCTGTTTTTTTAAAAGACTTAAAAATACTTAAAACCAATCAACTTAAAAAATCACCCGTTATATAAAAATATATGTTTTTATGTAACGGGTGATATCATAAATTATTTAAAATGGAAATTTATCACAATACTTTTTAATCTAATGAATTTAACAACTATCCTAAATTTACAGGGTGTATAAGCTTAAATCTTGTATGTTTATACATAGATGGCATGAGTGAGAGTATTAAGCTACCGTGGGCACGCCATACTTTTTTTTAATGAGTTTGATATCTGTCAACATTAATCAGTACACATTGTCAGCAATTTCGTACAACAACATACATTTTTCCTTTGGCAATCATGTCTACTTTTGTGCCAGAAAAAGAGCATGTGCGGGAAGCTCAGCTTTTCTGCTTCAATTTAAAGAAATCGGTTGCCGAATCGCATCGAATGCTTATGGAGGCCTATGGTGACAGTGCTTTATCGGAAACAACGTGCCGAGATTGGTTTTGTCGGTTCGAAGACGGCAATTTTGACTTGTGGGACAAGAAGCGTGAAAATCGGCCTATCAGTTGCAGACTCTTTTGGACGAAGACGATACGCAATCGCAAAAAATGCTTGCGGAGCAATTGGGTGTTACTCAACCAGCTATTTTCATGTATGTGCGTGCCATGGGGAAGATTGAAAAGATCGGAAAATGGGTGCCGAATGAATTAAACGATAGACAGATGGAGCGACGCCAAAACACATGAGAAATCTTGCTCGCCAGACAAAACAGAAAGTTGTTCCCGCATCGGATTGTGACAGGCGATGAAAAGTGGATATATTTCGAGAATCCTACACGCAAGAAATGGTGGGTTGATCCCGGCCAACCATCAACAACTTCCCCAAGACCATAATCGCTTCGGACGGAAGACGATGCTGGCGTTTGGTGGGATCAGCAGGGTATCGTCTACTATGAGATGTTGAAACCTGGTGAAACTGTCAATGCCCACCGCTACCACAAACAACTGATCAAATTGCACCGTGCTCTGAGTGAAAAAAGGACGGATTATCAACAAAGACATGACAAGCTGATTTTCCTGCACGACAACACACCATCGTACACGTCAAAAATGGTCCGAAACTACTTTAAGACACTCAACTGGGAGGTGCTACTCCACCCCGCTTATTAACAAGACCTGGCCCCTTCCGACAACCACCTGTTTTTATCGATGGGCCACGTGCTCGCTGAGCAGCATTTCGGTTCTTACGAAGACGTCCGAAAATGGCTTGATGAGTGGTTTACCTCGAACCAGAGAAGGAATTGTTTTGTCGTGGTATCCACAAATTGCCCGAAGATGGGAAAAATATGTAGCTTGGAAGGGTAAGTAGTTTCAATTAATTTGTTTTTGCTTTCAATATAAAAAATATGTGTTTTTTTGATTAAAAAACAGCGGATTTAAGCTTATACATACGTATACGTATATCTTTTTTAGTAGTAATTAATAATATAATTTCCTCAGAAAATATCAACACAATTACGGTGCTCTTAAATATTATACAAATAAATTTTTAGTATCTATGCACTATTAAAGCAAATATACCTTATTTTAAGAATATCTATCATTTTTCATACAGTATTTTTAGGTTCAATTAAAGACAGAGCATAGCAAAAGTCCGTGTATTTGTTTTGTTTTGCAAAAAAATTCTCGCCAAATTCATTGAAATATTATATATATTAAAAAAAGAATAAAAATTTTAATATTTCCCAGTATTATAATATTAAATAAAACTTGGAATATGGCTTGCATGATCTAAGCTTTCACCATAACAACAATATGCTCGTATATCATGAATGGAATGAATTTTATTACATTTTATTTTGTGTAGTCATTTAGCCGAGACAAAAATATAAATAAATAAATATATTAGAGTGTATATATAATTTTATATTTGTTAAATGTGTTGGTGTTGTTTTGGGTATTTTTATTTGAAGGAAAATGAGCCAACATCAGCATCAGCTTTATGCCATCTATCGCAGGAACATTTCACTTGGAGTGATTGCGTTAGTTCCGAAAATATAAATTACCTTCGCAAATACATAGCAGAAACGAAAGGGGGGAGGAAAGAGAAATACAGCAAAATTGTGTCCTTCTAACAAGTAATCGCTTTGTTATGATATTTGGACAGTGATGGAAGGATCCATGAAACAGGATATTCTAAAAATATTTCAGATAATAGATAACAAAGTTGGCTCTGGCAAAATACGAGTGTGCGTGAGTACTTTGGTTTGGCGGTGAAAATAATTTTTCATCAAAATCTTTTGTCAGTAGTTGATGCGAGTAGTGTTTTGTACAATTTCTATTTGGCTATGCTTTTAGGCTTTGTTCAATCTAAAGCCATACCATATAATATTGCTAAATTGTTGTTAGGATTAGAAGAGGGAGGGGGGGGGGGGTGCGGGGATTACTAATGTGCACGTAAGCTTAGCTATGAACATATTTCCAGACTTAAGATAGATTACAAATGCTCTTTATGACTTATTCCCTTTTTTTATATTTAATCATTTCAAATATAAATGCAAAAAAAAAACAACACAACAACAAAACAAATATAAAATGTTATCTGGGGAAAAAAAAGCTAATATATTTTCCCATTTCGACCACTATTTTAGTACAAACTTTTATCCATGAAATAAGAAGGAGGAAGAAGAAAATTAACAATCAATCATAGATGAAATTTTTGTATGTGAATATATATTTTCATGTGGCAGTTATTTATGAAAAAAAAAAGAAATAAAATCTATTCCGTGACCATATTCATGTTCATTTTGATTAAACAGGATTTAACATCGCCCATGATTTAGACACTTAAAGTGTTCGGATGATGGCATCCATCAACAAGAAAACTTTATTCTAACGACATTCTTTACGGAAACTGATAGTCGCAATTTATTCCCGTTTCTTTGCTAATACAATTTATATAGGATAAAACTGGACAAAAGTTGGTAATTTATTGACCAAGTGGAGATAAGTAAATGCTACAAAATTAATGACAATATTGATTGACGTCGGTTGTGAATTAATTCGAAAATAGTAAATACAATATTATTTTGGATATTTTCTTTTCCGTATTAAAGCTTACGCGAACAACAGAGCTTTTTAAAGATCTCCTCCATTTTATAGTATTCATTATAAAGTTATCTGAATTAAAAGAAATTTATTATTATGATTGACCGTCTTTAATTATGAGTATTTTATTAAATCGTTAACAGTTCATAGGAAAATTTTTATTAGTACAATTTAGTAACTAACTAAGTATTTATGATTTGTTTGTTTGTTTGTTTGTATGCAAGGTCCCTTAGATATGAACCCAGGGGCCATTTTCATAGCACCACGACCGTCAGGCTATTGGGCGACTACAAGTATCCTGTGAGTGAACGTTACCAGTTTCCCAAACGAAGCAGGTATGATTTTAGTAGGTTTAAACAATTGGAGTTAGTTAAATTTTATAGAGATTGTTAGTATTATTTGATCAGGTTAAAAAGTGGACTTGGAAATTAAATTGTTGAATCTAGGAGGAACCCTGCTCCGAAGGAAATTATTAGTTTGCTGACATTTGCTCAAAATGTGTATAATAGTTAGTAAAACGCCACAGGATTACCAGATAGGTCAAATGTAATTTGCAAAAATAAAGTTATGGGTGAGAGTGGTATGTCCTATCTGAATTCTGAGTAGTTTTCGTGCCCAGAATTTTGGTAAGGATGTTGAGAAGACTGGTTTGATGGGGGTAGTTGGCCAATGAGATGCTTAAAAGCTTTCACTGTTAGTCCACCCTGTGTTGCTACATATGGCTGAGGATATTGTTTACCATTCTGTTAATAGGTGAGGTATATTGGGAACAGGACCCCGGAGAGTTTCTTCTGCCAACTGATCAGCACGTCCTATGATTCCCGCATGACTCAGCACCCTCCTATTATTGAGTAGGCTATGTTGAATCACGTTGAGAACAAGATCATTCAATGGGGCCGCTAATAACGTTGAGGGTGGTAAAATGAGTTTACTGACAGAAGTAAAATATAACCTCAAAATACTGAGTTTATTCAGCTTGTCAACGTGAAGTGGAATGGAGAATCTTTGAATTGGATAAATATTACATAATATTTAAAAATTGGACCTATAACGAGGGTAAAGCATTTATAAATGTTGTACGAAAATATTTATTAATACTTTACTCTTGTTATAGGTCCAATTATAATCAAGAAAATAATAGGGCTGAAACTTGTTCTACACTTTTAAATATATTAAATAAGTTAAATTAAGATACAATATTTTATATATGTGATAAATTGATTATTTTTATTTTTGTTAGCCAAGGAGGCATTTATTTACAATTGAGATTGTTATAATAAATATGAAGTTATACAAATATATCATTTAAAGTTTAATTAATTTAACAATCCATTATTATCCATATTTTCAAACATTTGCTGCCTCGCACGTGCACCATTGTTGCTGTCAATTCCTTCAGATTCTACGTAATTCTGTATGTTGTTGACTTCATTATCTAAATATTCTATGTCACAGAAATCATTTTCACTTAAGTTTCCAAAGCCCTTAAACGGGGGAACTAAATATCTGCTTACACCGTACGCTGAGTCTTCAAGTAGCACTCCTCCTGGTACAATTATGGACTGATCCTCAGTAATACGCCTGTAAAACGCCGATTTTCGTAGAAGCTGTGCATCGTGCATTGCACCAGGTTCACCACAGTGCACATCTATAAGCTTTTCCTCGGCTTTTACAATTCCCTGTAAAAGCAGACTATTATATTTTTTCCTATTGCAGTGTGCTTGTTTGTCATGTTTAGGAGGATTAATTTTAATATGAGAACCATCAATAGCCCCAACAACACCGGGTACACCTTTCATAGCTGCAAATTGTATCTGGTTATTTTGCATTTCGGATGCTGCTAGCTATTTTTTGTAATTGGCACTCACTTCAACAAACCATTTTACGACGCGGTATAAAATTCGATGGACACTGCTTTCTGTGACATCAAATCTGTCTGCAATTTGTCGGTATACTTTCAGTATTTGCTAGAAACCACAACGTGATGTATATTTCAACATCAAAACCAATTGCAGTACGTCCTCCATGATACTTCAACATAACCAACGAACTCGCTAAGCTATCTATTTTCATTTTGGGAACTAAAATTCCCCTACCGTAAATTGTATGCGCAACTACTTATGCAATGTACTCATTTATATGAGGTAGAGTAGATGAGGGCAGATAGAAGTACTTGTGAGTAGCAAAATTGGTCCAATGGATGACCGGTAATATGAACAGCTACGTTTATAGTCCACAGGTCCCTATAGTACGGATCTGTCCTATTACGGCAGAGTCACCAATGTAGATCACGGATTTGGATTCCATTAACCTCAATAACTGCATAAGAAGTTGTATAAAAGGAGTACACATTCTTCAAGCCCGTTTAACTGTTCGAAAAAGACCAGTTGCATTTTCGAAGAAGAATGTTCCGATTATACCTCCAGCCCAAAATCCGCACCAAACAGTAACACGTTGTGGATGCATTTTCTGAACCCCAAATGCATTAATTTTGTCAATTAACCGGGCCATTAAGATGAAAATGAGCCTGATTATTATAGGATGGCTACTGTGTTTAAGATCACTAATTAATTGTAAGTTTCCCTAAATTTTTTAATCAATCTCTTCATGGGTTAAATCACTATTCCGACTATACGAGGTCTGTTCAAAAAGTATCGCGTATTTTTTTGTGGCGTTATATTGGTACTCATGTCTCTCACTTATACCGACGAGTTCGGCCATTTTGAATGTTCAGTTAATTGTTGACAGCTGCTTTGCTTACACGTGTTTTGGCTCGTCTTCGATTTTTGCCCATTTTCGACCAAAAACAGCATCGCATTCTCATTGATAAGGAGCTGTCCGCGATAACTCAAATTTGCTCCAGAGGGTCATAACTGGTGACAAATCATAGGTTTATGGTTATGACGTGGAACCCAAACGAACCAAGACCAAAAACGCGCGCCAAGTTCGGTCGAATGTGATGGATTTGCTTACAGTTTTCTTCGATTGCAGGGGCGTGGTGCATCATGAGTTCTTGCTACAGGATAGAATGGTCAATAAGGAATATTACCTGCAAGTTATGTGCTCCAGAAACGCCCTGATTTGTGGAAGAATAAAAATTGGCTTTCGCACTATGATAACGCCCTGCTCACGCATCGTTGCTTGTGCGCGAATTTTTGGCCAAAAACAACACACTAATAATACCGCAGCCACCTTATTCCCCAGATCTGGCCCCCCTGTGATTTTTCTTGTTCCCAAAATAGATTCTTTGATTCATTTTTTGGAATGAGCAAAAATCGAAAACGAGCCAAAACACGTGCAAGCAAAGCAGCTGTCAAAAATTAACTGAACATTTAAAATGGCCGAACTTATCGGAATAAGTGAGAGACATGAGTGCCAATATAACGCCACAAAAGAACGAAAATTTAATATACGGAACCCGCGGAAATTCAAAACTCGCGATACTTTTTGAACAGACCTCATATTTTGTACGAGATTGCGAACTGTTGCTGACAAACATTAATTATTTTTTAAAATATTGCTCAATAATGAAAACGCGTTATTCTCTAGTATAGAGCTCCATTTTTAATAATCTTGAACTGTCAGTTATTACGCTACCTTTTTTTTTGTTGGCAACACTTTACCGCATAAATGGCGCAAAAATTTAAATCTTGCATATAGTTTGGAACACCCTATAGATTTTCGTAATATACGAGTATGTACATGATTATATTATAAATTGCTTTAACGAAAAATTTATATTAATTACAATTTTTTATTGACGTCAATAAATTAATAAAGATCTCAGTAGTGGAGTAAAGGCAACTCGAAGCATACAGAACTTTCCCATAGAGTCTATTATTATTAAAACAAGTCTCAAAACTCATCTTATACTATCTTAATAAATCCCGCTAAACTCCAACCTATACTAAATTCTGATTTACAAATTATCCCCTGCACCATCTTTAAAGGAAGTTATTTTTACCATCTACTCAAAAATATTGTAAATTCTCGGACTTGGAAAGGGTTCCTTTTGAGACTGTAATCAATACTCTAACACATGGCAGACCATTAACTGCATTTGATATTGCAGTCCGTTGGGTTCCAGGTTATCCTATTAGCCCTGGAGGATTTGCACAATCCTATGCTCACTGTAATATCATATTTTTCACTTAACATCTTTGACAAAGCCTAGACAAATAGACTGGACCAAGGGTGGAAGCTGAACAACCATTACGAAATTCTGGGCAAGGAAACTTCTCAGAATTACAATTAGTTACAACGCACTTACGCACTTTGTTGCTAATCAGTCCAGTCCGCCATTTCTATGGCATTCAACCTCCTAAACGAATGCAACTTAAGACCGAATAGGACCCCTTGCATTGTGGTGCTTCTAGATCGAAGAACTTCTTTCCCAGTCATCTTTTAAATTTTTTAAAATATTTTAATATCCTCTATAAAATTCAACCACTTCTTATTACTACCTCCAACAAATTATCGACTATTTTCATTAAGTAAGCTGACAATACCAACCCACACGAAGCGTGATGTCGCTAAATGTCCTCATAGTTGTGGCGCTACAAAATGGCCTCTGAATCTCGTATCAGAGACGTTACATGCAACAACAATATTAACAAACAGTAGATTTTGAATTGTTATGGTAAAATTAAATTGCAATAACAAGGACGTTGATATTCAGTTGATATGTTGCCGTCAACACAGATTTTCTTCCATGTTGATTTGTTGACAGTGTCGAAATCGACCAAAGATCAGAATCTGTCAACATGTGTCTAGGGTGTCGTGCTATTAATTTTTCATCGCCTGCAAGTATGCAAATTTACTGTATATGTCAGCCGCTCAATTCTGTTAGTTATCGCCTTTTAGAGAAACTTTCCACAATTGAATATAAAGGAAAATTATAAAATTTTTTTATTTGATTATTGTTTTAAAAAACAGTAAATATTAGTTTTTATTATTACAATTAAAATTTAACCCTCAATAAGTTGTTACACACTTTCAGATGTTTTTTTTTTTTGTATGGAAAATAATATATTTTTTCGCTAATTTTCCAATTAAAAAGTATGCAGATAAGATGCTTTGGTGAAATCTTTTATCACTTCTTTAACCTTTCTTATAATGCCCATTATTGTTAATGTAAATTAATTTTCTGCATTTTATATAAAAAGAAAATAAATTTTATAGATTTATAAATAATTTACAATATTCTCCCATAGTCGAAGAAAACGAAAAAAGAAAAATAAAGGCAAGAATAATAAGATAAAAAAGAATTTTTAATACGTTTATATCTATTTTAACAAAAGATAAGTTTTATTCAATTTATTTTTAAATAAGTATTGTATAAAGAGAGATGGTCAATATTAATTTCACCTTTTCTTCTTGAAGCAAATTTAAGCTATTCATAAAAATTTCCACCCATTCACTTTAAGAATTATTTTAATGAATATTTAATAAATTTAGCAAAAAAAATTATAAATAAGAAAATTGAAGAAATATAAGATATTCTACTTGGGGGAAAAAAAAAAAAACAAAAAAAAAATGGACGAAACAGTAGAAATTCTTTTCTTTTCTCAACTTTCCAAGGGAACCTTTTCTTCCTTTAAGAATATTTTATAAGTAAACATAAAATTTTTATAAACGTTTATGTATTAAAATATTAAAAGAATGAAATTCCTAAAAAAAGAATCTTTTAGAGCTTCCTCTTTTGTATATGGAATTTGTTGAAGATAAAATTTTCAAAATTATACGCATTTCCAAACAAATAAACTTATACATAATATTTACTATTGTTTAATTTAATTATTTTATGAATTATTTTTAAGGTCAACAGATTTAAAGTTCTTTATTAATATTTTTTTGTTTGTTTGAAAAATCAAAATAAAAATTGCTATAAAATAAGAGTCGTTTGAATAGTAAAAGATAGAAGAGCTTTGGCAGATTCTAAAATAAATTTACTTGTAAATTCAACCAAATTTGTGTATAAAAAAGAAAAATATTGTAGAAAAATTTTTAAATATTAAAAATTAAAAGAATTTGGTAGTCTTTTCTATTTTAAAATCAAAAATTGTGATGCCCAAACAAACACAAACCGAACCGAACGAGATAACATAATTCCTTTGAAACTTTCTTAGAAAATTGTGTCTAAATAAATTATAGCCAAGAATGTTGACATCGCATTTCCATGTGATTTAATATTTAACTAGAAAATTACTAATTATAGCATATAGATGATATGAATAAACAATGCTTGTGTTAACATAATTAATAAACTATGAATAAATTTATCTATAAATTTACCAAAACAAATTCGACATACATATTCAGAATGTTTAATTTTCTAGAAATAAACGTAAAATTAAATTACTTTTACCAAAAATAGCTTATAACCAAAATAAATAAATACTTTTTATTCCATTTGAAGTATTTGAATATCGGAAAATTTAATTGCAGTAAAAATAAAATTATAAAAAAAAAATTTTACCCAAACTTGAAAAAGATTCTTTCTTGATTTTTACAATTTTTTAAAATCAAAACTCTTCAAGTACTCAAATTTTTTTAAAGCTAAAATTGAAGTACTACTTTTCTATTAATGAAAATCGCCTTTTAATTTAGTCAATGACTATCATCTATTCTTATTTATTTACTAGCCAACAAATATTGAGGCTATAAAAACTTCAAGTCTTTAATTTCATTCCAACCACTTTTTTTTTATTCTTACTTAAAAAAAAAACATCGAGTATTAAACAAAAAAAAATACAATATTTAAATTTAATCCTTTTTATATTTAAATAATATTAAAACTGAAAACAAAATACAAAGAATTTGCAAGGATAAGGATATTGTAATTTTTGTAGAACCAGAATAGGTTATTGGGTGAAAGGGATTTTTAGGAAGGAAAAAAAAAACAGCAAACACTATCGAATTTAGTTTGGAAATTTTCCATTTTCAATTTACCATCTGAGTGAATCTCAAATCTGGCCATTTGTCTCAGAACCAATTCCGGAATAGTAGGCAATCCTCAGCAGTTTAAAATTTTCAATCTACTCATTCTTGTATTTATTCTATGTTTTTCTAACGATACAAATAGTTCTGATGGGAAGCTGGCATAAAAATGGTTTTTTATAAAACGTTGGAAAAAATCATCTACCTTTGATAGTCAATCGATAAACGTAAAACACCTGAAATGTGGAATTAGGAGAGTTTACAAAAGACTACGAGTAGGAATGAAGCGAAATTCCCATGCGGAATAGAAACTTTTCTATATTTTGTCGCCTATATTCGCAACGGTGTCGATCCAAGCTTTACTCTAGTAAGAAAGGCATCAAAAGAGTCTCTACTGTTGGTATAGTATCGTCACTCCTAGCTATTATTCCTACTTCTATTATTATTATTTTTATTATTATTACCACTTTTGATCGATGTATTTTATCAACACTTCCATTTCAATGCATGGTAATTTGCCATATTCTTATCCAAGTTACTTTTTTTTTATTTTCATTGGAAAGGATAGCATAGCATAATAGACAAATATTCAAGAGGGAAACGATTTTATTCGGTATAAGAATTATGACTCTTCTATTCGATATCGACTTGAGTTGAAAGTCAGTGAAGCTATTCAGGCATAGAGAGTAGAGCACGTAGCATTTCGTAAAAACACCACTTGACACTGATGGGAGGAGGCGTTCTGAAAATAAATAAGAAATACCAAAAAACCCCGAGTACATGTACATACACATTTATATACCGGTTCAATAAAGGATAACCCAGTAGAGGTCCTCATTTCCCACTGACGACTTCAGGATTTAATTCAGGGCAGGGCGTTGTAAAGGAGTAAAAAACCCATTCGCCAGAAATATGAAAACAAACATGAAAAATTGACGAACGTGATATGAGGTAAATATTATGCCAATCTGTCCTGTATAAGCCGTCATTTTCACTTACGAATATGCTAGTGGGGCCTCAATGCTCCCGCATTTCGCATTTTGCCTTTCACCTTGCGGATTTTCTGTTTAATATTTTGCCTTTTCGATATGAATACGAATTAACATGGAAATACGAACAGTTGTACAACTCGTTCACATTCTATTATTATCCCCAGAAATGGCTACTTCCTTATTATACGGTAAAATGGATTAGTTATTATTTATGGCAGATTAATTATATACCAGAGTTATTTTGTGATAGTATAGTGGATTATAGAGAAACTATTAATTTTAGTCAATAAAGGCGCGGTGATGTGGCGTTATGTAAAGTAATGGAATTTTCTCAAATCCACGCATATTATTGGGTGAAAATATTTCAAAATCGAATCGAGTTTTTGTTATATCCAATAATATACTTTTACCCTTTAACATACTCGTATATATATATATGAATGTTATATGATTTAAAATTTAAATTTATGTAATTGGGACTAAGAAATAGGGTCACCTATAGATGGACTGTTGTTAAATCTTCCCTTATTATTAATGATCTCGTTGTGAACTTACATTTATAATAATAGTTTTTAATTAAAATGTATTTAATTTTTTTTATGGATTATTTATAGGATATATACTTTATCTGCTGTTGAGCTTTTTTTCTTTTAAATCAAAAGATAAGTTTTAATTAAGATAACAAATTATACATGAAATAATAGCAGAAATTGTTTTTAGTTTCAGATACAATTGAGTAGATAGTAAAAATTTACCCTTTTTTTTATAACAATATTCAAGCTTACGTATTTTTTCTTTTAATGAAAATTTATAAAGGAAATTCAAAAGTAGTTAAAATCCGACTGGATCATATTGTCAACTGAATTCTCCACCAGGTTCGACCGTTTTTTTCTTCATTAAAAAGTAGATGTTTTTTTACAAAAATTAAAATTTTGTTTATAAAAATATAACTTTGCGAATATGGCCACTTTGACTATTTTTGAATAAGCTCATCTGCTTAACTCAATCGAGTAAAACTAGATCTATCTCCTCTAAAACATGCTTAACAATTAGATTCTAAGAAGTCAGAATCTAATTTCTTTCATACTGGCTTAGCAAAAGATCTGTTTTGACTTCAAAATACGTCACTCATTGCTGGTTTGTCAGTATATGAATGTGCAGTATGAGAAGTCAGTGATAAACTCAAGAAACAAAGCTGATATTAATAAAACGATATTTTATTTATCATAAAGCATTCTTAAAAAGATGTTATATAAAGTTTTATAGTGATGGTGGAGGCGGAGGGCGGGGGGTCATCATTCGAAGAATGCACCCTCGTTTTTTCGACAGACGGTTCTAAAATGGGTATGTTTGTTAGTGCGCGTATAGTTGGACCTTCTTACTGTCTATATAAGATCCTTGACAAATTCATATCCACTTTTCAGGTAGAAATATATGCCATAGAGCTTTGTGCTAGAAAGGTTATCAGAAGTAGCCTGCATAACGGAAAGGTCCATATCATATCAGACAGCCAAGCTACTTTGAAAGGTCTTGGTTCATCTGATGGCCAATCCAAGCTAGTTTGGTATATCCTCACGTTCCTAAATCAACTGGCTTGATACAACAAAGTCACTTTGTTGTGGGTCCAGGTCATAAGGGTATTGAGGGTAATGAACTAGCAGAAAAACTTGCCAAAAAGGGAGCAAATACCAGAACCCCTTTGTGACTATCCATAGAGCTACCTGCTAAACTTACCAAAAGGGGAGGTTCATAGAGCCGGAACCCTTCTATGACTATCCAAAGCGCCACCTGTTATCCATTATAGAGTCCTGGGAATGCGGTGTTAAAAGCTTATACTAAAAAATTCATCACCTCTTCTAAAAAAAAGGGTAGCAGTGGTCCTTAAACTCAGCAAACAAGACCTAAGGCTACTCACTGACCATTGTATATTAATGTATTTTCTTAATAAGGTGGGCATATCTGACACAACAATCTGTCGTTTTACTCCGAAGAGGATGAAGCCATTGCTCGGCAGATCTTGGCTTGGAAATTTCCTGATCCCTACGAGATTTCCTGGCTACCAACGAATATGATACTGAAGTTCGGTAAAAGTTTTAATATTACCATTATCTCAGTTAGGGTTATTCACCACAAAAGATATTATTGGTCAAGGTAGTTTTTGAGACCATGAGCGTCTTGCTACCCTCCTTTTGTTATTATTATTATTATTATTGATAGCTTTTCTACTTCCGCTATCTCTATATTATAAAATGCCTTCAGTTTCTTTTACAAATTTGTCTTACTCAAAATGTAACAATTTGATTTGTCAAAAAAAGTATTGAGCCAAAAAAAAAGCCTTATCACTAAACACCGTTTTGCCATTAAATACAATTGATTTGACAGCTAGCCCTATCGGAAGTTCTATCGCACTAAAAAAACCTATGAATATTTGATTAATTCGTTTTTCTTTAATGAATTTGACATGTGCACCTTTATCTTCTATCATTTTTATATTTTTTTAATAATCAATAAAATTCGATGATAATAAACAATTTGAACAATAATAAAAAACACATAAAAAACATTGAAAAAAATATGATTTTTGCTTAAAGTAAATACTAATAAAAGTCAATTCAAAATCGTAGAAACCTTTCATATATCAATAAAGCTTATTTTATTAGAAATTATATTTACACGACTAAAAATAACTTTTCCTCTTTTTTTCCTGTATAAAGTTTAATTGAATAAATTCTGAAATTGTAGAAGAAAGCTCAAAAAAAAATCGAAATCTTTGTTTCGATTGAGTGAGTGACTAAATTGAGTAAAATCGATTTAGTTTGGATCAATTCAAACATTTCTGGTACAATATATCGTTCATAAAACAGGATCAAATAATCCACCTTTGTATTGTAACAGGATATAGGGGGAAGGCAAAATAAAAAATAAGAAACATTTTGGTTATCCTTTCTTCATTTTTATCACCTTTATCCCACATACTTGTCGATGCTGGTTGTGATGTCCTTTCCACAATTTTGAAAATAAATTTTCTTCATACGAATATACTCGTACATTCATGAAGAAGGAAATATTTTCTACTCTCCGATATGAAACCTTTCCTGTTTACCTTTAAAAGTTGGACAAAATAATGATGACACGTGCGATCGAACTGAATTTCTGTTTGATTCCATCGTTTAGTATTTATGGACGCACGTACTGGAAGTGGTACCTATTCTGTCTGACACTTTGCGTTCATATTTTTGTGCAAAAAATTTATAGAATCAATTCAGATATTTTTGTCTGTCAATTTAAAGAAATTTATAGAAATACAATGTCAGGCGGCCCTTTTCTATGTTCATTCCGTGTCGATTATTTCACAATCTGAAAATACAAAAAAAGGGAATAAAACGACTGTGTTCTTTCTCAGAAGTTATTCCGATTCAGTTAGATAAGGAGCGATTTTTTAAGAAGAGTACACAACATTTTATGTAATACTATCTAGAACAACGTCAGTTTTTGAAAGCTTATATCTTAGTTAATATCAGCTTTTATTTTTCGAACCAATTCAAGACAATGGGGAAACAGATGTGCAAGTCGTAACAGTTTCATATTAAATCAATAAAATTGTATAAGATTATTTGGCTGATAATTGAACGTAATAATTTAAGTATTTACGAATCGTTTCAGTAAGAGCTAAGGATAAAATTGACGTAAAGCTGCAAAATTAAAATAAAAACGTTTGCACAAATATGTGCAAATCGTTGACAGATAAATAAACTTTGCGATAGCATATTGGCACCATCAACTACAGGCGCTTTCTATAAATCTGACGGCAAAATCACCATTTATCTTTTTGAAAACTTTAACCCTTTTAAACAGATTCGCAATATCTTCTCCACACATCATAAGATAAGATAATATTACGCAGCTGAGAAAGACATACGACAACTATTGGAAAGATTGAAAGCTGAAACGTGCGAATATTCCGTCGTCTGAGTATCACCAAACCAAATATTGTCACGAGTCAAGAGTCATCAAATAGCATCCCAGGTTTTACTGAAGTAACTTCAAAAATAGTAAAAGTTTTAAAAAATAATTTTTCTTTTCAATTTTAAAAGCTAAACTCTACTGAAAAGTATTTTTACCCAAAATTATTTTAATTAAAACTATTTTTGCTGAACATTTTTTTTTACTAAAAATTGTTTTTACTGAACATTTTTTTTATTAAAAATTGTTTTTACTGAAAATTATTTTTACAGAAATTCTTTTTATTGAAAACTTTTTTTGCTGAAGAATATTTTTACTGAAAATTATATTTACTGGAAAATTTTAAGCTGAAAGTTATTTTTGCTGAAAATAATTTTTACTGAATATAATATTTACGGAAAATTATTTTTAGTGAAAACTTTTTTTTCTGGAAAATATTTTTATTGTACAAAAATATATTTTTACTGGAAATTGTTTTTACTGAAATTTATTTTTACTGAAAATCTATTTACTGAAAATTTATTTATTGAAAATTATTTTTACTGGAAATATTTTTACTGAAAATTATTTTTACTGGAAATTATTTTTAAAGAAAAATTTTTTTAATGGAAATTATTTTTATCGAAATAATTTTTTTACTGAAAATTATTTGTACTGGCAATTATTTTTAGTGAACATTTTTTTTACTGGAAATTATTTTTACTGAAAATATTTTTACTGAAAATATTTTTACTGAAAATATTTTTACTAAAAATTATTTTTGCTGGAAATATTTTTACTGAAAATTACTTTTACTGGATATTATTTTTAAAGAAATTTTTTTTTGACTGGAAATTATTTTTACCGAAAATACAATATTTTTACTAAAAAAATTTTTACTGAAAATTATTTTTACGGAAAATTAATCTTACTGAAAATTAATTTTATTGAAAATTATTTCTGCTGACAATTAATTTAACTGATAATTATTTTTAATGAAAATTATTTTTACTGACAATTATTTTTGCTGAAAATTAATTTTATTGAAAATTATTTTTACTGAAAATTACTTTTACTGAAAATTTATTTTATTGAAAATTATTATCACTGAAAAATATTTTTGCTTATAATTAATTTTACTGAAAATTAATTTGAGTGAAAATTACTTTTACTGAGAATTGTTGTTACTGAGAATTTTTTTTACTGAAATTACTTTACTTGAAAAATATTTTAAGTGAACATTATTTTTACTAAAAATTATTTTTACTGAAAATTAAATTCATTGAAAATTATTATTACTGAAAATTATTTTTATTAAAATTTATTTTTACTGAAAATTATTTTTACTGAAAATTTATTTTATTAAAAATGTTGTCTCCCGAAAATTATTTTTACTGAAAATTATTTTTATTAAAATTTATTTTTAATGAAAATTATTTTTACTGAAAATTTATTTTATTAAAAATTTTGTCTCCCGAAAATTATTTTTACTGTAAATTACTTTTGCTAAAAATTAGTTTTCCTGAAAATAATTTTACTGAAATTATTTGTACTGAAACTATTTTTACTGAAAATTATTTTAACAGGAATAATTTTTACTGAAAATTATTTTTACTGACAATTTATTTTCCTGAAAATTATTTTTACTAAAAGTTATTTTAACTAAAAATATTTTTACTGAAAATTAATTTTCCTGAAAACTAATATTACTGAAAAGTTTTTACTGAAGAAATTTTACTGCAAAAAACCTTTCTAAAGGTAATTTTTATTAAAACAAGTAGTTTTAAAAGTTTTTAGAATTTAAATAATTTTCTGAACAGCGAATTCCGTTTCCAATAGTATTAAATATTTATGAACGGTTTACTAGAAAATTCGTTAAAAATAGATGGTAAAATCCTTCAAAACGTCTGCAAGTCTCGTTCGCATTGAATTTCTGTAAGGACCCTTCACTCAGTAAATTTTCAGTTCCACATGATGGGAACTCGCGTGTATGGGCATTTCAGGAAATTACATTGTAATTTCATTCAATTTTTTATTCGATCTTTTTAATAAATTGTTTTTAGTTCATTGAAGTAATAATGTTGAAGTCACCATTTTTTATTTATTGTATTATGGAATTGTTTCTCTTGAATAATGCTTTTAAAGGACAATTTGATCCTTTATTATGAAATTTATAAAAAAAATGAATTTATTATTTTACTAGAAGAATATTAATAATATAATGTGTTTTTTTGTGGTATTTTTCAGGATAATTTTGAATCAAAACTATCAATTTGTTTTATTATTAACTATAATAAAATAATTTTAATCAGTTTTGTTAGAAAATTTATTTATATTTATAAGATCACAAACATATTTATTCAATTATTGTAACAGAATTTCAACTAACAAATATTTTCTAGTACACTTTTTCTGATACTGAAATGCTGTTGTAAGGTTTTCACGTCTGAATTGATTACGGCGCAACAATGTTTTCGAAATAAGTCGATCAATTCAAAAGAGAATAAAAACATATATTTTTTTAACAAATAAATACACAAATACAAATACTATTTAATCCTATTTATTATGAAATTACTTGCTAATTTGATTTAATTGTAAATAAGTATTTGCATAAGCAGCAAAAATTCAGAACAAATTAAGTACTTACTTATTGCCTGCTAATCGAATACAATTAAGTTTGCTTCCTGTAATTTTTTACAAGGACTAAATAAGTATATTAAAATTTTGACAAATTATAAAACTAAATGTTTAAGGGTAAGTAGATTTGCGTACTGTAATCCTAGAATTTACACATAAATTTGCTATTTAGATTCTTATAGGTATAAGTACGACTTATTTATTCATGGTCACGGACATTACAATTTACTCCTTTTTACTTTTTACGTCATAAGTTTTGGTTTGATTGTTGTGGGTTTATGCCAACCGGAAAGGATCAATCTCCGCCGCAAACATAATGGACGAATATTTTTTTCCCACCTTTTGCAGAGATGGTATACCGTCTTAGTATTGAAGGATTTTCTTATTTATAGAAGCTTAGGTGAACTATAAAAAAATTTCCCTACAAAATAAATGAAAAGTTTAACGCAATCCTTTAGATGTTTTTTTTTTGTAATTGTGATTAATCATGCAAGGACAAACTGTAAATATCCTTTCCCATTTAGAATGACGAGCACGTAATATGGTAAAACACTAAATTCATGGAACATAACAAATTTTATGTAAAAATTTCTATAAACTCTTATCAATTTTGATTAGGTAAAAATAAGAAATTGCACTTAAACTACAATTTTTCTTTTACTTTGTAGCTATTACAGCTGCTGATATGAAAATTGATTATTTTAAAATTAATTTAAAAAATATTAACTTTAGTAAAGAACTGAACAAAATTGTTAGTCTAGGAAAAGTAAATCGTGTTAAAAATTCATGTTTAATTGTATTTTAGTTATGAACGTAAGTAAAATATGCCATGAACATGGATAATTACTAAGAAGTTTATTGTTGATTGAATTTTCCTGATTTTTTTTTCTTTCAATAAATTATGTCAGGACAGGAAATGTTTTTCCTCATCAAAAGCTGTTATTCCTTTATGAATTTTTCCATAAAATTAAGTATTATAAAACTGACATTTTTTTTGTTGGAAATTCAGTTGAACAAATATAGAGTATTCTTAAAATAGGTTTACACGCCTTTGAATTTATGCAGTTTTAGGTAGCTCTCTTTTTGATAGCAGATATTTTACAATGGATAAGAATAAACATTAAAAATTTGTTGTACAATTTATTACATCATTTAGTAATGTATAATTATTTAAAAAATATTTTATAGAAAATAATTAATTAACTTATTGATTGTCTTAGAACCGGACGTGATGTTGAGAATAAGAAATTGAAAACTAGTTCAGGAATCTCCATAGGGCCCAAGAATGTATTTTTTTTTTCTGATCTTGTAAAGAAGTGCATTTATGCTATCATAAAATTTAAGTTACATTATAATTTCAGCCCAGAAAGACAAAAGATCTATAGGACATTTTCAATTAGAGATAAATCCCGTTTTTACTTAACCACTTTTGTTAATAAGAAAAATTGCCATTTCTAATAAAGATCCTTACGAACGATCTTTTCACTCTCGTAGACTGACTGTGTGGTGCGATATTTAGACCGCAGGTGTCATTGGTCACTATTACTTTGAGAACGCTGCTGGCAATACCGTTTGCGGTAGCTAGAGACGATATGGAGAGATCTTTAAGGGCTTTCTTATTTATGAAGTAGACCAACAGAACCTATTGATCATGTGATTCTAATAAGATCACTGTGCACGCACTATAACAGAATTCCTGCGACCAATGTTTCCTGTCCGAATTATATAAAAAGCCATTCATGAGGCCAGTTATTAACAAGACAGATTTAGGACATTTAAAACAAAGAGTTGAAGTTATTCAAATCATTTACAAAATTTATGAAGACACCTTGAACCTTCGGAAATGTCCGAGATGGTTTCAAAAATTCAAATTTTGTGATATGGAGTTAAAGTACAGACCGAAGTCAGGAAGACCTATGAAATTATATTTAAATTCATTAGTGAAGTGAAGTCCCCACAATACTATAGGATAATTATATTAAGACCTTGGATGCCCCAGGAAAATAGTCAAAGACCACTTCAAAAGACTGGGAAGAAAAATAGACATTGGGTACCATACAAACTTTACGCCATCGGCCCTAGAACAAAGCATTACCATGTGTCTGTCCCTATTGTCTTTTTATAAAAAGAAAAGTATAAAATTATAGAGCTGGATTTAGAAGTTCTGTAATATCCCCCATATTTCCCGATATTGCATCTTCCGATTAGTCCTTAGAGTATTTGCTTCGAAATAAAATGTTTAGATCTGTTGATGACTTGCGGACCAACTAAATTCATTTTTTTAATAAAAATGTACGGCAGTCTTAGAAGAGGGGAATGGAAAAACTGCATAATTAGTCGAAAAAGATAATAGATAACAATGGAAATTATCTCATAGAGTAATATTGTATAGTTTAGGAGAAAAAAAATTTAATCCTGTTAAGAAAAAATTGATATTTCATCACGCTTTATCTAATAAAAATTATTAGATAAAGCGTGATGAAATATCAATTTTTTAAAAAAAAAAAAAAAAATTTTTTTAAAAAATTTACCGGAATTTATTCAGAAAATTAAAAATACAAGTTTATTCATCTAAATTTATATTGTCCCCTTCAAAGTAATCTCCATCAAATTTAACACACTTATGCCAGCGCTTGATCCAATCCTCGAAACATTTTCTATATTCGGTTTTCGGTATGTCCATCAGTGCTTCCTGCGATTTTTCCATTACTTCCTCTCGGCTGTTGAAACGCGTTCCCCGTAATGGTTTTTTAACACGATTGAACAGAAAGAAGTCACAGGGAGCCAAATCAGGTGAATTTGGTCTCATAACGCCCAAATAATACTCTTTGTTTCCTGCCTGGCTTTCTGGCAAAAATTCATGCCAGAAGGCCAGACAGGAAACATTCATGATGCAATACACCGTTGTAATCCATGAAAACCGTGAGCATTGCCTTCTTTTTTGACTGAAAACAATGTGATTTTTTTGGTTTCGGCTCATTTGGTAAACGCCATTCACTTGCGTGATGTCTGGATTGCGTGTCTTACCGATAAACCCACGTCTCGTCTCCAGTAATGATCCTTTTGATGAATGTGGGATTGGATTCAGCCTCGCAAATCATGTCTTTTGCGACGTCAACACGGTCTCTTCTTTGCATGAAATTGAGGTCTTTTGGCACCAACTTTGCTGCTACGCGACGGAAACCCAAATCATTACCCAAAATGTCTTGGACGGATCCATAGGCAATGTTCAAGTCCTCCGCTATCTCTCTGATGGTTAATTTGCGGTTAGTGACCAACATTTCTTATACTTTATGTTTTCGTCGGTTTTCGATGTCGATGGTCTGCTACTGCGTCTTCGATTGACTCACGACCACTTTTGAACCTCTCGTGGTAAACGACCGTTTTCTTTAGAGAATCGTTGCCGAAACACTTTTCCAACATTTCCAACTTTTGCGCACCATTAAATCCGTTTTTTATGCAAAATTTAATACAAGTTCGTTGTTGCAAATTTAAATCCATTTCTAAAATTGTAAAAAATCGCCAACACACACAGAGATAGATGTACTCTTGGCTACGTAACTTTTGCAAATGTCAAGCTAAGACGCTAAGATTTAGAGGGAATATCAACAACAGATGTACCAACTTAACAAAAAAAAACAGAACTTAAATCGGCACGATGATCAAGGTGGTATAAGATTCGAGAAAATCCAAAAATTCCTACTAATAAGAAAAATCATTTAATAATAAAATAAAAATAAATTTCAGTAAATTTCTGAATAATATCATCAATATTGCTAGTTTAAAATATGACCCCATGGAAAAAGGTAATTGTTGTAAATAGAATACGAATTCGTTTGTTGTAATAAAAACATGGCTAAGAAAGATGGAATAAATAAAGTAGCAATAATTTATTATTACTTCTTAAACATATTTATTACAGCAACCGTATTTTTCTATAATACTCGTACTTTGGGTATTATATCAGACTGTCTTTATAGTCTCAAGCCATACGCCCATCTTCGAGAAATACACGTAAATTCACTTTTATTCCAGTTGAATTATTTCCACCCTTTTGGCTTCCGTAGGATTTAATAAAATCTCTCAAAAGCTTAAATAGTTATTGAAAATTTTCTATTCCATTTGTGGGTGATTGTTTTTACGTACAAAAAATCGATTATGAAATCGAATAAACATTGTTAATGGGTTGTTCTGATAGCTCTTAAATATTAAATTGCAAATATTATTTATAAAATCATAATTCATTGCTCTGCATAAACGATGAAAATTTCATTATGAATTTTTGTTAAGTGAGAAAATAGAGATAGAAAAAAAAATAAAGCAAAGAAGTGCCAAAGAAGAATAAAATAACGTAGATACTTATTAAAGAAAATACCATTTTAGATTCGAATAGCACTCAACAAATCCCCATGGAATTATATTTGTGGTAATTGAACGTTGAAATTTAACCAGGACTTTTGTGAAAATGGAATGGAATTCTATTCAGAAAACTGAATTGAATTTATCGTACTCGATTTGAATTTGGAAATTGAAAATTTATTGATATGAAATAATGTTTTCCTTTCGAAATGTGTTAATATACGAGTAGTAAAGACGGTGAAAGCAATTTTATTATTTATAGCGTGTGATGGATTCTATTCTACAGTAGTACCAACTGAAATAACTTCAAATTATTCATCCAATCATCACAAATGAACAACACACCAAACTTACCCCATTTCGATTGGAATTGCTGAACTTACCCTAATCCTACCGAAGAACCACAGATATCACTACTTCGTTTTCTATTAAGAAATCTTCCCTTTTTTTTAGGGTTAACGATGTCATTGCATGCAATTCATATGCAAATGTTTGCAGTTCTTATTAATCATGCAATTCTGGTTCGTGAAAGTTTTCTTCTATACTTCCTCAGAAAAATGTAACTAAAAGCAGACTTTTCAGTAAAAAAAAAAATTACAAATATTTTCCTGACAAAATTACCCACTTTTACTGTGACACGTAATGATCATGACTATTAGAGAAATGATATGGAAAACAATGTTTTACAAGTTGGCGAATGCTTATATTCAGAAATTGGATGATTTGTTACGTTGTTTTGACAGAAATTGGGAGCATAATTTCTTTTCAACTAAAATTAAATAATAAAAGTTTCAAATAAATTTTAAATTTTTTTCTGAGTAATTTCTTTGAACTTATTTAGTTGTGGATTACATTTCCTTTTGAAAAATTACCTTACATCTATCTTGCATAAAAAAACCACTTAATTTGAAAGGATATAGAAAAAAATTGATTGTATTTGTCTGCAACGTTCATTATTGAGTCAATTTTGTAACAGTTTCATTCAAAATAAGAGTAACAGTTCGGCTGAAAAGTTTAGAACGAAACACAGTAGAAATATTTTTTTTTGCAAAATTCATTTTTATTATTCAACATAGTTGCCTTCGAGGGCGATACAGCGATTATAGCGATCTTCCAACTTTTCGATACCATTTTTATAGTACTCTTTCGGTTTGGCCTCAAAATAGGCCTCCGTTTCGGCAATCGGTCTTAAATTTCTTGCCAGCGAGCATTCTCTTGAGGTCTGCAAACAGGAAAAAGTCGCTGGGGGCCAGATCTGGAGAATACGGTGGATGGGGAAGCAATTCGTAGCCCAATTCATTGAGTTTGACCATCGTTTTCATCGACTTGTGACACGGTGCATTGCCTTGGTGAAACAACACTTTTTTCTTCTTCAAATGAGGCCGTTTCTTAGCGATTTCTTTCTTCAAACGATCCAATAACGCTATATAATAGTCGCTGTTCATCGTCTGTCCCTTCTGGAGATAGTCAATGAATATTATACCATGCGCATCCCAAAATACAGACGCCATCACCTTGCCAGCCGACTGTTGCGTCTTTCCATGCTTTGGATTCGGTTCGTCGCTCGCTCTCCACTCTGCCGACTGCCGATTGGACTCTGGAGTGTAGTGACGGAGCCATGTTTCATCCATTGTCACATATCGACGCAAAAATTTGGGTTTATTGCGCTTTAACAGCTCCAAACACTGCTCAGAATCATCAACACGTTGTTGTTTTCGGTCCACAGTAAGCTCACGCGGCACCCATTTTGCACACAGCTTTCGCATGCCCAAATATTCATGCACGATATGTCCAACACGCTCTTTCGATATCTTCAGAGTCTCAGCTATCTCGCTCAACTTCACCTTACGGTCATTTAAAATTATTTTGTGGATTTTTTTGATGTTTTCTGCCGTCACCACCTCTTTTGGGCGTCCACTGCGTTCTGCATCAACTGTGCTCGTACGACCAGTTCGAAATTGACGAAACCAATATTCCACAGTTGAAATAGCTGGAGCAGAGTCCAGGTAACGTTTGTCAAACCATGCTTTGGTTTCCACTGTATTTTTTTTCATCAAAAAGCAATGCTTTATCAATACACGAAATTCGTCTTTATCCATTTTTTTTTCAATAACAAAAGTTGCTCCACTCAAAATGCTATATCTCACGAACCAATTGACCGATTGCTGTCAAATTTTGAGAAGAATTATTTGAAGCATGGGGCTTTGTGATAATTAAGTAGATTTTTGCAAGAGGCGCCATCTAGACGTCATGGTTCTCAACTTTTCAGCCGAACTGTTAATTGAGAGAAAATTGATAATGAATATTCTACAAATACACTTACTGTATTATAATATATATATGTGTGGATTCGTATAAAATCCTTAGTTGTTGGATGGGTATTAAAATGTGGATTGTAAACTGAACAGGAATTCATATCGCTAGTTTTATGTGGAGAGTGTGGGGCGATTCGAAGAATGTGCTACAACTACTAAAAAATGTTCATGCCGAAACATCTTTGGGAAAATGGAGACATCCAAATTTGTTATTTCCTTCTTGTAAGAGGAAGAATTAGAAATTAGAAACAAAGGAGATGCGGAAAAAGAAATACAAAATTTAAGAAAAAAAATTTAGAAGAGTAAAAAACCCATCCAAGCAAAGAGGAGAGAATAGAAAACGAGGAGAGAAGTATAATAATTGGGAAGGAGACAAAATATTTTGAAAATATTAAAAAGTAAAGAAAAATACCAAAAAAATTAAATCCAAACCAAAAAAAAGACCATGCAGAAATGGAAAAGAGGATGTAGCCGACCACCGTAGTTGATGGGGAGAGATTCAGTTATTATCTCTTTCTCTGGCCTTTCCCTAATCCTGAAAAATTTTTTTACTTAATACCATGGGTCACCTTCAACTATCGGGATAGAGATACGCCCAGTCAACGCGCATCACAGACCTATCTATAGAAATTTCGCCAGCTTGGCGAAATCCATCAATCAGGCTATACTCGTATCTTTTCTTCTTTTCGTCATCTTTTTTAGATACAACTTCACTATGCTAGCTTCAACGCCATTATTATTATTTTTTATCAAAAATTATGATTCCAATCATACCAGGGGTATAAGCTTAAATTCGCTGTTTGGTCATAGATGGCGTGAGTGAGCGTATTAAGCTACCATGGGCACGCCATACTTTTTTTTTATGAGTTTGACATCTGCCAACATTAATCAATGTACATTGTTAGCAATTTCGTACAATAATATACATTTGTCCTTTGGTAATCTGCTTTTCGGCTTCAATTTGAAGAAATCGGCTGCCGAATCGTATTGAATGCTTATGGATGCTTATGGTGACAGTGCTTTATCGGAAACAACATGCCGAGATAGTTTTCGTCGGTTCAAAGACGGCAATTTTGACTTGTGGGACAAGAAGCATCAAAGTCGGCCTAGGAAGGTTGAGGACCATCAATTGCAGGCTCTTTTGGACGAAGACGATCGTCTTACTCAACCAGCCATTTCCATGCGTCTGCCTGCCATGGGGAAGATTGAAAAGATCGGAAAATGGGTGCCGCATGAATTGGCAGATTGAGTGACGCTGAAACACATGTGAAATCTTACTCGCCAGACAAAAAAGAAAGTCCCTCCTGCATCGGATTGTAACAAGCGTGGAAAAGTGGATATTTCGAGAATCGTGGGTTGATCCCGGCCATTCATCAATATTTTCCCCAAGACCAAATCGCTTCGGACGCAAGACGACGCTGTGCGTTTGGTGGGATCAGCAGGATATCGTCTACTATGATATGTTAAAACCTCGTGAAACTGTCAATGCTGGCGCTCTGCTTGGAAAAAGGACGGATTATCAACAAAGACATGACAAGCTGATTTTCCTCCACGACAACGCACCATCGCACACGTCAAAAATGGTCTGAAGCTACTTGGAGACACTTTACTGGGAGGGGCTACCCCACTCCGCTTATTCATCAGACCTGGCTCCTTCCGACTACCACCTGTTTTCGTCGAAAGGCTACGCGCTCGCTGAGCAGCTTTCTTATGAATACATCCGAAAATGGCTTGATGAGTGGTTTGCCTCGAAAGAGAAGGAATTTTTTTGGCGTGGAGATGGGAAAAATGTGTAGCTAGCGAGAACAAGTACTTTGAATAAATTTGTTTTTGTTTTCTATTAAAAAAACATGTGTTTTTTTTTACTAAAAAACAGCGGATTTAAGGTTATACACCTAGTATTAGCTATACAAGCTTTCGACGCCATAATATCGACTTCCATTGCTACTCTACTCACATTAGCATAAGTCATGCAAGCTTCGATGCCACAGTTTCATCTTCATTTACGACTCCACTTGTATAAGGATAACTATGTGGCGTCAATGCCATAATTTCATCTTCTTGTAACTATCTTTCATGCCCCATGCATGAAGCAGGCTGGCATTCCATCCATCAATTCAATTCACTCCACATACATTTGCACAATCACTTGGTCCCGCCAGTTGACCAGCTACATCCACACATAGGTCCATCTAGTTACCCTAACTGACTATTTATACCTCTACTATCATTTACAGTGATAGCACCCACGATTTTGGTATCCCGCACCTCTAGCCCTAAGGCTGAACCCGCTGTGTAGATATTAAACCACAGCTACCCACGTTTCGGCCAAAGGATCCTCAATAATGGCTGGGCACGGCGGATGAACCATTTTGGGCTTGATTTAATCATTTGAAGATACCCGGTAAGTGCGCTCCGTCCTAGGAGAGCTACAGTTAGGAACCTTGTAAATTGCTTTGGCACTGCTAAGCCAGCTCAGATCAGCAGATCTCCATACCCATAGGCACTTCTTTGCATAGCGTCCAATGGATCATTCTTTGGCAGAAGAAGCCCCCTATGCGGTCAGCTGGGCCAGCTCAGGATCGCGGGTGCTCTAAAACCCGTACTCACTTCTTGTATCGAACCAATGAATCTACACCCAGAAATTATCCCCTTGCGAAATGTCCTTTCCGCCTATAATTATTTCACATTCACTCAACAACTACGCTGAGTATAGCCGAATGTCAATCAACCTTGTTTAAAACTAAAGAAGCGTCCACGAATCATGGAATCTTATGGCTGTAGTACTGTCAGAGGCGCCACCTATTTAAATTTGAGACAACGAACAAATCATCAAAATTATCGATAAGGGTACAATAGCAACTGATGTTCAAAAACTGATGCTTCACCAAGTGAATGTCAAGAATCCATAAAACTACGGTATACTATCTACAACCCCTCCTCATACGTAAATACTCTTTCCACTTATGAGTGAATTCTGTTAAGTTTTGACGCAGAATTTTCTCAATAGTATTCAAAATTCATAATTAAATAATTTTGAAGACTTTACTATCGTAAATTTATTAATTTAGATGCAAACAAAATATTTTCAAGTAGGCTCAATAGCACTTCATATCAATTCAAATTTCCATTTGTAAATTGTGTCAATGGAGGGTAAATATTTTCGATGATTTTGCGAGTGTGAACTAATTAAAAGTTTCAACAACTTTGTGTTAAGTTTGTGGATAATTAAATATTGTTAAATGAAATTAGTCAGTATTTTATCTAATATATAATTTCAAATATTTAAATGTATGTATTCATTTTTATATAGTAATTTTAATTGAAAATATATTGAATTTGTTTTCTAAAACGAATGTTTTATAAAAGTTATCGAATATAAAAGGGCAATTTTGTAAGGAGGTTGTTGTATTTTTTATATATAATATATTAAGGAATAAAATCTACTATATTACTTATTAGTTTAAAAAAAAATAATAACCTATCTTCCTAAACGGTATTTTGGTTTGAATTATTAGTTTTTAAATAATTTTTTGTTCTGTGGTCCGCCAACGTGCCTCTATCTTCAAGTCTGAATAATATCAGACTGGGCGATTCAAGTAATGTTTCAGTGAATCTAATTTGGAAATATTTATCATATTTTTAGGTGGTGGACTAGTGTGAGAATAGTTATAAAATTTGGACATCTAAAGAACATTAAGTTCAACAGGAGTGTGGCCGGTTACGACCTTATTCAGAACACTTGAACATTATCGCTGGCACTGCAAATATTGTGGTGGGAATATGACATTTGGTAATGTGGTGGTGGCCTCACAATCTTGTAACAAAGGAAAAGAAATATTGCCGATTACAAAAAAGTCGATGCATGAAAAAACCATTAAAGGGGATAAAAACATAAAAATAATATTTTTATAAATCTAATCAAAGAAATAATATACCAAAAAAAAAATTCAAAACCGGATGGGAAAAGGATAGAAAATATGGTGGATATATAAATTTAATGGGTTATGGAGGATGGTAAAATTTTTTAAATAAAATACAAAAAAAAAACAAAAAAATTATGGAGCTGTCCGTTTACAGACGTGGGAAAGAAGTAGATGTAACGTCTCTCCGTGGCCATATCCCAAACAACCAAATGTATTTCTTAGCCAATTGTTTGGAGGGCTCCCTTTAAGTTTTTCTAATGCAAATTCCTTCGAATCTCAACCGAGTCGAATAGTTACCTTACAACCAAATTCTCGCGATTTTCAAAGCTAGCAAATACAAAATTCCTCAAGCCTATCTCAGCTGTACATTGAGCCTCATTTCGTGTTGCAAATATATTTATTTAAACATCACATGTTCGTACCTATAATATAAGAATTACTAATTAAAAATTTTAAAAGTAAATCAACTCATTTGGCGACAATAGAAATTTTTTCCAATACAAAACAGGCTGCGCATGAGCCTTCACCTTTTATTTAAGGCTAGGTCAGACTGACGGGACGAGCATTTTTTGCTTTCACCGGGTTAGCCTTCCAAAAAGAAAGCCAGCCAAATTTTCCAAAGTAAACATCCACGACCCCGCAAATTTTTTTGAACATAAACAGCCTTTTTATAAGTTTTCACTTTTTATTTAAAATTAGGTTCTGCGGGATGAGATTTTTTTAGTTAATGAGTCGCTCATGCAATAAGAAAACTGCGACTTCAAGACTTCAGAAATAAACAAGCTCCTTTGGTGATTACGAAAAATTTTTTCAACACAAAACAGGCTGCGCATGAGCCTTCGCCTTTTATTTAAAATTAGATCAAACTGGCGGAAAGAGATTTCTTTCGGTCACCGAGTCAGCCTTCCAAATAGAAGCTAGTCAAAAATTTCCAACGTAAACAAACCCACTTGACGAACCAGAAATTTTTTTTCATATTGTACAAAGCAAACTTCTAACCTTCAGTTTGGGACTAGGTTAAACTGATAAAATGAGATTTTTTTTGGTCACTGGGTTACTCATGCAATAAGAAAACTACGAGTTCGAAACTGCAAAAGTAAACGAAGCCACGAAAATTTTTTTAGGCTTGATGCGGGCCTATATCTTCAGTTTGGAAATAGGTCATACTGCTGATACTGGCTTATTTTACAGGGAGAAAATCACCAAAATTTTGAAAGTAAACAAACTCATCGAAATGCCTACATCTTCAATTTGGGACTAGGTCATACTGGTGAGTGTTGTTTTTTTTTTGGTTTGATTTGTGCATTCAATCTAAATTTTTTTTTTGGTTTGATTTAAAATTTTGAAAAAATTAATAAAAATGGACCAAGAAAAACTAATAAAATTTTAGAACTCTAGGTTGCCGATACGTGATTCTAGTAAAAGTAATAGAGGCCAGTTTTTGTTTTTTCGTTATTATTTTGGAAAATCGTATAGCTACAGGGTGGACCATTTAGAAGTTCCATTTTAAAAAGTAAATAAAAAAAACTAGTGTATGTTTTTTCAAATTTCCGGGCCACGGCTGGCGTTACAGTACCCCAATACTCGACCCAATTTTTCAGTACATTTTCGATTGTAAGGGGCTGTATCTCTTCAATGGCAACTTTGATTTCGTGTTTCAAGGCCTCAATTGTCTCTGGATGGCTTGTGTAACATTTATCCTTAACGGCTCACCACAGAAAATAATCCAACGGGCTCAAATCACAGCTCCGAGCCGGCCTATTGACATCAGAATTTCGGCTGATTATTTGGTTTTCGATAACAGTACCCAAAAGTTGGATTGTTACGATGGCTGTGTGGCAAGGGGCCCCGTCCTGTTGAAACCAAATATCGTCCATGCCAATCTCTTCAACTTTTGGAAACAAAAATTTGTTCGGTATGCCACGATAGCGCTCACCATTGACCGTAACGGCGGCTCCTTCATCGTTTTCGAAGAAAAACGGGCTAATGATGCCTCCACTCTAAAATCCGCACCAAACCGTGACTCGTTGTAGATGCTTCGGCTTTTCCATGGTGACGTATGGATTTTCTGAGCCCCAGATGCGACAATTTTGTTTGTTGACATACCCACCGAGGTGGAAATGGGCCTCATCCGAAAAGATGATTTTTTGGTAAAAATGCTCATCTTCGGCCAATTGATCTTGAGCCCATTGGGCAAACCGAAAACGCATCGGATGATCATGCGGCTTTAGCTGTTGGACTAATTAAACTTTGTAAGCTTTCATACCGAGGTCTTTGTGCAAAATTCTCAATAGAGAAGTGCGAGAAATGTTCAATTCCTGAGAACGGTGACGAGTTGATGTTGATGGATAATCGCTGACATTTTCAGCAACGGCGGCAATATTCTCGATCGTACGCACTGTCTTAGAGCGGGAACGAGTTGCTTTGGCAACCAACAAACCAGTTTCGCGAACTCGCTTCACGAATTTGCCCACAAATTCACGTGATGGAATTCGATCCTTACTCATTTTTTTTTTAAATTTCTCACAGTTTGCGTTGAAGACTCACCACTTTGGAAGTAAGTTCTAATATTTCCCATTTTTCTTCAAGCGTATGGATTACCATTTCGTAAAATTCTGACTTTCAACTAACAATCTGTCAATTCGTGTTGACATTTAACACTCTAGTACTTCAAATAAATAGTAGTTCAAAACTGAACCGCTAGATGGACCACCCTATATTATTAAAAAAATATATTTTGTCGAATCAAATGTTGTTAGAATGATTTTATCGTTTATTTAGCTATTTTTAGAAAATTGTCATTAAGATGACTTAATTTTTAAATGACTTTAGTTAAGGCTCGCTAAATTCAATATAATTTTCAGTTAAGATTGGAATTAACCCGCATTATCATTCTTCGAGATTTTCTTAACAAAAAAAGGGTCCTAAAGATTAGTTTTTTAACAATATCAAAATAAACGAGTCTGTAGAATTTTTTTTGTAATCCTCTTTCACAAAATATACTAACGAGAATGTCTGTTATATCGAACAAGGATAACGTTACATGAGCGATTATTTGATATTCCGATGCTACTATACGTTCAGATATGTTGTATTTTTTTCACATATATCTTTTTTATTCTTAGACAAGGACCTTTTTTTATTTTTGCAATTTTCATGAACAAAATTATGAAAATACTGGATTACCCTTTTCAACAAAAATTTCTACCACTCATGGAAACAATGGTTAATAATTTTTCCCAGGAAAACTTTCCTTTTCAATTTGTGTGTTTATTGATGGTAATATTTTGTAGGCATTGATGGTTTCCTGTTTGATAAAGTTGCCTATTTATGTCATAATGTAGATACATTGCTGGGAAAATATAATTTATTGCCCAGAGAATTTTTGGCTGAATAGAAAAATTTATTTCTTGGGTTGATGTTAAACACGCTGACGGTTGACGTGAAATGTTCCCCCCCCCCCTTCTATTCGTTTTTTTCGCTTTTAAGATTTTCTTCATGTTTTGAATAGCTGAAACTTATTTTGACATGAAAAATAAATAGTTTATTAGGATAATATTTCGTCGGAAGTTATTTTTTCTAAAAATAAACATTTCTAAGAACATAAATTTACTTATTGAAGAATTTATAAAATCTGCTTTATTAACATTCTTAATATTGAAAAATTGTTTTATTATTTTTAAAATTTTTGTTTGATGCTTGATAAATAAAAATTCACTATATTATTTATTATAAATATTTCATTTGATAAAATTTGCTTAGAATAATTTGCTATTATTATGAAAAATAAATTTTTTTCTAAATATGGAAAGTATAAAAAATAGGTTAGAATATGCAGAAATGATGATAAAAGGTTAAAGTGAAAGTACGTAGTTATTTTTTAAAATAATTTTGGAATAATTACCTTTCCTCTTGAAAGGTATCTATTTATCATACTGCGTTCATGGACAAAAAATTTTTTAATCACGGTGTTTTTATTTTTATTTTTTAAAGTAAGGCCTTACACAAATTACTGCTTAGGAGTATATAATATTTGGTAACAGAGTACATTTTACCGGTAACTTTTATTGAAAAGGAAGTGAAGGATAGTTGGTGAAGGACAAGAAGATTAGTATGATTGGAGATACGAGAATGGAACTTTTTATAACGAGACACAGCCACATCAAAAAGTAATGGGACCTTAAAATCACGATGAATAACATTGTCGACAATTGTACAGAGTATTTTTGATTAAAGGGATTGGATTCGACGAGAACTGGAAGAATTAGTAGGATCCCAAAGTTCTAGTTCGTAAGTTCATATTGGTTTCAGGAGCGTATTGTATAAAAGTACTTTGCTGTCTATAGTAAATTTAGATTTTTTGTCTAGAATTCGAAGTAGTATGTAGGTATTATCTTTTAAGTCTTGTATATAGGCTCCATTTCAAGCATTTGTCTAAGTTCAGTTCTTGGTACCGAACTTCTGTGGGTGTGGTATTTCGCTGCTATTAAGATATATGGAAGAACATGATTCACAGCAGAGAATAAAGATCACATGGGTAGATTTACCTTCATTGACTTTTATTGTGCACCTGATAAACCAGTTCTGGACGGTTTGAATTTTGGATTGGACAATTTTGGAAATATTTTGGGGATTTTCGCTAGATGTAATACAGCGGCGTATGCAGCAAGATATCATCGGCGTATGCAGCAAAGAAGGTACTGGAACAAATTGGGATATCGGACGTATAACTGTTGTATAGAATGGGCCCAAGTAAACTTTCCTGTGGAACACCAGCCAATATCGGTTACTTAAAAGTGTCGGTTGGAAAGGAATGATCTTAGAACTAGAAAATCGGTAGACAGAAGGAAGTATTAGTTTAACGACTAAACCAATAACTTATCGACTCTTTATGAATAGGTGGTGGGGACGGGGGCAAGAGGGCATTGTTCAGATTGATTGAAGATATGAGGTTGATCTTGGGGTATTTTCGTTGAAAAAATTGTACTAATTTTTGATATAAGAACTAGGAAATAGGTTAATGGATGGAAGTGTTAGTTTAACGACTAAATCAATAAGTTATCGACTCATTATAAATAGTGTTGGGAACGGAGGAAGAGAGCATTGTTCAAATTAATTGAAGATATGGGATTGACCTTGATATATTTTCGTACAAGAAATTTATAGTAATTCTCTTTCGTCGCACAAACACTTATTCAGATCCATCCATTCTATTAGTTGCAATTTATCTTATCTCCGAAAATAATTAATTTTACTACTGAATCGCTTCGAGCATAAACCTAGAGTCACTGCTATAAGATCGGACGCCGATCGAACAGAGCTCGTTTCGAAATTCCCGCTAGTTTTTATTGTTGTCACCAATAAAAAATTTATTCAATATCTTTCGTAGAGATGGCGTTTGGGTGGGATCAATCAGCGAGTAAAAATTTTGTCACCCTTTAACATTTATGGAAAATTCTTAAATCTTTTTTTTGGGTTGTATTTTTTCGTTGTTTTTTTTTTTAATTTTATTTTTATAATTTTTAGTTGTTATTTTTTATCTTTTAAAATGTTATTTTGTTGGTCTAATTTTACCTATAGGATATTCATGGTTATAGGGTGATATAATTAATATTATTGAATTATGCCAATCAAAAAAGGATAAACTCTAAATCGGTTTAATTACCTATTCACAATACGAAGACCTAAACTAGATTAGAAAATCTTTTCAAGTAAAAATCATAAAAATTTTCAAGCAATTTCATTTTGAAGCTAATGGAATTTACAGGTCAGGTTGTATTTTTATGTCGTCCCTAAGGGATTAGTAGAGAGAAAAAAAAATCTTTTTGGCAAAACTATTGTATAATATCATTTCCCTATTATACACACCGTATATGAAGAGGAATGTATCTAGTCGATTATTTTGTAGATGGTTTTGAGCCTAATTTGAATTTTCTAGTTAGACGAACAGATTTTCAACCATAAATGGACAAATAAACGACAAAATAAATAAAGAGATTCCATGTATAATATTTTCAACCCTCCTTCCACCCTTAAGAAAAAACAATGATACGAGCACAATGGCAACCGTATTCGTTTATAATGGAAGTGAAAATATCCCACTAAGCACACAAAACAAATCTTCGGTACATTTCAGTTGTCATTGGCATATTTCTAGTGTTTAATTTCTAAGGATCCAGCCCACATGCTTTCTGTCGAAAACATATTGACCATTCGCCTCTTAAAAGCCTATACTTGTGATCATGTACCGTAAAGGACGATAATAGTGTTCTGTGTAAGTTATTGTTACCATTTATGACCGAAAATATTGCCATACTCTCATCATAGTAGGACGTTCGTACATACGAGCATGCGAATATATGTTATGTTTATTACCACAATGAAAAAGTAAGGCAGAAAGTCGTGTTTTCGAGAATTTTTTGGATTTTTACGAGTAAGAAGAGAATTTTTAGTGATAATATCAGAAAAGTGCGGGTTCAGTTGAGTCAAAGTCTATAAAGTTAAGATATTATATTTGGTATAGAATTATACTGATTAAATTTTTTTTTTTTTTGGTATGAACTTTTCTTTTTTAGCTTTTGCTTGTTGACTGGTGAGAAAACCATAATCTAACAAGAAAGCATTAGCTGGAAAATGGGGCAATGAACTAAACCACAACCGTTAACGTTTCCGATTTTTCTTTACGCTCTGTGGTTTTATTGTTCAAATAATCCATTTGCATCCTGTTTCGCTTAAGCGGATGTGCTCTGTAAAATAACGCCACCACACCAAGAAGATAATACCAGTAAGATAACTGCCAATTGTACATGTATCCTGTCCAACATACGTAAGTGGTTTCAAAGAAGCTTAAAGTTTGTTTTCGTTGGAAATACTTGTGCCTGAATGTGGCTGCACCAACTACGGGTACATTATTCGGGCATCCACAATAGAAATGGTAAAATTCGTTGCAAAATAATCCGATTACGAAATGAATTATTTATTCTTCGACTGTGACTCCTGGTTTTTCTGGGTTTGTGAATACACATTTCGCCTATGGACGGAGAACAACGTCATCTTTTCTACGTATCGCGTATGTACGTGAAATCCATACAAAAACTAATTTTTGGTTTGAAAGATATTCAAGTGCATCACAAACAAAATTAATTTGGTTCTTCGTAAAAATAGTTTTCTGCTGCTTGAATTTCAGCACTTTTGACAACTTTGACAGTTTCTGCACTATCATCCCCATCCCTGATCGCGTTAAGTTCCTACCATGAATTATACCACATAGTTCCGTACCGAAGGTAAGATAAAACCATTGCACGTATTCGTTGTACTATTTTAATTTTCAATGAAAATTTCAACTAAATAAATCCATTTTAGTAGCAGTCAAATGAAGAAATTGTAATCCTCCTTTAAAAATAGACTGAGGAGAAAAAACCAAACAATACAGACTATTCGGTAGTATTTAATTTAAAGTATAAAGAAAAAAATTTGAATAATTTCTAACGAGATGTATTTTGATGAAGGTATTTAAACATTTGCATTGTGTATTATATATTATTTCGATTAAGAAAGTTCAATGGTCGAGAATAATATTTAGATATTTTTTTCATTATAATTTTAACAATTTTAAGGCCTGGTTTTTTTCAGAAGCTTTAAAGCCTCGATGTTATATGTTATAAAATTTGCATAAAAATTGATGAATGGAAATGAATTTATTTTTATGGAAATTTTGAATTTTGTTATAACAAAAAAATAATTAAAAACTGTAAATTTTAATACTAATTTCAAATGAGGCTATCTGACGATTTTAAGGTGGTATCGTTTGGTTTTGGGAAAGATGGTCTCTCTTTGAAAGGCTACATCAGATAAGGTTTGGTAAATTTTTGTAATTTGGGGGATTTGGAAATGAAACTCTTCTGATATTCGCTTAAAATATAAGGGAAAATTAGCAGAATGGCATAGAATAATTAAGAGAATGCCACAGAATTGGCAGATAGGGTGTGTATATATGGTTGGCTTTCAAATGAGAAATTATTGGATGCCCTATTCGGATTCTATTTTCGTATCCAGGATTTTGGGAAGGATTGGCAGTTGGCCAGTGAGACGCTAAAAAAGTCTTACTCAGTATGAATTTCTTCGTGGCATATTGGGTATAGTTCTGAGCGCAGGCTTTTAGAGAGATCTTCTCTAGTAAACTGAGCGGCTCGAGTATTGTGCAAAATGCCCACATAACCTGAAACTTAACAAAACTCGACACTCCTATTGGTGAGTAGGTTATGTCGATTCTCGTTGAGTACAGGATCATTCAGGAGATAATAAAATGCTTACTTAGGTATCAGATAATATGTAGCCGAGAAATTCTAACCATCACTTTTGATGCCTACAGCTCACCATTGTACAGAGCCGTCTAGTAAAGAAAAATCCCGCATTGAAGCTATTGACCTGCATAACTGCAAAGGAAGTAGCATTGAGGTCAGTCGCCGTATACGTAAACAGGAATAAGGATTTTCTGAGCATGTTTAACTGTTCAAGAAAAAGTTTTCTGTGAATAGACTGGAGGGTGCATAGCTTTTTAAGCCTCTTCAGAGAGGTAGAAACTCTTAACAGCCGCTACTCTAGCTGAGGAATAGAAGTTTGCTAGTGGACAGAGAAATAGAAAGGATCTGCGTGTAATTGTGAGATTATTAATGATGAAGAGGATAAATCTCTATTCGAGTAGCGGGTCGGTATAATACTTTTTACTAAACTGTGGAGCGATTAATGTAAAAAAACGGATTTTCGATCAGTTCTGATAAGGGTGGAGACTACTGCTTGACGTGCTCTACTAGCTAGTTTGATAGAATGCCTAACCACTACCTTAACCCAGCTATTAACATTCTGACACATATTGTGGGAAAATAGGGCTACGTTTTGTCTAAAAGGAGTATTTTTTTGTTATAGTAAGGCGGAATTCATTGAAAGACAAATTGTGTGACTTTGCCACACCTTAGTTGGTCACATTTATATATTTGCCCATGAAACCGCCGTCAGGCGATTGATCGAAATCACTACTCTGCCGAATTTTTTCTACCGTATTATTTCACGCTCATCCAGACGTAGTCTTTTTAGGACTGTTATCGCAAGGACTTCAATAGCCTCCCAAGCCATCCTTGAATTCAACATTAGGGCTACGATATTATCCGGCGTCAAAGGCCTGTCACCGTACTTATACTCCGATTCTCTTCCCGCATTGAATCGGGTGTAGTAGGAGAACACGTGCTCCGCGCTCTTCACCGGCGCATCACAAGAAGAGCATATTGGGCTAAAATCCAATTCAAAGCGGAATTGGTAAACCCAAAAAGTCCGTGTCTCGTCAAAAATTGGTAAGCCCGAAAACGTCTGTATCCCGTCAAAGATAGTGGTCAATCTGCTTTCGGGGGCATTGTCCCGACGATATTGCCATCTCCCCTTGGGCACATTTCGTTTCTCCATACTAGTCTCAAAATACGCTATAGTATCACACCGAACTTTACGATGGTACAGCCACTACCGCACATATTCTAGTATTTCGACCGGTATCATTTCAGCCACAATACAAATGGCCTCATATAACACTGTTGAGAATGCTGGGGCCACCCTCAATGCGCTCCTATGGTAGACAGATAATTCCATGAATGTAGGTTACTCTAATCAACATATCCGCCAAATTGGCGCAGCATATAGCAGGATTGACCTGACCATGATGGCCAACAGGATCCTTCTACTCTGCCTGGATCTTCCAAGTTTCGGCATTAAGCGCATCATTGCTATCCTTGTCCCCGTAGTCCTCCCACCAATATATAACAGGTACTTTAGAAATGGTCCCGAAATCACTTCATATTCGCCAATTGTAATGGTGACGCACTCTTGCTCTGCCAGCTCTTGACAATCATTGCCTCTGTCTAATGATCTGCAAGCCTAAGACCAGCGGCCAGCAGCCGAGTTCAAACTGAATCAACATTTTTATATTGTTATTTAACATGACCTAGTTGTCATAAACCTTAAACTACGAGTCGCCTACGACTATAGGGATTGAGTTACGCTCAATCAACACACCACCATTACGGGCAGTTAACAGTTAGTAATCAGCTACAAGCTGCTGGTGGCGAGGACTACCTAAACCTCTACTTTCATTAGCAGTGACAGTGCCTGAGATAATTGTAAAATGGATATTGCCAGTTACCTCGGTTTGTACTCCGCTCATTGAGCAACGGTCAGGAATCTTGTAAATGCCTACGCACCGCTAAGCCAGCTCATGTACGCGGGTTCGGCCAGACCCGAAAACTGAATCAATAGTCTCATTACAGATCTGTTCTACCTCTTCCATACTTTTAGGCACTAGCTCACAGCAACATCATCAGCGAATGTGATTATTCTCGCCTCCTCTAGGATATCGAGCCTGCGAATGCCATCATAAATCATTCTATTATCCTGGTTAGTTCTCTAAACGTGTTTGAATATCTGTAGGATGGTCTCTACTGATGCAATGGAGGGCTTTTTGGGGTATATCACGTGGGATCGTAGGAGTATCCTCTACCAACTACGTTGATGCATTACATTGGATAAAGATTGTCCTATTCTGCAATAAGGAATTATAGGATCTGGGAATGGGATAACTGCGGGTTCTAGTCCTAGAGATAATTTGTAAAATTTGGTAATGACGGTGCAATAATAATTTAAATGGGAGGTGGACATACAAGTTCATCTCGAGCGTCAGGTGTGTTTCGACAAACAAATTTGAATGCCGTCCGTACTTAGTTTATCTGACCTGTATAAATGAATTTTTGTATAAAAAAAAAGGGATTTATTTAAGTGATGATTGAATGAAAGAGGTGCAACAAAAGAGAGTGATTGTCATCTCCTAGTTGGGTGTTTGCGAAGATGTCTTCATGTACTTGGGTCCCCCCATACATAACTCACGGACAAATGTATCTTGAGGTAACTTGGCGATACCAGCAATAAGTTAAAGTTATGATGAATAACCTTATTGTGAATATAAAAGATATCAACAATTTTTTGGAGTATTTTGGGTTGAAAAGAGTGGATGGGATAGGAAGAGAAATGTTTGGTGCTTGAACGTCAGAGTTCCATTCCGTAAGTCCAAATAGGTTTTGGTATCGTCCATTTAATTATATTATCTTAAGTGTTATGTAAAAGCTTCATGTTAATATAAAATTAGCAGCTAAATATTATATTTTATTTAGCTTGGAGATAATACTGTCATTACGGATTGAAGGGGAAGACTAAAAATGACCTCAACACATTTTTTTTATTTACTTTTACGAACCGTTCTATTCTCGATTACATTTAATTATATGTTTAATTATTAATTCGAAAATATCCTTGTTTTATTAATTAAGAGTTTAATAGAAAAAATTTCAGAAGAAAACAGTCAAATTTTATGATATTTAAAATTGCTATAAATAAAAAAATTTTTAATTGAAATTAAAATCCTCCTAAAAAAATACATTTATAATTTTATGATATTTTTAAGGAATCCTTTTGGACTATAAAAGTGCTTATTATCTTTCATTTTTCTATCCGACCCCTCCACCCTTACAATAATTACTAAAATTTAATTTCAGGGCAAAAAAAAAAACCAATTTCATAAATGAGTGTTTGTGATTTTGGTTCAGTTTTTTTCTGAAATTATTTAAATATTTTTATTGTTGAACATTGCGAGTTAAACTAGAAAAGAATTTTCCTTTTTAGAAAAAGGATACGGAATGGAAAAAGTAGCAAAATCACACAAGCGAATGGATAATAAAATGTAATCATGACCGAGAAGACTTTAATCCTTTCGAGAATAGGAAGAGCTGAACAATTTCACCCCCCCCCCCCCCCATTTTTTACTTAGTATAATTTTGCTAGTCTGGATGATAGTTGAATCTATAGGAACGAATATAAAAATAAATAATTCAAAAAAGGAGATTACGGAAACATTGCGAATCTCAGTAAAAACTATTCTTTTAGTCCTTTATATGATGCAGATTATGGAAGGATGTAATAATAGGTAATCGTAGTGATAACCAGTATTTTTTTTTATTTCTTTATGTTATTCTAGTATGATTTTTATATACACGTAGGATAACTATGGTTCCAATAAATTAGAATTTTGTTGTTGCCATATTTGTGGTTAAACGAAATTCCAAGTATGAGTCCTTATTTATTTTCATTAATATATTTTCCATTTTACGGTAAAGTAAAATAATATTCTATGATTTTCTTAAATACGAGGATAGGATTTTTGCAATTCTATTCTTTTCGATGATCCATAATAATTTACTATAAGTAAAAATATGAAAGATTATAATAAAAATAGAAGCAATGATGATTTTGCTTATTAGATATAATTTTTTCGAATAGCCATTAAGAAAAAAAGGTGCAGAAAACCGAAGTTTGCCTTCTTTTAATATAAGAACTAGAATGAGTAAGAAATACGGAGAAGCAAAATAAATAAATTATGCTAATGATGAAATTTCACATAACTATGATTGATAGCATAAAATTGCCTATAGTATTCAGTTTTCAGTTTCCATTAAGTACAAGGAGTAGATTATGTTATTTGCCAAAAGGAAACCATACATTCGATATTTCTGTTTATACAACAGTCCGTACTCTCTCCACCCACATCACCTGTATTTGTTCTTGTTTTTGGGTTGGTTTTCTTATTGATTATTATCTAAGACTAACTTATGGTAAATAGAAGAAGGGGCAACAAATTCTGAACATTAGCAAAGCTATTACATTTCCAAGTGCCAAATTAAATTGAATGATCCCGTTTTGGGCGAAATTTTAACACAACAGCCTATAAACCATCAAGTTCTGATAATGCGTCTAGTGAAATTTAATCTGATACTGTCAGATAACCAGTTAATTGAAAATTAATTAGCCCAGGAAAAGAATCAAATTCACCTGTTGTGGTTCGGTTTTATTTATTATATTTTCTCGCACAGAATATATCCGATCATTAAATAATTTTGGATTGGTTTATTTTGAATTTATTTTTTCTTTTACCTTATATTAAATGGTATGGACAGATTAGATACAATTTCTGATTAGAAATTTAATGGAATAACAATTAGCAAATATTAGAGGTACAATAGTCAATTATAGGATTGGAAGAAATTTCAGAAGTTTGGGGTACAGGATACTTAGCAGTAAATTTTAATTAAATTCTATAATGGAAATATTTTGAATTGTTCCTTCAACTACAGAGAGCATATACACGTGCCACTTAAAATTATAACTCTGATAAGATATATTTAAAAACTAAGTCCTTTTTTGCTGTTGATATTTATAAAAGTTTTCATAATATTATTAGTTAGATGAATGCCAATTCATCAACGGTCCGTTTTTTGCATATTGATAAAACATCAGATCAAAAATGCTGTCTGTCTATCTTTTCTGTTCAGTGGATATGACATCAAACGTTTTTTGTAGCTTTTGTTGGATTTTATCTCTAAAGAGGAAAAATTATCCTGACAATGACAATGATGCCAATCTGCAGGCCAAGGACGTATTCAAGTTTCTTTAGTTTTTAGCAAGCATCCTTTTGCAATTAAAAGTTGTTCGTGAATAATTTTGTCGACATTGTTGTTCGTTAACTCATAGTCGTGCTTGATATGAGAATTTTCCCGTATTTAAATTAATATTGATAATCAAGTTAGCTTTTTCTGATTTTATATAATATTTTTAAAAAGAAATTTTCCCAATTGTCGTGTAAAAAAATATGATTAATTATGATAGAAAAAATACCCAATCACAAAAAGTTTTTATGTTCGACTTTGGTTTAAGTATTCAATTGATTAACTTTATTTAATGAATAAAACTATTGCGATTTTTAAATATTTTTTATATTTTTTTTTTTTACCAACAAAGGTAAAATAAAAAAAATTATATACAAAAAAAAAAGTCGATTATCATCAACGGCGCGTGAGCCGAAAGTCTGGTCTAGAGCTGTTGCGTCAAAGAACTTAAGATGACCCGGCGTACATGGTAACGGTGTCGCTTCACCAAAGGCAGGGCTTTCTTTGTTTACTGGGACCATAAATGGAGCCATCACAGACGTTTGGGGATTAAGTTTTTCCTCATACATACGGACTAAGGTTTCAGCCTACCGCAGCCTATTGAGCTTAATTTTATGCTGAACCGGGCGGTTATGATAATGCTCCAGAATCTCATTGTTAAATACGAGTAGATTCCAGAATCGTGTTCTATCTGCTCTATAACTTGCTAAATATTGGCATCCAAGGTGTCAAATGTAGCATATCTCTATGAAAATTCTGATGACTACACGTGCTTTTATAAGAAATAATCAAACAGCACCAAATCACATTATTTTGGAGAACAATTTACTAATTCATCGAGTGGTAAATCACATTGTCCCCAAATAGTTTCTTTAGCGTTAGTTAATTAACGTCATCCAGCTCCAAACCACATGTCATCCGAATCTATATCTTCCACGTTTCATGAAAATAATCAACGATTGCCTCCTAAGCAGGCTTCGCTCTGGTCTCATTTCAGAAGAAATAGGGATCGTCGATGCCTTCGCAGAGCACGTTAGATCAAATGGTACTTTTTTGTGTGTACATGCAATGGTGTCTCCAATATCTCTTATGGATTTGCCATACTCTACAAGTGACAATATTCCTTGTTAATAAAAAGAACCATTGAGTCAAATGATGCCATTAATTAATTTTGAGGTAAATTTCGGAAAATTCTTCTATAGTTTACAAAAATGTCCTTTAGTTTAAGAGTATGCATCCTTAGATTTAATTTGTCTATTACAAATAAGCAAACATCCCTATTTCAATAATAATCAACCATAAATTTGTTTTAATTAATTTCAGATATAAAATATAATTTCCTGTACAGAATAGTAAAAATTGAATAGAAAGAGCATGAACAAACCGACGAAGTGCATAAAGGAAATACCTTGAAAACTTAATCAATTTTATATAATAGGAAACGTTAAAAAGAAAATACTGAAAATTATCCTTGACATTAATACATATTTCCTGTTAAAAGCAAAATGACAAAATAGATCATATTCGCATAAATACAAAGACCTTCTATTAAGAACAATGAAAAGGAGCAAAATTTCTCTCACTAATTTCATAGATAAAACACACTGGAAAAAAATATCAAAAGAGAAAATATCTTCAAAGGAAGTGTTTAGGAAAATTTTTATAAAAAATCGCTATTGCCATTTTCAATAATATTTTCATTGTTAACTAAAAAGGAGATCAACTTTTTAAAATATTGGATTAACTTAACAATATCTTTTCGTATATTTTATTTTCTATCAAAACCAGCTTGCAACACATCCTCAATATTTATCTTCACTTGACTTTGGCATTTTATCATACCAACTTATCGTATCCTTATATCCTTATCCGTTATAAGGAAAAATTCCATTTATAAGATAAGGGGAAAAATAGACTCTTGGGAACATCTTTAGAAAATGAATAGCGTACCTAATTTTTGCTAAAGGATAAGTCTAACTCTGTGGAATCGTTGTATGAAATCCATCTTGTTTAGCTATTCATCCAGGTTTGTGAGGATAAAAATCGATTTAAAAATATTTTAGAAATAATTTCGTACTGGATTTTATTTCAGGAAAAATAAACTTTTTTTTCTTTTCTTAAATAAATATTGCTTAGCCGTAAATATTTACTTCTGTTGAAATTTTGTTATATCTTGAACAGGTTTAATAATTTTAAGTAAAGATAAGATAATGTAGACATTATGAAAATGTGTTAATAAATTATTTTTACGACATCGTTTTGTGTTTTTCGGGAAGGAAGTTAAGAATAGCTTTTTAACAGGAGGGTTAATAATAGTTACTTTAATTAACTTTAGTTCGAAGCAAACACTTCCATAGCAAATAGTAATTCACTGACGAAAAATATTCAGCTCTTATTAGAAAGAATTTATCATGAATAATAATAAAATTTCAACCTGTCAGCTGAGGCAAGACTAAAAAGAAAAGCTTTATCAAAGAGTCCCGTGTTCAATTCAGATTGAATTCCTTGTAATTATTAACAGTCAAGCACATTCGGTTCATTAATTTCATCAATAGCTCAGTTCGCTCAAATCGTGCTTGGACTACCTCATGCAAGGAACACTTTATCAGGTTTCCTCTTATTGAAATTTGTATTAGAGTCATCTTCAATTGGCTCATGTTAAATGCCCTCCTGTACCGAGTCTACCATTCCATCATTAAACCATCTTTTTCGCTCCATGCATTAAGCAGTAATATTATATTATTTAACTTGACTTATCTGAGTTATGCACAATCAACGCACCACCATTACTGGCTGATTACTTCAACTGTTAGTGGCGAGGTCTATCTACACATCCACTGTCATAAGCAGTGACAGCGCCCGAGATAGTTACCAGTATCTCCCACCAGCGATCCGGAGACCGTACCCGCGATATGGGTACTAACCACAGACACTACGTTGCTGCCTAAGGCACCTCACCATTATCGGGCACAGTATGTTTTAAAACCATGGGGCACCCCGATTCCCGTAGTACCAATTTTTGTTTTAAGAGTACTTCGGTTTGTACTCCGATCATTGAGCTACAGGAAGGAATCTTGTAAATCCCTAAGCACCGCTAAGCCAGCTCAGGTACGCGGGTTCATCAAGACCCGAAAGTACAACAGAAATCGACCTTAGTCTTTCCCCCGGTTGCAGCCACCCTCACACACTAATTCATGCACTATTCTCGCTCTCCTCTCAAAAAGTACGTAAGGCATTTATACCTCTCTCTCATACCCAACACGCTATTCACATCCACACCCTCATCATTCATCACGATTCCACATGTACCTAAGTCACGCAAATCCCTGTACAGGCCACACTCAATGAGGAGGTGCTTGGCAATCTCCTCCGCCATGCATGAAGCAGTCAAATATACTGCTTATCATTTGCATAATATGTATACCGCTCCCCTCATTTCTCCATGCACATTGGTGCCACCGTCTGATCCCGCCACTGAAATAGCTACGTCCATAATAGGTAGGACCGTTGGTAAAAGTCAGTAGCTTGTTACAAGTAAGTTACTCAAACTATTGATAGTAAGACCTACCTTAACCTCTGCTATTATCTGCAGTATCCCTCACGCGCAGCCCTAAGGCTGGATGCGCAATATAGGCATTATTAAACTAGCTACCATGCTTTAGTTAAAGACTCCACACCTCGGCCAATACGACCGACAAACCACCGCAGGGCTCTCAATCCCCATGGTATCAGTTCTGTTTCAAAAGTACAGGGCTCTCCTCACTCCAAGAGCTATAGTAAAGGAACCTTGTAAATTTCTAGGCACTGCTGGGCTACCTCAGGTGCCGTGGATTTCTCAAGACCCGTACGTTACTACTGGAACTGATCGTAGTTTAATCGTTCACCTAAAAGTGGCGCCCTCAAGGGTTGGCCAGAACCCAACAATATATATTTGAATTCAAGAGTTGGTGAATAAAAATTAAATCAGCAACCGTACATCATTTCTATAGTGAAGGTATCCGAATCAATTTAAGGCGCTCTACGTAAAATGGGAGTTTAAAGTGATCATTCCATGGAAGATCTCTTAACACATTTCTAAAAAAATTCCGTTAAACCGATACGCCTACTAGGTATATGGTAGTAAGGCAACTAAACCATTCAAGCATATTCTAGTATAGATCTCTGCCATCGTTTCAAATAGACCGAAATAAGGATAATTTTTAAAGGAATATAATATAAATATGATTTGTGACCATGGCTAATACTAGTTTCCTGTAAACTCATAATCAAAAATAAGTGGAGACAGGCCCTGGAAAATGTCATCATTTTACAGTTATCGTGATGAAGATGAATGCAATTAGAATTCTAGTCCTTCTGAATGTGAAAGTAACCCATCAAATCTCCAACACAGCAGAATATATTCGTATAATAGTTGACTGAAATCTCTACCTTGTAGTATACCAGATTTTGTCTCAATACCTATTGAGAGGGAGTTCAGAAAATATGTCTGATAAGACCTCCTGGTAAGTTAGGTCTTATCAGATCAAGTAACATTAGTAGAAAGCCCATTTTCTGAACTTTAGTCAAATTTATTGAATGAGAAAGTTTGTCAAAGGTCCTAATAAAATTAGTGAAAATACAGTATTTGAGATGTTAACCTTATCCGGCATATAGTCATGCTGTTTAAGGTAGATGAGGATCTTACGTTATTCCATGAGTTTAGAACGGACTACCGCCGCAAAAAATTTTGAACTTTGATGGGAATTGAAATGTTTTCTAATGGGTTATGCTACAATTTACGCATAAAATTACCTTTTTGATCATAGTGGGTAACAATATTATTCACCAAATATAGGGAATTGCTGATGTAATATAAGAATCAAGGATTCTAAAGTTCCATTCCGTACGTCCAGATTGGTTTCAGTATTATATTGGAAAGTAGCAATTTTCTGTCGATTGTTAGCCTCGATCTTGTGTCTAAGAAATGTATCATCTACTCGATTTCTTTCTTTTAAGTGTTTTGTATGTTGACTAATCCTTTGTCGAAATGGAGTCCTACATATTATATCTTGTCTTTACTGATATAAGAAAATTAAATCTTAGAAAACGTAATTTGTATTTTGGTGAAATAATACTGCCGTTCAAGGATATCGCAAAGCGTGAAAGTAACATGGACACATTTTTCTTCGTTCACTTTTACTTTCCACTCTTTTTGAACGGAGTAAATATACTCGTAGGTTTGAAGGATAGTGTATGCTATAATAGGGCTTTAGTGATGATCTACGATGGCAATGTGATGATCTCAGGGGTATAAGCTTAAATCCGTTTGTAAATAGATCGCGTGAGTGAGCGTATAACATAAAGCTACAATGGGCACGTCATACTTTTTTTTTATGAGTTTAACATCTGTCAACATTAATCAGTGCAGATTGACAGCAATTTCGTACAACAACATACATTTTTCATTTGATAATCATGTTTAGTTTTGTGCCATAAAAAGAGCATATGCGGGAAGCTCTGCTTTTCTGCTTCAATTTGAAGGAACCGGCTGCCGAATCGCATCGAATGCTTATAGAGGGAGGCCTATGGTGACAGCGCTTTATCGGAAATAACGTGCCGAGATTGGTTCCATCGGTTCAAAGACGGCAATTTTGACTTGTGGGACAAGAAGCGTGAAAATCGGCCTGGGAAGGTTGAGGACCATCAATTACAGGCTCTTTTGGATGAAGACGATACGCAATCGCAAAAAATGCTCACGGAGCAATTGGATGTTACTCAACCAGCCATTTCCATGCATCTGCGTGCCATGGGGAAGGTTGAAAAGATCGGAAAATAGGTGCCGCATGAATTGAACCATAGGCAGATGGAGCGACGCCAAAACACATGCGAAATCTGCTCAAGAAAGGATGCAACGAAGCCAACCATGCGATGACACTCGTCGGTAGTTGAGTGGTTATTTGGAAATAATTTTCTAAATTGGTAATGGGATACCACTAGTTTGGTAGAAATTGGCAGTAGGCTTATGGGTCTATAAAAGCAAGGAAGTTGAGTTAATTTTTCGGGATTACTGAATATTTTTATTAATAAAAATTAATAAAATTCTACTTTTATCACTTCAAATTTCTGCAACTAGAAATACTATAATTTTATTGATAGTAAAGTTATGATTTGAAAATAACTTCTGAAAATTTTATTTTCGAATTCTTCGTTTTTGCATTTTCTTATCTAATATCTTAGAATATGCAAAAAGTTTTCCTATTATCTAAATCCACAAAACTAATCTGTCAATAGAGTAATAGGAAAATTTTCTCATTTTATTATGTCAGGACCTTTATCAAATTTAAAATGAAAAAGAAACAGTGAAAAGTATGCAATAAGAAATAATTTTTCCTTCTATTTGGTAGCAATATTAAAAAATAACATTTTCACTTTCATCAAATTTTAAATAAGAACATCAAACTTATTGTCAATTCTATTATGCTCCAAAGTCTACAACTTTTCTAGTTTAGATTTATTATTTCATAAACGAAAATGTATATAATGGCAAACTTTTTATATTAATATAATTTTTTTTTTATCAAGATTATCTCTTCTACAATATTATGAACAGAATAAAAATCTGTTATGAACACAATAAAATCTAATTTTATCAAAATTTCCCAAAAATAAACTTTTGAATAATTCTTATTGCTATGAAAATTTATTTTATTAATTTCAGATGGTCAATGTCTATTCAGGAAATTATTTTAGTTATTTAGATTATTAACATATGTTAGTAGGGATTTAATAAAAAGGATTGTCAATATAAAATTGCCTAAAAAATAATACATCAAGTATTGAGAGGTATTCATAGACTATTGCGGATTCAGCAACAAGTGCAAACTTTTTTTAGAAGAACCAATATTCAATTAAAGGACAAGTTAAAATAAAAGTTTTTTCAGTGAGGCCCATAACGAAATTTAGTCAAAATCCTTGCAGCTACAAACAGCCATGCAGGTGCGGTTTATTGGTCTGTCCAAACCCTAGTTACAAGAAGATGACCTAATCTCTATAATAAATATTTTAGCTTATCCCATAATATTTTATTATTAAATAATTAAAATTCTTAATAAAATAAAAAAATTATAATTAATAACTAAATAAAATTTAATTCTTAAAAAAAACTACAATAGATACCTTTAAAAACGAATAACATTTTATTATAACACATAAACTTTGATAACTCATTAACTCTTTTATAAATAAAAAAAAAATATTTAATAAACTCTGATACAAAACGTACAATAAATAATATTTTCTTAGTTGATACAAATTGTTCAAACATTCTTTTACAATACAAATAAACTATTATTAATAATTATTTTTCTATATGTTAAAATTATTTTTATTAAATTAATTTAAACTGATTTGCACAATTCTCTTTTCTATGGAAATGTAATGCTTAACTAAATAAACTTCAAATTGTCATTCTAGATACATTTTCCAGTACATCTATACATACAATCAAATCCACCTTTATAAAATTATTCCATATTTTAATTCGTTTAAATAAATTTATTGTAAACAATTTTTACTTAAACATAAACTGTAATCTGACATCATTATAAATATAAATTTTAGTAAATTATTTTTCATTTAAAATATTCTGATAACGACGATCCAATGTGGACTATCGATTATAAAACAGGTTCCTCTGAATACTCGTACATAAGCAAGCTCGATATTTGGGTTTCTCGTGTACTCAAAGAAGTTCGGGCTCATGAAACATGAGGAAAACGATCCTCTATTGAAGGAATTGATAACTGGTGATATGGAATGGGTTATTTACAATAATTTGGCGTGAAAACTGTTTTGCTTCCAGTGAAATGATCAGTCTCAAACGATAACAGAAGCGAACATTCCAAAGGAAGCTTATGCTCTCAGAGTGTTGCACTTTTAAAGAGGTCGTTTTCTTTTTAGTTTCTACCAAGAAACCAAACAATCAATTGAGAAGTGTACTTCGGTTATTGCACAGATCCATCACGACAATACAAAGCCACATACGAGGTCTGCTCAAAAAGTATCGCGAATTTTGTCTTTTCAAATTTTTTTTATTTATTCATGAATATCTATTTTGTCCCATTCAACATTATACACTTGTGCCAACGTTTTTTCCAATCCTCGAAGCACTTTAAAAAATCATTTTTTGTGATCTTGTTCAGCTCCTCCTTCGATGCCGTTTTTATCTCCTCAATCGTTCCGTAGCGTCGTTTTTTCATGGGGCTCTTCAATTTCGGGAATAAGAAAAAGTCACAGGAGGCCAGATCTGAGGAATACGGTGACTGCGGCATTATTAGTGTATTATTTTTGGCCAAAAATTCGCGCACAAGCAACGATGCATGAGCAGGGGCGTTATCATGGTGCAAAAGGCAATTTTTGTTCTTCCACAAATCCGGGCGTTTCTGGTAGAATGCTTCGTGCAACTTGCGCATAACTTGCACGTAATTTCCTTATTGACCGTTCTACCCTGTGGCAAGAACTCATGATGCAACACGCCCCTGCAATTGAAGAAAACTGTAAGCAAAACCTTCACATTCGACCGAACTTGGCGCGCTTTTTTCGGTCTTGGCTCGTGCGGCAGCTTCCATTGGGATGATTGAGCTTTGGTTTCCACGTCATAACCATAAAAACCCATGATTCGTCACCAGTTATGACTCTCTAGAGCAAATTTGGGTAGTCGAGGACAGAGTTAAACAGCTCTTTAGCAATGTTAATGCGATGCTGTTTTTGGTCGAAATTGAGCAATTTTGGTACGAATTTCGCGGCGACCCATCTCACGCCAAAATCATTGGTAAAAATCGAATGGAACGAGCCATTCGATATGTTTAAGTCCTCAGCAACTTTTATAACGGTGATTTGACGATTGGGCAATACTATTTTCTTCACTTCATCAATGGTTTCGTCTATTGTTGACGTGCTCGGGTGTCCGGCACGCTTTTCGTCGTTCACATCTTTTCGGCCCTCTGAGAACATTTTACACCACCGATAAATATTGCGTAGCTTCACCATAGGCCACAGTCAACATTCGGAATTCATCCGCGCAATTAATTTTGTTTTTCACACTTGATACAGATTCTTTGATCCATTTTTTGGTATGGGAAAAAATCGAAGACGTGCCAAAATACGTGCAAGCAAAGCAGCTGTCAAAATTTAACTGAAGATTAAAAATGGCCGAACTTTTCAACATAAGTGGGAGACATGAGTACCAATATAACGCCACAAAAAATCGAAAATCGAATAAAAGTATACATAACCCGCGGAAGTTCAAAATTTGTGATACTTTTTGAACAGACCTCGTACTTTTACTCACCGTTTTTAAACCATATTTTTAATGGTATTTATATAGTTCTATTCTCGATTACGTTTACTTATATGTTTAATTATTAATTCGAAAATATCCTTGTTTTATTAATTAACAGTTTAATAGAAAAAATTTCAGAAGAAAAAAAATCAAATTTTATGATACTTAAAATTGAAATAAATACAAAATTTTTTAATTGAAATTAAAATCCTCCTAAAAAATACATTTATAATTTTATGATATTTTACAGAATTATTTTGGACTATAAAAGTACTAATTATCTTCCATTCTTCCATCCAATCCCTCCACCTTTACAATAATCACTTAAATTTAATTTTAAGGCAAAAAATAAACACAATTTCTTAAATAAGTGTTTGTGATTTTGGTTCGTTTTTTTCTGAAATTATTTAAACAATTTTATTGTTGAACATTACAATTTAAACTATAAAAGAATTTTCGTTTTTGGAGGAAGGATACGGAATGGAGTAACTAGCAAAATCATACAAGCGGATGGATAATAAAATGTAATCCAGACCGAGAAGACTTTAATCCTTTCGAGAATAGGAAGAGCTGAACAATTTTTTTACTTCTTATAACAGAGACAAAATGTGTCATGAGTTTTTTGAGAAACCATTAAATCCAAATATTCCACACGGTATAGAAAATCAATTAAAATATTCCGCATTCATAAAATATTGTATATGCAGCATATTTAAAAAAAATATTTTTAAATTTTAATACTTTTAAATAGCCAAATTTCTATAGGCCGCTAACAAACTCCTACACAATCAAATCATTCTAATAGAAGCCTTTGGAAATTTTATTTTCTATTCGCATAAAACTATGGCGAACTAAAAATGGCGGTCTTTTTTTATTAATCAAAATTCTTTTTGCGTTCTATAAAATTTAGAAAAAAAAACAATTTTTTTTAAATTTAAATGAAAATAGCCCATATTTTTTTACAGCTGAATCTATATTGCTGCATTTTTCTGTTTTAGAACTTCAAATCAAATATACAATCAGATATGTATAAAAAGGTTTATTCAGGGAAAATTTTTATTGAATTGAACACTTGTGCAAGGACATTTTAATGCAAAATACTAAAATGTACTCTATAAAAGTGAGCTTTTTTGTGTGTGTTCAAAAGCTCTTTTCTGTTAGTTGAACATGTCAATTGCGATAAAATGAAATTTTTTTCCATGTCATATTTTGATTGCATAAATTAATGAATTAAAAATAAAATTTCATATGCTACTAAAATGGTGGTTTTTTTTTTTTTTGCTTTTTGCGGTTATTTTTTATATGATTGCTATATTTATTTTTTTTAAAAATATTTTTTAATTGTATTATATAATCGTAAAAATGACATATTTTTAAATTTTATATTTCTGTGTAAATTAAAAATCATTCGAGTATAATAATATTTTTGATGGTATTTTTGTTGTTTTGAAAAAAATGACAATTTTCTGATATATGTTCTTCTGTCAGATCCAATTGTTGATTTGTGAATATATAAATTTTTTGAAATTGTAAATTTTTTACAACCAAACTAACTGAGTATCAATTTATTCAGTAAAAACTGACCCGAAAAAGATTCCACTATAAATATTTATACCGTATTTTCGCATATGTTTTTCTTCTCCTATGCCAGATAGTGTATGTTGAGGGATATTTTTACAAGTACTCATATTATTGTATATAGAAGGAATACTCTCTTTGGACGTGACATGAATATTCAGCATGTTATCGCTTTTATATCAAATAAAAAGGACACTTAACCAGAGTTGTTAATGTAAATCAACATATCTGTTGGTTATATCATTGCATACCGAATACTGAATCTAAAGAAAGAGTGGTGGCAAAATGATCTCTTCATTACGATTTTCATTCAACATTAACTAAATTCCAAGATTAAATGAATCCTGTTCTTTTTTTCTAATAACACGCTCAATCGTATTCATTTGGTTGGGATAATTGTGAAAATTTGTTTTTCTTCTATTTCTAATAGAAATAAACTTAATTAAGAGAACTTATATACAAAAATAAGAATTCTATAATGAATAGAATCTAACATAAATAAATATGAAATAGGGATAAAATAAGATCCCATAAACGTCCATTGAAAATAAAGTTTTTCTTAATACTAGTATAAAAAAATTTTTTTTTTTCGGATTTTTGGTTACAGATAATTTGATATTTTTTCTTCTTTTTATTTACATAGTAAAATAATTGCTTTTGAAAGGTTACTAAATTCTTAAGCATCTGTGAATATCTAATATGATTATCTATTAAGAAGATTATGGATAAATGCATATAACAGCGAATTTGTTCATGTCCAGAGAACTCCATTCTACTAATTATTATATCAACCAGAATTACTACGACTTACCTGAAATGTTGTTAAGCATTCTAAATTTAGCAACGAATAACATATTGTGCTTAATTGCAATCATCTTGTATAATATTCCTCTGATCTGAATACTAATTCTGCTGTGAAATTATCTGCCTGAGATTATTTTTCTCACGCAAAAATCCCTTTTAATATGATTATGGATCACTGAATATTCATAATTTGTATGGCAGCTAGCTTACTTTGACATCACCAGACATTGAAAATGTCATAGATCCAACAGTGTCGTCTTATACCAATGCTAAAGTGTTAGCCTCAAACTCGGAAGAAGATCCATGGGAGTTGTTAATGAATTGATGACAGTAAGATAAATATCTTCACTTTGGTTTGAATGAAGAAAAAAATAAAAGGAAAAAAAATTACGTTAATAACATCAAATAAAAATGAATAAAAGAATGCTAATACCAGGTTGGTAAAAGCACCTTTTTCTAATAAAATTAATTAATTTCTAAGAAGATACTTTCATTATAAATTTTCTCCAATCCTGAGATTCTTTATTATTATATGCACTGCACTATATTCGCATTATTTCTCATTTAAATTATATTATTCATACTTAATAATGTAAATTATCATAAGAAAAAATGACCAAGAAGGTGGAAACAAGTTGCTTAATTTATTAGCCATTATGGCGAAGTAGTAATCAAATAAGAAATATAATTTTTTTTTAAATGAAAATATTCATTTAATTTATGTAAAAGAGATTAGATTTGAAAGTAATTTTATTTAAGGATGGTTTTTTTTTGTAAGACCTTTTAAGAAATTTATAAGTTTTTCTTTTTATACAAAAGAAAAATTCTATCACGCAGCCTTTAAAGTATTGTAGTTAATTATATTTGATGACGAAAATGATTTTTGTATATTCAGTGGAAATTGAGGCAAACTTTTTATTTTTATAATTTTATACTTAAAATATGGGTTCGAAAACTTTTTGTTTTTATAATTTTATACTTAAAATCGGCTGTGGTGATGGAGAGTTCGGACCAGGCATGGTCAATCAAAGAAAACCAGATTCGAAAAAACCAGTAGTTTTCTTAGTGTACTGGCTAACATAGTCGTTCCTTCAACCTCATTTTCAAGAACCGTAAATAACGCCACTGTAGACTTTTGGGGTAAAGTCTTATTCAGCAATTCAGATTAAGTATCCAGGGGCTGCGGAATAGTCCATTTTCATATTGTAAGCCAAAGATTTTTCGGTGGATTTTATAATGGCTTCTGCCTAGAACAAAAGTTTTCAAAGAATACACGAGGACTAACAACTAATGTCCTGTACAGCAGATTTGTGATCAAAATTTGTGATCGAATAATTGAAACTGACTGAAATAGGATTTAGTGAGCAACTGGTATTTTTTGATTTTAATCGAATAATTTTTGTAATAAAAAAATAGGTTCAAATGAATCGTTGCAATTTCTCTAAGGAAAATACGAGTTATAGCGGCGGAAAAGTTATTATACGAGCATAATTGAGAGCAGTCTAATAATATTTACCATAGCTAATACGTCAGACCCTTCTACGAGGTCTGTTCAAAAAGTATCACGCATTTTGAATTTCCTCGGATTACGTATATTCGATTTTCGATTTTTTGTGGCGCTATGTTGTTACTCATGTCTCTCACGTATGCTGACAAGTTCGGCCATTTTGAAAGTTCAGTTAATTTTTGACAGCTGCTTTGCTGGCACGTATTTTGGTTCGTCTTCGATTTTTGCTCAATTTCGACCAAAAACAGCATCGCATTAACATCGCTAAGGAGCTGTTGGACTCTGTCCGCGATGACCCAAATTTGCTCCAGAGGGTCATAACTAGTGACAAATCATGGGTTTTTGGTTATGATGTGGAAACTAAAGCTCAATCATCCCAATGGAAGCTGCCGCACGAGTCAACACCGAAAAAAGCGCGCCAAGTTCGGTCGAACAGTTTTCTTCGATTGTAGGGACGTGGTGTATCATAAGTTTTTGCCACAGGGTAGAACGGTCAATAAGGAATATGACCTGCAAGCTATGCGCAAGTTGCGTGAAGCAATCCGCCAGAAACGCCCGGATTTGTGGAAGAACAAAAATTGGCTTTTGCCATTTTTGGCCAAAAACAACACACTAATAATGCCGCAGCCACCGTATTCCCCAGATCTGGCCCCCTGTGACTTTTCTTGTTCCCAAAACTGAAGAGCCCCATGAAAGAACAACGCTACGCGGAGATCAAGACGGTATCGAAGAAGATAAAGAAGGCATTGATTTATTGAGGGGATAAAGACGGCATCGAAGGATGAGCTGAACAAGTTCCCAAAAAATGATTTTTTGAAGTGCTTCGAGGATTGGAAAAAACGTTGGTACAAGTGTATATTATTTGGTGGGGATTACTTTGAAGGGAACAAAATAGATATTAATAATAAAATAAATAATTTTTGAAAAAACACAAAATTCGCGATACTTTTTAAACAGACTTCGTAGAAGTTCAGTATAAGTTTCTACCCCGTCCGACAACTACGCGACCCTGTAGAGCATTTTATGTAAAGATGTTGTTTTTTGTAGTACTTTACGAAAGATGGAAGAATAGAATTTGGAGCAATCCAAATTTGGATTAAGCTTTGGTGAATCCTCGAGATCATCTTACGAAAAGTTGTTAAGAGTCTATAAGGAACATTTCTTTATCAAGAGACAGGTTGGAAGGGCCAAAAAGCAGTGAAAATCGAATATCGGGTAAGGGTTTTGCACCTCCAGGCTAAACTATCAACCAAATTTTTTACGAAGAAGTTCTTAAAGTGATCAGAATCTTCGCTCAGATGGAACATTGCAGACATCTGGATGCTCCAGAATAACAAGGCCCCATGCAACACAGTCATCTCTATCAGCGAATTTTTGTCGGAAAAAGAGATTCCTGTGTTTCCCCAGCGTCCTTCTTCATTTAACCTTAGTCAGTATGACTTCTCTATTTGCCCAAAGAAAAAACTGATTTTTAGTTCCCCAAGATAATAAACAAAATTTTACTGGCTCTTCTAGTAAAATCCATCCAGCACTTCCACGAAGAGTGGAAACTACCGAGTTATAACTGCCCAAGGAAACTACTTTGAAGTGGCTAATATTAGTGTAAAAAACAAACATAAAATTATAAGGAAAAAAATCATATTATGTGTATATGCTAAAGCTTAGATTACATGTGCGCCTAATGGAAGATCTGATCGTGAAATGTCCCTTTTTTTGCGCATCTTGCAGTGCGAGCAATTAAGCTTTTGCATGTTTACCGCAAACAAAGTATGTGTATTTGACGATCAGCCTGATCGTAATCGCTTGAACGAACATCAGTAAGGATAATTAATTGCGATATACGCGCAATTTAGGCGAGCAAAAAGGAATTTGAATATGTTAAAATTTATTTTTGATCGCATGTTGGTCGTTGCTGTTCTTATTTTATTTACTTTATATTATGAATGACGTCTGCACATTTATTTATTTATTTTGATTATTTGCATTTGTTTATTTATTTTAATAAACATTTTATACTTTATTTTAACATTTCAATAATAATTTCAATATTAATAGTTCATGTTCCATCGGGACTGCTATTTTATTAAACTTATCTATAAATTCATATTTAATAAATTTTTGCTATACACTACACTGCATGACACTAGGTTTTGCCACTTTTTTTTATAAATTTTTATACTATGGTATATGAATCAAAACATTTTTATATTTTATATAATAAATATTGAAGTGAAAAATTAAATAAAATTTATCACAAATAAGAAAAAATACGAATGTATGAATATGCCTAAAATAAATATAGGAACAAAATAAACGGCGCGCAAATGATGAGTTCGCAAAGAGTAACAAGAACGTCGTCATATGTTTTCCATCTGTAATTCAATATTTTTCAATTCAAATTCAGTTTTTGTAAAATTATATTTATTATACTATTAAAACAAAACCGAACTTATAATAAATAATGTTTAATTATTGCTTACTTCCTCGTTTGACGTTTTGAAAATGCTACAATAATTTTCGGGGAAAAATTGTTTTTAAAAAATTATTAAAACACCAAAATTTTTTTTTAAAAACAATAAAAATCTAATTGAATTTGTATTGAAAAATATAGAATTTGCAATAAAAATATTGAGTTAAAGATGAAAAACCTATATATGTACAAGCAAGCACGATGAAATCATGTACAGGTCAGCGCGCAAAAATCGTGCACTTATACGATTAATGTTGTAGAGTTAAACGATTTGACAGCAAACTATTAGCAAAAGAAAATCATCTGTTGGTCGCACAGTATAATCTAAGCTTAAGAATTTTTTACTAAGGCAGTATCGATGAACATAGTTCTATTTATTTTTAATTTTTTTTAAAAAATAACACTAAATTTATTCAGGATAAATATATTTATTCTTATTTCTTTTTAATAAAAGTAAGCATAAATATTATGCTATCAAATTAAACATTTTTTTATTTATTATAAATAAAGTTTAATATTTTATAAAGCTTAAAAAGAACAAAAGAAATTGTTGCAATGTACTTATTTGTGATGGAAAATAAAGCATCACTCAACTAAATGGATTCACTTAAACTGATGGCATCTATTCTTGGGATAAAAATGAGTAACTGCTTATTTACTAGTATAGTATTGAGGGGGAGAAAAACTCAATGGAAGTAATAAAAACTATAGAAAAATTAGCTTGAAGGTGGAATGTTCTTAATGTCATACACGTGTTAGGTCGAGGGCCATTGCTTTGTACATCAACCTTGAGTCAGAAGTATCGATTTTAAGAAGTAATAAGAAGAAAAAAAATCCATAAACTAATCTTTATTTTCTGTTTCGAAAATTGCTCGTACAATTCTTTGATGGGTTCGATGCTTCAGAGATGATCCAACTCATTAAAGAGGATAAATTAATTTAGCACAACATCTTCTTTTCTTAAACAATAAAGAAGCGGAACTGTTTTGTGTAGTTAAAAGTAATTATTAGAATAGACGATATTTTTCCTTGATATTAAATTCCTTCGTTAAAAAAAATATACACAAGAAATAATTCTATGAAAGTAGTTTAATATTCTTCCTGAAAATTTTCACTTTTAATTTAAATGCAATAAATATAATCGTTCGTAAATTTCTCTTCCTTATGTCTAGACATGATTTTTAGTTTATATGTACATATATGTACTCGTATCCTTAAACTTTTTATTCACATCACATTACTTTCCATTTTCTCCGTCACCTAGTTGAGCTATACTAAAAAAAAAGATATGCTATAAGCTCTTTTCTTCATTAAAATTTATCTTCTTCCTTGAACCGTTAATTTGATGTCCCTAAGGTGTTTTCACAATTGATGTAAAATTATTTTAATGCCGAACATTAAGAATTCATTTATCGACGAAACTGGATACTGCATAGCTTCCAGCTACGTTCAAAGTAATCGATTCTAATTAAATAATTTTTTTTATTTTAAAAAGTGTTTGATTAAAATATAATTAAAGGTATTCATTTTTATGTAAGCGTATATTTTCTGTTGATTTTCTTGCAAATTAATATGTTTTTGTTGCGTGATGTTAATGAGTTTTTCACGTTAAAAATAACTAAGTCGTTTATCCTAGAATGTAAGATATTAGAAGATAAATATTGGCACGCCTCCAAAAAACAGAATCTAAATATTTGATGGAAAATGGATGAATTCCGGAACTTAATGGATAAGTAAAATTTAATTTTAACGGTGTGGAAAAATCCCAAAAGTGACATAGAATGTACGAAACCACACAAAGAATAAAGCTGTTATAGTTTACGGATTAAATGGTTTCGAAAATTTTGGTAAAAGATTCTTTTATACGGAAATGATTTTTGTGTCCTTTTTAATTTTTCAGTTCAATTTTCCATGATCTGTCTTAGTATAATCGTCTTATTGCAAAATAATTACTTTTCTTCTTTTCAAAACCAAATTGAAAAATGCATTGTTAATGCTATCGAATTTCTTGTTAAAGGACAATTTCTATGGTAACTGGATCTGGTAGAAAATATTTTTCAGCGTTCAATAATATTTCTTGAGTGTATTGAATTACTATTTTTATACAATGAACACGTATGCTGGGTTATTTTACAATTATGGTGTAGTATCATTTTCAATAATTCTATCAGGACTATTAGCTTTATCCTATTAGCAATAAGAATCTTAAGAGTTGGCAATGGTATAAGGAAATACTGATAATAATAAAATATTGGTTTTTAACCAGTTATGTTCTATAATTGTAATTAAAAAAAATATCGATTATGAAACACAACATTGTACTTGATAAACTAAAATGAAAATGTTAATAGTTCACAAATTTTTATTTTTAAGTTTAGTCAGCAGTTTCATCGATTTTATTGTATTTAATTTAGAAAGAAAAGATATTCTTAATATTACAATAATTAAGCTTTACTCAAGAGGATCATTCCCTCCACCTACTTCAAAATCCTAAAATCATTTCTTTCTTTGCTAACAGATGATTGGTATGCGTCAGCTATTAAAGTGGTTTTTAAGCTCCTTGAAAGGTAGTCCAGTAGGCTAATGACTATGCTACCAGGCCGATTTTTATACAATGCCCTACTAAAACTAATATGGACTTACGGAATAGAACCTTGGAAGTCTACCAAACTTTCCAATTACCATCGAATCTAATCTTCGATTCGATGGTAATTGGAAAGTCTTCGTGACCCTAACGTCTCTTTTGTTCATAATATGTTTCTCGTTATAAAAAGTTTCATTCACGACTTTCTAATTGTATTAATTCCCTAGTTGAAGAATTACTCACCACAGCCTCTCATAAAAATACTCATCGATGACCTAAGCGTCAGTAGACGAGTGATTTATTAAAATATTGATTAGCCGAAAAAGTTCTGTTGTAGAAGACGACACCCATCCTAATGATCAATTTTGGCCCATTTTTCCCAATCCTTTGGCGTCATCTCTCGAGTTGCTCACTGTATATTTTCGAGTTAAAAATTTCACCAAACAGTAGCAGTTCATAGTCAACGATTGATTCCCTTCCTGTCCCACTATACACATAGCACAACCTTATAGGCTGTCAATCCTGGTTTTCAAATTGTTTTTTTTTTAAATTTATCTTTTTTCATGTTCTCTTTCAAAAGATATTCTCGTATTTTACCGACTTTTTCACTCCAGTTATAATTTGTTGCAGAAAAGGCTCGATTTCATTGCGCTTCAGCAGCGTATCGCAAATGTTAATTCGGTTCATCTTGTTTTTTACACTCAATTCTTGACGCAATCTCATAAACATTTAGTTTTATTTTGAAGCCAACTTTTTACAAATTATTTTATATGCCATAACAGCTTATATGCCGGTCTTAGTCAATTTTCGAAAATTTCTTCATTTATTTTGGTAATTGACCAACCAGTGCGGAGCTTATCTTGCACAATAAAAATTTCCAAAACAAAATCGAGCAAACCATTTGCGTTCTGTTGATTTTGAACGCCATAAAATTTTCACAGCCTTTGTCAAAGTAGTACTATAAAATATAGCGAATTTTCTCTTTATTTTTGTTTATTTTTGAATTTGAATAACTTTTGATATACTACACTGATTTCAATAAAATTATACGCTACATAAAGCTTTAAGTAACAGTTTTCAAATGTGTATCTGGTAGATACTAAGTCTAATTCGATTTGTCGAAAACCGCCACGAACTTTTTCGACCAACTAATACTGAATCTTAACGTAAACACACAGTAGCAGAAGGAGCTTGTAGTTGTAGATATATGCAAAAATTAAAAAAAAAATCATTTGTCTATCAAGTCATTTTGCGTATCAAAAAATTCTTTGCAAAATTAAAGCTTTAACATTTTTTTTATAAAGACAATTACAGACGATTTAATTAATAAATTTTATAAAAATTTAATATTGAATGAAATGTAAATAAAAACGTACTCATCTTTTTAAGTATTTTTTAAAATGAATTTCAAATAAAATAATTGAATAAAATTTATTTCAAACTTTGAATATATATTTTTGTTAGCTTAATCGGTGATATTATTGGAAATTATAAATACAGACATTTATCGAAATATTTAGTCTAGACATATTTTTTCAGCATCTTAAAAATGACAGACTTCATGGTTTTCAGTTAAGAACGTGTTGTAAATCTTCGAAATTGCGTACGAAAATTTGCTTATTTTAAATCGAATTTAGCAAAAATTTTAAAATAATAGCGCCTTTTAGAATTATTACTTAAATGGATAAAATATTCAAAGCACGAAAAAATAAAATGGCGGGAAGTCCTTTACACTGACTTGAATAAAAATTACAGCACCGCCTTTTGTTTTTTGTCTTTTGCCTTTTCAGAAGACATTCATATACGTTTCAATTTGTACATTTATAGATATAATTTATCTTAAAAGTGAAATATAACATTTCAATGGCATTTGGTTTATCAAAGGAAAAGGAAGAGGAGAAAATCAAATCGAATGCAAATCCAAAAAAAAATCAAGGACTTTATGAATAACTATGAAAGAATAGAGACTAATGAGGATAACAATCTTCTACACAACTTATTGTTGGATTACAGTATAATTTTCCAACTTTCAAGATAATACCGAAAAATAAATCAAGAGTTTAGAATTTTTTTCTGATCGCTATTTTTTCATAAATCATTCAATAATAATTTTCGATAGCTTCATTCGCCCACTATTTATGTTGTCACTTCCGTGGGCATATAAAAAAATGCTTTTAACATAATTTTCAATATTGTAACAATACAGAAATGGTCGTGAGAATATCCAGACAAATCCGCCGATTAACTGATATACGAGCATTTCATGATAAAATTTCCTTAGCTAATGCTGAAAAATATGCCTTTAACTACTCTTACTGTATTGGCTGTCGAGTTAGTTTATTTCCGTTTATAAGGAAAACCAGAACCCGAGCATAAACTCAACGACAGAAAAGCTTTTAAAATAAGACATTTTGTTATGAACACATAACAGGATATGTAAATTCGTAAAAATACCAGTACTTTGGGACTAATAAATATTTACATTCGACAAATAGGATGCGGATGGAAAAAGGCAAAATTACTTCTTCAAAACAAGGACGATACTTGAATGGAATTTTTATTATTATACCAATTTTCATCAAATTTATGTCATATGAAAATTTGGGGATATTTGTTTGCAAATAATATAAAATTACATATCATTGGATTTATTTCATATTTTTGTAATGAATCGTATTTTTTTTAAATACCAAATAAAAACATTAAATTTTATATGATAAAAAATTGACCAGCTCAGATTTTAATTTTAGATTATTTAAAACATAAAATTTTAAATACAATCGAACTTGAATATCATAAATGGAATTTCCTTGAATAAAATAAATAAAAATCGTTAATTTTCATTTGTTAAAAAATAAATAAAATAAACTTTTTTTTTTAAATTGTTAATAGATTTGCGTTTTTAATTATTGACAAAGAAAAATTGTTCATTTTGAGTCCCTTCGACACTCTAAACTCTTTATTTTATATAAGACCTAAAGAAACAATTTTAGTAGATCCTTTTCCATTTTTTTTTGTTTAAAAATTTTAACAATTAGTATCTTTTCTTCTGTGCAAAATTAAAGTTTTTGATATGGAAAAACTTTTCATTTCTGTAGAGAAAACATGCTTAAACACTTAAATTACAACATAAAATTTTAGGTGCGCAATAGAAATAGTGAAAAAAGGATTTAATAATTGCTTTTTAAAGGGTGTCAATAACAGCAATTTTAAACTTTATAGTTTCTAGAAAACTTGTACTTCCTGTAAAGTATTTGTAATTATAAAAGATTGAAAGTTATTTAAGTAAAATGATAGAAGAACAATAATTAATCTGCCACTAACTTCACTCTTTTCTGAAAAGTTTTTTAAGCAATTTAAGTTTCTTTAGAATTTTTTTTTTATTGTTATAATTGTAAATAAAATCATCGTTATTTTGTAATACTTACAAAAATTTAATAAAAAATAAAATTTTAATGTTTGGTTCGTGTTAAAAAAGGATTAAAAAGTTCTTTCAAATATTTTTTTTCTTCTAAAATAGAAATAAACTGTTGGAATTAATTTCCCTAATAAAATGTTTACCAAATTGAAAAAATAAATGGTTTTGAAGGCATTTCTGAAGAACAAAAATTATTAGTTTTTGAAAAAAAAATTGTTAATAAAAAAATGGTTAAAAAAAATTATTTTCCCATAATTTTTTTCAAAATAATGTTTGTTTTTTAACATTTAATACTATTGCGTTAAACTGAAATAAAATATCAATAAATATAAATTATTTAAATAGAAATTAATTAAAGAAACGCTTTGTATTTACAAGACAATTAAAAGGATGAAAAGACTATATTCTATGTATATCCTCGTAATAATACTGTCAAAAATATCTCCATTTTCTTATTCGTTATGAAATTAATGATACTCTTTAAGGAGCTTCAGTTTATCGAAAATTGATGGTCGAGCATTAACTTGAAAGTAGGCCCCCATAAATTGTGTGTTTGTAGAAATTTCAAAGATAATTTTGTTTTGTGATTATTTCAACTGTTATTCTATAAAGTATTCGTAATTTTCGTTTGTTCCTTGTTTAAGTATCAGTTTTTCTTTCAATTATTGAAAACTGTAAATTGTAACAAGGGGACACGAGAAATTGATCAGGAAATTTAGCCAATTGTCTTAGAAAGATTTCAATTATCTTCGAAACATTTCTTACCATCAAATTATTAGTTGAATCATATTTTATTTTTAGATTACGTGACATGAATTTTAGATTATTTATATTTTTCCCTTAATAATTCTAAATTATTAAATGGAAATGATGTCCGTTTTTGGGGGGAAGGTTATCCAACTTAATCTAAAAACAAAAAAAGAAATAATTCAATTTAATTTAATAATTTAAAAAAAATGTATTTCCCTTTTAATAGGAAAGATATACTTTCTGTGAATCAATAAATTTTGTTTCAAATCATATTGATAAGAATAATTAAATATCGATAATCGTGTTATAGAAACTTTTGACATCCTTAATATTTGTTAATTTTTATTGAAACCGTCACTAAATTGTAGCAGAAATGACCATTTCAAATTGATTTATTGACATTAATAAAATTTTATAATATTGATTTCCATTATTTATCATATTAATAACATAAAATTTGTTAGAATTGCCTTTAGGATTAAAATATTTTTAATTAATTAACTTTTGAAACAAATCCCATTTTATGAAGGCTTCATTTTTTTAAAAGAACGAAAATTATTTGACAATATACCATATTTGAAGAAGGGAAATACTTCTGATATTTTAATTTCATTTTCACTTTACCCAAAGGTCATTTGTTGTTGAATATTTTTTTTAAAGAAAATCGTTTATATCTTATTTTGTATTAAATTTTAAAAATACCTTTACATCAATAGCATATTGACCTCCTTTATGAAAGGTCCCAAAAGTGGATGAGCAAAAATGCATTCATATTACTTTTACCCTTTGCCCAGGACCATCATACAACATGGACTTAGAGAGTAGTATTATACCCAGAAATATAATTTAATGTACTTTGGACCCATTAAAGACAACCGGTTCTAAACAGCTATAAAGACCAACAGATAAACTGTAGCAAATATGGTCGTACGGACTAGAACTGTGTGGCTGAACCGAGCAATCCAATTCTTGTCGAATTAAATCCTTTTTTATGCAGGTAATAGATAGTCTGATATACTAAGACCTAAAAGTTTCACCTCTTCTTTCCTGTGCTTTCATTATTTTATAAAAATTCTAATCAAGCTAAAGTTTTTTTTTAAAAATAGCAAATACGACTGTTGGTAAAGCGCTGGTCTAAAATACAACATGGCTGTATCAAGCAAATTGTTTTATTAATAATAATAAATCAAAAAAGTGTTAAAATTAAGAATACAATAGTTAATATAAATAAAAAAAACGCATTACTAAAAATTAGTAATTACTGTTTAAAAATAGACCGAACTACGAGGTCTCTTCAAAAAGTATCACGAATTTTGAATTTCCGCGGATTACGTATATTCGATTTTCGATTTTTTTGTGGCGTTATATTGGTACTCATGTCTCTCACTTATGCCAATAAGTTCAGTCATTTTGAATGTTTAGTTAATTTTTGACAGCTGCTTTGCTTGCACGTGTTTTGGTTCGTCTTGGATTTTTGCTCAATTTCGACCAAAAACAGCATCGCATTAACATTGCTAAGGAGCTATTGGACTCTGTCCGCGACAACCCAAATTTGCTCCAGAGGATTATAACTGTTGACGAATCATTGGTTTATGGTTATGAAATGGAAACCAAAGCTCAGTCATCCCAATGGATGGATGATTGAGCTTTGGTTTCTACGTCATAACGTGAAGGTTTTGCTTACAGTCTTTTTCGATTGGAGGGGCGTGGTGCATCATGAGTTCTTGCCACAGGATAGAACGGTCAATAAGAAATATTGCCTGCAAGTTATGCGCAAGTTTTGCGAAGCATTCGCGCCAGAAACGCCCGAATTTGTGGAAGAACAAAAATTGGCTTTTGCACCATGATAACGCCCGTTGCTTGTGCGCGAATTTTTGGTCAAAAACAACACACTTAATAATGCCACAGTCGCCGTATTCCCCGTGTGACTTTTTCTTGGATCTACGCTACGATTGAGCAGATAAACACGGCATTGAAGGAGGAGCAGAACAAGATCACAAAAAATGATTTTTTTAAGTGGTTGGAGGATTGGAAAAAACGTTGGCACAACGTTTTTCCAATCCTATCTGGTGGGGATTAGGAAAAAACGTTGGCACAACGTTTTTCCAGTATAATATCTGGTGGGGATTACTTTGTAGGGGACAAAATAGATATTAATGAATAAATAAATAATTTTTGAAAAACGCAAAATTCGCGATACTTTTTGAACAAACCTCTTATATTGTTATGTTCTTTTTTAAAACCTACTTTTCATTTTATTTTTAAAATTTTGTTTTAGATTAATCTGGACGATAAAGCGATTCATTTCTTTTATTTATTACTTTTAAATAGAATTCATACTTCTAATAATACTATTTGAAAGTCGCCTTAAATCTAGAACAGTCCGTAATATCGTCAGCCGAAGCTGGCATTACTCAGGCCACTATTCCTGGGCCAATTCTATTGTGTGATCCGCCTAAGTTGCAGCAGGGATGTTAAATTTATTAATATTTTACAAAACTATGAGTATATTTAAAAGCTTTAATGTTTCAATAATTGCACAAAACTATGAGTACATTTAAAAACTCCAAATCTGGCTCAAAACGTGAAGAATAAAATTAAATGAACAAAGAATCATTCACATAACTTTTTAATCTTAATTGCAGAATAATTCCTTCAAGAGAGCATATGCCTTTTCTAGGACTTTTCTTTATAAATATTGAGCATAGAACCTATTTGCGTGCCTAAAAATATTAAAAATATCTCCTTAGACTATTAGAGTTATTTTTAAAGCTGTACGCCTTAACCGATCAAGACTTAATAGACTGGAGCTGTGAAGGTCTTCCAACTATTCCAACTTCTAGTCAAAAATTCTTCTTTACATTACGAATGATCCCTACTATGTTTGTAACAGTGATAATTCTCGACGTTTCCCTTGCCAGTTATTAGCAGTTGCTCGTTATAAAAAGTCTCTTAGTCTGTTGCCATATAATTTTAGTTTTTTGTTAGAAAATTATCCTCAGTGATAATCACAAGAAAGAACTTTTTTGTTTAAAATGCAGGGTATGCACGTCTAAATGTTATAAAACATCTACCACTAAAATAAAGATACATACTTAACTCTTAGCCCGTGCAACAATTTTTAGAAGAGGCAAAATAAAAACACCCTCTCATAAATTAATCCATTAGTTATTCCATCAAACTTTTATGTTATTGTCTCGAAGACAAATCATCATTTTTTCTCAAATATTACGTAAATTCTCTTTGAAAATGAATAAATCACTGAAGCGAAATATTCAAAAATATCGAAAAATACCCTTATCCAAGGGTTAAAATGTCTCAGGTTTTTTTTTTTTAAAATAAAATATTGTAAATATTCATTTAAAAAAAGTATTAGCTTTTAATTTATTATAGCTTAAATTTATATAAAAAACGTTTCCAAATTCAAGTTCAATTGAATTGCAGACTTTATTTTTTAAAGTTTTCCTTAGTTAAAGTTTTAATTTTATTCTGTCTGCGATTAAATTGGAAGATAACTTTCTTAAAAAAAATCAAAAGTTAGAAATAAAAATGCTTTTAAAGTGTAAAATTATTGTTTTTTCTTTTAACAATAAGTTAAATATTTTTATTTACTTTTTTTTGCAAAAACGAGTTGTTTCTTGGTATAATTTCGGAAAAATTCCTCTTTCCAATAATTCCAATTAATTATGGAATATTTTTTTTCATTGGTATTTGTAAACCATCAATCAAAGTATAGATTTTTTGTTACTATTTCATAATGCATTAAAAGTAATGATTTCGAATAAATTAAAATAATTTTTAAGAAAATCTGACAATATTTGATGGATTTTGATGAGAATACTCATTGGGTTTTTTCTTCTACAAGGACACATGATAAATTCCATCACTTCATACTCATATAAATTCAGACAGGATATTTCGTAAGATATTCCCGTTTATTTACACGTTTTTTTAATCTTAAGGTAGATTTGCATACGTTTCATTTCAAGTTCATGGCATTGATAACTGAATAATCGATAATTAAATAATTTCAATAAAATGCGACTGAGAAGCTGACTAACAAGTTAGTATTAGTTGGTGATGTACGACGTGAAACTGGTGATTTGCAATGTTTTTTGTTAGTGCAAGGACGTTGAGATTCTGCTGCAGTCAGATCCACAGGGAACGAAAGTAGTCAGGATGCTGAGGCGACACTTTGACTATCTGTTTTGTGTTCTTGAGTGTACTTTTGAGTGAAACTTTCCTACAAAGACAAGGAATTATGTTCACGTTTAATTATCTTGACAAATATACACAATTGTCACCGAGAATAGTATTTATTTGCTAAAGAATACGCTGACAAGTTCTTGCATTCACATTACTACTGAATTTCTACCCCAAGGGAATGTTATAGTAAAACGATGTTACTCGAAATTCTCCCTTCTAGTTAGTTTTTCTCTCCATCCTTTTTGGTTATCCCATAATTGTGTAAAATTACTGGAACATTTCTCATTCACATTTTTCCCAAAAAATATTCATTTGAAAGTAATTCCAAGCAAGTTTCAACTAATACTTCTCCAGGGGGGAAATAAATCATACCTTAATACAGGAGAATTACCAAAATCTCGACATCTTCTAAATGAAAATCATTTGTCGTACACCATTTAACTATGATTTTGCAACTATAAAATCGATTCAAATTATTTGGTCCTTTACCATTTGGAAATCTTCCAATCAAGGACAATCCAAAGTCATACATCAAATCAATTCATACACATACATACCATACACATGCATATACATAAGCTACTATAAAATAGTATGAGTATTTTATTTAAGTTTTATTAAAGAGAATTTTTACTTTTTATTGGAATGTTATACGGATAGAAAATGTTGCAAAAATCAGTATTGAGGTCAGTACGGATGCGGGCATACGTGTAGATACATTTCTCCATTCATCATAGAAGATGACTCCAACTGTTCGGTAGCCAGACACAAAGATGAATTTGTGCATGATGGCATACTGAATTTAAATATTGATTTTATATAGAAAAAAAAATATACACACAACAATAGGACAACCATTGATGTTGAATGAATTGAAAGAATTTTCCAATATAAAATGAATTCTGGATGAGAATCCCTAATATGCGATGTAAGGACTGAAGCTATTTTTACTGAAATCTCATATTTTTTATTTTATTTTATTATTTTTTTGGTGATTATACTAATTTTGTATATTTCTCATACTTAAGATTTTTTTTATAAGTTAAAAGTTATTTATAAAAAAAGTTTCGTTGAAAAATGATCGTAGTTTGTTATCTGATGGCCTTGTCGACAGTACTGGTAATATATTCGTTATCAAAAATTTAAATAGTTGGCGTACAAATTAGCAAGCCTATGTATAGAATTTTCGGTTAGTTTTGTTACTTCTGGTAGCACTACTGCCACGAGATTCTATGGTTCGATGACGTTTCGTCGAATCAACGTAGAAACCGATCGTGCGTACGAAAAATCACGAAGGCAGCCGGAATTCAGTGGAGGAGATAGCTTTTCTTAATTGTGTTGTGTTAAAAAGCCCACAATATGGAGTGCACATTTTTAAATAACTTATTAGTGTCAGTTGCTTGTGACTCTGCATGCCTGGCTATAGCCGTGTTGCAATTATATTATTTTGATCTTCGAATTCTGTTCTTTTCTTTTCTTCTTTTATTTTATACTTTATAACTTTTCCTTGGTATATCCATTTTCATTTTTAACTGAAATAAAATATCAATAAATATAAATGTTTAAATAGTAATTAATTTAAAAAATGCTTCAAATTTACAAGACAATAAAAAGGATGAAAAGACTGTATTTTATTGCGCTATGTACGAGGTTTGTTCAAAAATTATCGCGAATTACTATGAACGAGGTCTGTTCAAAAAGTATCCTCAGGTTACGTATATTCGATTTTCGGTTTTTTATGTCGTTTTGTTGGTATTCATGTCTCTCACTTATGCCGATAAGTTCGGTCATTTTGAATGTTCAGTTAACTTTTGACAACTGCTTTGCTTGCACGTGTTTTGGCTCGTCTTCCATTTTTGCTCAATTTCGACCAAAAACAGCATCGCATTAACTTTGCTAAGGAGCTGTTGGACTCTGTGCGTGATGACCCAAATTTGCTCCAAAGGATCATAACTGGTGACGAATCATGGGTTTATGATTATGACATGGAAACTAAAGCGCAATCATCCCAATGGAAGCTGCCGCACGAGCCGAGACCGAAAAAAGCGCAATTTCAGGGGCGTGGTGCGTCATGAGTTCTTGCCCCAGGTTAGAACGGTCAATAAGGAATATTACCTACAAAAAACCCGGATTGCTTCACGCAACTTGCGCATAACTTGCTAAAAAATAGTATGGGTATCCGGTCATATATTAGAGCATCGATCTTGGATGAGTCAAAAGACATCCTCGTCGATATTCTTAGCAATACTCCAAAATTATTTGGTCGAAGACTGTCAAAGGGTGGATTTGGGGAAAATGTCAGGCAGAAAGGTAACGACTAAGTTTCTGCCATCAACGTCGGCTGTCGGCTTCATTCCCTTTTCCATTTTTTTTCTTTCCTTTGGCAGTTAAATATTTTTTTCTTATTTTTTTAAATTATATTGTATTATTCAATTTTAACCTTTCCAATTTTTATACACTATTCTTTATTGCACATTTCCTTCCATTTGCCTAAATAATTTTTTTTTAGTTTTCTTTCGGTAATTTTGTCTTTTCTTTCTTTTTCTTCTTCTTATTCTCCCATGAAGAAATTAATATCTTTGGGGATGCGTCCATTTTCCTCTATATGATCCAGCATGAAGTTTTCTGGTTATAGTGAATGTGAGCGGACCACTTTGCAAACACTTCGAACTCCCCCGCAATCAACGCAAATAGGTAGTGACAAGCGTTCCAAGCAGAATAACGTGTATCTCTGAGTATGGTCGTCAATCAATTTTTTTCAAGCCAAATTTTAATTCCGTCTTCTTTTAAAGGATTCCAACACCCAAGAATTCATAAAAATTTTCATTCGTTTATACCATAAAAATTTATTGCCTGTTAGACAAAATTCAATTTATATGCAATTTTTTGTTTTTAGACTTAGTCCCTAGAGACTAGTAAAATACATATTTAATTTTTTTTATAAAATTTTATCAAAAATTGTCTATAAATATTCTATAAAATACTATACCCTTAAAATTCTACATAATTACATACGTTCACATATGACGAGCGCACCCTTATTTACTGGTTATGAAAATGAAATGAAATTGAAGTCAATTATCAAAGGGCCGGATGCTCTAATGGAATGGTAATTTATCATGTCGAAACGAAAATTTCGATCAAATTATTAGATGATACAAGGTTGAGGAAATTTATAGTGGAATCTTATGGTAATAAACGATTTATATTCGAAACGTTGACTGGTGTGTACCACTACTTCAGGTAATCGATGAATTTCTTACGCGAACCCTTTCCAATTCTACGATAATTTATCTTCTAGATTCAGCAATGAGCATATAAATATGTTCTTGAATAGTAAATTTTGAAACGGAGTCATGGAAAACACCCGCATACATGTATGTATATTTAAATCGATGAAAATGGAATGGCGACAGATGAGAACATAAATGAAATTGATGGGCTTTAGGGGTGTAAATTTATGTTCAGCTACCACTTCATACTTATCCATATGTACATATATATATTATATTAAACATATTTGTACGTATTCGACTGAAATAAATTACAATCAATTGACTATCAAAATTCAATCGGAAATGGATGCTTTCAAGCGTTCGGCTATTAGAACTTTGTAGCGAATAAATTATTCCAAATTACACATTACTTTAGGTCCATTAACAAAATGCAAAATACTAAAATTTTCGGTATTTAGCAGGTACATGGCTTTGGTATTATTGCAATTATCTACGTAGAAATACATCCAAATCAAAATAGTTTTATTAATATGCATTTATACAAATATGGTCATAAAAATTTATGGTCAATTATTTCATTCATAATATCGACCAAAAATATATCACACTTGAAGTTCTTAGTATCTAAATAACAATGATTTTATTAAATTACTAAATTTTATTAAAGTTTATGGTATTTGAAATTATGGATTTTTGGTAAATTTAAAATTAACTTTTCAGTGAAAAAATTATTGAAAAAGTCTACAAAATCTGAAAATGGTACGAAATACGCAAATAAATAAATAATCATTAAATAATACATCCTCACGTGTTCGTGCATGATCGCCGTATATAATTACCGATATATTTTAATGATCTTCAGTGCGAATGGAGCTTAAGAAAAAGACTGAAATTTTGTATGGGTTTCTAACAATTTTTGCACTGTAGTGGTTTTATTTGGCTAAAGCGAGCGTACGTTTGCTGCAATGGAAAAAGTAAAAAGAAAATATATGCTCGCTTTGCTTCTTTGTTTCGTCACCAAACTCCGTGAGCACTCCGTACTCCAAATAAACGATCTAAACATCAAATTTGCCTTTTATTTTGAGCGTATGACAGTGTAATATATGCGTGAGCACTCACGAACTTTACGCGTGCATGGAATTTTGTATCACAAAATTTGCGCGTGCATGGGTTTGCCGCAGACAAAGTTCGTGTAAATGGACATCTGCAAGAATAATTAATTGCGACACATGCGCAATTTAGGCGAGCAAACAGAAATTTAACATGTTTTAAATATATTTTTGATCGTGGAAACAGTTCATCCATGTTTTATTGCTGAATTCTGCTGTTATTATTTTATTTACTTTGTATTATAAATGTCATGTTCACATTTATTTTTTTATTTTGAATATTTTAATTTGTTTATTTACAAATTAATCAATATAAACGACGTGCAAATGACGAGTTGGGAAATATAAACAAAGGTTTTTCATCTGTAATTCAATATTTTTTATTTCAAATTCAACTTTTTTTGAATTATATTTTTTATATTATTTATAAAAAATCAAACTTATAATAAATAATATTTATTGATTGCTTAATTCCCCCCATAACATATTAAAATGGTCGTTTTTTAACAAAAAATTGTTAAAAAGAGAAAAAATTGTTTTCAAAAACATGATTACTGCGATTGAATTTGGAATGAAAATATTAAATTTTAAATAAAAATTTTGAGTTAAAGATAAAAATCCTGTTTATGTCATGTTTAGGTTTGCTCAATAGTCGTGCACTTACACGATTAATGTAATATACTCGTACTGGCAAATTTTTTAGAGTCACACGTTTTGATAGTGAACCATTAATAAGAGAAAATTATCTGTTAGTCGCACAATGTCATCTAAGCTGAATAACTTCTTACTAAGGCAGTATCGATGAACAGAGTTCCATTTTTTTAAAAAAATTTCTTAAAAAATAACACTTTAAATTTATTTAGGATAAATATATTTATTCTTATTTCTTCTTAATAAAATTAAGCATAAATATTATGCCATCAAATTAAACATTTTTTTCATTATAAATAAAGTTTAATATTTTATTAAGCTTAAAAAGAACAAAAGAAATTGTTGTAATGTACTTTTTTGTGATGGAAAATAAAGCATCACTTAACTAAATGGATTCACTTAAACTGATGGCATCTATTCTTGGGATAAAAATGAGTAACTGCTTATTTACTAGTATAGTATTGAGGGGGAGAAAAACTCAATGGAAGTAATAAAAACTATAGAAAATGTTCTAAATGCCATACACTTGTTAGGTCGAGGGCCATTGCTTTGTACATCAAACTGTAGTCAGAAGTATCGATTTTAAGTACTAATAAGAACAAAAACCCATGAACTAATCTTTATTTAATTTCTCAATTGGCCCTCCTCCATGCTTATCACGCGCAAAAATAGCACATCAACGCGCAAACATCGCGTATTTGTACGATCAATACTGAATTGTATATTATAAATTCTTAATATTCTGCATATGTGTTGTTAGCGGAATTCTGACAAATTTTCTCAGTTTTTCTTTGGAAATAATTTAATTTCGAAAAAGTTATGTCCATGGTGTATTGTCGGATTTCGCTACATATATGGGATGTCCCAAGCTACACGAAAGATTTGAATTTTGTACCATTTCTTCGGTAAAGTATTGCCAACGAAAAAAAAAGAACAACGCGACAGTTGACATTTCAAGGTTATTAAAAATGGAGCGCTATACGAAAAAACAATGCATTCTCATTTTTAAAATAAATGAAGTTTTGGCAGCTACAGGTCGCAATTTTCGTACAAAATATGGTCGGAATAGTGCTTTAACTCATTAACTGTCAAGGCATTAAATAACACATTTTAGGATATTTGTACAACACAAAACATCGAAGCAATTTGTGAGAATGTTGCTGACAGTTCAGGAACATTAATTGGGCACCGTGGTCAGGAATTGAACATTTTGAGAAGCTTTCAAAGTTCACTCGACTCCAGAACTGAAGCCTTCTGACCAGGCATAGCGAATGGAGTTCGTTGAATGGATTATGGAACAACAATAAGTGGATACTGATCTTCAAGGATGACGCTTATTTTCATCTTGATGGCTTGGTTAATCGACAAAATTGTCGCATTTGGATTCAGAAAATCCACAAGTGATTGTTGAAAAAACAAATGCGACCACAACGTCTTATGGGTTGGTGCGGATTTTGGGCTCGAGGCATCATAGGATCATTCTTCTTAAAAAATGCAGCTTGTCAGGCAATGACAGTTAATGGTGCTCGCTAACATGATAATCCAGTTTTGTGTGCTTAAATTGCAAGATATAATGTGAATTACAACAAAGCGGTGCCACATGCCGTACAGCTCGAGAAACAAAATTATTTGTTGCGTAAAAGTTTGGAACATCTTTTAGCACTTTTCTCCATTAGGAATGGAAATCTGTATACCTATCTGTGTCCTCGGCGTTTAGGTTAAACCTGAGAAACGATGTAAAATGTTCCGAATTTATTAAAAATATTTTTTAAATTCTTTTCACCCATAAAAATTTTGTCATTAATATCAATATTGTGTATTTATTAATATTTAATTAATAATAATGAAAAATTCACAATCAGCTATATTTTGGATATAAACGATTAAATATTTTATTGATGAAAAATTCTCATTTTTATAACAGAAACGATGGCATATTTAATAAAAGAATATTTTTATTTTGCCATTATATAATATTAAATTATTATGTAATAGGAAATTTTATTAAAAATATCTTCAAAAAAGTAATTAATCCAATAAATAAAAACAGACGTGTGGGGGTGGCATGTAAACTTTTTTTTTTACACTACTGAAATTTATTAACGTTATATTTTTTATCAAAAAATAAACAAGGATTATTTATTCTTATTTAATTTATATTGTGAATACACAAACATTTTAACAATGAAGATTTTAATTGATTAATTGTGTCTGATGCAAGCATAAAATGGGAGCCAGTATTGAATAGTTTTTAATTTGAAATATTTTTTGTATAAAAAACAAAAAAAGGATTAAACAATGAGGTAAAGAACAAAAAACTCAAATTCCGTATATCGTTTTTATTTGTTTTAATCATTGCCCAACTCAGCTAAACAAAGGATCAGAAAATATTTTACGAGGGCATTAAGGTAATAATAAAATTCCAATTCGCCTATAAAATTCGTAAAATAAATTTTTGGAAAATACAAATTCCATACAGATTGGAGAGTTGTGTTTTTCTATATACTATATAGACACCTATTGAAAAAAACAATCATAAATCAAGGATAAATAGGACACGTAGAGGGATATATGTGGCTTCAACTTTTGTGTTTTGGTCTGAACTTCTCATTCGAATCAATATGAATTGCCTCGTAAAAATACTGTTTTTCTATATTTCGAATTGTAAATATTCTCATTTTTGAATGACAAAATATATTTTTTTATTATACGTTCAGGACAAATATTTTATGTCAGATAAAAGAAAATTATAAATTATAAAAATATGACTTTATTTCTCTTAAATAAAATTATTGTATCGTTTAATAATCAATAAAAAAGTTCGCTTTTAATTTTATCATGTGTTGTTTAATGTTAAAAATGTCATAATTTCGCGAAAAATAAATGCACTGTCGTCTCATTTCCATACATTTTTTAATCTTTTAAAATAAAATATTTTTTTAGCAATATTTAAGGATATTTAAGGATGAACAGAGTTTTTACTTATTTTTGTGAAAGTATTTTTTCTTCCCATCAAGTTTTTATTGATTAATCGGTGAGAAGCTTTTGTGAATTATTTGATTTTAATAAAGTCAGTTCAAGTTAATTATTTTGGCAGCTCTCTTTTTTTATAAAAACTTTTTCAATTTCATTATTAGAAAATGAATTAATATTTTTCCATGTGCTTCTTTTTAATAAGAATTTAATAAACTGTCAACATAATTGATTGCAAAAATTACCCTAGTCATACCGGATGTCAGTTTTTTTTAATAAACTTTTTATTATATTTCGATTTTTTTGTCAAATATCACATCAGATGAATTGCGTTTTATTTTCTAACTAGAATTTAACATTTATGTAAATTGGCAAAAAATATTGTATTTTGTATTAAATATTTGGCAAGGATTTTTCTTTATTTAAATACAACAAGATAATAGAATCGAAACTGAAAGGAAATGAAAAGGGTTTAAATTCGTAAAAACATCTTTTTACTTGATAATTTATAAGGGTGAATATAGTCGACAATGGACTAAGGTGTAACAAGTTAGAATTCCATAAAGATTATTAAAAGCATGCAATATTTATAGTATATAATAATTTTGAATAAAGACGGATAAAATAAAATTGTGTTTTGTAGCAAAGTTGGATGATTAATTTGAAAGAAACTGAAAGGATAAAAGTCAGATTTGATTGTATTGTATGTATTCAAAATATTGAATGGACTGTTGGTAATTTGATAAGGGATATACTCGTACAAGTATGAATTTCAAAAATGATGTATATAAATTAAGTAAATGTTAAATAATAAAATTTTAAGAAATATAATAAGGGACCGACAAGGAATAATGATCTCTAATTTGATGAAAAGGTGTAATTATAGTCTATATGGACTTGGATTTATTGTATTTGGCATAGTAAATTTTACACAAAGAAATATTAATACAGAAATTAATAAATTACTAAGGTTTTGTATTGTGTAAGATTTGGTAAGTTTCTACTATAATTATACTCTATCCTATTGGGTAATTTGGTAATTTTTCAGTTCTTAAATAATTATTTCTTAATTTTGCCTTAGAATAATTATCTTACCTTTCTAATAAAAATTAATATTGCAAGACTTTTGTACTATAATTCTTATACAACATATTGTATTATAGTTTGATTTTAATTTACGTAGAAAAGAAGAGGAAAATTTCCTTAAATAGAAAATATGTTTGCTTTTTTTTAGAAATTTCAAGAAATAGCCTGCACTTAAATTCAAAATAATAATCATTTAGCTTTTTCATCAAATTCTAAGAGATAAATTTATAATTTCTTATTAGGTGGTAAAGTGCTAAATTACATAGTGCCACAGGACAGAATATTAACCCCCCTCCCCGTTCCTATCCATTTTTATTCATACATAATATTTTCTGATAAAAGGTATAATTTAAAATTTAAGAATATATTTATGCCGAGTAAATATCACATACGCCCCGTGACGAAAAATTTTGTTTTTTAAACTTCGACTCCATAAAAGATGTCAAGAGTTTTAGTTATAAAAATAAATTTTGGTTTTTCTTAAGTTAATAATAGCAACAAAAATATTTCTACAAAAAAAGTTAATATATTAAATTTCAAATAAAAATACAAATCTGTGAATTTTTATAAAATTAAAAAAAAATTAGCTAAATATTAAAAAAAAAAAATTGCTTGAATTTTTTTTTATTGGCTTTAATTTTTTTATTTGCTTTAATTTTTTTACGGTTTTGGACTTGCACATAAAGCGGTAGAAAATATGATACACTCATAGAAAATTTATGACAAACTCACTACTTCAATTCCTACGAGTCCTACAACCGAAAATTTTACTCCATCCGAAATTAACTTTTCAATTCATCAACTTCTCAATAAAAAAAACATCCTGCTCCTATCCCCAAACAAATCTTCAAGAAAACCCTCGATTTCATAGTCTATATATTCAATAGCATTATTTGCATCACATATTTTTCCTGACTTTGAAAATTTCCAAAAATCAATATTATTTCCAAATAAAAAAAAAACAATAAAATTCTACATTCGCAATAAACCTATTAGTTTTCTTAAAAATCCTTGAAATAATCTTTGAATAATTCCTCTATAAACGGTTTTTTCCTATCCTTGGAGATGACAAAATTTTTCCCAATTACTTATTTGTATTCCGATCAGAACACTCCACAATCCAACAGTGTCATCGTATGATTGATTAAATTGCATCCTCTGTTGAGCGAAGTCCAAGGTTGCTTCTGATCGAGTGTCGCACCCTGGACTGCTCTAAAAATTCAAGAGATGCTTTTCTTACATATACTACCGTATTTTAAAATCATATATTTGTCAAAGTTATTTTTAAATAGCTTTTAATACAGAAAATTCTGAAATATCCTTTATCACAGCTGGTGTTCCTCAAGGCAGTATATTCGGTTCACCACTATACAATATTTTCACATTCCAACTATCCTATAACTACTATTTATAATGCTATATTTGCAATCCATTTTAATATCCAGATCGCTTCTAGAAATGTACAATCCCATATCAAAAATCTGCAAAACTATTTTACGAGGTGGAGAGTGAAAGTAAATGATCAGTCATCATCTGCAAAATTCCCTCCATTCCTAAAGACCTTAATGGAATTAAAAATACTTAAACTTAATTATTGACTACTAATTAGAATAGTAGACAACCGATTAAATCTGACATTAAAGAACAAATTTTAAATATACAACCCAATTTTAAAACCGATCTGTTCATACGGTAAGGACCTACTAAAACTTACAATTCTTATCACATCCAATTTTTTCAATCGAATATCCTTTGAAAAATCCTTAATGCTTCCATTTATGTTCGTAACAAAGTTATTCATCGTAACTTAAATGTTCAAGTTTGCTCATAATTTATGAGTTGCTCGTTATAAAAAGTTTTATTTTCGATTTTACTAACACTATAACCCTCTTGTTAAAAAAAAACTATTTTCTGTTTCTTTTCTCTTAAAGGCTCATAGGCAATTAATGATAAACTGGCCAAACGATTTTTTGAAGTATTAAAATGACCTGATAGAAGTCGTTAGCGTGCTGGCTTACCATCCAAGAGGTCGTGGATTCAAATCCCACTCAGTCGTGGTCCTACGCTAATTCCCATAAATTACTTTACTTTCCATTCTACTTTAATTTCTTTATCCTGTTCGTCTTAATGTCCAAACGGTCTTTAATGTCGTGGTGCTTAGAACATACATTTCAGTACTAATGTAACTTGATAACAAACAATATCCTGCTAGGTAACGAAATGCCTTATCGCATATTACTCTCCTGTCATTATAGTTTCCTTATTATTAGTATAATTATTTTGAACTTTTAAAGCAAAAGTTTTCTTTATTATCTGAATTGTAAGGAAATTTTTTCAGGTTATGTACAACGTTAAATTTTTTTCCCAGGATTCAGTTATTAAAAACAGTTAGTGCATTATGGAATGAAAAAGGATAAAACAAAAAATTTGTCATTTCTCTCCAAATATTGAAAATTGTTTTGTTTTCAAAAAATTATTATTTTTCCGTTTCAGTTCAGGTTTAGATAACACATAAAAATCCTTCAGTTTGTGGGATCATAATATACTATTGATGTTCGTACAGATACTTTTGTATAAACAGAACTTTTTTATAGAATTAAAATAAGTTGTTAACAAATTTGTTAACATTAAATCCAGGATAAGCAGACCATTTTTGAGCAAATTAAATTCGCATAAGAAAATTTCTTTTGCAAAGATTACGGTTGCTGGCAAATGTTTGTAATTGAATCTTAAGGCAATGAGTAGGACTGCCAATGATAATGAGTAGGTTTTTTATCAAAAATCAATGACATTCAAAATGGTGATTTTTTTATTTAATTAGTGAAGTAGTTTATTTTTCTAAAAAAAACTACATTATATTATTAACAAAAACAAAACAAAATAGCACGATTCTAATTTTAGCTTCAGATTGAAATGTTAGATGATCTCCCAGGAGCAGGATTTAAGATATTTCTATAGAAATTATTGTTTTGTATATAGTCAGTTAGTTGTCTTGATGGTATCAAATCACATTTTCAGTCACTTCGGCATGTAGAAATTCAAGTTGTTACGTAAAATATTTATAATCACGAACGCAACATCTGAACCATCTCAACAATAAACCCTCGCATAATACGAGAGTATGAATGACAATAACATTACCATAGTGTTTCCTTCGAAATTTCCAAAATGTGTATTTTCAGTGAAAAATTTGTTTTCTTTAATATGCATAGACCTTGGTAAAATGTTGATAAATCCACTTTGGAAGACGGAGCTTTGCGTGTCAATCCTCTATTTATCCTAGCCATGGTAGATTGCGCTATTACCGAAGCGTATGAAAATAACAGAAAATATCTCATCGTTTCCATGTTAAATTTACATTTACACTTTTTCCTTATTATTTCCGATTTTTCTCTTCCTGAATATTATCTGTAAGGAAAAAGATAAGTTTTATTATATATACAACAATCCCAGGATATTTATACTTTGATCCTGTTGCTGGTAAAAAAACTTTTAATTCAAATGATGGAAAGAACTTGAAATCTCTACAAATATCTGTTTTTTTCTCTATTGAACAGGGTATATTTTTTCAGTTGTCAACTGTCCAAAAGCACGAGATCCAATCAATGAATTATATTTCCATGTCATCCAAAAGAGAAAAATATCCGCAGGTGGTTAGTAATATGATTTTTGAATTTGCTCTTATTTGTCTTCTAGAAAATCCATTTTTACTTATGAATGTAATAGAAGGAAAAAGATAAAGGAATCGAAAATAAACGTGGAAAAAATATAATAAAGCCAGAGCCACCTGCAGGCTAGCAAAAGATTAACAAGGCAACAGGATAACATGGCAGTTAATTTACGGAAATAGAGATATTTTTTCTTCTTTTCGTCCTTTTAGTACTTTTCTTTCTTTATTTTATTTGATGCTATTGATTTTGTTCGATTTCTTGTTATAGTCAAACAGCCAACGACTCATTAATTAATTCTTGTCAACAAACCAATTTTTGTTCCTTTGAATTAGGCTATTTATCTTTATTTACAAATGCACATAGAAAAATATTTCGATTTGTTCTATAAATTCTCATAAAATTTGTTCATTTTATGAGTACACAGCTGATAATTATATTTATTGTTTAATTACTAAGAAAATTAAGAAATATTTTATATCTTTTAATTATCAATTGCATCCGATACAAAAATGAAAAGAAATTAGTTTTAGCGACTAACAATATAATTAATTAAACTGAGAATATTTTCTGTTACGAATATATTTGGAGAAAGGTGTATTGAGAACTTTTTAAATATTGTCGAAAAGTTAAGGTGACTAAATACACATTTTATAAATCGTTGTTAAAATTTCTTTCTTTCATTACAATTGACGTGCCTGTTGTCGATCCAGACATTTTTTACGATTTTCCGACTTTACTCCATCACCCTTCTAAAGATGGATTAAAATAATAAAATCGACCTCCCAATATCCACTACTCAGGCTGTTTCTCTAGCTAGTCGATACCATTTTCTATACCACTACCATCGAAGGAATATCTACTAGCATTTTGAGTATCGCACCCCCAAAGCATTGTTAGGCTTTTTGTTACATGCACCCCGGCCTTCATAGAAGATCATTTAAAATTGCATTGGTAAAAACAGGTTTACCAATTGGAGGATAAAAATTAAAGAACGTAAATCTAGCCATGTAAATTTTACTCTCTACCGTTACCCATATCTTCCCATATACGTCAATAGCAGTGCCATACAACAACAGTTTGAAGTTCATATTTAGAACTGAACTTAGACAACTTCAGTCTGTAGATAAACGTTTCTAACTTACTATAGACAACAAAGTACTTTTATAATATGCCCTACTAAAACCCATCTGAACCGACGGACTAGAACTACGTCGAATTCAAATCCTTCAATCAAAAATACTCTGTACAACTATCAACAGGCTCTTTTATGTTTACAATACTGTTATTCATCATGATCTTGAGGTCCTATTAATTTTTTATATGGCTGTGTCTTGTTATAAAAACACCCATTTCCATGTCTCCAATCATACTTATCCTCTCGTTAAAGAACTATCCTTCACTTCCTTCCCTTAAGGCAGACATCTAAGACTTAAGCCTCACTAGTTGCGTGATTTTCTAATATACTGAAGCTAGCAGAAGAAACTACGATAGATGTCTGAGAATACCATCATATATCAAATTCCAAAACATAGGCCCAGAACCGAGTCCTATGGGATTTCTCTCGTGATTCTGTATGACCTCTCCCCACTGCTCCTCCTGTACAAAAAAAATTCTACTACTCAATTAGTCTTCAGTTTTCCTGGTCACATACTCCGAAATACCCATTGAGCACAGGGCGTCAAAGTTACAATCCCATCTTGCCAGGTTGAAGATTAAACGATGATAACATCGTCTCCATCTTTCACCCTCAACAGTCATATGCACCGTGTCAACGACCAAATCAATAGCATCCAAGGTGGAGCATGCCCTTCTGAAGCCAAATTGAGCTCTAGAAAAGCCCCTTCAATTAAACACTTCAAAAAATTAGTTTGGGTACGCCTCGATAGCTGCTTTTAGTACAACATAGGGTATGACATCGGACCCTGATGCTTTTTATCACTAACTTTTCTGCATGCCTGGAGAGGTTCCTCTTGGTTAATTTTTGAGTTCTGATCGCTGATTCCTGAGAGAGAAGCCTCAGCCTCATGTTTATCATTCCCTCTAACATAGTCATTTACTCTCCTTGATGGCGCGTCTTAACTATCTACTTACAGTCTTATGCTGCTGGGAGAGCGTAAGGTATTGAGACTTGCCCCTTGAAGGTTTGCACAGTCTTTTCCCATGCTTATATCTTTTCCTAAGCTCAGCCGCATCGTTATTCCACCAATAATTGGGTAAAGCCCCTCGGCATCGGAAGTGTGAAACATCAGCTGTCTAACTTTGATCTCAACAGTATCGGAGAGTTTTACCTCTTCCATTCAACCAAGAGAAGCCTTCCGATAAAGGGAGAACAGATAGATATCCCTTTCCCATACGATTTTTTTCCCATGATGTGAAATAAGGAATCATTCTTTGCATATATGACGTTCAGGTCCCAGTCATCCATCCCCTATTATAAGAGATTTTAGGCAATTTTTTTTTCTCAATATCAAAGTTGTGATTAAGTTTAAAAGATTTCGATTCAAACAGAAAATCTCAGGAGAATATCTTTTCTCCCAAATCAAATAAAACGTAGTAAAAATACTACCAGGATAGGTACGATCCACAAAGAATATTATGCCCACATCCTTATTGAATACTGAACTCTATAACTTTGATATACATCAATATTTATCTATAATAATATCAAAGAGAATTAAAACTAATTGCCTTTGGTTAAGACTATCTAAAATTACTTGACCACAAAACTTCATCAAAAGTTTTCAAACTTTGCATGTTATTGGAAAAGTTCTCATTCTAAAACATTGCGAATTAATAGCATTTGGGAAATCATTTTGCATAAATTTAATATAAATTACATTTTAATTCCTTTTAAATCATTAATTAAGAAAACATTTACTAAACGCGTATAAGGAAATTCCCATAATGAGTAAAATTGGAAAATGAACTGTTTCGATTCAATTAACATCAGTAAATATTTATTGTCTAAATTTATTTTTAAAAATACCCATAATAATTGGTTTTGGTAAAGAATTTTTTTTTAATGATTTTTGACTCTCAGATATTTTAGAGGCATTTTTAAAAGTTTATTAATTTTTTAATTTATCGCTCCGAATTTATTACTTAAAAAGGATAATTTTTTTTAATTTTTTTTATATTTTTTTTAATAACCAAATAAAGTTTTGTTTTTTTTTTTAAATTTTATTATAACCAAAAAAAAAGGATATTTTAAGACAGTTCGAAATTCTATTTTATGCCGGTTTATGAAAATTATACAATTACTTTTATAATATTCATCATTTTTATTTTTAATAAAAACTCAATTTTTCCTACCTTAGAAAATTTAAATAAAAAAAACATCTAAATTAAAAGAAATTTAAAAATGTGTCCTAGAAAATTATTTTGTCAAATTTTGTATATTAACTAATAAATCTCCATAACCACTAGTGCTGATAGATTTACCTTAACGCCCTAGCAATTATGAACAGATGGTCGCCTAGGTAACCTACGCAACAGGCCCATTAAATTCTGTAAAATTTACATCTCAATTCAATTTCCGTTTTCTCTTAGTCATACAATTTTATTTTTGGTAGAATATTTTTGTTTAGCTTTTTCCCTGTATTTGAACATATTTTTAAAGGAAACACTTTCCATAATAAAATCCGAAAAAATGAAGGGAGGGTATAAACAAACGCTTCCTTTTAAAGTGGCCTCATTTTACTATGAAAAGAAGTAAATTTATGCCACCAGCCCAACTGGAATATTTGCACAATCTGTGAAAAATATGACTTTTAAATAACTTTTGCAAATAACGCTACCACCAGCTTCTGAAAGTACCTATGATCCGGGTAGGGGTCGTTTGTGTACTTTCTGCTTGCTATTGTTGACTCTCTCAAAAATCAATACGAATTGCACTGTTATTGGCACAGTCCATTGTGTGTACGCCAGCTGATATGCTTATTCGGGAATACAATCACTTCTAAATGATAGGCAATCGATGGACGAATACGTGTATGACTCGGCTTCATAAATTCGATTTTATTGAAAAATAAACGAACACGTATTGTGCAGATTAAACTGATATGTGAGCATAATTAATAGTGTTTCTATTAGGGAAATAAATTTCCAATCAAAAAGAAGAGTCCCTATTCGACTACAAGTACGTATTTACCATAATTCTCTGCGAGCAAGTATCATTCGGAAATTTCGCTAGGAGGGAAGCTGCATAGATGAAAATTTCATTAATTTCATATTGAAAGAAGATTATTTGAAACTTTAGATTTCCGGTTTAATTAAATCGAAATGTTTTCGGTAATCTGATAGAAGATGAAAAGGGAACTAATGAAACTAAGTTTTCGATTCATGGAAGAGAATCAATCTTGGCACAGTTAATATTAGAAAAGTTTTTATTCTTCCTTTTCTTTGCTCTTATTAATCAAGATATGATTTTATTCCTACTTATTCATTTTTCTAATGAAATTATAAAAGAAAAATTTATTTATTGAAAGTATTTATTTACGAAAAGATATTATATTAAAAAAAAGTTCTATGTGCATTATCGGTAACTTTTTCAAATAAAAAAAAAATCAATAAATCTTTCAGTTTTATGTTAAAGGGAAATTTTCTTTTAAATTCACCAATAAAATGTACTGATAGAGGGAAACTTTTTAAGTTATACGGGGTTTGGGAGAAATTTTAAAACTATTGGAGAAGTAATAAGACTGGTATCACTGAGAATAGTTTGGCAACACTGCTGACTTAACCTTCACGTAGATTGTTTGTTACAATCTCTGTGCATGCAAGAAAAAATGGCGATAAAAAAGCACTTGGGCTCGATGCAATACCCTTCGTTGCCCTAAAAGCACCTATTGCAGCGTATCTAAATTTATTTTTATATCTTTTTAATACTTGTCTCAGAAAGGGATATTTTTCATAACTTTGGAGGAGGCTATGTCTTGGGCTGTTTCCAAAGCAAAGGCGTTAGAGGACCTAAGAACCCTTCCTCCTATTATTCCCTTTATCTTCTGGACACAGCGAGATCAAATTTTTGAACGTATTCTATGCAATCGATTGGAGGAATTCATCGAAAGGCAGAGAGCCCTACCTGAAAGACAATATGACGTAAGGCCATCGATTGTTAGAAATATTGTCTTCTAATTTGATCGTTAGAACTGCGCGTAAGGCCATCGTGCATCGTAATAACTCTTGACGTGATGAATTCCTTTAACTTAGTGAGTTGGAGTAATTTTTTGACGCACTACGCCTAATGGGTTTTCCGGAGTACATAATCAAGCTAATAGTAGACTACCTGAGTGGTAGAACTCCCTTGTACGTGGCAGGCAGTTTTGTTTGCTCACCGGGTGGGGGTGGGGGTGTGATTGTGGGGGTGTTAGATTGTTTCAGACCTATTACGGTGCTTGGTCTAAGGCGCTCCCACAGGAGGCGAGAATCATTGCATCCGCTCGTAATGGGAAAATGTTTGGAAGAGGTGGGACAGATCTGTAATGAGACTGTTGCTTCAGTTTGAAGTTAGCTCCTGCCCGCTGGTTTTATGTTTGCGGACCATAAGATGGAGGCAGTTCTTATCACGGACAGGAAGAGTTGACATCTCTAAAGTAACTAGGGGCAGGGCTACGGTTTCAGGAACACCTATTATACGTTCGCGAGACCGTTGCTGGGACCATGATGGCACTGGCATGCCTAATGCCGAACCTTGGGGAACTTAGGGAGAGAAGGAGGAATCCGTTGGCGACTGTGATCAAGTCAATCCTGGTCTACCAGGTAAATAAGTTTAAATCCGCTGTATGGTAATAGATGGCGTGAGTGAGGGTATTAGGCTACCATGGGTACGCCATACTTTTTTTTATGAGTTTGCCATCTGTCAACATTAATAAGTGCACATTGTCAGCAATTTTGTTCAACAACATACATTTTTCCTTTGGTAATCATGTCTAGTTTTGTGCCAGAAAAAGTGCATATGCGGGAAGCTCTACTTTTCTACTTCAATTTGAAGAAATCGGCTGCCAAATCGCATCGAATGCTTAACATATGGAGGCCTATGGTGATAGTGATATATCGAAAACAACGTGCCGAGATTGGTTTCGTCGGTTCAAAGAAGGCAATTTTGACTTGTGGGAGAAGAAGCGTGAAAATCGGCCTAGGAAGGTTAAGGACCATCAATTTCAGGCTCTTTTGGACGAACACTATAACCAATCGCAAAAAATGCTCTCGGAGCAAATGGATGTTACTCAACCAGCCATTTTCATGCACCTGCGTTCCATGAAGAAAATTGAAAAGATCGGAAATGGGTGCCGCATTAATTGAACGATAGGCAGAGGGAGCGACGCCAAAACATATTCGAAATCTTGCTTGCCAGATAAAAAAGAAAGTCGTTCCTGCATCGGATTATTACAGGCGATGAAAAGTGGATATATTTCAAGAATCCTTAACGGAAAAAACCGTGGGTTGATCCCGGCCAACCATCAACATCTTCCCCAAGACCAAATCGCTTCGGACGTAAGAAGATGCTGTCCGTTTGGTGGGATCAGAAGGGTACCGTCTACTATACCGCTCCCACCAAGAACTGATCAAATTGCACCGTGCTCTGCGTGAAAAAAGGACGGATTATCAACAAAGACACGACAAGCTGATTTTCCTCCACGGCAACGCACCCTCGCACATGTCAAAAATGTTCCGAAACTACTTGGAGACACTCAACTGGGAGGTGCTACCCCACCCCACTTATTCACCAGACCTGGCCCCTTCCGACTACCACCCGTTTTCGTCGATGGGCCACGCGATCGCTGAGCAGCACTTCGATTCTTACAAAGACGTCCGAAATGGCTTGATGAGTGGTTTGCCTCGAAAGACAAGGAATTTTTTTGGCGTGGTATTCACAAATTGCCCAAAAGATGGGAAAAAATGTGTAGCCAGCAAGTTGTTTGAATAAATTTGTTTTTGCTTTCTATGAAAAAAAACAGGTTTTTTTTTTACTAAAAAATAGCGGATTTAAGCTTATACACCCAGTGTACTGCAACGATCTAGGTTGATGGGTTTATTACAGCAACCTACATACGTGGTGTTATTTCAGTCTACCATAGCAGCACATAGAGGATAGCTTGCGCAATCCGAACGGTATCATACGACGCTATTTGTATTGTGGTCGGTATGATACCAATCAGAATGCTTGTGGTCGAGTGCTAGCTTTGGAGGCTGTCGATGCCCTCGTAACAATAGTCCTAAAAATACTACGTTTGGATAACCGGGCTCGAAAATGGCAGTGTTAATCCAGTAATATAGTGATTTAACGCCAAGAAGTAATGCCTAATGAAGGGTCCATTCAAAAATCTAGAATGCCAGTAAATAACGTGGTTTTAGTGGGTATATTGTCCACACTTTTTTTTAAAAAAAAAGCTTTTACGTTAGTCTAGATGTTCAATACAAATTTAAACCCCGTCCGCTAACCACTTGACTTTTTAAAGTGTGATCAAATAGGTTATGGTTTTGTAGTGCTTTAAGAAAAATAGAACAACGAAATTTGGAGGTACGACACCATTAAATTTTGATATAAGAGACTTCGCAAGTGTGACTAAAAAAAGTTGTAAAGATTCTCGGAGGTAGACATTCCTTGTCAAGAGCACAATTCGTTCGGTGCCATAACGGATTTTTTGGAGGGCCAAAGAGCAGTGAAAAATGAGCCTCACTCAGAAAAGGCCTTTACTTTTAAAATCTTTTATTCTCTCAACGTAAAAATAATAATAAATACTATATCTAAAATGTGAAATTTTTTCTTTATAGAAATTTTAATCTTTAAATTTATTCATATATATTTTTGTGCAAATCCAACTTTTTTTTCACAACCCACTCTTCGAATTTCTATTTTTCTTTACATCTCAGAATGTTAATCCAATTTATTATTACCATCAATTTAAAATAAATTATTTAACCTATAATAGCACAAATACTCTAAGGGATTTTTATTTATGAAAGCTTCATATAAAATATATATATTCGTGATAAAAGATGGTAAATTATATTTCTTATCTGTACGAGTTTATATACACGTATGTTCGTAAGAGATACGAGTAAGGAATGGATCACTCTGATACTGAAACATTCTCACATTAGTGCTTGCTTTGTAATGTAATATTTAATATGCTTGGTCTTGGAAAATATATTTTCAATTTAATTTATACTTTTTATATTACGCTAACTTTTAGATGAAAAAAAAATAATAAAAAACGTCAGGTTTTAGAAAGAATATGTTCCATTTAAAAATAGGTATACCTTGATGGTTGGTGTTCTTGATAGCAAGCATGAACATTTTGATGGCACGTGAGTAATTTACGAAAAATATTTGATTCGCAAGATTTAAGGCGTACTAATTAATAAATATAATATGTTTCTCCTGATTTTATACTCGTATATTTTGGAAAAAAAATTGAGCCGAGAACTGTTAATGGCGGCACTGCCATTAATGATTTTCAATTCCGAATGCTCATATAGGATTATTCATTTTATAAAAGTTTTTTAAAAAACAATATATTATTAATAATAAAAATAGTACTTTTACAAAAGAATTGCCTTTTTTTACTATAAATTGCGTAACTACCAAAAAATATTGGGGATCTTGAAAAAAATTTAGAAGTGATCTAAATCTGACAAAAAATTTGGTCTGAAAGTTGTCAGTGAGCTTGTATTTCTTCGAAAATAAAGATGAAAGGATCGTTACCATTAATTTGAAACTTTATAATCGTATATTAATCAACTTTTTTTGTGGCATAAACTTTAAGGTTTTAATTTGGACTGTATGTGATTTTAAGAAGTCAATACCATAAGCTACACAGCATGACAATTTTGGTTTTATCTCAAAAGTATCGAGTTCTTTAAGATATTTTAAGTCTATAATTTAAATACATTTATATTTTATCAATAATGACAATGTTAGTAAAATATACTCCTTAAAACGTTTCATTACAGTTTGAACTTTAAATATATTTAATTAATTTTTACTTTCTAAAGCGCAAATTGGATAATTATTCACTTAATATCCATTTTGTTTTAATTTTTTCTATTTGAAAAGGATATTTCTATAATTAATTTTTGACTATTTAATAAAAAGTCTTATTAACTTTTTACTAAATATTCTAAAATATAAACTTCTCTATAAGTGAATAAGCGAATTTTTCTATCTCTAAGAAAACATCCCTTAATTAAAATAAAAGAAAATTAATACATTTTGTATCATACCGTAAATCACATAGGAAGAAAAATTATTTTGAATATTATTTATTTAAGTAATGAGAAATTTTCATTTGCTTATCAAAATCCTGTTATATGAAATTGTCTAATTAACATTTTTACATGAATTTCTTTATTTATACCGAAAAATATCTTCCATGTTTGTTAAGTGTTGTAGGATTAAAATTGTACCAAATTGAAACTCTGCAACATCAAAAAGGTTTATCTAAATTAACAAGAGTATAATTAGCATATTTATTGTAGGCATAATTTGTGTATTTTTAAGGGAATGATAGAAATGTAGAGGATACATGACAGAAGAAGATAAGACAACTGGTACATCCAGAAAATCACTTGAGAATACTTGAAAACCTGATTACACAGGATAACAGGTTGGTGGTAGGCAGGTACCATAACATCAAATTAAACGTAATACCATCTCGTTGGGAAATTCATCGTCAAACGGAGAAGGAGTATTATCCTTCTCAAAAGAGAAGTGACGGTAGGAAATTTAATAAAAACAAATAAACAAAGTGTTTGTCGACTGTATGTATACGGAGAAAATTTACTATATTTATTTTCTTTTGTTTTATTATATTTCCTTTCAATTTAAAATCTTTCCTCATGAAGGCAGACAGTTAAATTTGGAACTAACTTAAACATGACAACAGGTAAAAATGCAAGTAAATTTTTCCGTGGAAAAACAAATGCACAAAGAAGAAATAAGTCAGCGGAAATTCACTTTGTACTCGTACTCATATAATGTTATAATTTCGTATAATGAGCATAGAAATTACGAGTATTCACACAATACGAACATGAAACTTCTTTTTATAGTGAAAATTATTGGGGAGTATGCGTTTCCCTATCAGATTGACTTTGTATTATCGTAGAAGAAATATAAAAAGTCACAGTTATTTAGCAAAAATAATGTTTTTCGTTTGACGTTGCTTTCAATTATAAAAGAAAAGAAAAAAATTATCGTAGGTCCAAGAACAAATTGTAAATTTATATCGAAATTTACAGTCCAAATTTTGAAGTCACAATATCTTTAGTCGAAATATTTATAGTCGAAATTCAGTCGAAATTTTGAATCGAAATGTACAGTAGTATTATTTTCAATCAACGAAACACCATTACTAGCAGTTTATAGTCAGTAATCAGTTACAAGCTGATCAAAATGTGCAGAATTATTCTGTTTGTTTACGTGGCATACCTACTAAATTGACAGTTGTAATTTTCAGTCAAAATTTTTTAAGTCGACATTTTTTTCTAGCCAAACTTTTATTAGTCAAAATTTTCTTAGTCCAATTTTTTTTTTCTCGAAATTTTTAAATCCAAAGTTTTTCAATTGAAGTTTTTTTTTTTAATCCACATTTGTAGTCCAAATTTATAGTCCGAAATTTTTAGTCCAAATTTTTATTCTGAATTTTTAGTCCAAGTTTTCGATCCAAATTTATTTTCAATCCAAATTATTAATCGAAATTGTCGAAATTTGGTAGTTCCAATATTTTATAGTCGAAATTTTTTGGTCGAGTTTTTAGTCGAAATTTTTAAGTTGAAATTTTAAATCAAAATTTTTAAGTCGTAGGAATTGAGTTACGCTCCATCAACGAAACACCATTACTGGCAGTTTACAGTCAGTAATCAGTTACAAGCTGATCGAAATGTACAGAATTATTCTGTTTGTTTACGTGGCATACCTATCGTTAGACAACATTTGAACTAAATTGACTGTTGTAATATTCAGTCAAAATTTTTTAAGTCGACATTTTTTTCTAGCCGAACTTTTATTAGTCAAAATTTTCTTAGTCCAATTTTTTTTTTTCGAAATTTTTGAATCCAAAGTTTTTCAGTTGAAGTTTTTTTTTAATCCACATTTGTAGCCCAAATTTTTAGTCCGAAACTTTTAGTCCAAATTTTTATTCTGAATTTTTAGTCCAAATTTTCGATCCAAATTTATTTTCAATCCAAATTATTAATCGAAATTGTCGAAATTTGGTGGTTCCAATATTTTATAGTCGAAATTTTTTGGTCGAGTTTTTAGTCGAAATGTTTAAGTCGTAGGAATTGAGTTACGCTCCATCAACGAAACACCATTACTGGCAGTTTACAGTCAGTTATCAGTTACAAACTGATCGAAATGTACAGAATTATTCTGTTTATTTATCGTTAGAATAAATTGTCAAAATATTAAGTCGACATTTTTTTTTTTAGCCCGAAAATTTTTTTAGTCCACATTTTCTTAGTCCAAATTTTTTTGTAGAAATTTTTACATCCCAAATTTTTCAGTCAACGATTTTTTTTTAAATCCACATATGTTAGGTAGTCCAAATTTTTAGGATTTTGGTTGAAATTTTTGTGGAAATTTTCAGTGGAAACTCTTAGTCGAAATTTGATGTTTTAATTTTTTTAGTCGGAATTTTTTCGGTCGTAATTTCCAGTTGAACTTTTTATTCGAAAATAAATTTGCGGTTGAAATTTTCAGTCGGAATTTCCAGTAAAAATTTCCAGTTATAGTTTAGTCGAAATTGTCAGTCGCAATTTGCAATCATAATTTTTAAGTCGAAATTTTTCAGTCGAAGGTTTTTTAATCCAAATTTCAGTCATATTTTATTTTCATTATAAATATTTAATCAAAATTGTCGAAAATTTTAGTCGAAATTTCAAAGTCTCAATTTTTTACAGTCGAAATTTTTTTTTTTTAGCCCGAAAATTTTTTTAGTCCACATTTTCTTAGTCCAAATTTTTTTGTAGAAATTTTTAAGTCCCAAATTTTTCAGTAAACTTTTTTTTTTAATTGACATAGGTAGTCCAAATTTTTAGGATTTCGGTTGAAATTTTAGTGGAAATTTTCAGTGGAAACTCTCGAAATTTGATGTTTTAATTTTTTTAGTCGGAATTTTTTCGGTCGTAATTTCCAGTTGAATTTTTCATTCGAAAATAAATTTGCGATTGAAATTTTCAGTCGCAATTTCCTTTAGAAATTTCCAGTTATAGTTTTAGTCGAAATTATCAGTCGTAATTTGCAATCATAATTTTTAAGTCGAAATTTTTCAGTCGAAGTTTTTTTAATCCAAATTTTTAGTCGAAATTTTCAGTCATATATTAATTTCAATATAAATATTTAATTAAAATTGTCAGAATTTTTAGTCGAAATTTGGAAGTCTCAATTTTTTACAGTCGACATTTTTAAGTCGAAATTTTTATTAGAAATTATTAAGTCGACATTTTGGCAGTACAAAATTTTTAGTCGTAATCAGTCGGAATATTTAGTGGCTATTTTCTGTCGAACTTTTTCATTCGAAAATAAATTTGTGGTCGAAATTTTAAGTCGAAATTGTAGTCGAAATTATTGGTCGTAATTGTCAGTGGTAATTTGCAGTCATAATTTTAAGTCGAAATTTTCAGTCAACGTTTTTTTTTATCAAATTTGTAGAATATTTTGTCAAAATTTAAAAGTCTCAATTTCTTACAGTCAGAATTTTTAAGTCGAAATGTTTAGTCGGAATTTTTAAGTCGATATTTTTGCAGTCGAAATTTCAGTCAAAATTTTAGTCGAAATTATTTGTCGAAATTGTGCCGAAATTTTCACAATTTCGACAATAATTACTTATCAAAGTAATAAAGTTATCTATTAACCAAAGCATCTAATACTTTTTCTCCAATCCAACAAAATATTTTAGAAATAAAAAATTAATCAAAAATTCAGTAAAAAAATATTTAAAAAAAAAAAATATCTGCATTTAAGAATAAAAACCTTTTTTAACTTTAATTATTTGTAAAAAAAAAAAATGTCTATGTAATCAAGAATTTTTTTTTTAATTAAAAAATAATGGCTACCAAATTGTACAAAAAATTGTACCATAAATTCATCGTGTAGTATTATAAAAAAATTACAAAAACAAAAGCATGAAATCATGGGAATACATGCATCTACGATGTACATTTTGCAGTTTCATCAAAATAATTTTATAGATATTTACCCCGGACTCATGTTAAATAAACCTAGAAACTATCTGCTGCCAATATTATTACCTCCAACGTTCAAGGATTGCGGCGAAGAGAAATTGAAGTGAACTTACACGCGTACTCAATTCGATGGCAATGTCAGACACTTACGATGACGAGTGAAAAATGGAAATCCTTTTCGAGTAACACTCAACCTTTGAGGGCAGTTAGGTAACGTAAAACCACTTTAGATTGAAGCTCATGGCAGGTCCTCGTCATAACTCGATTTGCTAAGTCAACCACCATCACTTTGATACTTGACGGAAATTCCGAAAACTTTTCCATGGAACGACCATTATTGGGCATGGAGTCTACAGTAATCCCACCAGCATATATTTATGCTCACATACCTTCCCAACGAATATTCCTGGTCAAAGTAAGCAATTTTTGATTCTCTTTGAAAGTTCGAGATTCATAAACGTGCTTTCGGGACTCACATCTTGCCAGTATTCGAGATGCAGCCTCAGTTACGAGTATCAACAGTGATGCAAGGACAAAAAAACGAGTTCGTTAAACTTGTGTGATTTCGAAAGTTTTTCTATTTTTTTATGTTGTTTGTTTGCTTTTTTTCACTAAACTAATGTGCATCTTTACCTTTTCAACATCAAAAACTTTCCAGAAAATTGGATTTATCATAAAAATCTTGAGTAAATTTGTTCGAAATTGAATCTTCCCATTAGAGACGGTAACTGAGAAAAAGTAATTCCATTCGTGCTCGACTATGGGCTGTGCTTTGATTTATTAACTTATTTATTCATGACAATTTTGTAAACGAGTCGCATATGAGTACAAATGGGATGTGTTGTTTACTTTTTATTATGAATAGTCAATTTTCTTACATGGATAACTGACTTCCCTTCCAAATAGCCCGGTGGAAAAGGAATCTTCGTCCTTATTCGTGTTGATATTACTTCAAGATACGTGATATGTTGGAGTGGAATTTCAATCCAAGTCGCAACAATGTCTAAGGTCTCTAGTTACCTTTCGTCAGATGAGAATGTCGACTGTGCTATGATGACATTGATGAAGTGATTAAAGGTGAAAATGAAGCCTTGGCTTACCCAAGCAATGGAGAAAATATGCCCACTTGTTGGTGGTAGGCGGTTTCTGTCAAAAAGTCATGTTGACATATGCGAATGAGTTTATTCGGGTTTTTATCATATTTCGGCTGCGTACCATTCTAAGATATTCACATAAAAAGTGGTACACATCCTCCATGAATAATTTATCATTTTCGTTGTAAAGAAAACGATTTGTGCACACTGAATATGAGGTTTTCTTACAAGTACGCCATCAGGATTTTTACTGAAATAAATTTCAGTGTAAGTGTTTAAAATTCATTTTATTCTTCGTAGCCATTTACTAAATGTAAAATTTCATAGTTGAATATCTTAAATGTAAATTCGTTTATTATACATACATACATACTCGAAATAGTTGTGTTTTAATAAATTTACTCCAATAAAATAATATTTTTCAATTAGTTTATATTAATAGAATTTATTTAGTTAATAGAAAGAATAAAGTTAGTTTTTTTAATTAATAAAAGCAAATAATTTCTCATCTGCCAAAGGTAATACACAATAATTATATAAGGTAACAGAGGAATATTCTCTTACGATTCGATTAAATTTTTATAGCGAGAAATGCATAATTCCTGTATGGCGGAGAGGTGGTTAAATACCAAAAGCTTATTGACTTTTGCCATATTTGAGTTATAATAGTTATAGAATTTTTTGATACAGTCTATAAATTTGTGAAACGTAACAGGGAATATTTTTTGAAAAATCGATTATAAAGACAGTTCAAACAAGAACGAAATTAAATTTTTTATAACGAGAAGTGTATAGTTCTTGTACAACAGAAGTGAAGTACGCATTAAGATCACAATGTATAACACTATTTTGAACATAATAGGGACATTAATAATTTTGTGCAGAATTTGGAATTATAGCGATTGGATGAAACGAGAATTGAGATGATTCGTAGTTAAATTCTGTAAGTCCAAAGAGGTTAGAGAATGCTTCGAAGAAACTTCCTCAAAAGTCAATTTCGTAAGTCCAAAGAGGCTCTAAAATTGACTTAAATATTAATACTTTATTATTTATCTTGAATGGTTGTCCAATAGTTGTAAGATTTTTTGATAATCTATTAGGTTTAGAAAAGTAACCAAAGAATATTCTCTTATGAAGTGATGATATTGAAAGCTCAAAACAGAAGAAATTTATAGCGAAAAATATGTAACGCCTGTAGAGAGAGTTGGCAAAGGCAATTAAGTTATATTATTTAGAATATAATAAGAACATTAATAGTTTTATAGAGAATTATGAATTCTAGGAATTAGGTGAGACGGGAATTAAGATAATTCGTAGTGAAATTCTGTAAGTCTAAAGAGGTTAAAGAATGCTTCAACGAACCTCATCACAAGTCAATTTCGTAAGGTCATAGAGGCTCTAAAATCTCCTCAAATATTAATAATTCATTATTTATTATCTATCTTGAATGATTGTCTAATAGTTGTAAGATTTTTTTTATAAAGTCTATTAGATTTAGAAGGGTAACAGAGGAATATCCTCTTATGATGTGATGACAATGAAATTTCAAACCAGAAGGAAATTAAATTTGTTACTGCACGGCGGCGGTGACGGCACATTCTGGTCAAAATAGATAATATCCATTTTGAGTATAATAGGGACATTGACAATTTCTAGATAATATCTTTTAGTTTTAAGCTGATTCAGTATAAACTGAAAATTTCATATCGATCGCACATCATAAGTAAATTCTCAAATAAATCACTTTCTGCAAAATGTATTAAAAGTAATTTTTTTAGCCTTACTAAAGTACAAAATATATTATTTTATAGATAATAAAATTATTTTTATTTTTATTTTTGTATATTCTGTTGATGTTCTTTTAGCATTACATAGTTTAGTTGCACGAAGTTTGTTTTAATGAAGTCAATTTAATTCCAAATTAGACATGTTAAAAAATTACTTGTTGTTGTTTTTTGCTCAAAAATCTAAAATGACCTAGCTTAATCAGATTAATTAAATTTTGCAAAAATAGATACAAAAATCTCTTGACCAATTATAAAATTAATCAATTTTTTTTTCATTTATCAAATTATTCTAACAAGTAAATTTTTATGAAACTTAAAGTTGGGTTTCGAAAGAATTTTTGGACTAAGAGATAAGGTAATTTGTGTAAGATCGAAGGCTATTTCGATACATCCAAAATTACTTTTAAAGTACCAAAAATAATTTAAAAACAAATCTAAAAGTCGTTTTTAAAAATACTATCTTTGGCTTAAAAATTTGCAATGAAAAAAAATACGATAAACGTTAAATTCCACGGGAATTTTGCCAGTGAAAACCATACTCAGAGAGCACATTACCATGATTACCTTGCTAACCCTGCGAGTGAAATAAGGATGAAAGCAGATGCAAGAAAAATATACTCAAAAAACTAGAAAAACTATTCTGGTAAAGGTGAGGGAATAGCAAATGAGAAGAAAGATATAAAAATTTTATATTTAAAAAAAATCGGAAAAGATTATTTAAATACGAATTATGAACACTAATGGCAAAAAATATATTATAGTTAATGATAGTGAAGATGATGATACTAATATCTCGCGATCACTTCGGTTCCTTCACATTTTGGGCTTTTTTCCAGTACTACCACACCATTCTCTGGCCGAAGTTACCACACCATCTTTTGGCCTAATACCTACTGCCTCGTGTAATGCCGGTTCACTCGTATTCTCTTCGTCCGTCTTCGTGTTTTACGATCGTACCGTCGGTTTTGTCGTTGATTCAACGATGCGTCATTGAACCGTTGAATTTTTTTTTGCATTAGTGCTGCCAGAACCACTAAAACTGACCGAAAACTCCATGCATAGTCTTGTGCGTCCGATTTGTGCGTCATCTATTTAAATTTTACGTAACAAAAACACTTTTCTACGTATTTTTTAGCCTTCTGATCGAATAACTGCTTTGCCAAGCTTGGAATTCTTCTAATAAATTTTTTTTAAGGATCTTTTGGCTTAAAAATTTCTTTGTATTTGCTTTTTGATTTAGATCGCCCTAAAAATATTTGATACAAGAAAGATCTTGTGACAATAGTAGCTATTGTATATAATTAAATTTCCATAACATTTACATCCTCAACTAAATTCCAACCAAAAACACAATAAAATTCAAATCGGTATAAATGTAATTTAATTATAATCTGCTCCTGAAATTTATACATAGAATACATATAATAAATGTTATAAATTCTATGACATTAAAATTAAGCTATCAAGTCAAGTTGTGAAAGGATCTTCCATCTTTTTAACACATACTCTAAGTATTTATTAAATGGAATTAGAGAATGTCTGCAATTTAATTAGTAGTGAACAAATCCAAATAGTAAAATTTCATTCAGTTAGAATACAGAATAATTATCGTACAATAAATATAAAAAAAAATAAGTTAATTAGATTAAAAAAAAGAAAACTATTGACATAATTTGAATAATGAATAATGAATGTGAGAAAATTACAAAGTTTTTTACGATAATTGTTAATATCATCTACGTTATTCAATGTTTCTATTCCACTCATAACATTGAAGAGTAAAGTTTTAATTAACGTTTTTCTACCACTTCCTTCTTATACACGTCTGTCCTATCATCAAGTTTGTTGTTCAAAATTGAACATTTCGAAGAGCTTTCGAAATTCATAGTAACCTGGAATGGTAGCAGAATTATTTACGATACACGATATATGGTGTCAGGTAATTTTGTTGACAATTACAGGACGAATGTTTATCCTTTGCAAAGTTCAATATTTTCTCTTTAACCTAAGCAAAGAGGTATTCGAATGAAATTAGTCACAAACAAATAATTATCGAGCTTTTCGAGTATTATTTCGAACCCTTGAAAAGGGACTAACAGAAAGCGAACACAAATGATTGGGAAATTCTATATGCTTGCTTGGCTGTACATACTTGGAGCATATGGACAAACGTTTTTTGAAACCATATTTGTCAATATTTGAAGAAATATGTATATTGGCGTTAATTGCCTCCACTTTTTCACACCTAACATGGACTTCACAATGCACGAGTACGTTTAATTCATTCATTCGATTAAATCCAAATATTGACTAATGAAATAATTTTTTTTGTTGGGAACGAGCACCTAAAATGAACGGAAAGGCAATTTAGTAATTTTGATAGAAGTTATGAGCTTCCCTATCCCCAAAATATTAAGCTTGACATCTGTTCGCTATGTGATTATACCTATTCTAATGTGAACATTTAAAGAAATTATGTTGTATATTTAATATTAATGTGACATTAATTGTATTTTGGTTGCTGCTCAAAAAGATTGATTAAATTGTTTGCACTTGTATTGTTGGTGGAAATACAAAATAAGCAAAAATAAATAACATTTTCGTAGATCTTATATAAAGGATATTCTGCAATAGAAAATTTGAAAAAAATAAGAGATATCCAATTTGTGCTTTCAAAAGTAAAATTAAATAAAGTACTTTTAAAAATCAGATTTTGATAAACGTTTTATTTATTTATAGTGCCCAAAATTTTCCATTATATATTAAATATAAAAAGTTATTATAAGATTTTTTGCAGCACTCAATCCTTTTAAGATTATTTTTGATAACTTTTTTATAATAGAAATAAACCAAAAAAAATATAACGCCAAAGGCTATTAAGTGAAGAGTTATTCAATTTGTAATTTGGAAAGTAAAATTAAATAAAATATACTTTTAATCTAGATTTTGATAATTTTTGTTATATAGTTGCAATTTTTTACAAAATATAGTTGTAAGGCCAAAAGACTTGAGGTAATTTTGATATATTTCTTAACCTATTGCGGTTTATAGTCTGTTCATTAAAATTCTCTAAAATTTAACGATTTTACACATTTTGGGATATTAATTTTAAATGCTTTAAAATTTCAGAATTATTTTCGAAAAAAGAATAAGTCAAACGGCGTCAAATCGGACGATCTCATAGTCCAATTGACATTACCAAACTTGGGAGCTTTTCGCCTAATTATGTTTTATTGTATTATATATAATGATATTTTTTAAAAAAAAAAAGATATGGTTCAGATTAATGTATTTAATTACGGGCCAAAAAAAAGTCGTTTTTAGCGCTTAGAATTGACGGTGACGGTCTCCCGTTCCTCTATTTCAAAGATAACAAATCAGACCCAAAATGCACATCAGACAGTCACTTTTAACGAATACAATGACTTCTCAGCAGTTACTTATGGATTTATGAAGCCCCACATATATACGATATTTTTGCTTATTTGCTTATTGCCGTTTCCACTGTGCAACAAATATCGCTGAAGAATATTTTAGTAGAAATATGGCAGCATTACCAATTTTTTAGGAGAATTACAAATTTATTTTTTGTATTATTCAATAAACAAATATAAAAATAGCATATATTAATCTTAAAAAAATGTATCATAGATGGCGTGAGTGAGCGTATTAAGCTACCATGGACACGCTATATTTTTTTTATGGGTTGTACATCTGTCGACATTAATCAGTGCACATTGTCGGTAATTTCGTACAACAACATACATTTTCCTTTGGTTATCATGTCTAGTTTTGTGCCAGAAAAAGAGCATATCGCAAAGCTCTGCTTTTCTGCTTCAATTTGAAGAAATCGGCTGCCGAATCGCATCGAATGCTTATGGATGCTTATGGTGACAGTGCTTTATCGGAAACAACGTGCCGAGATTGGTTTCGTCGGTTCAAAGACGGCAATTTTGACTTGTGGGACAAGAAGCGTGAAAATCGGCCTAGGAAGGTTAAGGACCATCAATTGCAGGCTCTTTTGGACGAAGACGATACCCAATCGTAAAAAATGCTCGCGGAGCAATTGGGTGTTACTCAGCCAGACATTTCCATGCGTCTGCGTGCCATGAGAAAAATTGAAAAGATCGGAAAATGGGTGCCGCATGAATTGAACGATAAGCAGTTGGAGCGACGCCAAAACACATGTGAAATCTTGCGCGCCAGACAAAAAAGAAAGTCGTTCCAATCCGATGTGAGAGGCGATGAAAAGTGATTATATTTCGAGAATCCTAAACGCAAGAAATCGTGGGTTGATCCCGGCCAACCATCAACATCTTCCCCAAGACCAAATCGCTTCGGACGTTAGACGAGGCTGTGCGTTTGGTGGGTTCAGCAGGGTATCATCTACTATGAGATGTTGAAATCTGGTGAAAGTGTCATTGCCCACCGCTACCACCAACAACTGATCAAATTTCACCGTGCTCTGTATTATAATAAAAGGACGGATTATCAACAAAGACATGACACGATAACGCACCATCGCACACGTCCAAAATGGTACGAAACTACTTGGAGACACTTAACTGGGATGTGCTACACATCTTGCTTATTCACCAGATCTGGCCCCTTCCGACTACCACCAGTTTTCGTCGATGGGCCACGCGATCGCTGAGCAGCACTTCGATTCTTACGAAGACGTTCGAAAATGGCTTGATGAGTGGTTTAACTCGAAAGAGACGGAATTTTTTTGGCGTGGTATCCACAAATTGCCCGAGAGATAGGAAAAATGTGTAGCTAACGAGGGCAAGTACTTTAAATAAATTTGTTTTATGTGTAAAAAACAGCGGATTTAAGCTTATACACCTGGTAAATGTTTAACAGTATTTAAGTGTCAGGGCTATACTTTCTAAACTACAAAATGGATAATCCTTCATATTCAGAAATTTCAACTTGACTTTTTTTTTAATAAGGAATAATTTGAGGACTTACTGCTTTGTGAATAATTTTTTTCAGTAAAATATTAGTTATTCTATAATTTAGAAATATGTAAATTTTAAACAAAAAAAGGGGGGATTGTCCATCCTTTTTAAAAAAAGAAAATTGCAATTTTATAATTTTACTTAAATGTAGTTCTTTATTGACTAAAAATATATTTTTCTGAAAGAAGCTTTTAAGCTCTACTTTTTTATATAACATGCCCCACTAAATGGCAAAATTTTTCAAATATTTTTGATCCACCTTTATCTGTAAATATCAAATTACTGACATCGATCGCATTACTCGTTATTTTGAAAGTAAAAAAATTGGACATTACAGAAGTCATTAGTTTTTTTTTTATTTTAAAGAAAAAATTGCCAAGGTAAATAAATTAAATTAGATAGTGTATTTGGATATTCATCACCAGTAGTTTTGCGGTTCCGAATTTGGACGCGTTAGCATATGTTGCTGTTGCCGTAGTGGCAAAATGTGTGGAGAAGGAAGAACAGATATGTAATGAGATTGTTCCTAGAGTAGGAGGACCCTGTAGGCGACTGTAATCGGGTTAATCATTAGCTGTAATCTAAGTGTCGTTTTATTATAACCACATATGGTCTAGATTAAAATCTTCCAGTTTGGGTCAAAAAAAGCTAGTTATGGTACGGTCATAGCACTCAGAATTGACAGTAGCAGTCTATTTTTGTTAATTATCAAAGAAATACGAGTGAATCCATGGATAGATCGATGACATGTATATGTTGGCTACTACCTATCACAATTTCTGACGGGACATGGATGTTCTCGGGCTTACCATAACCGCTTTAAATTAGATTGTAGGCCAATGTGACATCCTTGGGAATGGATGGTCGAGAAAGCAAAGCATGTATTCTTTAACTGCACCCGATTCAATGCGGAAACAGAAGAGGCACAGAAGTGCGTTGGCGGGCCCCTGATACCGAAGAATATTGTAGCCCTGATGTTGGACTCAAGAACGACTTGGGAGACTATCGCCGTCTTTACGACAATATTCCTAAAAACAGTACGTCTGGATGAGCGAGAAAGACAACGGTAGAAATAATTCACGAGAATAGTGATTTCAATCAATCCCTGCTCCACGAAGTAATGTCTGACGGCGATTCCGTTGCAGGATATAGAAATGTGACCAAGCAAGCTGGATTTAGTGATTTAAAATCGCACACTTTATCTTTTGATAATTTCTAACTTACTATAACAAATAAAAAAATTGTACTTCTGTCACACCGGCGTAAAATTAAAGAAGTTAACAGGCTTTTTTATGAACGGGTTTCTCAGATCTTACATAAATAGTTGGGTCTAAAGAAGATTTTCGTAAAATGGGTGCCGCATTTGCTTGATGCAAAACAAAAACATCTACGATTCTGGACCAAGACATTGGCTTGGAAATTTTTTAAAAAGTTTTCACGGATTTTAAAAAAACTTTTTATAACTATTAATGAAAGATGAATTTATCACATATCTCAGGAAAGAAACGAGAGTCAAAGCAATGGGTTTAAAATAGTGGATCGGCTCCAAAGGTAACAAAAACCATTTCATTGGATTGATGGATGATGCTATCATTTTTTTGGGTTACCAAAGGAATACTTGTAATTCTATTCTATTGGGTTGTCCAGAAGGTAATTTCGTTGTTTCCCGACAGAGAACTTAATTGTATTTTTTCGTAACCAACTTCACACTTAAGCCGCATACTCATATGTATTTTGACAGCTAACATAGCAAGGCTTACTATTCTGCACAGTAGTTTTTGGTTGATACTCTTTCAAATATGGAAAATGAAAATGAGTATTTTCGGCATATTTTACTTTTTTTACTATAGAAAAGATAAAAATGCTGTTCAACCAAGAAAAAATTTAACCAATGTGTATAGAGAAGATGTGTTAAGTGAGCGCCACTGCCAAAACTGGTTTGCAAAATTCCAATCTGGCAATTTTGATCTCGAAAATGCACGACGTTCTGGAAGGCCAGTTGAAGCTGATGAAGACACAATAAAGGCATTAAGTGATGCAAACTAACGAATAAGAACTCGTGAGATCGCTGAGAGATTAAATTTATTGAATACGACCATTCATGATCATTTGAAACGGCTAGATTTAATATCAAAGCTCGACATATGAGTTCCTCATCTTCTTACGGAAAAAATTTATGCCGTCGCATTGACATTTGTGATTTGCTTTTCAAACGCCAAGAAAATGATCCATTTTTGAACAATATCATCATTGGGGACAAGAAATGGGTTGTCTACAATAATGTTCCTCGAGTAGAAAAAGATCCTCGAGTAGAAAAGATGAACCGGCTCAAAGCACTACGAAAGCCTATATTCATCAAAAAAAGGTTATGCTATCTGTTTGGTGGGATTTCAAAAAAATCTTGAGCTTCTACCGAGCAACACAACGATCAATTCTGAAGTGTACTGTCATCAGTTCAATAGAAAAGGTATAGTGTTCCAACAGGATAATGCGAAATCACATAAAAGTTTGACCACTCGGCAAAAGCTTTTAGAGCTTGAATGGGATATACTGCCATATCCACCATACTCTCCAGATCTACGATCTTCCGATTATTATATGTTCCGATCGCTACAAAATTTTTTAGACGGTAAAACATTTAATTCAAATGAGGAGGTCAAAAATCACTTAGATCAGTTTTTTACCAGCAAAGAACAAAAATTTTATAATCGTGGAATCGTGCTACTGCCAGAAAGATGACAAAGGGTATTGGATCAGACTGGACAATATTTAATTAAATAAAATATTTATTCACTATAAGAAAATCGTGTTTTGTTTTAATAAAAAAAACCAAATTACTTCCCGGACAACAAAATATTTTCCCTTTAATGTCGTTGCTTTAAATAATGTTACTTACTATGCTCCTCATTGACTACTTCAACAAATTGATAAAATTTGTCACTGGCCAATGATAATTTAAATATAACAATTAAAGAATAGCAATAAGATTTTGGCTTCATATTCGATAGATTCACCTTCATTGCATTTCCAGTCATTCCCAAAACAGACAATATTTCTATCTGGAAAAAGATTCGCTTTTCATAAAGAGACTATAGACACTGCAAGCAGATATTACGAGGATTTTAAAGAAAAACACTTCCGAAAGGTGCATCAAAAAACTTGAGAGACTTTATGGATAAAGTGTAAAGAGATAAAGGTGCATTAAATTTAAATTTAAAAAAATTATTTGAAATGGCATTCTGGATACTTTTTAATTCACTCTCGTATAATTAAAAAACAAATATATTTTTTGGTGAATTGTTCAATTAAAAATTATATTAAAATACTCCTAGTAAAATTTTTTATTTTTATTTTATTTTTAACCTATTTGTATTGATATATTTTTAAAAATATATTATTGATGTAGAAGAGTTCAAAATTAGCATTATTACATCTACCAACTAAAAATAAATATTTTCATAACTTTTACAAATAAATTATTCATGCAATCATATTAAAATATTGGTTATTTTTGCAAAAATTTCATATATCCTTAAAAAAAGCATGAATCTTTCAGTTCATAATTCCATATATTTTTTATTAGTTTCAATGAACAGAATATCCGTAAATATTTGATGTAATAAATAAAAGCTTTTAACTTGATTAGAAGAAAATATCACCCATTAAATATGCAAAATTTTGCTTAATAATTTATAAAGTTTCCTGTTGAAAATGAAAAATTCTTTAAAAAAATTCACAAAACTATGCAAATTTTAAAGTAAAAAAATTATGTATAGCGAAAAAATATCCTATAAGAATTATTTATATTAAGGAAAATAAAATATTCTACATTTAATGAATGTTCTATTTTCGATACTAAATTCCTTAGGTTTTTTCATTACTATTCTGCGATAACAAAACACATCGAAAAAAATTCAGCACAAGGACAAATTTCATAAGACAACCGGAAAATTAATCAAATACAAGTAAAGAAAAATAAGAAAAAACATTTTATTCGATTTACTATAAAGAAACTCTTGAAAAAAGTCGAAAGTTCACTGATAATCAATATTTATAGTTGGTTTCACTATACATGAGACTTTTCACAGTTTGACAACATGGAAAGCCCAAAAAATTAGTTTATCATTTTAGCATAACTGCCCACAGTCTTTATTATCACCGTTTTATGGCAGCTGTCGACTTTTCGAAATAACAACCACTATAGTCCAAATTACATATGAACGTGTGTTTGGTTGAAGTTTCCGTTTCCGCTTCAACCGAAATCGAACCTTGACCAAAGTAGCTCAGCAAAACCATCCCTCATTTGGCTAAATCGACGATCGTATTATATTATTGCCTCCATAATCGACCAACAATAAAACAAAATTGATTTCATTTACGCAAAACATCACACTCCATTTGGCTGATTAACATCCCCATTCCCCATAGTGATACAATTTATCTGCTATTTTTATTCTTCGTATCCACAAATGTAGAAAAGTTCATAGCGAAACAGATAGGAATTATTGCAATTTAACATTTCCTTTAATTTTGTACGCAAACGAAATTTTATGATTTTAGTTAAAGTGAAAATAAAATTAAATCTGCACCCTTCATTTATGATATATTAAAAAATAGTTGTTATGGCAGCCCTGATTAGGTATTCGTGGACCTGATGACAGGAGAGGTGTGACCACCCTTTAGCGTTTCGTTGGCGGTATCTCATTGATAAATGAATCTAAATGAGCATGAATGATTGTGGGCTCTAAACATCCATTGAAGCTTCTCCTGATAGCGTGTGCTTATGTTAAGACTTAGTATTTTAATAAATCACGCGATCAGTGCTGCTTAAGTCTTTAGTGGGTGTTTATAGGAAATAAATTTGAGGATAGTTTTTGAATAAGAGTATTAATATAATTGGAAATACGGAAATGGAACTTTTTATAACAAATAAAAATCATGTTGAATAACAGTTTTGCAAACTTAAAAGGGAGTATTTTTTATTGAAGGGATTGAATTCGACGGGAATTGGAAGACTAACTGTAGCATCATAGTTACAGTCCGTAAGTCCATATGGGTTTCAGTATAAAAGTAGTTTGCTGTCTATAGTAAGTTTAGAACATATTTCTAGAAGTTGAAGTAGTTTAAGATATCGTCTTCTTTTTTAAGTCTTGTATGTGGGTTCTATGTTAAGCGTTTGTCTAAGTTTAGTTATGGCACTGCTGTTAAGGCATATGTGAGGATATGGTTCACGACAGAGACTAAAAGTTACTTGGGTGGATTAACGTTCATTAATTTTTATTCTCCACCAGGTTAACTAGTTCTATAAGGTTTGGATTTGGGATTAGAGAATTTAGAAAGGATGTTGGGGATTTACTTTAGATGAAAGGCAGGTCGTATCATTGGCGTATGTGGCAAAGAAATTATTGGGACAAATTGGGACGTCGGATGTGGAAGAAATAGTAAAACTAAAATTAATTTTGTTTAATTAGTAAAAATAAAATGTAAAATTGAAAATCTATCAAGAAAAAAAAATTATTAAAATAACGAAACGAATTGTTTAAGAAGAAAATAAAATCGCTCAGGCTACCGGTCAGATGACACTTATTTTTTCACATTATTGGATATCGTCGGATTGATCATCATCGCCTAATTGGGGACCTTTAAAAATTATTTGGCCGTGTAGTGCCGATAGGAGGATTTGGGGAATGGCCAGCGAGATACGTAACAGCTAGGTCTCTCCCATCGCCGTCGACGGTCGGCTTCACCCTCTATCCTCTCGTTAAGCGTGTTAAAAGTTGATGTGCCTTCCCAATTTTAATACCTTCCCACATTTTCTATTACTTTCTCCCAGCCTTAATAGTTTTTTGTTGTTGTTGTAATAAGAATATTTTTTTTTACACAAAACAATAATGACATGACGACATGTAGGGAAAAACACGCATCAATATCTCCCCAATAACTCGATGATTTATATTATAGATTTAAAAAATTATACAATTATTAAATGTTGATGTAATCGAATGATAAGAATGCATTGACAATTTTCTGAAAGACTCGGAATTGTAGTATTTAGATTCTACTAATACTTGGTCGAACCTAAAATTTTGAGACCGTAAGTCCATGTCGGTTTCAGTACTGTCTAAGAGTCGTAGTAATTGTTTGTATCGTTCGTAAAGTTCACTCCTTTTTGATACGTCCGTAAAGTTAAAGTGATAGCTCTAGGTTTACAGGTTAAGTCCAAGATAACGCGAGCTCGTTTTTTGTGGAACATTAATGCCATTTAGGGTTATATCAGGGATCCATTTTCAGCAGTGTGTAATAGTAATATAAGCACATTTTTGGTCATTTTCCTTATTCGGCATCTTTCGAACAAGGTTTCTAAGGAATGGATGTAGTTCTCTATGATATTAATGACTGTGGAACGATCTTAATGATGTGTAAGAATGGCTATATCAATAGAATATGTTTCGTTAAGGATATCATTTTAAACAGGAATATTATGGGTATAGATATTGTAAAATATTGGATCTAGGATATTTCCCTGAGAGACATCGGCAGAGATAAGATAAATGCCAGAATACTCAATATTTTCAGCTACCTTGAAATATCGGTCTGAGAGATAGGATTTTAGGATGTGGAAATAACCAGATGATAGAACTGCCTACAACTGCCAATAATAGCAGAAAGTAAAAGTAACATGAGCACATTTTTGGTAATTCACCCTTAGTTTCCACCTTTTGAACCAGGCTCCTAAGGAGTGAATGTGGTTCTGAAGAATAGAGGTCGCTGTGGAAATATCTATATGATGTTTAAAAATGGCTGCAACGTCAGTATATATTGCGGTAAGGATATCAGTGTGACAAGCAATGTTATGGGTGTAAATATTCTGAAGGAGTTCATCTAGGATGCTACCCTGCAGGTCCATTATTTTCCTGCCGTTCTTTCTTTTCTATCTTTTTCCCTCCCAGGGGATAATTAATATCTTTGGGTACCTTCATATTCTCCCATTCATCTAAACAAGATTTTTTTATGGTGGATGTTACCGCACTACTTTGCACAAACTTCGAACAAACAATCACCGCATAAAACAGGCGACTGACATGTCTAAAAAGGGAAGGTACCCCCTGAGTATGGTTGTAACTGGCCACACTCTTGTTAAACTTAACAGTCTTTAATATCCGAATTAAATTCACATCTAATACCCTAAAATAAATTCATACATATTTACAAATAACAACTATAATAATTTACCAAATCTTATAGCTTTATAAAATAGGACATAAAAATTGAAATTATTCATTTTAGATTTAATATAATTAATACCGACAAAAATATTAAATTTTAATTTCCGACAATTTGTAGTTTATTAATGCAGACGTGAAAAATTTCATCACATCAGATATATTATCCTAGATTTGAAATGATTTTATTACGAAATTAAAACCATAACAATTTCTACGAAAATTTTATCCTTTTTGTTGAAGATATTTATGAGTGTGCACTTAAATCAAGACGATAATGTTTCGGGTGGGTTTTTTTCCCCTATTCAACGATGGCATATACACAACGACATTGTCTAAACTCCATGACATTGTTTCCAAGTTTCAGGGAAGAACAAGGAACTAAGTCGTTTGGAAAATTTACGATTTATCAGGAGCACTATGTCAAGTACACAGTACCACAGTTTAATGAATAAAATCGGTAGAATGACTTGACAGAGTCAGAAATACACCAAAGAATATTCTATCGAATGTAGGAGTATAAATTTCTGCTGATAGTAAAAGTTTTTGGATTATTCTTTTCTAGAAATTTAATATTATTAATGAGGGTGGGTGGGAGCAGTCATAGGAAATTTGTGTTAAAATGTTCTGTTTCAGTGAGATCGGAAATAGGATTATTTGAAATCGCCAAAACGACAAATGCACGAAGATATTGACATCGAGATAAATTTTTTTTCATATCATATCTTTTATTTATAAAAGTTTTGAATATTTGTAAAAATTTAAAAAGAAAAAAAATTGTTTCTAAATCAAATTCAAAATTTTTTTATAAAAATTATAATATTTTCTTTTTGAAGTATAAAGCAATTATGAACATTGTTATAATGTTCTTTGACAAAAGGGACAAGGAGAAATATGTTTTAAACAGCGGCTGATTGTAATGACACGGAAAAATCAAGTATCACATGGAATTGCACACTCAGATTGAACCGTTAAAAGGAGAAAATCCATATCTTGTAGTACGTCTGAACAGGGGATTCGTGGTGAAGCGAGAAGTTTGAAGATTTCCAAATATTATTTAAGATCAAAGCTTGGCAACATTTTATTAAGTTTGAAATGGATTAATAGCTTGGAGGGTGATATGTAATAAGAGGCATATGTGACGCATTAGCGTGGTCCTATATTTTCGATTTATGAGACCGGATTTGATTTATTGAATAATTGGATCAGTATTGGGAGTGTTTAAAGTAGCTTTTAAGAGAGACTGTCTGTATGGATGAAGTACTGAGTAGAAATATTGATTGTTATGTTAAGGGTGCAAAGAATGAAGAAGGCTTCCACGGAGAAAATAAATAAATAGGTTGGGTGATTTGAGCAAAAGAGGAATTGCTAATTTTATGAAACAATTACAGCAGAAATACCGGAAATGATTTTGGAGCCATCCATGTAAAAGTGTTTGGCTTTTAACGTGTATGTCTGTTCAAAAAGTACCGCGGGTTACGTATATTCGATTTTCGATTTTATGTGGCGTTATGTTGGTATACATGTCTCTCACTTATACCGATAAGTTCGGCCATTTTGAATATTCAGTTAATTTTTGACAGCTGCTTTGCTTGCACGTGTTTTGGCTCGACTTCGATTTTTGCTCAATTTGGACCACAAATAGCATCGCATTAACATTATTAAGGAGCTGTTGGACTCTGTCCGCAATGATCCAAATTTGATCCAGAGGGTCATAACTAATGACAAATCATGGGTTTGTGGTTATGACGTAGAAACCAAAGCTCAATCATCCCAATGGAAGCTACCGCACGAGCCAAGACCGAAAAAAGCGCGCCAAGTTCGATCGAATATGAAGGTTTTGCTTACAGTTTTCTTCGATTGCAGGGGCGTGGTGCATCATGAGTTCTTGGCGCAGCGGAAAACGGGCAATAAGGAATATTACTTGCAAGTTATGTGCAAGTTGCGTGAAGCAATCCGCCATAAACGCCCGGATTTGTGGAAGAACAAAAATTGGCTTTGCACCATGGTAACGCCCCTGCTCACGCATCGTTGCTTGTGCGCGAATTTTTGGCCAAAACCAACACATTAATAATGCCGCAGCCACCGTATTCCCCAGATCTGGCCTCCTGTGACTTTTTTTTGTTACCGAAATTGAAGAGCCCCATGAAAGGACGACGCTACGCTATGATTGAGTAGATAAAGATGGCATCGAAGGAGGAGCTGAATAACTTTTTTGAAGTGCTTCGGAGATTGGAAAAACCGTTAGCACAAGTGTATAATATCTGGTTGGAATTACTTTGAAGGGGATAAAATAGAAATTTATGAATAAATAAATAATTTTTTAAAAAACACAAAATTGGCGATGCTTTTTGAACAGACCTCGTATTGGCAAAAATTTGTTGTGTTCGGTGGCAAAACGTGGAGTGGGTGTTGCAAGCTTTTCGTAGGGCTAAGATCATAGGTTGTGGTGTCGAATAACCAGTGTCGAGGTATATGCGACTTTAAAATTTTTCAAGGAATAGGCATATTCAATTGTTTTTACATTTGCATATATTTTAAGCGGGATTTTTATAGAACATTTTTGTATACTGGTTTTTATTATTTCGATTATTGTATTTTAGAAAAAGTTATTTTAATACCCAATTGAGTATTGATATTTCTTTATTAAAAAAAAATACTACCTTACGCCTTCTCTTGCATATGGTGGTAGAAGGACCATATTACAAAAAATGTATTCTACTGATTATCAGTTTCCAATTTTACTTGGTAAAATTTTCAATTTCGGAAGCTATCTTGTTTTGTCACATTTACGAGCTGAATTATTTCCAAAATACCTAAGTTCAATTGATGAATGATCATGTATAATAGTATAAAAGACGTTTTTCTAACAAGCCAAGAGTTTAAGTAAAATATATACCAATACATCAGGACGGAAATATAGAAAAGAAAATTGGAATAGAATCAATTGAAGAGTTTTACTTATCGTCAACATCGGAAATAGACAGCAGTGAATTGAAACTACTTTTTCATGTTACATCGTTGATTCCATGTCCTTGCTGTCGACACAGAAATATCAACCAGAGCATCTTCAAGCAAAAATCCTGTTACAATTTAATTTTATCACTAGTACTTGTTGATTTATGTCAATATTAGCCATTTTCATATATTGCCGGAATTGAATGATGATAGATCCTTTAGAATTGCAACATTTGCAATTTCCTGTAAACTCAACATATATCTAATATTTACTCTGGTATTTTATATTTATACTTATGTATATGTGCGAGTACTTAATGTCTAAAACAAAATTGTACATTTCTCATAATGGTGTAATATGAGTTAATGAAATTGCATGTATTCATTTATTAAGATGTGATAGTATTTTAAAGTTGGACTAGAGTATTTTCCTGAGTACATATTGGCTAGGCTATGGTAGATAATTAGTTATTTTATTTATAATAAATTATAAACTATTAATAGAGCATTAAAAATAAAATATTTTATTAAAAAATAACAGCTGAAAAAGGTGTCGAGATTTTGTCATTGAAATAGGACATTTACCACAATCAATCGATATTCATCCATACTTTTTTTAACAGTTTTACCAAAAAGTATCTTCCTAATCCAATATGAATATTGCTTCCATTAGAAGTCAATTCCATAAAGGAAAAATGTCCATGAAATTTTCATAAAAGCCAATTAAATAAAGCTTTTCCATTTTTTCCTTTCTGCACTAAAATTTACTTAATACTCGTAGTTTAGAGGTGTAGAATTGGTTAAAATTGAGAGAATACAATTTTTATGTGAATTTTTTAAATAATTTTATAACCATAATAAATCGGATTGGTTAAAATGATGCTATAAATACTATAAAATTTTTTTTTTTCTATTTTTCAACATAATTTCCTTTTAGCTCTATACACTTTTCCAACCGTTTTTCCAAAATTTTTATCCCGTCCAAAAAATAGGATTTCGGAAGTTCTGCAAAATACTCATCCGTTTGAGAAATGACGTCCTCGTTGGAAGTGAACCGTCGTCCGCCAAGCCATTTCTTCAGATTGGTGAAAAGAAAATAGTCACTCGGGGCCAAATCTGGTGAATAAGCAGGATGCTGCAACAATTCCATTCTCAATTCCACAATTTTGGCCATGGAAACATCGTAGGTGTGCACACGCGCATTGTCCTGATGCAAGAGGATTTTTTTCTTCTTCAAATGGGGGCGTTTCTCTTTGATTTCCTCGCTCAACCGTTGCAATAACGACGCGTAATACGCTCCTGTTATTGCTTTTCCTTTTTCCAAGTAGTCGATAAAAATGATGCCCTGCGATTCCCAAAAGACCGTGGCCATCACCTTGCCGGTCGATGGCACAGTTTTTGCCTTCTTCAGAGCCCGTTCACCCTTGAAAATCCACTGTGATGACTGTCTCTTCGCGTCTAGAGTGTAATAGTGTATCCAGGTTTCGTCCACAGTGACATATCGACGAAGGAATTCGGCAGGATTGCGATGAAAGAGTGCCAACATAGCCTCAGAGTCCACTGCACGATTGCACTTATTCTCCTCTGAGAGCAAACGCGGCACCCATCTTGCCGAACTTTTTTTTACAGACAATTTTTCATGCAAAATTGAAGCGACTGTACCTTGTGATATGCCCGTGGCCTCAACTAATTCGCGCACTTTAATTCGCCGATCGTTCAAAATCAGATCATGGATTTTTTCGATGATTTCAGCAGTAGACACCTCAACTGGGCGTCTTGAACGATGTTCATTTTTTGTGGATGAACGGCCACGTTTAAATTCATTCACCCAATTGTAAATCATCGCAAACACAGGTGCAGATGTGCCATGAACTGAATCCAACTTGGCTTTGATTTCTTTTGGGCTTAAGCCTTTCAAATGGAGATGTTTGATGACAGCCCTAAACTCGCTTTTTTCCATTGTTATGCACATATAAATGTCGTTAACTTTAATCGACGATAGAAACTTTTCTATCGATAAAAAAAAAATCTTTACCCACACTACGAGCGCAATTTCTCGGATTTTCTAAGGACTTATTGAACGACCCTCGTACAATATTTTATAAATTGTTGTCCAATAAAAGTCTAAGGACCAAAAATCGTACGATCTTGGTGGCCAGTTGACATCATCAAACCCCAAAATTAGGCATTTCGAGTACTTTTCGTTGCAATAAATCCAAAAAAATTTCAATTTGTGTAGCTTATGGTACTGTTTTACTAAAATCACATATGTGTATAGTTCAGATTAAAATATTTAATGTGAATCCGAAAAAATGTCGATGATCATTCAGCCATAGCACTCAAAGAAATACAAGACCACATCATGGATACAATGATTTTTTCATAGTTTTTCTGTAAGTTTTTAGAGCCCTCCTTTATTTACACATAGAATATTTACTTATTGATATATGTAACAAGAGAGAAATATGGCTTATCGCTGACGAAAAAATCAGCATCCACAACATGTTGCTCCAGCACTCAAATGGTCCATGTTTTTTGTATTTTATTGTCATTAAATACTAATAATTTAAAATAGTAAATGTTTATTAGCAACTACTAAACACCAGATTTATATTGTACTTTTCAAACTATAAAATTAATAATCCTTTATCTGATATTTTTTACTAAATAAAATATACTAAAGCTTAGAGTACGTCGTTCTTATAATAAACTATCCAAAGCTAAATGTTTCCGTTTTTTGTGCGTCTGACGGTTTAGTATATGCTCGAGCACTCACAAACTTCGCGCGTGCATGGGTTTATGCACGTCCGGCGCACACATAGTTTGTGTATTTGACGATCAGACTAATCATAGTCTCGTAATCGCTTGAATGAACATCTGCAAGAATATGTTGAAATATAATTTCGATCGTGGAAAAGGTTCATGCATGTTTTATTGAGGAATTCTCTTGTTGGAGAAGTTTTAAAATTTATTTATTTATTTTAATTATTTCAATTCATTTATTTATTTTAGCAAACATTTTATATTTTATTTTAACATTTCAGTATTAATTACAATATTAATATTTCGTGTTTCACTGATATTGTCATTTTATTAAACTTCTTTATAAATTTATACAGTTTTGAGCACTTTTTTTTATAAATTTTCATTAAGAAATCTTTGTTTTACATATATCAAAATAGCTTCGTATTTTATATAATAAATTATATAAATTAAATAAAACTTATCACAAATAAAGTAAATAAGAAAGAATTAATATGCTGGCATACAGTATATATGGGAACTGTCAAATGAAAAAATAAACGACACGAAAATGATGAGTTCACAATGAACAACATACACGACGTTATAGATAATTTAGGTTTTTCATCTCTAATTCAATAACTTTTATTTCAAATACAACTTTTTTAAAATTATATTTGTTATACTATTGAAACATACTGAAATTTATTATAAATAATGTTTAATGATTTCTTAGAAACAAGATAACTGCAATTGAATTTGAAATGAAAAATATTGAATTTGAATTAGAGATGAAAAACCGATATACACGGTGTGTACCAAAAACAACAGGAATTTATATTTAAATCATACAGCATGCAGCGCCAGCTATTGAAAATTTGTAGCATTAAAAAATTACATTCATCCTTTTTCAAAAGCACCTAAATTCATGTAATCGGATGACAGATGTGAGAGTTACAGCCATTTCAAAAAAAGAAAAAAATTCCTGTTGTTTTTGGGACACACTGTGTATGTACGAAAAAGAACAATAAAATCATATATAGGTTCGTTGAATTTGCCCTTGTCCATGCTTACCACGCGCAAAAATAAAATGTCAACGTACAAACATCGTGCACTTACACGTACAATTAATTGATTTGACAGCGAATCATATGCGGGAGAAAATCGTGTATTATATGTACGGTGTTATCTGTGACTAAGGCTGCCGTCTGATTCAGGCTATCTGAATGAGACTGGTCTTTGGTTAGTAGGATAGAATATTGAGAATTTTGTTATATTTTGTGGAGCAGATTAGTATGTTGTAGAAGTTTGAATAGGGGATTAGCGAATTGAGCTCTTGAACCCAGAACCTCCACAATAGGAGGAATCGCGCTCGCGAAGTAATTTTTGTTTATGTGGCATTCACATAGATTGTGGATATTATTGAAATAAGTGCCACATGATTGCCATAAATGACGATTGGTGTTGCCAAAAAGGGAGAAAGAGCTTACGCACCAAGAATTTCGGTGCGAATGTTGAATGGACTGGTTTATTGGTGGTTATTCAATGATTCGATCAACGTGTGTCACGTTTGGTTCAATCGTCGTGTTTGCGAATAACTAATGCTATTAATAGCCAATATGTTAGTATGTAATGTGGATTGGGAATGACTGTGATTACTGGTCAACGGAGTGTCTATCCCGCCAACTTGTCAACACTTTAATTGCTCAAAATTCCCATATGCTCCGGCACCCATCTCAACTCGGCACTCCTATTGCTAAGCAGATTTTGACGAATTATGTTAAGTACTGGGTCACTTGATGGGCCATAAACAACTTTAAGAGCGGCAAAAATGTCGCTTAAAATAATAGCACCGCGTTGGCTGGAAATATTGGTCGTAAATTCAATTGCCGTTTTGATAGCCTACAGCTCCCCGTATTATATAGTTACTCTATAAGAGAAAATTTTACAATATAGTGCGCAGGTGCTGTAGCCAAAAAATATTTTTAATCCATCCCACCGAAATTTTCTATATGTGGACGGATCAGTACTAGCCTTCTTAAGCCTGTTAAGAGAAGCAGGTGCTCTCAACTTTGCTCCCATCCGCAGCTTCCAATCTGGGTGCACAAGGAAACTTTGGAACTCGAGGGTGAGGGTGGAGGAATTGCTTTCTATAATGAGTTCCTTTTTGAGCTGGGGGCGATAATAATATTTTTGATTAAAGTGTGAAGGGGGTAATTTTGAAGGTAAAGGTTCTTATAAATTAAGTTGACGCTAGCTCTTTGAATACAAAAGGATATAGGTTTTCGGGCAGTCTCTACCTGTATTGATTCCAGGGGAGATGTCCAAGGTGCTCCACTGGCTAGTCTGATGCAAAGGTTTACCTTTAGCTCGACCCAAATTTTCCTTGCTATTGGCACACCGACACATATACTGAGGAAATAGGGTAAGGTTCCCTACAAAAGGATGTTCATTACTCTAATTACCTCACTTTGTCTTACCTTACTTTTACTGCTGACTAAAATTTCACCTTGCCCAGGGAACCATGCTAATAGTTCTCTGTATTATTCCAATTTTTGTATTTGTTCTGCCGAAACAAGAACAGTTTGTATAAGTTTTTTGCATTTTATTTAAATTATGCACATTGATATTATAATTGGTGAAGTTTTTTCTCACCCTGCTCTGTGGGACCACAAACAAAATTGTTACCATAACCGGGTTTTAGTGAAAGAGTTATGGATTATTATAAATAAATTTAAAAAATTTAAATTATTAGAAGCTTTCAAAATTCTTTTGTTATTAGAAGCTTTCAAATTTCTTTTGATTTCATATTTAAATTTATTAGAAGCTTTCAAAATTCTTTTGATTTCATAGAAACATTTAAATATTCCATTACTTTTGACAACATTTATACAAAAATAAATGAATAACGAGACTTAAAGACAAAATACTCTAACAACTCGAATTCAGCTTCTCGCATGAAAAATCCAGGTTTTGCTCTCGGCTGGGCTCCGCTCCGCATTGAGCATCTCTCTCTGTCAGCCCCCTAAGACTGATGTTATTATAAAAAATTATTTGACATAAATAATAACTAATAGTATGGATTCGTTATTTGAATATTTATCATGCATTTTTTTAAAACATTCCACAAAATCATTTCCATTTATATATTAAACTAGTAATGAAAACTTAAAACCACATTAAACAACCAAAACGATTGAAGTGGTTAGTTAACAATTTTATAAATACTTTTTTACTAAACCAGAAACAATTTATAGACAATCCTTACTATTATATAATATAAATTTAATTCCAGTTTATTTTGTTATAATATATTTTGTTTGTTGATTTTCCTTTCTAAATGAAACGTAAAAAAAACTTATTTACAATTTCGTTCTCAACATATACTGATGATGGTATAATGAAATTGAATAAATTATCATATTTGAATTAAATTTAAATATATAAAGTAAATTCATTAATGAGCTTGACAATGCAGTTTATTTAGCCAAATTTTATTGACTCAACACGTGTACGAGTGCATCAATAACAGAGGTTTCGTCAACACTATTATTAATGGTCATATTATATATGAAAATGCATAAATTATGCGATTGTTTTTAAGTAATTCTATACATAAATCATCGATTATATTAATAATATACATTATTGTTATTATCCAATATGTTTTTGGTGAAAAATCGACATTTAGGATAAAAATTCATTAATCACATTTTGGTTGACAAAACACTGCCGGTTATAAATATTTGAACAAATTAATTTTTTTTTAATTCAAATACAAAATTTATTCTATTAGGAATTATTTTTATTTTAATTATTTAAAATATATTCTTTTTTATATATTCATACCATAAATATTCGATGAAAGGAAATTGTGATGACTTTGGTAGTTAAATAAAAGGTCCTTGTAGGTCCTACTCCTATACGGAACGCCTTAGGGTAATTATTTTGATTAAAATAAAAGGTGTTTTGCAAAATTCTCGGGTCTACAAAATGATTTGATTCCAATTTTCAAAAAGATTTTCCTAGAGGTCCTGTTGGCTCATAAAATCCATTACCTTAACCTTTCGGTCCAACTCATCCTATAAATATTCAATTTCATAAAAATGGTTGTGAAATCAAAGATCCTTGCATGTCCTACTCCTAGCAGAATAATAAACATAGGCTATTAATTTGATTAAAATTTAAGACGTTTTGCAAAATTTTTGGAATCTCTTTAAGGAATTTTTCCAGGGTCTAGATCCCTGCAGTTCCTACTCCCGTCAGAATTATAAACATAGGCTATTAATTTAAATAAAATTTAAGATAATTTGCAAAATTCTTGTAATATCTTCAAAGAATTTTTCCAGGGTCTCGAATATAATTTCTTTCCAAATTTTAAAAAGACTTTCCTTAGAAGCTCTGTTGACTCATAAAATTCATTGTCTTACCACTTCGGTAAAACTCATCTCATAAATATTCTTTGGAAGAAAATTGTGATGACTTTGGTAGTCAAATCAAAAATTCTTGCAGGTCCTACTCCTGCTAGAATGATAAACATACGCTATAAGAAATATCTTAGAGTCATTATTTTGATTAAAGTTTAAGCTATTTTTCAAAAATCTTAGAATAAAATCAAAGTTCCGTACAGGTCCTACTCCTTTTGAAATGATAAATATAAACTATAAGGTATGTCTTGGCGTTGTTATTTTGCGAAGGCTTTAAGCTATTTTGCAAAAATCGTGGAATTTTTTCAAAGAATTTTTTCAGGGTTTAAAAACCAATTTCATTCTCAGTTTTAAAAAGTTTTTCCTAGTGGTCCTGTTGGCTCATAAAATCCATTAACTTAGCCTTCCAGTCCAACTCATCCCACTAATATTCGATTTAAGAAAAATGGTAGTGAAATCAAAGATTCTAGCAGCTCCTACTTCTTTAAACGTCATAAACATAGGCTATAAGATGCGTCTTAGAGTTATTATAAGTTTACCTAGTGGTCCTGTTGGCTCATTAAATCCATTACATTAGCCTTCCGGTCTAACTCATCCTATTAATATCCGATTTATAAAAAATGTTAGTGAAATCAAAGATTCTTTCAGCTCCTACTCCTGTTAGAATCATAAACAAAAAACCTATAAGATGCGTTTTAGGATCATTATTTGGATAAAAATTTAAGCTGTTTTTAAAAATTCGTTGCAATTTTGTAGGGTCTCTTAAATTATTTCATTCCAACTTTGAAGAGGATTTTCCTAGAGGTCCTATTGACTCGTAAAATCCATTGCCTTACCGTTTCGGTATAAATCATCCTACAAATTTTTATATGAAGAACAATGTTATGACTTTGGTAGTCAAATAAAAGAGCCTTGCAGGTGCTACTCCTTTTCAAATGATAAACATAGGCTTAAGGTCATTACTTTGATAAAAATTTAAGCTCTTTTGCAAAATTCTTGCATTTTTTTCAAAGAATTTTCCTAGGGTCTCTAAAATACTTTCAGTTCCAAGTTTTAAGAAGATTTTTCTAGAGGTCTTGTTGGGTCATAAAATCCTTAGCCTTTTGGTCCAACTCATCCTATAAAAATTTTACGCTTAGCTCGTCTATTAGACGCACGGTGTGATCTAAGCTTTAGTAATCCCACTTATTTTTCATTTTCATTTATTTTTAATAAATTTCACTAAAAATAAATAACCTTTTTCTTATACAAATATAAAGTAAAATTTCCATACAAAATATATGAGAGTCGAAAGCGACCCATCAACTTAAGATAAGTTAAAAAGCTTTAACGTTTAAATCAAATTTATTTCCATTTTGATTTAAGATTTTCGAACAATCACAGCTCAATATTTTAGGAGTCGTAAAAAATTTACTAGCATGAATAAAGTTTAGTGGATAAATATAATAAAAATTAAGATGTAAAAAAATGTAAAAGCTGAAAAAACAAAAGCAATTCCTAGGAAAAATATTCCTACCATAAGCTAATCATATCGTTTGACTGAGCATAGAACAAAGACATTTCGAATGAGTGCAGATAATATATGAACAGAAACCATAATAAGTATCCTTAGGGTATGATTTATGATCCTCTAGAGAAATCAAACAGTCTGAATTGTAATTCCACTCAAGGAGCTGAATATCAGTACTTAGATACGAATATGATTATGACATTTTGCTTTCAGAACAATGTCGAAAACAGTATTGCCATTGGATGAAATTACTTTTTAAGATTCCCACATCCCCAATCACAGTAACTCTGGTTATTACTCCCTAGTTAACGTATCATCATGTGTTGGATTAGAAGCTAAACTGATTTTTTCTTTTCGCAATCGTATGTTGATTAAAAGTAAATTATGCCGACATATTCAATGAACTGGTGTACTGAGGAGGATTTGATCGGAAATTTTCTTATGGAAGTCAATTTCGAATAGGTTTATTATCGTTAAAAAAATTATTTATTTTATATGTGTTTGTTGCTAACGATATCAATAATAAATTAACCTAAGGGGAATTATCAATCAAAAAATCAGATTCGTCATGTTGTTGACGATGCTAATGACAATAACAATGATAAATCGAAACTGCTTGTTATGATAAATTGTTCAGTTGACTTTATTTATTCATGTTTTTTTTTCGTTTTAAACAATATTTTTAAATTGGTTTCTAGTCCCATGAGATCATTTGGTGTGCATAGATAAATGCATACGAGCTCGGTATAGAAAATTAATATTAAATGTTAAAATCAATTAAATCAAACTTAATTGTAAAATTAATATTGACACATTTATATATATAATATAAGTAAAGTCAAAAAAAAACTTTAAAGAACTAGATTGTGGTCTGTAAAAACATAGACGTTAGAAGATACTGATTTCCGAATCCGTGAAAAATACAGATGTCGCCTAAAGCAGTAAAGCGACCATACCAATCGCCAACTGCTTCAACAGCCGACGCAGATACAGATTTTGTATTCAGCTTCACCAACCCAACCTCATGCATAAGCGAGCAAATGCAGAAAGAAAAAGTTTACCAAAACCAGCAAAAAATAATAAATAATAGCAATAATATGTAACAAAATCAACAACAAGTTGCTCCATCGACAATTAGTTCGTCAAATAGATTTGCACTTTTTGCAAAACGGAACATTCCACAATTTAACATCGCCCATCGTGTTGTAGACTATATACGAGGTCTGTTCAAAAAGTACCGGGAATTTTGTGTTTTTTCAAAAATTATTTATTTATTCATGAATATCCATTTTGTCCCCTTCAAAGTAATCCCCCCCCAGATATTATACACTTATGCTAATGTTTTTTCCAATCCTCGAAGCACTTTACAAAACCATATTTTGTGATATTGTTCAGCTCCTCCTTCGATTCCGTCGTTATCTCCTCAATCGTAGCGTAGCATCGTCCTTTCTTGGGACTCTTCAGATTCGGGCCAGATCTGGGGAATGCGGTGGCTGCGGCATTAGTAGTGTGTTGTTTTTGGCCAAAAATGGAAAAAGCCAATTTTTGTTCTTCCACAAATCCGGGAGTTGCTGGCGGATTGCTTCGCGCAACTTGCAGGTAATATTCGTTATTGATCGTTCTACCCTGTGGCAAGAACTCATGATGCACCACGCCCCCGCAATCGAAGAAAACTGTAAGCAAAACCTTCACATTCGACCGAACTTGGCGCGCTCTTTTCGGTCTTGGCTCGTGCGGCAGCTTCCATTGGGATGAGTGAGCTTTGGTTTCCACGTCATAACCATAAACCCATGATTCGTCACCAGTTATGACACTCTGGAGCAAATTTGGGTCATCGCAGACAGAGTCCAACAGCTCCTTAGAAATGTTAATTCGATGCTGTTTTTGGTCGAAAAATTAACTGAACATTAAAAATGACCGAACTTGTCAACATAAGTGAGAGACATGAGTACCAACATACGTAACACACGGAAATTCAAAATTCGCGATACTTTTTGAACAGACCTCGTAACACCTTTTGAGCAGAAAGAGTATTGTTCATGTACATTTCAAGATATTTCGAATGCCTCTGACTGAGTATGGTATTCTGGCCTACTCTGAAAGCTTAAAAAAATCCTTGCCTTCACTTATTTTCTCATCATAAAATCCTACATCTGCGAAAGATATTTTCAAAATAATTGAAAATGTCGAATTTTCTGATATATTCTCTATTTTTGCCGGTATTCCTCAAGGAAGTATTCTTGGCCCTCTCATATACAACAATAGTTTGGGAAAAAAGAAATCCATTATTTTTTCGCTAGATGGCTGTAGTGATATATATCTCGTAAAGTATTAATCTAACAAGTTTATACTTGTGCTCGTTGGATAAAGTGACCAATAAAATTCTCTGACATTTTTTCTTATTCTCGATTCAGTTGTGAGTTATGGGGTAAAAAAGATGGAAGTTAACAAAAGAGTAAATTCGGTGTATTTTACAATTTTGCTTTAATAAGCCAGAGAGTCCACTACTATCACAGTCAATTATGTGCAATTCAGTTCCAAACCATCTGTATAAAGCTGGATTCAAAAAGAAATTCTATCTATGGGCTCCACACGAATTGATGCAAAAAAAAACATGATGGATCGAATTTCCATCTGCGAAGCCTTGACTAAACGGAGCGAAATTGACGCATTTCTTAAACGGATGGTGACTGAGGATAAGAAATGGATCACATACGATAATATTGTTTGAAAACAATCATGGTCAAAGCATAGTGAAACTGCTCAAACGGTGGTCAAACATCATATGGCCAAACATTAAATTCGGACTTCTAGTGTCAACAATTGGACAATTTCATTAGGGCATCGCTAGGTCACACAGGTCTATAGTTAGAACTAAGTGATTAAAAACAGTATAATGAACCCTCTGCTCTCATTCCAGTAGCTCACCTTCATCATTCACCGATAGCTAGGAGCGTCGTCATCATCAAAATAGGGACACTTTCCCCATCTAGCCAGAAGTACCAAGCGTGGAAAGGAGAATGAATAACTATTGATGATCAACACCACATGATCACCTCTATGGCCGGCCATTGCTTCCACGCTTCATGCGGCGTCTTCCTTTTTTGTTGGGTTGTCGGTTTTTTTATATGTCGAATGTGATTTTTAAATATATTTTTTCATAATAGTTTTATTCTTTCCCACTTTAATTCCTAGGTCACGCGCGACTAATTTTTATTATTTTTTTTTAAATTTTATTATATTAGCCATTTTTGGATCTCCTCTTTCTCAGCATCTTATGTACATTGATATCCTTTCCTTGGGAAATATTTACTCTTCGTAGGTTTACCAAGTAAAATAAAAATTCCAAAACCGGTACGATTAATGTGAATTGTTATGTTCGGGTATAAAGGCGGTATTGTCAAATTAAAAAAAAAAACCTCTCCCCTTTCATATCTACCGCAAATGCCGGTTTCGACCATACCTGTCACTCCCTTGTTTGTTGAGGGGTTAAACTATTCATCTGGTAATTCACGCCCAAAACCAAGTTTTCCTCCAACGAAGAAAGGCTAAGTCTCCTTTCTTCCGAAACATAAAATATACACATAATAAGCTATATATGCCGATGGCACTGCCATGCTGTCAACACAATTTTGATTCCCTTCAAAACTGGTTCAGAAAATGGATAGTAAAATTAAACGAAAAAAAGTGTTCATGGTACTTTTACTATTTGCCAAGAACCAACCCTTTACTTATTTTATTCCAGAAAAAAAAATAGATACGTTACTTAGGACTATGCATGGATAAAAATTTGGCATGAAACGCACATGTAAAACTGAAAGAACTGAGATGAACAGACGCTACAGAAAACTACAAAAATATTTAGATTAAAGATCAAAACTGACAATTGGCAAACTTACGGTAATCAGACCCATATGGACAAACGGAATAGAGCTTTCAGCTTCAACCAAGCGTTCCAATACCATTCGAATCCAAATTCCTCCTCCAATTTTTCGAGCAATTTTCGATGGCCTCTACTATGTGCGCAATAATGTTTCCTACGTTCGTGAATTATGCGTTAGTCGGTACAAAAAATTTCATAGTCGAATGTCATTCCATAGTAATTGTCTTGTAAGGGAGTTGTCCTTTCCCTTCCCGAAAACATATATAGACGCTTAAATGCCCACCAGATTTTCTAACTTGTTAAAATTAAACCTAGAGTATATCTCACGATTTAGCGAAGCATAAAAGGACGTTTACTCCTATCTTATGTGTTATCTTACTCTTCCTCAATTTAAAAAAATCTGCTTCTTATTGTAAAATAATTGTGGATTACAAAAAGGAAAAAAAATTGGTTCCAATTGGGATTAGATAGGATTAGAAATAAAGTCATTTGTTTGTTCCGAATTCAATAAAAATCAAATATAAAAATTAATTCTTTTTGTGCAAAAATTGGCAAAAAAAATATTATAAAAAATTGTCGCTTTCTTTTCTGAACTGCCAATAATAAGAAAAATAAAAATTTATTGAATATTTGCGCCATATTTTCGTCTGTACTCTAATATCATATTTAAATAATAATTTTTCTCCGTGGAACAATATAAGGACATATTTTTTATTTAATGTGTTATTTCTTTGCCTTTATTTTGTGATGAAAAAATATCACTTTTCTTATTTTTTCATCATATAGATTTGAATAATGTATACGAAAAAAACATTATTTTGTATTTTGCATAAATATCATCGAATTTTAATTGCCTTCAAAATAATGTAAAGTTTAAATTTACTTTTGTTCAAAAAATTCAATATTTTAAGAAAGGCACTTAAGAAATTTCCTTAAAACGAGTACACAGTTTTTTTGAAATGTTATTTTTATCTATTATATTTAATACGATATTTTTACCATTATTAGCTTTTATTAGCTTGTACAGGGATACTTAAATATTCAATAAAATTACATGAAGTTGTATCATAATTTTGGCTAATTTATGAAAGTGTGTTTTATTAAGAAAAAAACTTAAAATTATTAATACTTTGTATCGATTACAAAAATTATATTCAGAAATAAATTTATAATAAGTATAGTCTAGGTTGCTCAGGAAGTATTAACTGTTGGAAACTAATTAAAAAAAATTGTAATAAAATAAATTTACCACTTGACAACCTTACTTACATCATCGGGGGGGTGTTGATGTCACAGGGGTGTTGGGTTTCGGGTCATGAGGGAATTGCGCATAATAAGCAGGCTGATCAACTGGCAGGGAAAGGCTTCCGTCGCCTGAAATTCACAGAAGTTCCTAATTTGCTGCATGTGGTAATTAAATGACAAATGCTGCCTTTGGCCAGTCGTAGATGCACGGTGAAAGATCTACTCGACATCCTTACCAAAATTGTTGATTCAGGAACTGCTCATAATTCAGACAGGACTTTCTCCTCTTACAGATAATTTCCTATTCGAAAACCACCCTATTTTCATCTGCCCCTCCTGTGAAGTTCAACTCACAATCCCTCATCTTCTAACGGAATACCACCTTACCGGATATTGTGGTTGTTTTAGAGACCTCACTATGTTGTGCAAGTCCTCATTTAGATTTCTTACAAAAACTAACGTGTTCTACAAAATCTTCTGGTCCATCTACCAAATTAAATACCGATTCCGTCTAACCTTTACACTTACAGGTCGCCATATGGTTTGATGGTCATGGCACTGCATCGTGGTCCTGGCTCATGTGCTAGGGATCTTACATAAAACAAACTTACGTCAGTTCATCTATCGACAACCTTACAAATGTCACGATATAAGCTCATCGATCCCCGTTTATTTTCTCATGTGTCGCGGTCGTTAATTTGTAACATTGTCTAGGGATTATACCTGCAGTTTGTTCCCACACAGCCATTGACCTCATGCTGCGTGTAAGATCAGTAGCCTTGTCGTTATGTCATGTGTGGGGTCATTGATATTTTATCGCAGAATAGCACAATGATTTGATTCATATGTAAGAAGTCTAAGATCCTTGGTATTGTCTTTTATGTAATAAAAATTCTGACAGGATTCATTATCCTTTTAGAGAGTTTTATATTTAGATTGCTTACATATCTATCGAAGTTTGGTAGTGACTTTTAGTCATTATAGTTTCTTCATGCTTCACAAATGTTTGCAAAATTATGTTTAGTGATGGAGCTTATTTAAGGCTTAATGGTTCTGTTGACAAACAAAATTGTTAACTTTTTTTTATTTTTCAAAGGAATATTAGAGATGGAATTTTATCCACAAAAATACACTGTTTTAATGCTGGTGGCAACGGCGATCTCTATTCTATTGAATAATGGTTAAAAGATACCATTTCTTTGAAAACATGTCAGACATAGACCAAAAAAACATTTGATTCAAGTAGAATGGCGCTACTACCAACACATTCGAAGAAAGCTTTAATTTATTGAAGAGATAATTTGGCAAGAACGCCATTCCACACAAAAGAGCGTGATTGACTGGCCCTCTCCCCTTCAAAAATTGTGTATTTTGATAACGCTCAGCATATTTCTCGAGGAACATAAGGTCTTTAGTGTGTGCTAACAAATCAAACGCCACCGGCATAGTCGATCCCTATTCCTTTAAAAATGTGTCCAGAGGTCAAGTAATAGTTAAAAAACATCAAATTTTTGAAAACTTGGAAGAAATAAACCCAGAAAATATTTGCTTTAGGTAGAATGTCATTACTGCCCACACATTCAGCGAAAGCTTCGATTTATTGAAAAGACAATTTAGCAACAACGCGATTCCATAAAAAAGAGCATAATTGACTGGTCCTCTCCCCTCCGAAAACTGTGTATTTTGATAATGCTCAGAATATTTCTCGAGGAACATAAGGTTTTTAGTGTATGCTAACAAATCAGATGCCGGTGGAGTAGTCAATCACTATTCCTCTAAAAATATGTCCAGAAGTCAAGTAATAGTTAGACATCCAATTTTTTTTAAAACTTGGAAGAAATAGACCCAGAAAACATTTTCTTCAGACATAATGGCATAACTGCCTACACATTCGGCGAAAGCTTCGATTTATTGAAGGGACAATTTGGCAACAACGCGATTCCGCACAAAAGAGCGTGACTGATTGACCTTCCCTCCTTCTACTATTATGCATTTTGATAACGCTCAAATATTTCTCGTGGCGACATATAGGGTCTTTTGTGTATGCTAACAAATCAGTTGCCTTGGAAGTCAATATTGCGCCAGTTATGGAGATAGAGATAGTTTCACTCAAAAGAACCGTCGAAAATTGTGCCCACCGAAAAAGCTTCGTCAAGAAAAAGCTTGCATTTTTCCTCAAAAGAAGTTCTAATCGTCCTAAAAAGAAGAGTAATAGATGGATGAAGGATAAATATGCGGTTGTCTTGCGAATATTCTATCATCTAGTTTCATTTACCTCTTAGGTATAGTATAGTAAGATTAAAATGCGATAGTATCTGTGTAGTAAGTTTTAATGAAAAATAAAAATATAAATAATCGAAGAACTCGTATTTTTTTGCCATAATCTTAAAGTGTGGGACTCATTAATCTTCTCCATGCTATATTGCTGTTCGTAATTGTTTTTAAATTTTACTCATTCATTATTGATACTTAAAATAAAATTTCAATTAATCAAAATATAGTTTATATGCTAAGATAGTAGATTTTTATGAAATTTGCGAAGTTTATATGAAAATTCCACTTTCCACGCATGACACAAAGTAATTTCTCTGATTCCTTTCACTAATTAAGTTGAACTAAAAGAGGAAGCTTATTAAATATTTCTTGATTGAAACAATTCCAAAAACTGGCTTAACATAAGCCGATATCTAGTTAAATATAAATATAGCAAAATTTCATTTAAGATTAACGTAAATCGAAACGGCAAAAATGTTCAGCTAATTTATGTACATACATATAGTCATGCAGTCATGGAGGTAAATCGAAAATCCTCACTAAATTTATATCAACACTCTTACCTGTTGTATTGCAAGGAGATTTTACTGTATTATTTATGAGGTTTTCTAGCATATAGAAAGTGTGTACACGAAAATCGTAGCGAAAAATTTAATCAAAACACCAACCTATAATAGCATTTCAGACTTAAGTAATTCCATATTTGCCAAAATGTCACAATTTAGCTATACCAAGGACGTAGTGCATGAATAACGGTGGATTAGGAAGCTCTGAAGAAAATTACTAACAGAACTCTTGGTTCTCGTTTCCTTCACTTTTCGGGGAAGTATTCGTAATAAAAACCATAACGCTACAAATCCTCCATCTTCGACAGGCTGGGTTCTATGAAATTAGGAAAATGTGGCGTCAGCAAAATACCATAACAATTTTCTATTGGTTAAAGAATATTAAGTATTTTGTATAAAGATTATAGATAAATTATCTAAAAGCTGTTTCAATTCCCAATCATTCAAGTAAATGAATTCAATTTTAAGATACTCGTATTTTGGTAATGAACAAAAAGAAAAATCATCTTCAACCGTAAATTTTTCTTTTATTATAGAAAAGTAATTATAAACTCTAAAGGAAAAAGGGAATAAATTATTAATAATATTTACTTAGAAATCATTTAATAATTAATTAAGAAATAATTTTAATATTGATTTTATTGAATATTTAATATTAGAAAAATTCTTTAGGCAGTAATACTTTTTTTTTGTATTTATTCAGTTTTATAAATTGGAAAATTAATTTTTTTTAATTACTAAAAAGATATTTGCTTAGATAAGTGATGGAATGAAATTTTAAAAATACTTTTTTTTTTCTAATAAATCCCAGGTTGGGATTATTGTTTACTCATAAATTAGATTGATTTTAAGATGTTCTCAAGAAGAAACCGTATATATTGTATAATCGAAGTTAAACATTTAATAAATTAAATCAACTTTAAATTAAAATATCATTTAAAATACAATATTTATAATTATATGTAAGAGCACTTAAGCGTTCGTAGAAAGTATCTATACGTGTATATAAAAGATCCTATTGCAAAAATATTTCGTTGTTCGTTTTACGTTTTAAAATTCACCATTTACTGATAAAGTAAATATTTTGTCTTAAATTTAAATTTGCTGGAGTAATTTACTATGAAAATAATTTGCATTATTCTGTGCTACGCCACGTGTTGTAATTTGAATAATATTCCCTTATATCAAAACCATTCATGTATACAAATTTTGTATTGTACTCGTATTTGGCTAGCCGCAAGGATAAAATAAATATACTATATTGCATAAAATTCTGATACAAGAAATTACCTTAAAATTGGCAAATATTTTGATGCTTACTCGAACACGTACAAGACGTAAATAACATTTTTCTCAACATTATTTTCATAGCAACAAGTTATGTTCAGCGAATGGTGTACGTTTTGAATTTACTTAATATAAAATTTAAAAAAACAAAAATCTGGCTTCCCTTATTTCTTATTATTATTAATATTCAAGTGAATTATTTTAAAAAAAAATATGTATAAAAATAAAAGCCAAAGAAATTTTTACACATTTCGACTAATAAAAAAATTACTTTATTTTATTCTAAAAGTAGTATAAAATAATATGCGAGCACCGCTCTTAACAAGGATACAATTTTTTTGAACGAGGGTAAATTATTTTTTTCTTATTATAAAGAGAAAATGTCAAAAAGTCATATTGTCAGGTGGATTGATTGAGGCGAAATTATGAAAAAAAACAGTTTATAAATATCAGAAAAATAATTACCAATATTTGAAAAAATAAATTTCAATGAAATAATATTTATTTTTCAAACGTTTGTCCAGTAAAGAATTTGTTAAATTTGAATCCAGCTAGTGACAGTAGTTGCGCTATGCTGGTTCTGCCTCATTCGGGCAAATCTGCCCAGATCCGTCAAATTTGCTGCATAGGTTTGAGTATTGGCTTAGATTGGTTGGCTGAGATCACACGCTTAGTGAAGTTTGTGAGAAGTTCCGTCAATTTTAAAAAGTATACAGATTGGTTCTCATATAGCATATCACACCTTTGTTGGATATGGCTGGTAAAATCCTGTAGAGAATAATTTACAACCACTTACAGTTATACATCGAGGGACCCGAAGGACTACCAAGAAACCAAAATGCATTCAGAAAGGATACATCGAGGGTGGATGCCATATACACAGTGGTCGATATGGCCTGTAAGGCAGTTGCAGGAAATCAATGGAAACAATCTACCAAGAAATACTATGCCGTCATTACGCTCTATGTCAAAAAATCGTTTAATTTGTTGAGATGGAGCAGTACTCTGGACGCACTCTATCGTCTGAAAGCTCCAGAGTATATCAGAAAGATAATTGGATACTATCTTACCAACAGAACGCCTATATACGATACTGAAAGAGAGTTGAACACATACAGCACCATTGGTCCCTCAGGGCTCCGTCTTCGGTCCATTGCTATAGAATATTATGTATGACGCGCTGCTCAAACTTTCAATGCCAGAAAGGAGTAATTTTCGTTGGATTTGCAGATGACATTACGGTAATCGCTATCGGTAAATTCATAGTCGAGATCATCCAACTCATAAATAGTACCATTGACATTATCAGGTACTGGATATCATGAGTGGGTCTAGAACTTGCTGATCAGAAAACCGAGGCAGTACTAGTAACCAAGAGAAAAGTAAATGAAACGCTGGGAGTTCAGATAGATGTCACGCTGAGCTCTGGCGAGCACCTGAGAATTGTTGCTAAAGAGGCAAGTCAGGTAGTGAATTTCTTAGCAAGGCTCATGCCTAACAATGGAGGATCCAGAAAGAGTCATCGCAGACTCCTATCCACAGTTATCAGGCCTGCGATATTGTACGCAGACCTTATCTATGCAAAAGCTATGGTGACGGATGCGTAAGGTGATGGCGGTATATCTTCGAAGCCCACTTGGAGTCTGAAGAGCATTCTGACGCTATCTGTGTTATTGCTAACATGCCGGCAATCAATCTTTTGCCGGAAGCAAGAGACAGACTATATCATGGACGACCGTTACCAGTGAGGAAAAAATAGAGACAGTAGTGAGATGGCAGCGACACTGGGATTTATCAATTAATGAAAGATAGACGTATGGGTCATGGAAAAAATAAAGACATGGAGCAGCAGAGGCCTTTCAAAGTGGAAAGCTATATAACCCAATTACAGAGCATGAATGCTTTCAGGGTATATATACATCGCATTGGTATGGAAGGTGTTGCAACATACCCTAACTGTCGGCCCATAATTGAAGATCGAAGAACGTCTTCTTTCACTATCCACGCGAAGCGGAGAAAGAAAGGAAGTGGAGAAAATAGTCGGTGAACAGTTGCGCACAAGAGCATTTTTTCATGAATGATATCATCGCAGACATGCTAGAGTGTGTTAGCTAAATTCTTCATAATCTCCTATTCCTTCCATAATTTTTCTAGACGTTACAGAATATTCCTAGTCATTTTATGATTTGTATAGCATGAGAAGAAAAAATTCCGTGCTATGAGGTGCATTCTTGCATTCCTCTTTCAGTCTTAATATGGAAGTTAACTGTAACTTCAACCGCATTTGGCATGTTTCTAATCGATGCAGTAGGATTTCTTGATAAGGTCCTTACAAATATTTCCATCTTTTTACGCTACTAAGATTATTTTTCTAGATGCAATTAGCAAAAGGGTCAACTTTTCATTACAATAAACAAAAAGAGCAATGTTTTCAACTCGTTGGTTTGTATATTAGATGCCTTAGACCATGATCCAGGGACCACAGATGAGCATCTCTGTGTCTAGACTAATTTTCTATATATTTCTCTTCCATGCGCAAAATAGTTCTTCTGTTGGTGGCAATTTTTTATCAATCCACGGGGTGTATTCCTCTTCCTTTTCTCTTAGACATGTCATTGCAGATTTAAATCTCTTCTCTGTGATTTTTTTCCTTTATAATTTCTTATCGATCTGAATTTTTTCCCTTAGTAGTCTGTGATCGCCGCTTGCGGTGTCAAATCTGTTCAGAACTAACACGTCTGCACATATATGTTTGCTCAAACCAGTCCTTGAGCTCTTTGTTTCCTTTCCGCTTATTCAAATGACAATAGAAGGTCTGTCTCTAATTTTACATTGAAGTCACCTATAACAACAGCGAGCTTGGATCTTTCCCTCAGGTCTTTGTACTCGCAGTATCTTTCATTTTCTTCTTCGATCGAAGGAGACGTTGGTTCATAGGCTTCTATTATCTTCATGCTATGCTTGTTGTTTATCTTTAGAATCAAATACGATGTCTGTTCAAAAAGTATCCCGAATTTTGAATTTCCGCGGGTTACATATATTCGATTTTCGATTTTGTGTGGCGTTATGTTGGTACTCATGTCTCTCACTTATGCCGACAAGTTCGGCAATTTTGATTGTTCAGTTAATTTTTGACAGCTGCTTTGCTTGCACGTGTTTTGGCTCGTCTTCGATTTCTGCCCATTCCATAAAATGGATTAAAGAATTTGTATCAAATTTTATGTGAAAAACAAAATTAATTGCGCGGACGCATTCCGAATATTGACTGTGGCATATGGTGAAGCTAGCTTGGACCGAAGCAACGTTTATCGGCGGGACAAAATGTTCCCAGAGGGCCGAGAAGATATCAACGACAAAAAGTGCGCCGGACGCCCGAGCACGTCAACAACAGACGAAAATTTTGATAAAGTGAAGAAAATAGTATTGACCAATCGTCGAATCACCGTTAGAGAAGTTACTGAGGACTTAAACATATCGATGTTTTCCCAATGATTTGGCGTGAGACAGGTCGCCGCGAAATTCGTACCAAAATTGCTCAATTTCGACAAAAAACAGCATCGCATTAACATTGCTAAGGGGCTGTTGGACTCTGTCCGCGACGACCCAAATTTCATAACTGGTGACGAATCATGGGTTTATGGTTATGACGTAGAAACCAAAGCTCAATCATCCCAATGGAAGCTGCCCCACGAGCCAATACCGAAAAAAGCGTGCCAAGTTCGGTCGAATGTGAAGGTTTTGCTTACAGTTTTTTTCGATTGCAGGGGCATCATAAACCTTACCATAAGGTAGAATGGTCAATAAGGAATATTACCTGCAAGTTATGCACAAGTTGTGCAAAGCAATCCACTAGACACGCCCGGATTTGTGGAAGAACAAGAATTGGCTTTTGCACCATGATAACGCCCCTACTCACGCATCCGTTGCTTGTGCGTGAATTTTGGGCCAAAAACAACACGCTAATAATGCCGCAGCTACTGTATTCCCCAAATCTGGCCCCCTGAGCCTTTTTTTTATTCCCGAAACTGAAGAGCCCCATGAAAAGACGACGCTACGCTACGATTGAGGAGATAAAGACGGCATCGAACGAGGAGCTGAACAAGATCACAAAACACGATTTTTTGAAGTGCTTCGAGGATTGGAAAATACGTTGGCACAAGTGCACTCATATAATATCTGGTGGGGATTACTTTGAAGGGGACAAAATGGATATTCATGAATAAATAAATAATTTTTGAAAAAACACAAATTCGCGATACTTTTTGAACATACCTCGTATATGATCCTAGCTGAGATTATTTTAACCTTAGTGACAAGATGATTTATTTTGTTGTTGATCAATAGAGCCACACCAGCCACATGTTAGTATATATATTCAATTTCTCTGAAAGAGGTAATATCCCGAATTCAATATGGTCCCATTATGTCCTACTCTATATTTTCCAATTCTTTTTCTAGAGTTGTTAAGTGTTCATCGAGTCCCATAGTGAGTCTATTTAAGCTTACGCTTCGACTCGTCTGGGGTAGTTATGTTTGGGGAAGTTTGACATATCATATTTTGGAAGAATTTTTTAATTAAAATGCCACCCTTACAATACGGTAGCTGTTGGTACACGGGAGTAATTTCATTTCACTTCTTCCCTTCAAGCAAAGCTTGACGAGCTTTCACCAGTCCGCTACCCAAGAAACTCGGCCTTAGGGGGTTACAGACCTTCTCCTCCCACTCTTTCAAACATAAATAAAATAATCCAAAATTCATAATTTAAGAATTAATATTAACTAGCAAATTTTCTTATTTCTATGATTTAGTTTTTATGCAAAAAAAAAGTCCTTGTAATGAAGCAAAAAAAACATTTTGCCCGCCTAAATATTCTAGAATATAAAGTCATTTTATCCAATTAATGTTTGAATTGAAAATATTCTCAAGCTCAAAATATCATTTCGGTTTTATTTAATTTTTTTTTAAAACTATTTTAGAAAATCTTTTCGAATGAATTGCTCATAACTCTATGCGCATCTTTAGGGTATATCCTCATAAATTATGCATTAGAATTTAGATGAACATTTTTAGAGTTTCTCTCTGAAAATAAACCTTTTATGTTGTGAATGATGTTCACCAATATTGCATAAGTTTCTCCTCTGGTAACGTAGAAGAAAAGTAATTTCTCAGTACACATACATATAAACTTTTTTTTACTAACTAATCGTTTAAAATAGTCGAGATAGAACTTTAAAGTTTTCTATACTCTATTATTAGAATATTGTTCTTTTAGCATACCTTCAGTGATAGAGTGCCTACATAAAAGTGTACAATATTAAAAACCATTTAGAAAAATTTCCATCACAGGACAATCTCTTACATAAAAGGAGAACTAATAGTGTTTACTTCAGAAATAATTAAATTTCCTAAAATAGGGTTTCATAGAAAAAGTATGTTTTTTTTCCTAGGAAGGGATTCGAGTCTAAAATAAGGACTTAAAGTGGAAAATTTTCGACAATATCAACTTGTATGTATGTACACATCCGGACAGAATTTTCCTACATATTCGTACCCGCACTTGTGAATAAGGATAACATCATTTTCAGTGGTTAGCCATTCCATTAAGTCAAGGGGTTATGTCGACATTGTTTCATTTGTATTATCTCTCAATCGTGTATGGCAGGACGTTTTTGATAAAGCACCACTTCACTCTAGGTTGGATTATATCGATTACTTTTGGAAAACCACCTATTAAAAGGATTTCGACAGGTTGGCGTTCATGTTGAATTGGGCCTGGAACTACGCACAACGTAAATGAGCATCGATAATTAAATCCAACCTAAAACTGTGTATTCATGGCAGTAACTGATACAGGCATTCATAATTGTATTAGATTATGTACCTGTAGATACTCATTATGTACTACCTGCCTAATTCGGAAGGGAGTGTACACATATACACAAGTATAGTCAAAGATAAAATAATTTTTTGTATGTTTATGTTCAACAAATTAATGTGCAGAAAAATTAAAAGAATTTTCGTTATAATCCTTAAGAAAAATGTATATTTTTGTATAATTTTTTTCCTACTCATTATACACAATCACAAATATAGCAATTTCATAAAATAACTTATTTTACAGAATTACATACCCACAAATTATGCATATTGTGCAGATGGAAGGAAATTAATTGTAGTTGAATTCATTACAGAATCTCATTTGGGTTATCATATATTATTTAATGAGGGATTTTTTTTTGTTGTTGGAAAATTCAATAAAATTATTGTACAATTTTCATGGATGCCACCATATATGAAATTATAAATTAATGAAAGGAAAATATAATCTTTATGAAAATTGAAAAAAAAATACCCTTTCTGAAAATTAATATGGAGTTCATTAAAATTTAATTTTTTAAGGGTATATATTCACAATGGTTATTACGAATATAAAAAGAAATAATTTTTTTTTGTTTGGGCATTTACTTTTGAAATATGATAAAAAAAATTATTTTTATTAAGTAGAATATTTTCAATAAAAAATTTTGTTTTGTTTATTTATTTTTTTTCTTGGTTAGATGAAAATCTCAAAGGACTCCTCTTAATTTTCCTTCATTTAGCTCAATGCCATAGGCTCATAAAATAGATAGTACCTCGTTCAATAATTGAATCTACCGGCATTACTGGGGTGTCATCTGCAAATGTACCCATTAATATTTCGTCATTTTTCGGGATGTCTCTTGTATATAATAAGTACAGAACAGGACCTAGTACGCTCCTTTGAGGTACTCCTGCTTTTATGTCTTTTAGCTCAGAATAATCATGACCATACCTCTGATTCTAGACCGCCTCTCTGAAATATATGAAGTGGGAAATTCAAAGAATCATTTTGGGAGAACTCTATGCAGCGGTTGAAAAACACCTTGTCAAATTCTTGGTTAATTTCTAGGAAGATTGCTGGACACACACTTTTTCCTCTTCTACGGCTTTTTCTACTTTATTTGTAATTCTATGTTCTGGATCTATAGTGGAGTGTTTTTCTCTCAACCCAAACAAATAAGATCTCTTTCTTTGATGATCAGGAACAGCTTTTCAAAAATATTTACCATTGTTGGTAGTAGGAAAATCGGTCGGTAAGATTGTGGATGGCCTTCCTGATCTGTGGATGGCCTTCCTGATTTTGTTACAAGGATCAAAAGTTTAGCAATATATTTTAACTTGAAATATTAACAATGAACTGAAGTTTTAGGTAAGCCACTTTTGGGAGTTCTTTGATGATCTGGCAAGTTATCAGTTTAAATCCAGCAGTTTCTTTGGCACTTAAACTATGTGTAATAATACAATATTTTTAAATTTATTTAAAGAAAGCTTGTCGGATTTCCTTGCTATCTATTTTGTTAATTTTATTGATAATGGTTTTATTCGAATTTATAGCATTTTTTTAAATATGGCTTCGAAAAGACCTTTTTAGCAAAGAGGCTACCTTTTTTCTTAGGAGAATTTTTAAGTTTTTTTTTGGAAAAACATTAATAGAATAATTGAGGTTATACTTCAGTTTAATAGGATTTTTTGATGAAATTTTTTTGGTAAGATTTGATAATTTTTTTTTAAATTTTCAGCAGCACACTTTTTCTTAACCATTTCGTGTTTTGGAAAATATGGCCCCCATAATTAATAGTTTTAAGTTATTTAGATTATTTCAAGTAAAATTTATTTAGGATAAAATATACCATTTTATAGTATAAGTATTTTAATTTCTAAAGAATTCGTTGATATTGCAGAATTTCCTACAAAATTGCTAAAAATCTTTTGGAATACTGCCAGAAAACTACTAAAAACTGTTAAAAAACTGCTTGAAAACTGCTAGAAATATTCTGAAACTATTGTGAACTCGTAAAGAACTGCAAAAAACTACTAAGAGTCTTCTAAACAACTACTTTAAAACTGCTACCAAATTACTAGAAAGCTGATGGAGCAAATTGCTGGGAACTGCTAGATATATTCTAAAAACTTCTATGAACCTGTAAGAAACTCCAAAAAAACGACTAAAAGGCTGCTAAAAAACTGCTTGAAAACTATTACAAAATTGCTGAAAAATTAATGGAAAACTATTGGAAACCATTACAAAATTGCTGAAAAATTATAAACTATTGGAAACCATTAAAAAAAATAGGGAAAACTGTCAGAAAACTACTGAAAAACTGCTAAAAAACTGCTTAAACACTGCTAGAAATATTCTGAAAACTACTGTGAACTCATCAAAAACTTCAAAAAAACTACTAAAATGCTGCTAAACAACTGCTTTAAAACTGCTTCCAAGTTACTAGAAAGCTGATGAAAAATTGGTAGAACAATTTTTAACTATTGAAAAACCGCTCAAAAACCATCAGAAAACTACGAGAAAATTGAGGGAAAAATGATAAGAAATTGCTGGGAAACTAATAGAAATATTCTGAAAACTACTGTAAACTCGTCAAGAACTCCAAGAAACTACTAAAATGCTGCTAAACAACTGCTTTAAAACTCCTACAAAGTTACTTAAAAATTGATGAAAAACTGCTAGAAAAATTGTAAACTATTGGAAACTACTCAAAAAATTTGGAGAAACTGTCAGAAAACTACTAACAAATTGTTGGAAAACTGCTAGAAATATTCTAAAAATATTTTACAAGAAAACTATAAAGAACTCCAAAAAACTACCAAAATGATGCTGGAAAACTGCCTCAGAACTGCTAGAAAATTCAAAGCTATTGGGAAACCGCTGCAAAAACTGCTAGAAATTTTCCTAAAATTATTTAAGTACCTGCAAGAAAACTGATAAAATTATGATTCGCGGTTTAAGAGGAAAAAAATTAAGGTAAGAAAAAAAATTAAATGGGCTCGTTTCTCGTAAGATGAGTACTTGAATATAAGAAAATACAGAGCTTTTAACATATTCAAGTGGCTATAGAAAAGCCATTATATCCGCATTAAAAATAACTATTTGAAGTGAATTTTGATCTAAAGTTTATATTGGGCCATAATTCTTTGAAAATAATACAGAAGAGACTGAAACCGTCAATTTTTGGCTGTATGATAATCAATTTTTTTTGGTGCCTAAAGTTAAAAATTTTATTCGAAACTATTTTTGATTCTACAATAATAAAAAAGGATATAAGAAGCTATATTACATATCAATTTTTTATTGTTTTTCTTTGTGCGAAAAGTTCCCAGGTGATACCAATTGGTCTTCTATTGGGTTTTTTCTTATAAATTTATGCAAAAGCTTATATATAAGCAGACAGTTTTTAAACTTTGGAGTATTCAAAAAGTAAAATCCGTCAAGTAATGACCAAATTATAGTTGAGAATATGTGAAAAACTCTTAAAAAATGATCTCAAAAGGATCTGGCCCTGCAAGAAGTTTAGTGATAGCAGTTGAAATAATTTTATAATTTTACATATAATGGCAAAGTTAATAAAATATATTTAAATATAAATATTTTTTTAATCAAAATTTAAATCGTATTTTATTTAAAATTACTATCGAAAACTCAAATTGAATAATATCATTGTAATTAGATATTAAAAAATTTTCAAAACAAAATTTTTGCTGACACTTTATACCAACAAATGGAATTAATTTTTCAAAGCAGATACGTTGGCGATTATTATAAGATTTATTTATATCGAAATATAATAATGGATTGCTTAAAATGTATGATAAAAATGCATGGTTAAATAAAGAAAATCGCACAGAAGAAAATCGCCATAAATATTTACGTGTAAATGTTAACATTCGAGTTCAAATAATCAATTTTTAGCAATTGAAAATAATACCAAATAATTTATTACTATTTCAAGTAAATTTTTAATAAGAATTCAAGCACACCTTTCAGCTTTTATGAACATTTCTTCTATAATCTTTGTGACTGCTTTTGTTCTTAGTCCTTAACTGAAGTCATTTTCAATGTTCAAAGAAAGTCGTTTCGTATTAAAAATTTATCAATTCAATCAACATTCAAGAAGATAAGCTTTTATTTATCTTGTCTTTTATTTTTGACCCAAGAAGAAGAGAAACTTTTATAAATTTTTAAGTATTCCTTAAAAAAGCATGTTCAATTCTAAAACAATTCAACTTCAATTGGAAATGTAATAAAAACTTGCAAAATAGAAAACAATCACCTTTGGCTATTCCCACCCATTTTTGATTATAATTTATATACAATCAACTTTGTAATAATAAAAAGCTGAAAATTATATTTATTCATACGTTATTTGTAATTAAATCAAAATATTTAATGGGAAAGTTCAAAATCTACGTTTACCGGAAAAGTTTTAATTGAATGATAATAAAAGTTTGCGACTATGAACTGGACTAAATGTGAGTTTTTGTATGGATTTTCCCAGTCTCTATTCAACTAGAAGACGAAAGTTTCCATGTTTAGGCTTTTTAAAGCAATAAATTTGATGATTCCGACCATTACCAACTGTTCTCAATTGATTCGCAGTTGAATTCCGATATATACCTACCTTTCTAAGCACGTATCCTAAGGGAGTTGGAACGACCTTGTTTATTTTTGTAAGCTGTTTTTGATGAATGAAGTCCTTACCGCAGGATATTGTTTCAGTTTTCGACAAATAATGTTTGAAGAAAAAATAAAACAATATATTCGCATTTCCCTCAATAATTATGTGAGCTAATTTTATAGAAAAGAGGAAAATATCATATTTTATGAGTAAATCGAAACTAATTTCCACTGTGCTAGAGTAACCTGAAGGAAAATCAACTTCACTGAACCGAGTTGAACTGAACTGAACTGGCTGAACTCAAATCCAACCAAAACATTTCAGTATCAAACCTAATGAAATTTAAATGAAAATACAACTTGCGGCAAAGAAAGTTCATCTAAAACCACAAAAAAATAAGGCAAAATATAAATAATAATAATAATAATAATAATAATAATAATGATAATAATATTGCATTCGTTTTGAATAAATCTCTTTGAAAAGAGTTTGAAACTTTTTCGTGAAACTCAAATTTTCCCAACAATTTACTCTACAAAAAATAAAGAAGAATCCTTAAAAAAATTAAAACTTTTTCGTATGTAAATTTTTTAATAAGATTTTTATTTTGATTTAATTTTTGGAATATTTTTTTTTTAGTTATGCTTATAGAAAGTTTTTAATTTTTTATTACAAGAAAAATGATTTTCGAATTTATAAGAAATTTATCTTACATTTACTAGTATTGATTTTCATTTTTAAAGGACTTCTCTAATTTCTATTCCTTTCTTTTTTTTAATAACAAAAAATTACATATTCTCTTAGCTTAGAAATATTTTCTGTCAATTTAATTGATATGCTTTCGATTACAGAAATTGAGCAAAATTGAGTTTTCAAAAGCCTTTTTAATCATACACTGAAAATATGTTGTGCACAAAATCAATGAAAAAAATTTATTAAATTAAATAAAGAGCCAGACCCAGACTATTATAAATCGAGTTTAGAAATTTAAACCAAATCAAAATTGATGTCTGTTTTTATTTTTATTTAAAAATGAACTTAAAAAAAATCACCGTTCAATAAAGTTTGAATTTTAAGAAATTTCTGTTCACCGTAATTCAAAAGTAAAAGTATTCGTCATTAAATCGAATAATGTACGAGGGTTATTCACCAAGTACTTAGCCTCACCGCCCGATGGAACTGCTGTCACAAAAGAAATTTACCATCGTGCAGTACATTCTTTTAGGAGCCTACTGTCAAAGTTTCAGTCGATTCCCTTTATTAGTTTTGTTTTGAGAGCCTTTGAAAGCGAGCGTGTCGGTCGGTTGCACAAAAATGGAAAAAGAACAATATCGTTCGGTGATTAGATTCTTGTTTTTGGAAGGGAAAACGCGCAGCGAAATCAAAGATCGCTTGGATGCTGTGTATGGTGACTCTTCTCACAGATGCTGTGTATGGTGACGAGTTTGTTCGTGGCCGCACGTCGGTTTTTGATGAGCAACGCCCAGGTGCCCCGAAAACGGCTGCTACGGAGGAAAACGTTAAAAAAGTCCACGATCTCGTGTTGGCAGACCGTCGATTGAAGGTTCACGAGTATCATATTCTACACGAAGAACTGGGCATGAGAAAGCTGTCGGCAGGTTGGGTGCCGCGTTTGCTCACACCGGAAAACAAGCGCAACCGTGAGACCACATCGGCGACGTGTTTGGCGCTGTTTCAGCGCAATCCAGCGGAGTTCTTGCGTCATTTCGTGACCCTCGACAAAACATGGATTCACTGGTACACAACAGAGACCAAGGAACAGTCGAAACAGTGGACTTCACCCGGCGAACGTGCTCCGAAGAAGGCGAAGACTGTTCGATCGGCCGGAAAGGTGATGGCCACCGTTTTCTGGGATTAACAAGGTGTGATCCACATCGATTACCTCGAGAAGGGTAAAATAATCACGGGGCGCTACTATGCTGACTTATTGGGCCGATTTGACGTCGAATTGAAGAAACAGTGGCCCCGCTTTGCGAACACAAAAGGGCTGTTCCACCACGACAACGCGCCGGCTCACACCTCCGCCGTCGCCATTGCCAAATTGGTCGAATTGCGCTACGAATTGCTGCCCCATCCACCGTACTTTCCAGATTTGACCCCCTGTGACTACTTTTTGTTTCCATATCTAAAAAAATCACTCGCCGGGAATAGATTTGGGTCGAATGAGAAGGTCATCGTCGCCACGGAGGCCTTTTTTGCTTCCCTCGAGAAAATGTATTTTTTGGACGGGTTAAAAAAGTTAGAGCATCGCTGGGCCAAGTGTATCGAGCTTGAAGGAGATTATGTGGAAAAATAAATTGCCACCTTTCCAAAATTTTCGTTTTTCTTTTGTAGACTAAGTACTTGTTGAGTGACCCTCAACAACTACTTAGCCTACAAAAGAAAAACGAAAAATGACCCTCAACAAGTACTTAGCTCGTATCTTTGGTTTCTTAAAAGATTAATTGTCTGGTTTCATAAGAGATTAAGGTTTTTTTATGTAAATAACTTTTGTATAAAAATTATCGATGAGATTTTTTTGGGATTAAAACAAGTGTAGACAAAAATATAAACACATTTTTACAAATAAATTTTTAAAAAAATATTATTCGGTAATAAACGACGATAAAGTGAACAACTCTAAAATTGTTCCATATTTTACCAAACAATTTAACATAAAGTAAAATACTAATTTATGTTAATCAATATATAAATTTATTATTTTATTCAGATAATGGGAGAACTAAAGAGTTCAGGCGAGATATGGGAAGACTTAACAAGAGGCAGGAAGATGCCAGAAAGATAAAGATCCGACGAAAAAGATGAAGAATTAACAAGAGAAACTGGAAAGCAAGAAAAACTGAAGAAGGTAAACTGAAGCAGACAAACTGCTGTAAAATTACTGAAAAACGGCTAAAAAAATTTCTAAAACCTACTGGACAGTTAGGGATAAACTGTTGGAAAACTGTTCGAAAGCTAGTAGAAAACTGCCTAAATTCTGCTGGAAAACTGGTTGAATACTGCTACGAAATTGCTGGAAAACTGATGAAAAACTGCTAGAAAAATTCTAAACCATTGGTAAACCACTGAAAAAGTGTTCGAAAACACCCAACAAACTACTAGAAAACTGCTAAAAAACTACTGGAAAAATGCTAGAAACATTCTGAAAACTACTGTGAACTCCGAAGGACTCCAAAAAACTACTAAAAGGCTGCTAATGAACTGCTATAAAACTGCTACACAATTACTGGAAAACGGCTAGAAAAATTGTAAACTGTTTGAAAACTACTAAAAATCTGTCGTGAAACTGCGAGAAAACTGCTGAAAAACTGATAAAAAAATTGCTTGAAAACTGCTAGAAATATTCTGAAAAGTACTGCAAACTCTAAGGAACTCCAAAAAACTACTAAAAGGCTGCTAAGAAACTGCTTTAAAACTGCTACAAAATTACTGGAAAACTGATAGAAAACTGGTGGAAAAACTTTAAATTATTGGGAAACCGCTCAAAATCTTTTGGGAAACTGCTAGAAAACTGCAAACAAATTACTAAGAGAATGCTAGAAATATTGTAAAAATAATTTATAGGAAAACTGTAAAGAACTCCAAAAAACTACCAAAATGCTGCTGAAAAACGGTTTGAAAGCTGCTACAAAATTACTGTAAAACTACTAGAAAAATTCTAAGCTATTGGGAAATCGCTGAAAAAACTTTGGAAAACTACTGAAAAATTACTCGAAAACTGCTGTAAAACGATTGAAAACCGGTTAAAAATTGCTGAAAACTTTTGGGAAACTGCTAAAAAATTGCAAGGAAACTACTAGGAAACAACTCAAAAACTGCTGCAAAGCTTCTAAAAAATTATTTTAAATGTGCGGAAAAATTGCTAGAAAAATTACAAAAACTACTGTAAAATGACTAAAAAACGGTCAAAAAGAAATTAATAGAAAAATATAAATTAGAAAAAACTGGGAAACAGAAATATAATGATAAAATCTCACGAGGTCAATGGAAAGAGGTAAACGATAAACAGACGCAGAAACAAATCAAAATTATACGATTAGAAATAAGAAGAAGATCTTAAGGTAAGCAAAAATATAATGTTATCGTCAAATGCATTGCTTCCTCTAATGGTAAAATAAAATTGTCTAGCACAATTGCTAGATACAATATATCCCAGGCAGTTGATTGTGTTTAACATTCTGGGCTATGTTCAAATAGAACGTAACTTCAAAACTTATAAAATTTAAGAATATTCAGATATTGCTCCTATTTAATCTGGCATCCCTCAGGATAGCATTCATAGTCCTATACTCTACGAGTAACATTCTAATGACCTTTGAGAACAGCATATAAATAGTTAATATTGAATCTAAAGTAAATTTAAATTTTCGTATTCATATAACAGCATCCATTAATATCAGTCAATATCGGTATCAGCGAAAAAGAAAAGTTATTTTATTCATTTCAAAGATCTTTTCCGATAGGGTAAAAAAAAATCCCATTGACAGTCCAATTTCCAATGAAATTGTCATCGATTTGACAATCTAATTTCCAGAGAAGTTTTCGATTTGTTTGACTCTTCCTTATTTTTTTCACAAATAAAAATTCTCTGGCTACAATATACACAAGAATTTATAACCATTTTAGTCGAATTCCAATTTTGTAACATTTCATTATCGATAAAGGTATATTTTCGAATCCAATTTAATAAAAGTTCATACCTAATACGTAAACGATTATTAATGGTACACGAATATTCAAACATTTTGCATATAACAACTAAGAAGAACATCGAAGGACTATAAATTCTTACTCTTTATGTTTGCTGGTAAACTTTAGAAAATTATTATTATTAATGGAAAGGAAAATATCATTATGATAAAGGTAAAATATTGTTTTGATATTTCGTAAGATTTTGCGTATAAGTTGTCGTTTTAAAAATCGATGGTTGCCTTTAAAGATGATAAAAATGTAGAATGTTGTACAATAAAACGCTTCTAAAGATAACATATTCAACCATGAAATAATAACCGAATTTTCATTAAGGACAAATTTTAATTTATATTTTTAAAAAAGGATAGCTAGATTAAAAGTAATGTGAGCTCAAATTTGAACAGAAGAAGGACCTCAAAATTGAGTTATGCCACAATCTACGCAAAAGAATTCTCGAAGAAGCTCTGCGTTAAGTTAACTAGTCTGTGAATCACACGTGACTTTCTCAACGGAGTCTTTCTTTATTGAAACTGGTAGGAAATTTTACCTCTATAACTTTACCATAATTGGCTTCCTCAAGCATCGCTCCACGGCAGATACAGCTAGGCAAACAACGATCCATCTAGCTAAATGAATTATTTGGCCGATGGATTTGAGGATTCCAAACTCTCCTTTACGGGATCAGCTGTTCGATAACCACAAAAGATCTTTTGCTGCCATAAATCTGTTTAGCAATTTTCCATTTAAAAGAATTTATTTCTAGGGAGCACTGTTAAAAATGCCTAGTCGATAATACGAGTAATAAATTCTTTTTTGTTGGTAGTCTCTCACTTGTCGATGTTTTAACGAGATCGTTAAGCACATAACAACGGCGATTTTTAGGAAGGTTCTCAGACCCCTATCGTCCAGGATAATGAGTGGGCCAATAAATTGATGAGGGAGACTCTTCACACTCCTTTGTTAATACAAAATTCCCAATTAGTTTTGCCCATTCACAAAAAACTCCACCTAACATCTTCGATGATGGAAGGTTTTTTTCTGAATATTAGCCTAACATCAGCAAGTCAGTCTACTCCGAAATCGTAGGTAATAAACTTCTCAGAATTCGTCCTCATCTCTCATGTCCTTCCTTGGTATTCAATTTACCACCTCTCATGTCCTAAACTAATTCCAACTTATCCAGAATTACTTGACTGAGTAGGGTTCCTCACATTGTGAAGATAATTGACCCAAAATGTCCTCTTCATAACCGCAGAACCCTGCATAGTTGAACTATTTCCGATTGATAGAAGAAACCTTCCATCAACTATCGACCAATTTCTCGTGCTCTCTCGCTCTTCCTTCAAGGATCTTACATACAAATTTATCCACACATTTTGAATTCATCCTTTTTTATTAGTGATTTTAGATTTTAGTATAAGTCTTCTCCTTTTAACTTTTAATATCCTAATTTGACCAAATGTGGGCATGAACAAAAAAAAGTGTTCATTAAGTGGATATCTAATTTCTGCTTCGGTAAAGTAATATTAAGTAAAATATACTTAAAACTAAAACTTTAATAAACAAAATATTTTATTATATTTTCTAAATTATATTATTTTATATAAAATTAATAATTTTTATATGACTAAACTCTTTGGCAAAACTAAGATTCTTTTGAGGTAGTTTTTACTGGTTTTTTTTGTAGATTTCAGGCTCTAATTCAATTAATTGATGAATATTAGTTTTTAAATGCTCTAATATTTAAAAGTTATCTGCGTAAATACCATTTTTCTATAAATTGAAGGCCCTATTGACATCACCCAATCTAAAAAATTTACGTCCAAGGAATTTTGTGCACAATGAATTCAAATGTATTGCGTTGTGCATCTTATCAAAACGACATGTAGTTTAGATTAAAATATTTAATTTCATGGCAAAAAGAATTAGGTTATCATACAACAACCGTCTTTTATTGATTATTCTCAAAGAATTATGGACCAATGACAACTTCAGACCAAAATGCACAATTGCTTCTACGTAGTTATTTGTGGATTATTAGAGTTCCATTAATGGAAGTATCAGTGAGCGGGAAATTTAGCCTCATCGCTAAATACCATTTCTCCTCTTTGAGCGCGAACTGTGGTTATGGCAAAACTATAAATATAACATAAAAAATAGTAACAAGTTTAGTGTATTTTTTTATAATTTAACAATTCTTAATAAATAAATGGCAAAATATAAACTAAGTAAATATTATCTTAACTAATACATATACTTCAGTTTTCTTAAATAACAGGGCCATTATTTTCAAAATTACATAATGGATACTTTCTAGAAACTTTAATAATATTGCTGAAGTTTAAGTAAAAATATATATTATCAAAAATTAGGTGGCAATTAAACACAAGCGTATATTCTTAAAAAGTTAATTATTTTCGCCTTTATGAAATCAAATTAAAAAAAAAAGTTTATTATTAGAAGAGAAAATAAAAATGACAAAAAATTTTAAATAAAAATGTAAAAAAAATATTAACGCAAACAAAATAATTTTCAAATGGTTGATAAATAATGCTATCGAAGAATTTGTACATTATTTTTGGTCAAAAGGTTATCGAATATCAGTAAATGAGTTTCTGTGTCTCCGAAGAAATAACCTAACCGATTAAGAAATAATTCACTTCAGAAACGGTAAAGAAATTTTGTTCAAAAAGATTTCCTTATAAAATAGTTTTGTTTAAAATTGATTTTCTGCGAGTTGAAGTAAATTATTATGGAACGAATATTGGAGAATTTTTGTTCATCAACAATTTGTGGGACTACTTAGACTGTTGCAAGTACAAGCCAAAAGCCGAGGAGGCATTTTCGAAACTTTGCCATAATAATATGGCTACATATAGACTAGTCTTTGTCAAAGCGGACTATACGTTTTCGAGCGTCGGACAGTATAATCTAAACATGACCATTTGTACTTTTGGCAGAAACATCTTCCAATAGAGAAATAAGAAGAAACATCTCAAAATAACATAATAATCACTTTTCTGTTTTTGTACTTTGTAGGGTTTTCCAAAAATCATTATCCTTTATCATTATCCCTACCCCTACCCCTCCATTCAGGTTTAAATACAAAATGAAATTGGACTTTGTGAGGGCAGTGCCAAAAGTTTTCCGTTCATAAAGATTATAATATGTACGCTGCCGGAATAAAACTTTTTTCATTTAACATCTAATAGCCCCTTCATTGCCAAATCCCCAAATAATTACCATATAATAAATGCATCTAATCAGAACACTTGTTAAACAATTTTATTTTTATTTGAGTTTGTTTCTTGTTCAATTATTACGGGTACAAGAAGCTATTATCAGCTTCCCAACAAAAATACAAACACTCGTCGTCTTCGTACGTATTTTATTGTCACTCGAGTGACTATTACATCACACATAAGATATTGTGGTTATTTTTTTTTTTTGGACAAATAAATTGATCTTATTGAGATCTTAATCAAAATGATGAAATAATATATAAACAAACAACATTGAAAAAATTGCAATAATCGGACCGGTTCTACACAGGTGATTTAGTAGCTGCTATACAGGTATTAATTTATATGCGCCAAAAACCTGTTACGCAATTAAAAAATAAAATAACAATTCACCACCTGTTATTGTGAATATGTTTAAATTTTTATTTTTGATAATTTCATAATCAAGTGCACGTAAATGAGGAGATTTATCCGAATTATTAAAGGCTACAAGTTCACGGTAATTGTGACGAAATTTCATTGTCAACATTTATCAATGCAAAAGAATCTACTCATACGATAATATTAAATATATTTCATTCTAAAGATAATTGATGGTAAAATAAGAAAACAGATTCTCTCTGATTAATGACAAATTTTCGTATAAAATTAATAAAATTAAAAACTTTTTCATGTTTTTTTTTTTACTTTTCTGGTTAAAAATATATTTTTATTCAATTTTAAATTTTATAATTTATAAGTTTTGAATCGTAAAAATTTTTGTTTGTTAACTGTTTACCAAATTTTACATTTTTTAATTGGATTCATTTGTGTACCTTCAGCGCACTGATATTCTCTAGCAAAATCATATGAATTTGATAGTGTACCGATAACACGATATTTTTTTGGTATATGCCGATCATTAATGATAGTGTTAAGTATGGCTTCCGGTCGGATTGTTTCACACCAAAATTGTGTATAGCTAACAAAGAACAATTGTTCCCTAGTTAATTTTAATGGCGGTAGAGTTTCGTTGTCGGTTAGTTCATTTGAGAGATTTTTGAAGGCACGGAATGATGTGCGGAGGCCTTCAAAATCGGCGATATTTTCAGTAACAGTTGTAGTTCCATTGAGTTGGTGTCCTTCCATTGAATAACCACTGTATTGATCCTCGAAGCATTTTGCATGTTCTTTAAACGCTTCAGTCATTTCTGATGGATACCATTTACCCAGTTTACCATCTTTATCGAAATGTTGGCCTCCTTGATCGTAGGCGTGTGTGATCTCATGAGCCAGTACAGAACCCATTGGTGCATACCTCAAGAAGCTTGGAAAATGTCTATTGTAGATTGGAAATTGTAAAATTGCAGCTGGAAATTGTAATGCGTTATTAGAAAGTACATAGATCGCATTTACTGTAGTCGCACTCAAATCCCACTTTCTATTGTCGTATATTTGATCTCGTTTTTCTAGATCGATTCTCATTTGATTTGACCATAAACTCAGAATATTATCAAAGTATGTATCCGAGTTAACTTCAACTTCGGTGAATTCATCTTTTAATCCTTCTTCAGCTAACAAATAGTCTGAATAGCCAATCTGATATTTCATATAGTCGGATTTCTCAAATATTTTCATTCTAAACTCATCGGTCACCCAGTCACTATCATTTATTATCTCACGGAATGACTGCTGTAACTGTGCAACTATATCCATAACGTCCTTTTTGCTCTTCTTATCGAAGAATTTTTCCAAAAACAGTCTCGACAAATTATCATCAAAGTAATTTTTAATATCACTGAGGCAAACTTTCCAACGATCTGGCCTCTTTTCCGAACCTTCGACTACCTTCTGGAAATCATTGAAAATTTTATCAAATTTCTGATCGAGATTATTAATAAAGAATATTGCAAATTTCAAAAACATAAAATTTGCTAAAGAACGTCGACGGCTGGTATCGCGTACAATATTGCATAGACCATCAAAATATCTCTTGGATTTCACTATTACTTTAGATGTTTCATTAATAGGCGTAGGAAGTGCCAAGTTTAGAAAACGTTCCCAATCAATATCGGAACAAATGCCATAAAGTTCAGCAACAGTGAACCGATTAAAAGTTCCAACATGATCACTACTCTCATGAAGATCCAATTTTAATTTCTCCAGTTCTATTTCTAATTCGATAACGTCCTTTACGGTTTTGTCAGCAACTGATTCGTCTACGCCGAGTAGTATCATCACATCTTTAGCAAATTGTTCGTAGGCCAGCAATTGTTTAGAGTCCCGATCACCAATGTAGAATGTTCTCGGCATCGAATTTACGGATCCACTGCCAAGGTATAGTGAGTCGAATTCTGGCAATTTCTCGTCCTGATACACAGTATATTCTATAAACGGTTGTGCACTGACATTTCCCATTTTAACCATAACATAAATCCAGTCGAATTCCTCCTCAGACCATGTCGAATCTAATGCAGGCCACTTTCCAATGTTTTTGATTGCATTAAGCAATGGAGCCGACCCCAGATTCTCTATACTCTCTGTATCCATACACGAGTCATAGAACACCTTCAGTTTTGTTACTGGAGACAACTCCTCCGAATCGACCGGTATCTCATCAATTAAATCTTTGAAATTATGTTCAATACTGTTTTCCATATTCTGAATTATACCAAATGATGATTTATCTGCTGGTATATCGAAAATTTTCTCAAAGTTTCCACACGCAAACTGAAAGAAGTCTTCACACGGATCTGCCGTCCTGTCCATATATTGTTCCAACAGATCAAATCGCTTATGTACAATATTTTCATGTTGAATTGTTCGTACCTTTCGTGACAAAGTACTTGGAGCACATAGCACACCGATAGCCACAACACCCAAAACAATGATAAGTACAATAACGATAGTCCGTTTTGCGTTTAACATCTTCAACGCAATTTTCAGCACTAATATCCGCTTCTTGTTTAAAGTTTAAAAAAAAAACAATTCCGTTAACGGAGAAAAAGATGAATAATTTTTTAGGATGATAACCGTTAACTTGAGTCTTATAAGATCGCCACCGTCTAATACCAAATCCATCAACGTACTGATCATAAGTTGAAACTTCACGAAATCTTATCGCCCACTTGTGCACTTTGCTATCGTCAACACATCATTATTCACAAGCTTTAGTCGACCTTAAACATTTAATATTTTCGACTGTACATATTTCCATTAAAGTCAAAAGCCGGTTTCTTATTTTTACAAGCAATTTCGGATTTTTTTATAAAATAGTTGGCCTAGCAATAAATGTACTATCAATTTTTATATGTCATGTTTCGTTTTTGATTATAATTTTAAGATCGTTATTGGTCAAATTGTCGTGTCTAAGCTACAGTTCAGGTTCAGAAATTGCAAAATTTTACTATCTCAGAGCGTAAAGTTATTATTTTATGCCTCACAGAATTACAAAAGAAAAACAGAAATTTTTAAACGAACATTAATAAAGAATGTTTATTTCGTTTTTTCAATAAATACGCAACTGCATTTTTGCAATATTATGTCATGAATTCGTAATCATATGCAAAAATACAACAACTCTCAGTCATTGTAGCACAAGTATAAGTATTGTGCAAGAAGAAACCAATTGCGTAATCGATGCCATTCATGTATATTATTCTAAAAAATTAAAAATTGTTAATCGGTAAAATGTTTGATTAAAAATTAAATGGACAAAAAAAAATCACAAATAATTCAATAGTTAGTTAGTTTGATAAGATAGGCCCTGATTGTTGCACAAGTGTATGTGAAGAGATGAGTGAGACCGCTTACCGCAGAAATTGACGGAAGATTGAATATTTGCCTGCTTCATGTATGGGGCATGAAAGATGGTTAAGAGGAAGTAGAGGAAGAAGATGAAGAAGAAAAAATTATGGCGTTGAAGTTTTGCATAGTTTATGCTAATGTGAGTGAAGTCGTACCTGAAGAAGATGAAAAAGATAAAGAAAATGAAGAAGATGAATAAGTTGAAGATGAAGAGAATAAGTAGAAGAAGTTGAAAAATATGAAAAAGATCAAGAGAATGAAGACGATGAAGAAGATGAAGAAGCTGAAGAAGCTGAAGAAGATGAAGAAAATGAAGAAGATGAATAAGTTGAAGATGAAGAGAATAAGTTGAAGAATTTGAAAAATATGAAGAAGATCAAAAGAATGAAGAAGATGAGAAAGATGAAGAAACTGAAGAAGATGAAGAAGATGAAGGAAATGAAGAATATGAAGAAAACGAAGAAAATGGAGAAGATGCAGAAATAAGTAGAAATTATGACATTGAATCTTTGCATAAGCCTATGCTAATGTGAGAGAAGTCGTACCTGAAGAATATGAAGGAGATAAAGAAGATAAGGAAGATAAAGAAGATAAAGAAGATGAAGAAAATGAAGAAGATGAAGAAGGTGAAGAAGGTGAAGTTAATGAAGAAGGAAAGTGCATGTCATTGCAATTTTGTATAACTTATGCTAATGAAAGTGAGGTCGAACCTGGAGAAAATGTAAGAGATATAGAAAATGAGGAAGATAAATAAGATCAAGACAATGAAGAAGATGAATAAATTGAAGAAGATAAAGAAGATAAAGAATATTAAGAAGATAAAGAAGATAAAGAAGATAAAGAAGAAAAAGAAGGCGAAGAAGAAAAAGAAGACGAAGAAAATGAAGAGAATGAATAAGTTGCAGAAGATAAAGCAAATGAAGAAGTTGAAGAAGATGAAGAAGATAAAGCAGATGAAGAAATAAGAAGAAATTATAACATTGAAGCTTCGCTGGCTTATGCTAATGTGAGTGAAGTCGTCCCTGAAGAAGACGAGAATAAGTGAAAAAAGAAGAAAAGATGAAACCTGAGAGAATATTCTATGCATGAAGTGAGTTGTTGATTGAAATACGTGCAATAATCTGGATCTAACCAGCTTAGCTGGCGAAATCCATTAGAGACAGCTTCAATCCCTAAGATCATGGTACTATGCCTAACGACACTTTTGCCACGTAAATTAACAGTACTTACTGTTACTATAACGTTCCACAAGGAGGCTTTTTTGGAGGAACGCCTTTTTATAATGACGCCCCCCCCCCCCCCTCTATATCTATGTTAATCGCTCCCTAAGAACCACTTTGAAAGATTTGCTTAAGTTTAGCTTTCTCAGCATTGTGTCCGAGAGATAGTTAGCTTCCTGGAATTATTTATTGTCAAAACACACCAGAATTGGCTTCCTGGAATATGTTTAAGCACGTTATCCGGTTTAAAGCTTTTGGACTACCCTAACCTGAGAGCCTCTTTATCCGCTTCCGTTTTAATATATAAATGCAAAGGTAGCAGATCTTAGGTCACCTGTAACACTCAAGTATGACACTCTTTGAACTTTGAGATTAAAGTGAAACTTGCATCATTTAAAAGGCAACAACTTTAATTTAGGTTCCTTTTTATACCATAAATAATGATTTAAAAAAAAAATATTACACAAAATAAAAATTCTTTTTGGAAAAAACTAAAATTTTATCTGATAAGTTTCTGATAAAAAAAAATTTCACTTCAAAGTTTTTACAAGACAATCGCAGTTTTCTGAATAACTTTGCAATAAAATAACTTATATTTTCCAATCAAATATTTATTGAAATGTTTATTATACACCAAAAATACTTCTCATAAGTTGTATGTATTTTTTTTTTGCCTGCATTTTATTTAGATCGTGCTCATAGAAATAAATTTTTAATAATAGTCGTTTGCTTTTCCACCTAAATAATAATTGGAAAAAAACTTTCTATTATAGTTTTCTGTTCTAACGATCTATCTAGTTCAACCAAAATTCAATTTTATAAAAATATTAAAGAGCCACTCAAATTTTATCTCCAACTCCAGATGCCATATTCACAAACAACGGGGGATTTTGTCATCAAATTGAATATAGAATATGAAAAAAGTATAGAAATTATTGACTTATACTCATAGGTATAGGTGCAATCGTATGTGCAGAGTCAAATGCATATTTATTGTAAAAATTCATTCACTGTAGTCCTTATTGTATTGATGGCCCACTTTATAAAATGACATTGAACACACCAAATGGAACATCAACTGAACTTTTTGCAAAAACTACCATCTCAGCTACTCGTATTATAGTGAACATCTTGCAACTGAAGTTCGGAATACTTCAGATGCAATTATTTTCTGGAATTTTGCCAAATAGGACAAAACCGTACATTTGAACAAATTATGTTCATGGATTATATTATATAAAAGTATACTATGAAAAGAGTAAATACAATAATTTTCATGGCGTTCAAATTAATTTGGAAACTTTTCATTTTAATTTGAAAAGCAAATCTATTATTTTAACAATCGTCTGGATCTTATAGAAGAAAACATTTTCATAATTATGCCCATTTTTCAACAACAAAAAAAAAAAAAAACTAATTGTTAGTATTTAGTAAATTCAAGCTAAGAAAATAATTGTATTCCCTTCAAATGCACGTGCAATCCAGACAGCAGTACTATAAATTATCCCAGACACCATAAATCGCTTCAATATTTCTTATAAATATTCTTACGGACAAATGATGATAATTTCTGAAGAATTTAAGATTTTAAACAATCACCGAGAATTATAGAACATTTTAAATTTTTTCAAGATTTTCAGTTTAATAAAAAATTATATTGAAGAAAAAATCCAAAAAGTTGAATTGATATAAAAAATTACGAAAATTCTCTTTCCAATTTGATTTAGCAAATATTTCTACACAATTACTGCATATGCACGTAAGCCAAAGATCCTTTTAAGAGAGAACAAAATCTGAAAAGAATATTTATAATCATAAGAAATGGATTCAAGCATTAATCAGTACAGAGCATCCCAATATAGACAGTAAATGGACATAAACACCCTAGTACACTCTACACGTATGATTCAGGTATGGACGAGTATGACGCCATTCAGAATCAATTCTAAACAAATTTACCACCTTCCACATAGTTTGTACAAATAATTACCAGCATAGCCTTTTTACGAAAATGTCGTTCAATTTTGAAATTCTATCCAAACTCTTGGATTTAGTCTACAAAGTAAACATATTCACAGAAATTTGTTGATTTTTCGTTCATTTCATTTTTATAGCCATGAAGGAAATCTGTGAAGATGCAGTAAGGACTTTTGAATAATATTTACAAAAGGATTTTTCAATTACGTATGCATTTGGTGTAAGTACACATAAGTGATTTTGTACAAACAAGTTTGAATATTTTGAGTACTATAAGTAAATTTTTCCCACAAGTTGTTTTTATTTTAAATAATTTTTCCTATCATAATAATAAATTTAATTCAAAATTTTTTTTCACTTCTTCCGAAGTTAAACCCATAATACCATATTTTCAACAAATAGATATCCAGGATATAATCTGATAACTTCGAAAATACTTAAGCAATCATCCGAAAAAGCCCTCCTTAATAGTATTCTTGGCACATCACTTTTTCTTTCACTTTGAAAGTTTTCATTCATCAAATTAATACCAAAACCCAACAAACCGAAAAACCTTTCCACCTCATATAGACCTATAAGCCAGCGTACCCATTTTATCAAAAATCCTAGAAAACAAAATGAATACTGCCTAAGTTGCCATTTCGCACGCTTTCGACCATGTATGGCATGGCGGATTGCTTTGGAAGTTGCAGCGAGTCCTATCCTCTAGTTATTTACACATCCTAAAATCCTATCTCTCAAACCGATATTTTTAGGTAGCTGAAAATATTGAGTATTCGGACATTTACCGTATCTTTGCTGGTGTTGCTCAGGGAAAACTTCTAGATCCAATCCTTTCAAATATTTATGCCCATGATATTTCTTGTCAGAGTAATATGCTTACCACATCATATGCTGATGACACGGCTATACTTACACATTATAAACACCCTTCTACAGTCAATAATATCCTACAGAACCACATCCGCTCCTTAGAAGCCTGGTTCAAAAGGTGGAGTGTAAGGGCGAGTAAGCAAAAAGCTACGTAATATCAGGTATATAAGCTTAAATCCGCTGTTTGGTCATAGATTGCGTGAGTGAGCGTATTAAGCTACCATGGGCACGCCATACTTTTTTTTATAAGTTTCACATCTGTCAACATTAATCAGCTTACATTGTCAGAAATTTCGTACAACAACATACATTTTTCCTTTGGTAATCATGTCTAGTTTTTTGCCAGAAAAAGAGCATATGCGGGAAGCTCTGCATTTCTACTTCAATTTGAAGAACTCGGTTTCCGAATCGTTCTGAATGCTTTTGGAAGCCTAAAGTGACAGTGCTTTATCGGAAACAACGTGCCGAGATTGGTTATGTCGGTTCAAAGACGGGAATTTTGACTTTTGGGACAAGAAGCGTGAAATTCGGCCTAGGAAGGTTGAGGACCATCAATTGCAGGCTCTTCTGGACGAAGACAACACCCAATTGCAAAAAATGCTCGCAGAGCAATTGGGTGTTACTCAACCAGCCATTTCCATGCGTCTGCATTCCATGGGGAAGATTGAAAAGATCGGAAAATAGGTGCAGCAAGAATTGAACGACAGGCAGATGGAGCGACGCCAAAACACATGCGAAATCTTGCTCGCCAGACAAAAAAGAAAGTCGTTCCTGCATCGGATTATGATAGGCTATGAAAAGTGAATATATTTCGAGAATCCTAAACGGAAGAAATCGTGGGTTGGTTCCGGCCAACCATCAACATCTTCCCCAAGACCAAATCGCTTCGGTCGTAAGACGATGCTTTGCGTTTGGTGGGTTCAGCAGGGTATTGTCTACTATGAGATGTTGAAATCTGATGAAACTGTCAGTGCCCACCGCTACCACCAACAACTGATCGAATTGCACCGTGCTCTGAGTGAAAAAAGGACGGATTATCAACAAAGGCATGACCTCCACGATAACGCACCATCGCACACGTCAAAAATGGTCCGAAACTACTTGGAGACACTCAACTGGAAGGTGCTACCCCACCCCATTTATTCACCAGACCTGGCCCCTTCCGACTAGAAATACTGTACTTTTATTAATCATATTTATTTCTATCAGAAATTTGTAGCCGACTGGATCTTTTTAAAAATAAATTATTTATAATTAAAACTAAAGAGAAAAAAATATATGTAACAATTATGAATTTTGAGTAGATTTTTACTTTCAATCACCAATAACAAGCCCCCCCCCCCCCGCCATTCTTTAAGACACCCCAGATCGTCTCGTCAACCATGATATGAGCCTACTAAGATAATCCATCAAATATAATATGGGCACTTTTAACAACAGAACAGGTCAACGAAGTGACAAGGATGGTTTTCGGGGTGGCAATAAACGCTCCTCCTTTGGAAGGAGCAATAAACGCCAAAACTCCTTCAAGAATTTCTCTCTTTCTTCAATTCCTGCCATGTTTTTTTTAAAGAAAATCCAATTAAAATTGAAATATAAAAAAAAAAATTGTTTCTCCTCCATTTTGCAATTTTTTTTGGATGCTCCCTTTTCTCCACCGTATTTTTCGCAAATTTTGTTGAACTTCCCATTCTCCAGCATACCTTTTCCTTCCTCGAAAAGTTTACACCTTTGCTGTCTCCAGTTTAATTATACATAACGGCATGAATTTTTTTGTTATTTTTGGATGCAAAGGCAATAGTAGCATGATAAAAAACTCTCCATCCAATGCCGTAAAGCTAGACTTTTTTTACACCACCATCAAATCTCCTAACTCTTTGAAAGTTAGGGACAACAGAACATAACACCACACACATCTTTGATGACTCGCGAAATATTAAGAGAGCGCAACATATTTTGCAACATTTTCTATAATAATAGAGAATATTTGGTTTATATAAATTGATTTTAACGCTCGAATTTAATCTTACTCAAAAAGACCACGAACTTTTTCGACTAATCAATATAATATATTTATTCACATATTCATAATAAAAATTAAACTTTTCCTCTTATAAAAATAGATAAAATATAAAATTTATTATGTGAATAATTTTATAGTAAACAAAAAATTATCGTCAAGTAGAAAATTGTATAAATTAACTAAAATTCACAAATAGGAAAAGTCAACTTTCATTAATATATGTACAAGTTGATTGGAAAAAATTCTATGCATATATGAAAAATGAAAGGGTTAAAATGGAATATAATTTTCCGCTTGTTGTCATAATATTGATGTTAATCAAAATTTTATATGAAAAATTTAATATTTACAAAATAGTAAATGGAAAAGTTTCTGATTTACAAATAAAATACGAAATCATATACCAAAAGGATAGTAGAATAAGGTATAACAAAAACGTATGAAAATCGAATAAGTTCGAAACGTATGGGAACACTTAGAAAAAGGGGAGAAACTTTTTATCGAGAAATATGGAAATTAACTTAGAAAGGATGAAAAAGTTACAGAATAGATTTTATCTAGTAACGTGAAGATACGTTCAAGCTATTATTGTATACGTGCAGTCAGGTACTATTATATTGTATAATAGTATCTGTATCGAAGGTAGAGAATCAATCTACAAAAGGACTACATCATTTCGAACTTTCACAGCAGCAAATAAATATACTTCGGTATACACAATATTAACTAAGTGTACGTGTACGGAAAACTCTTAAAATGAAATTATTTTTACGAAGGAATATTTCCACAGCTCCTTTTCATATCTTTTCTTATTATTTCACTGCTGTTTCCTTATTATAGAGTTTATTCATACAAAGTAAGAATGCATAAAATAATGGTATTACTTTTTAGTAGAAAAGATATTTCTCTTTCTAGAATTTAAACGTATCAGAAATTGTATTAAACGATGGCTGAAACCCTCGTAAATATTGTACGTGCAAATACTATATACTATTTTGAAAATGACTAAGTTCTCACCATTTGAAAATATTTTTCATATGACTTCAATCATTTGTAAGTTAATATCTGAAATTGGAAAAAATGCGTAGAAATTTCACAAAAATAAATATCGTTCGTTTTTTTTTTTTTTTTGGTATAGTAGAACTTTTGATAGAGTTATCCTTCAAAGCAGCTGTTATCTTTCTAAGTTTATGGATGATTTTTACACAATATAATATGCCATTTTATTTTTGATAGATCCATGCTTGCGCAACATTTCAATTATTTTATAAGAAAAATCCACACAAAATTTTTTTACACACAATCACAACGAAAATAAAACTCCACATTCGTTTTGATTGTGTATTTTCTAAATTGGCTAATAGTGAAATGCCGTTACTTCAATTTTTATCCTGTAGGCGGCAGATTGGTCGCAATATGTTTTTTTTTTCGTCGGTAGGGGAGATTTTTCTAGAGACAGTAAAATCCACTTTTCTGTAGACTGGCATCAAGCCTATTATCCTGTTTCGGCTGGAGGCTGCCCTTTTCTTATTTGCTCCTCTTAACGAAACTTTATTATTACTCGGGATACGTATTCAGTCGTTCATATCAGACAGTACCGAATCCTCTCGAGACTTATACGTTGCAGCAATAATAGCTTCTGTCCAAAAAGGAGGCTGTATAGAGTATCATAAAACTAATAATTGTGGACAGAAACTTTTGTCTGCTCTGATTGGGAGTTCCGTGGTTAGGCATGATTCGTAAGATGACTTGCCTTTTCAGCAGCAATTTTCTAATGTTCGTCTGACGTCTATTTGAAAGACAAGGTATCGAAGCGGTAGCTGTTAAATAATACCTATTGTTACACATAATAAAGATTGAGATACATCCAATAAACGCGCTAAACAGACCTTCTTCATCTTCTTTATCTTCATCTATACTATGAATTTCTAAATTTCGGAATGTTCTTACAAGCGGGGCTGGTCACACATTACTTAACTATTAACAACGGAAAATAACTACTGCTGACCCAACAGGGTGCTGCATTCATTCAATCAGCCCGAGCATAAAGAAAGAACTAGCTCTCATAGTTATCCCTGTTTTGGTCATAGTCATTCGCATTAATAACCATCCAATACTACTTGCAAAGCTACTAGAGCAGCACGAATAAGAGACATTAAGAGAATCGGAGATAATTCGTCATCTTCTCTATACCCTTCATTTTCTACACCTCTTTCTTCTTCTTCGTCTTCTTTTTCATAATCTTCTTCTTCTTCTTCATCTTCATTATCTTCTTCACCTTTTTCATCTTTCTCAGCTTCTTCATCTTCTTCTTCCTCTTGTTCTGCTTCTTCTTCTTCATCTTCATCATCTTGTTCACCTTTTTCATCTTTTTTTTTCTTCATCATCTTCTTCTTCTTCATCATCTTCTTCTTCTTCATCTTCATCATCTTCTTCACCTTTTTCAACTTTCTCATCTTCTTTATCTTCTTCTATCTCTTGTTCTTTTTCTTCTCAACCATCTTTCGTGCACCATGCATGAAGTAGGTAAACATTAAATCTTCTGTCAATTCCAATGGTAAGCTGCATCTCGTTACTGCAAGCACATTTGTGCAACTACCTGGTTCTGCCTCTAACCAGATCCATTTATTACAAGTAGGTCCATTTGCTCACAGTCAGTACCCAGTTACAAGCTAGATACCCTAAATGGTGGTAAGTAAGCCTACCTAAACCTCTACTATCATTTGCAGTGATAGCATCCGGGATTCTATCATCCCTCAGCTCTAGTATTAAGACTGTACCCGCGATGTGGATGATATCCACAGCCACCCACTTTTCAGCCAAAGCCTTCTTAGCTCAGCCAGACACGACGGACGAACCACCGTGGGAATCCTGCCCCCCCCCCCCCCCCGTGGTATCAGTCGGTGCAGATTTTAAGAGTTTCTGGTGAGTAATATAAACTCAAAGAGCTACAGGAAGGAAATTTGTAATTTCCTGGTACTGCTATCCCAGCTCAGGCTTTACCTTTTAATTTACTTTTCTTTATTTTTGGGGTCTTCCTTTTATTTTTCCTTTTAACAGACATTTTTTTTAAACCTTCGGAATTCTTTTATTTTTCTTTGATTGATTTTCATTACTACAATTTTCATACCTTCCCTTTTTTGCCAGGATAGTTTTTTTTTATTTTTTTTTTTAATTTATTTTATTAGTTTTTACCATTCTTTCTTCTTTTTTATTCATTCACTCCCATGGATAAATTAACACTTTTCGGATGTCTCCATTATCCCCAATCTTCGCCTAAATTTTCAATTTTTATCCAAATTTTAATACTTTCCAGTCCTTTCCAATACCCAAAAAAAATACACAACTTTTTTTAAAAAAATGCATAATACCAAATTAGTCAAAAATCTATTTTTGCATAAAACTATTTATTAAAAAAATTCAAATCTACTTTTTTATCTCAATCGTATACATAATAGAATCACGTTTTATATTACAAAAAAAAGAAGAAGAAAAGAAAATAAATAAATTAAGTTAAAATAGAATTTTCCAAATTTAAAGTTACAAATTTTCTATTACCTTCAGAATTCGTGACTAGCACATCAAACAGAGAACGCTGCACTTTTGAATTTAGTTCAAACTACTAAACATCGAAGCATATAAAAATGCGGCCGCAATTTCCAAGTTTTCGAAATCAATAAATTTATTAGGAAAATAAAGTTTTTCAAGTCAATTTGTGCGCTTTAAAGGAGGTGAAAAACTATCCTAGAAAAAAAATACTATCGAAAAGATGAGCCTTCGAAAGATTTTCCGTTCAGATAGTGTGCATTAAAGGTTCATAAAATAACGAGTATCCACGAAATTTCATAGCCACAAAAATAGTTTCGATTGAAATTTCGTGCTTCCTTTTATTGATGTGGTTTAAGCTTCTTAAAGCAAAACATTTGTTATAGAGTGAGCTTCATGAATGTGTTTTCAAATTTCCTTTAAGCTTTTGGAATACAAATCCTACTTTGCAAAAGAAGAGTCTATGATATCTGCTACGAAAAAACGATTTGGCATATTTCCACTGATCTACTTTTAAATATTTGTAGTTTTTTTAATGAAAAGATAGAGAAAAGTTTATTTTTATTTAAGTTCACTACCTTCTTTTGTATTAGAAAAAGAGAATTATTATTTCGCTTTATAAACGTAAAAGCTTCAGTTCGACAAAATCTTCCGCAATAAGAACAGAATCCTTTTATATCCTTTTCAAAAAATACCATTTCTATTAAATAAAATAAAAAATTACAAAAGCTATAAATGTTCAGCTATTAAATTGAATATTTACTTTTAAATAAATTTAAAAGCTATAAAACTTATTTTATTTTCCAACTGCCACAATTCGCTTGAATAAATTTAAGTCAAACCACACTTTTAAGCTCTTTGATTATTGGGTGAAATTAGAATTATCAAATGAAAATTAAATAAAGTTTTATGCGCTATAATCGAAGGCTGACTAAATCCTTAAAACTGAAATAGATTAGCGAGAATAATCCTATAACGAAGCCATTTTAAAGGATGCGAGCAGGATTATATGATGCCACAAGTCTGACTCTATAGTGAATATACTAAATCCTTTTCTACGACATTTAGATCCTCTACGAAAGCATATTATATTGTGAAGTTATTTTATAACTATGCAAGTCAGTTTCTTTATTGTATTTATACACAAAGTAGCTACCATTAAGTGTTATTTATTCAAAAACTATTTTTTTTTAACCACACAACATATTTTATTGAACTAAGAGTAGAAAAAAATGGAAAATAAATTGCATTTTACGTTAATATTTATTTATTTTCGATATGACCAGTTTTGGCATTGAATCGGACCATATATGACTGGCTCAAGATCAGTGATACTTTGATGAGAATATTCTGGATCTTTCTAGAATGTTTATGGTCTGCCACCAAATGTTTACAAAGCCAAGACTCCTTTTAAGACCATTTCGCAATAAACGGACACATTTACTTTAACGACTTGATGAAAAAATTTACTTGAGAGCGATCATCGGCAGTCAGTTGCATCACACACTTTCTGATACTATTTTTTCTCTGTTAAATACACCCTTTCGTTTAGCTTTATGACAAATTGCGCTGTTGCAAAATTTTCTAGTAGGAGAAAAGAATATTTTGCAAAGCAACAATTTAGTGCAACCAAAGTGACTCGTTAGCTTTTTATTGTGGAATTTTTTTCAAGGCTTTTGGAAATTTTTAAGCTAAATTGTAAGCTAATGAAAAATGTTTTTAATTTAATGAAACTGACTGTTTTTTGGTGCAAAAATTTTATTTTATTTTTATTTGTTAATAAAAATATTTTGGCAGAGGAGTTGTTTCTACTCTTCTTAACAGTGCTGGAAGACTTTGAAAACAAAACAAAAAGTTACACAGAATTAGGCCGAGGCTCCAAGTAATAGAAGGGTGTGGTGGGAGGTAAACTGAGATAATATTAGCATCTCAAGGACGTTGTCATGGTTGAGCATCCAAAGGTTTGCAACGTCCGATCTGATGCGAAGAACCCATTTTTGAGCCTTTCAAGAATTTCTAACACACTAGTGACCAGCTTTAATGTTTATCGACGGTCTGACCTCATTGAAGCCCCCTTTTGTTTCAGATTTTTATCAGTTTTTGATGCTGAAGGTCTCTCTAAGTGAGATTCGTCTTACACTACTCCTTGGCCCTGCAAAAATGCTTTACGGACAGCTTGTCCTATCTTCCAATGTGTCTCGGTCATCTAAAAATTATGAATACTATCGAAAAATTTACACTCTTGATAAGGAATATTTACCATAACCTTATTGCAACTGTCAGTAAGTCAAACTTGCGTATATATTAAGCTTAACACAAAATTTCGCTTTTATTTTTTTTTGTAATGCATTACAAAAGACAACTTCAGTTATTACGCTCTTAGAGTTAGCGGACTCCATAAAACTTGTACTCTACATCTAGGAGGAACTTAGATATAATGGAAGCAAAGTTTGCACTGTTGCCAGATTACTTATAACTTGAAACCCAGCAATTGGGCCATTTTTGAGCGGACTCTCATAAATAGTTTGACAATTAAACCAATGTGAACTTGGTAACACTTCATATTAAATATCTTTTATATTTTATATATTATCAAATAATATTTGGCAGCAATTTACTCTATCATGAAGGCCTATTTATTAATACTTGGAAAGTTTTTTTTTCAACATTATCGATTGATCCTTTTTTAAGGTAACAAGATTTCTTTCATGTTATTTGTATATTTTCCCTTGAGTAAACCCACTTTTCATGAATACATTTGAATTTCATAAATTTCCTATTGGAATAATATAAATATGAACCGTAAATTGATCCTGTATAGAATTAATAAAAATTGATTTGAATTTTTAGTTCAGTCAAGAATTGAATTAAATTTTAATGAATTTTGTTTAAAGGAAATTCCGTGAAACTTTTATAAATGAAATTGTACAATTTAATGAAATTTTATTTAATTATATAGTTAACAGAGAGCAATAGATATAAGATGTCTTTCGATAACTAAAAATTTGATCCAATTGCGAATTGTTCTAGAGTTAAATCTAATTGAATCCTTAATGAAAACTGTGAACTAGTAATTTAATTCCATATGCATTCGAAAGATGCAACGAGTTCATTAAATTTTAATTGTGTAAAAGGTTTTTTCGATATTTAACTGGTTGATCGATATTCCTGAGATAGTTAGCATCAATTAGAATAGTTGTAGTTGCCATGTGGCAGTGCCTGAAAATAGTAAATTGAATGTTTAATTAATTGTGATTGAAATCTATAATTACTATCAGGATAGAAAATTTCGTTTCGATGAAAACTGTACATTTTTCTTGCAATGTAATGAATTAAAAAATGAGTATAAAAATATGTTTTGTGAATATTCTAGTTAGTAGGGAAACTATTTTGAAAAAGTGGAATTTGGTAGAAAATTTGTTTAAAAATCGAAGCTTCTGGACAGTGGCGATCTAAGTGTATGCTCTTTGTCAAACTGGGTTCTATTTATGAGGTTCGGTGTTGATAAGAATTGAAGACGTCGTTCATTTTCAATTTGTTTCTGAAGACGATATATTGTATGTCTGTATATGTGTGAGATTTCCTGAAATAATGGTCAAAATTTGTTTATGTAGCGCCATGCCCATGAGGTCATTTGACGTCTTCTTGTTTCATGTGGATTGGTTACAACTGAAACTCCAGTTTAACGTTTTGTATTCAACCAAATCGATTCAAGGGGTTTGCTTTTTAAATAGAACAAAATATTTAGTTTTTTTTTTGTTCATTTAAATATATATTAATTTCATAATTAAATAAATTTTTGGATACTGTATTGGCCATATGACGTTCTTCAAAGGTATTTGCAGTTTTTGCTAAAGCATGAATAATTAACATAAGTGGGAAGTGTGCTTAGGGTTATTATCTTACTAAAAGAAATAGCCTCTATATCGAAAATGTGCTTCAAATAAGATCTCTTTAAAGACGTTTCATCGCATTGCCTTCCCCACATTTCGATCAAGAAATCTTCATCGATTAGATGCAAAAACTACGAGGTCTGTTCAAAAAATATAAAAATTATTTATTTTTTCATGAATATCTATTTTGTCCCCATCAAAGTAAGCCACACCAGATATTATACACTTGTGCAAACATTTTTTCCAATCCTCGAAGCACTTTAAAAAATCATTTTTTGTGATCTCGTTCAGCTCCTGCTTCGATGCCGTCTTTATCTCCACAATCGTAGGGTATCATTGTCCTTTCATAGGGCTCTTCAGTTTCGTGAACAAGAAAAAGTCACAGGGGGCCAGATCTGGGGAATACGGTGACTGCGGCATTATTAGTGTGTTGCTTTTGGCCAAAAATTCGTGCACAAGCAACGATGCGTGAGCAGTGGCGTTACCATTGTGCAAAAGCCAATTTTTGTTCTTCCAAAAATCCGGGCGTTTCTGGCGTATTGCGTCGCGCAACTTGCGCATAACTTGCAGGCAATATTCCTTATTGAGCGTTCTACCCTGTGGCAAGAACTCATGATACGCCACGCCCCTGCAATCGAAGAAAACTGCCGTTCACACGCCCTGGCACGCTTTTCGTCGTTCACATCTTCTCGGCCCTCTGACGACTTTTTGTACCACTGATAAACGTTGCTTCAGCCCAAGGTAGCTTCACCATATGCCACAGTCAACATTCGGAATGCGTTAGCATAATTAATTTTGTTTTTCACACAAAATTTGATACAGATTCTTTGATCCATTTTCTGGAATGGGCAAAAGTCGAAGACGAGCCAAAATACGTGCAAGCAAAGCACCTGTCAAAAATTAAGTGAACATTCAAAATGACCGAACTTGTCGGCATAAGTGAGAGACATGAGTACCAACATAACGCTACAAAAAATCGAAAATCGATTATACCTAACCCGCGGAAATACAAAATTCGCGATATTTTTTGAACAGACTTTGTATTTCAATAACTGATTCTAGTGATCTTTTGCCTACGCCAACCTTTCCTTCTTATTTTTTGGATGAAATAATGATTTTCTTACCCCGGTGCACTCCATGAACTCTGCTTGCTCATAATCACTGGATTTGAGTGCTATTATTTTCACGCTTGATTTGTCGAGCCCTTAGCCTTCTAAACATTATTACTAGGATCGATAAGAAAGGCTTCACTATCCTATCTTATCGATCCAAGTTGTTATGTTTACTTTTTCTATTTCAAAATATATATTGCAAATTACATAAATTTTATTTTCACGTTATAATTTCTATAACTTCCGGCATTTTCTTATATATATTTTCAAGGATCTTATTTCCAAAGATCTTATATTCTAGAGCTTATTTCCATGACATTCTAGATTTTTAGTTTTTACTGATTATAAGTTACCATTTTGGTTTATAAATAAAAATTCAACAAACTTATTTGAAAATCAGAAAACTGTTACGTCATTTTTTCGCAGCAATATATGATGGAAAATGGTATACCCCAAGGATCTCCCTTATCGACAATCCTTTTGAATAATTTTATACATTCCCTATCCATATCTCTCTCAGTAGCAACACACGACTTCTATGCAGTCAATTTTTTGTCTTGGTAGCTGAACCTTCACCGCAGGAAACACTTGACTAAATTGGTGAAGTTATTTTTAAGACAAGAAGCCATTATTTCGACAGAAAAATGCCTCCACCTATGTCGGGAGCAAAAATTCAAGTCAGGAAGATAAGCGTCCGGAGCCCTCCCACCCCATCAGACATATTCCATTAGTATTCTGGGTATTACCATTACCTGAGGAGGAAGATGAAATCTCCAGATTAAGAACACTATCAATCGAATCAACTCCATCTTTATTATGCTGAGGTTTCTGGTTGGTAGAAAATGTAAGATAAGACAAAGTGGGACAATCAGAGTAGCTAACACCCTACTAGGTAGAATGCTGCTCTATTTCCTCACTTCATTCATCGTGTGCCGTTAATTCCAAAATTCTGGGCAAGGAAACTTCTCGGAATTCGAATTGGGCATACCGCACTTACCCATGGTCATCTCTTCGGTAACCAACCTCGTCCATCATGTCATTCCTGTGGCGTTCAACCCATCATTCCCCATTTTTTAAATGAATGTCACTTAATCCAGAATTTATTTTTGAATAGGATTCCTTCTATTGTGGAGCTACTAGATCCCAAAAATCCTTTCCCAAATCCTCTTTAATTTTCTAAGGAAATCTAATATGATCCATAAAATTTGAACACTTCGTATTGCTCTTTCCAACTAACTATCAAACACTTTAATTTGGGAAGCTAGTAATACTAGCACACACGTAACCGGAAGTGGTCATGAATAATCAAAATTCCGGAAGTGGTCATGAATTAACCGGAAGTGGTCATTTCAAAAATGTTGTCCCTAAAATAAGTTTCCAATGGCAAAAAAAAGTATTTTTATTGTAACAAAAGTAAATAAACATTAAATCAATTAGAAATAAAACATAAAATAAAACTTTTGTAATCGAGGAAAATACTATAAAAATTATTTCGTTTAAATACGATCAATTTTATTCCGAAATTATAAAATGATTAATATTTTTTCAACTAATCTATTTTTATTTATAAATTACAATTTATTGAATACGTAATTAAAAATGCTATTATCAACAATAATAAAAAATGTGCACTTAATTTCTAACAATCAGAAAATTTTTATTCGCTGTATTGTATCTGCAACATTTTGAACGATCAGTTCTTGCAACATGTTGGCAGCATATTGAAGAACCTTACAAATGCTGCATGTTAACGATTAGTACAGGTTATATATTTATATATTTTCTCTGATATAAGCGAAATTTATTGTAATTTAATAGAATAATTATAAAATTTACTAAAAGTTAAATTTTTTTATATTTTTATATAACTTTATTTGTGCTTTTATTTTAGTTACAATACCATTTTTTTTAAAAACACTACAAATGTTTGTTAATACATAAAGGAAAATATTTTTATATTTTTTTATATTTACTTTTATAATTTATTAATTAAACTGATAAAAATATATTTACTATTACTTACCAAATTTTAATTTTAATTCGTATTTCACTTGGCAGATATTTCCATTTAAATCTCTGAAGATATCAATTTCATTTATTTATTATTAATAATAATTCTATATGATTATCTATTATCTTTTATGCTAATATGCACTTATAAATCTGCCACATTACATTTTGTTCATATTATTATAAAGGAAAATAAAAAACAAAATAAATTTCTCTCAATTTGAAAATTAATATATGAGGATTAGAAGTTTCCATAGAAATTCTGCCCTTATGAAGCTAATCCTCAAGAAAGTCGTCACATAATCCGAAGCTTTCAAAGACTACCAACATAAAGATAACTTTTACAATTGTCGATACTATAGGCCTTATGATATTATTAAATGTTTTCATATTTCCATCGCCCTAAGCCATGATATTAGATGATGATTTTTTAGTAAAAACAAACTGACACATGTCAACGGTTTTATGTTTGCTTAACGATAGTGGTTTTTTTCCGTTTCTTATATTTGAAAGAGATTTTCTTTGAATTTTTTCCCAATAGATCTTTATTATATCTTATTTGTTTTATTATATTTACTTTTTTATATTGAAAGATTTACAAACAAATTTTTTTTGTTGATATTTTATTATGTATAGTAGGTATTTTTGTATTGATTTTATTTTCAACTGAAAGAAAAAAATTTAATACATTTTAATAATATCAAATAATATTTAAAGCTAAGAATAGAAATTTTATAATATTTTAATAATAGTAACTCCAGGCAAAGATTTGTTTTTAAGTTTGTAGACAATTTTTTTTTTGTAAATAATTTTTTTAGTTTTCAGAATCCATAAAAATCCTGGGTGTCTCCGAGGTGGAAGATGATATCTGCAAATTAATAATACTACCAATCGAATCAATTTTATTTATAATATTATATGGGGTTTTAGGTGGCAATAAATATAAAATTGAATGAGATGAAGCGATCAGGATAACCAACACCCTATTGGATGGAACGTGTTACTTTACTTGCTCACTTTTAATTTATTTTCTCATTTAAACAAAACTTCAAATCATAATTAAATTACATAAAGAATATAATAAATTGTTTAAAAAAGGAATGCTGATCCTACCGAAAACTTTATGCGTCGGAATGCCAATAGCAATGCAAAGCCAAGTCGAAACTCTGATTAACCGCTGTATTCAACTAAGAAATGAAGGAGTTCATTGGTGGACTCCATCCTTAATTAAAGTTATCGAAATTATCTCATATATATGCTCCACGAGTTCTACATGAATTTCATTTATAAACATCTGTAAAATAAAATAAATAATTTCTGCCACCTTCTTAAACAGAAATTGATCCTTTTTTCTCTGATGACTTCTTAATTTGAAAGTGATCCATCAACTTTTTCTGTTAAAAGATATAGAAAGTGATCCCCATTTAGCAGCTACAAAAATTTTTTTCAACACAAAACCGGTTCCGCACGAATGCCTTTAAGCTTTTATTTGAAACTGGGTCATAGCGTTGAGACGAATTTTTTTCGGTTCACTCACCTAATAGGAGTATTGCCGGTAACAAATTTTAAAATTAAGCAATCCCATTTGGCAACCGTTAAAATTTATTCCAATAGCGCCGTCATTCTATTGAAAGCAGAGCCTACCACATATTCTAGGACTTTAAATAGATTAAGTGTCCGACTTATTGAGATTGATTTTAACCTATGATCTCGTCTTTAAACAGGCTGCCCAGTCGTCCATCCTAATGAAGGGTTTCCAAAATTCCTCAAAAACACTGCTAAGTGATCGCAATCAGGCTTCCGAAGAAAACATGATAATTGGCGAGACTTATGTCCTGTACAGCAGTTGCATCGATTTAATGATCAGAATTTTCTAGTCAAATAATTTCGGAGTATGGAAAAAACTGCCCAGGCCTAATAAGGATGGACCCCCTCATGCTAACCCGTGAGTCACGAATAACTTTTTCCAATGCCAGATTAAAGGGAAAGTCTTCTTACCGGTGACCATCATGCATAGTTAATGATTGCGAAAGTGATGCGGCTTCTTTAATTCTTTCTCGAATACTAATTATGGTCAGACTGATCCATCCACTTAATTTATCTAGATCACCGAACTCTGTATTATATTTTTTTTTTTTTTTAAATTTATTTGACAGGTTTTCATTTTCTACATTTGTACAATTTTTAACACATATGCATTTTTATACACACATAGTCATGACAACACATTCGCTCCTACGGAGCACATAGCGGCACTAGAAAACTCCGTGAACTCTCTTCCATCTGCTTTTGCCTTTTGGGTTTTTTTGCTTGAGGTACGGTCTTGGGTTTTTGCCTGAGGTACGGTTTTTGCCCTGAGTACGATGAAAGCCAAATGAGTTCTTGCCTGAGGTGCGGTCCGGATGCTTCTTCTTGTGCTGTTTCTTTGATAGGGTGTGTTTTTTATAGCTTGCGGCTTATCAGACCAGCGAAGCAACCTCCAGTGACGTTGGGGGACCCTACGGACTACATATATAAGGCTTGTAGTCAGGCCTTTCACCCCGGCACCAATGCCGAGATGGCGGCAGCGGGAATCGAACCCGCCACCTACCGAGTGTGAGTCGGTCACCTTGACCATTGCACCACACACTCGGGTTGAGTTCGAACTCTGTATTGAAAGTGTAAAAATTGGGAATACTATCATGCGCAGCGCTGAAGTCGATTAATGGGTGGTGAAGATACTGTCCATATTCAGGAAAAGATTCTATCGACTTACGCAAAGAGAAGATTTGATCCGTTGTTGATTTTTCTGGATTAAGGACTCTCTGGTATAGGCCCATAATTTGTTTGGGCGAACGGGGCTCAAATTATATTCGAGATTATACTTATCAACATTTTTTCTTTGAAGACTTTCTACAGTCGGTGATATCTTTTTTTTTGAGTATGGAACTAATTATGCTTAGCTTAGACTCATCCAGCATTGATCTGCTATCATTAAGAGATAAATCGGCTTGGACCTTTAAGAGATAAACCGGGTTGGAACTTTAAGAGATAAACCGGCTAGGACCTTTAAGGTCACATACTTAATTAGCTTGCTTGGTATTCCGTCGAACCGGCTAACTTATGATTCTTCAGTCGAGAGGTCGCTTTTGAAGTTTCTGTGATGCTTAGTAGCGGCAGCTAATGTTCTTCACCTGCTGCAACTTCTAACTTTTGTTTAGTCTGTTTATTGTCAATAAGTTCATCAAAAAGGTCTGCCCATATATACCCTTCTAGACCCAGTTTATTTTTAGAAGTGTTTAGTTCCTGTCTGAGTGGGGGAATTTTTGCATAATTTTAGAAGACGCAACATCTTGTGCTACTACCAAAGGGAAGAGCGCCACTCGGTGACTCTTCATCATACCGCACAGTCTGTCCTATGGAGACGTCAGGTAAAATCGTCGTGTATGCTATGCAATCGATTGGAGGAATTCACCGAAGAGCAGAGGGGTTTATCTAAAGCACAATTTGGCTCCAGGAAGGCATGCTTCATCTTGGATGCTATTGATTTGACCGTTGCAATGACGCATAAAGCTATTGAGGACAAAGGGTGGAGAAGAGGTATAAAGTACAGCGCTATATTAATCCTTGATATAAAGAACGCCTTCAACTCAGCGAGATGGGATTGTATCTTTCATGGTCTGGAGTCAAAATAGGGGACTTCTTGAGTAGACAGATTTTTTTGTACAGGACCAGAAGTAAGGAGAGATTATGTAGGGTCACAAAGGAGGTTTCACAGGGCTTCGTTCTGGGCGCTCTGTTGTGGAATGTCATGTATGATCAGGCTCCATATCTCAGAGGGGGGAGAGAATCATCACATTTGCTGATAATGTTTTTGTGGTCGTGTTGGCAAACTGTGTGGAATAGACAGAACAGACCTATAATGAGTGTTGCTTCAGTTCGAAGTTGGCTCCTGGCAGCTGATCTTAGGCTTGAGGACAATAATACAGGCTAGAAGAGTAGAGAGAGTATCACTTTCAGGATCTTGGGACCATTTCTAAAGTACCTAGGTATGATGATTAATGCGAAGCTACAGTTTCAGAAATACCCATTATATGTTGGTGAGAAGGTTGCGGTGACAGTGATGGCAATGGCGTACTTAATGCCAAACCTTGGGGAACCCAGGCAGAGTAGAAGGACTCTGTTGGCAATCGTCGTTGGGTTAATAGTGTATGCACCAATTTGGGCAGATAGGTTGATTAAACCAACCATAAGTGGGATTTACTCAGTCTACCGTATGAGGCCATTTGTGTTGTGCCAGCAATGATACCGATCGAAATACTGGCTGGTAAGAGTAACTATCCCAATTTTTGGCGGGAGACGGATGTTTTTAGGCTTACTAATACCGCTTTAAAGTGGATTGTGCCATTCTTGAGACTGGATGGTAGAGAGCCATGAACACGTTCTTTTACGGCACCCGATCCAATGAGGAAAGAGAAGAGGCCCGATTCAATGCGCTCGCCAGCCCCTGACGCCGGAGAATGTTGTAACGCTGATGTTGGATTTGAGGACGGCTCAACAGTTCTAAAAATACTATTTTTAGATGAGCGTAAATGTAAGCTGTAGAAATAATTTATCGAAGTAGTGATTTCGATCAATCCCTGACCCACGAAGTAATGTCTCACGGCGATTCCATGAAGAGACATAGAAATGTGACCAAATAAGGTGGTTTTAGTGAGTGAAAACTCTTAATTATTTCCACTTTAGATATAACAAAAAAAACCCTCCTGTTCAAAAATCAGATATCCTTCTTTGCTACGCTACATCGTAACGTAATTTGTGACTGAAGAGGTAATCTTTAAGAGATTTTTGCAAAGCATTATTTTAAACCATGATAATATTTCCAAATAAAATTCTTTACTATATTTATGGTTTTATTTATTGTGGTTAAATTATGAAATTTTCAAAATTCAAGTGATTTTCGAACCATTTATAAACACTAATATCCATTATTAAAGGTATTAATTTTCTTAATCGAAATGGAATTAATTAATTGATTTATTGTTAACCTGGTAAATCCCATTTGCAACTGATTGTCATTTTGCCATTAATTAGTTGATTGGGAAATAATCAAGTTAACAAAACATAATTAATGTATTCAAACCATTAAGTTTTAATATAATCATAATGGAATTCTCTTGATATAATAATTCAAATACCAAAAGAACCTATAATCGTATTTGAGTATTACGCAGTTACAATGAAATTAACACTTTCCGTTAAGAGAATCTTCACCAACTACTTGAGTATTTGTTACAATATAATTATTATTCAATATAATTATAAGTAATCGATTCCGTATTCTAAAAAGAAAAGACTATCAACGATCGTACAAAAATACGTGCCTATCAAATTACGATAATTCCTTAACAATGGGGAAAAGACCCAAAAAAAATTCTATTCGTTGGCAATGGGACATTTTTGATAGTGTTTTATTCGTTATAATTTCTATAGCCTTTAATTATTCACACTAAACCTCAATTTTGTATATTTTCGATATCTTGATAGCTGTTAATATAAAACGTATCAGAAATAAATAGCTTTCATCGTCCGATATTAATGGTCAACTATTGATTTATTATTGGATTAATCAACTATGAAATCAGCACTAATTCGAGGATAATATGAATAATACGAGTATCACCCAAAAAGCCAATAATATTGTCTATGAAGGTTATTACAGTCCCAAAGCTTACGATCTAATAAAATAAGCTTTTTCCAGAATTTTATATGTTTTTTATTCAAAGAATTTTATCTATAATCGAAATGACTATGTTGTTAAAATATTCCATAAGCAATAACTCATGCAGTATTCAGACAAGAGTGGAAAATTATTTAAGATACTTTATTAGTTTGTTATATGAGTAAATATTCAAGATGATTTTAGAATATTTAATTAATCTGATAGTGAATTAATCCTTTGCATATATTTATGTATAAAGAAAATACATAAAAACAACTGTTTTAAAAATTTATATAGTAGTAATAATGTTATGATTAGAAGTAATATACTCGTAGTTGGGAATGTGGCAAATTCCACTATCATAATTAAAATTTAAACAGTAGAAAAGCTCATCCAGGGGAAGTGAAGCAACACTGAATAACTATCGTATAACTTTTGTCAAAATATTTCTGAGAATTGCATTAATAATTTGCGTATGATTTGCGTTTGTGAATAGAAAATCCGATTAAAATTGCATTTAGCCAATAAAATGCACTTCCAAAAAACTTGTACTCGTTTTTTTTATGATAGGAGTTTATTTTTAATTCATTAATATTTACGAAAATATGTAGAAAAGTGCAGTTTTTATTGATTTGAAAAGAAAATATTAACACAAATAATTGAAATTAAATAAAAATATTTATGCGAATTTAAAAAATCGATTAGTACAAAAATTAGCAATAAAAAATTTTTTTATCATATTTTTCGATAAAGTCGATTTTGGTCTTGATTATCAGCAAACGGCTGATGGCAGTCTAAATTATTTCACGGGAAAATCCTGACAATAAATTGGAGTTTTTTCTGTATAAGGGACATTAGTGGTGATTTAAATTTTTTTTGATGACTCAGATACTCATCAGTAACTACGAGGGTTGTATGATAATTACCTGGCTTCGGCCCAGAGATTGTCGCTATTTTTATTCCATCCATAAGAGTTTATAGATATTTTCTCCATAATGTGTAGTTATTTTTCTTATCTTTATTTATTTATTAATTTATTTGCAAATATATCCAAATTGTGTGCTGATTTGCATTGAAAAGCGACAATGAAGGGGAAAAAATAATGAAAAAAGGAGCATCATTATGCAGAAAAGAATCTCATGTCCATATATCATGCTTAGAAAGACTTAGAGTGCATGAACGAACATACTATATATGAACTGTAAAACATGGTAAAAAAACAACATCACGGGTTTTTTTCATAACTTTTCATTGTTTAAACTTTGAAACGAAAAACACCGGATATTTATTTTTTTAAAAAAAGAAGAAAACTAAATACGTTTAAGCTCCATCATTCTCAGAATCACAAAGGATTGGGTGCGTTCTACCAAAACGTTTATAATAAATTCTTTTCAACATATTTTAGTGCTCACACACACAAATAAGAAGAGGATGTGCATAATTATATTCTACAGTATCTTTTTAGTTTTGGAATACACTTGGTGTATGTGTATGTGAGTATTGCTGGAACTACCTTGGATTTTAAATATACGATGGTTGTATGATTAATACCTGGCCTCGGTAAAATATGAGTGTACTGTTATTAAAAAAACTCTATTTTTCATATATATAACTTTACACTAAAATTGTGTAAGATTTTAAAGCAATGCTGGCATTTAGTTTGCAAATGACAAACATTTAAAGCAAACAACTTTAATGGAAAAATCAAATCTAAAAAAGAAAACCATAAATAAGCTGAAAGCGGAACTCAGAGACATTTATGATGACTGTGCAGTTTTGTTATCGACTATAAAATATTGGATTTTTGTTGAAGAACGTTCAGCATATCGAATTTAGGTCTCTATCGAAGAAATTATTGTAAAAATCCATGGTATTATTTAAAAAGAAATGGCTGCTGCGATTGTTAACACCTGACCAAAAACATATCCGTGTAATAAATTCAATGGTATATTTTGCTATTTTTAAGCATAATCGAAATGATTTTTCGCATCGATTCAGAACTGTGTGGCCATACCAGAAACTATAGTTCAGTCAAATAATGGACTTTTACAAGTGAACGTGCACCAAAGAAAATAAAAACGGTTCCTTCGCGAAGGAAGGTTATGGCTACTGTTATGTGGGATGTATATGATATAATCTTCTTCTACTAAGTTAAAAAAGACAATACTATAAGGTATTATTAGACCAGTTGAATAATGATATCAAGGCAAAATTTGGTGAAGAAAAAAATTATTTTTCATCAAGAGAATTGAACACGTGCGTACTTGTATCATCGCCATGGAAAAAATTCCATGAAAAATAAAAAAATTCTGGATTTAGTCGAGCTAAAATGAAACTATGCTACCATATAAAATTAATTTTATATGTGAAAATATTTTTTTCGATACAAGGCCAGGTGTTAATCATACAACTCGCATGTTGTAAGCTCTTAGCAGCCTTTAATATGCATTTTTGGATCCCTATGTTAGAATTGATGATTCCGCAGCCCACTTAACAATGAGATCATGCAATTTCAATAGAAAATTCAGTATATACTCCGCAGAAAGTCTAGAGTAGCGTTATTTATGGTCCTAGAAGTTGAGGTAAGTCCTGCTTTTATTGTAGCACCGGAATTAGCTAGGATAATAATGTTGGATAACTGTGGTGTCAAACCGAAAATTATTGCGATCTTAGATTTTACAGGCCTAGACCTAGCTCCTAGTTGTCTTGTAGTTATCATTAGATAATTTTTATTGAAAATAGTCTCCCTATAAAAATTTTCTTTTAAATTTTGAATGAAAAACATATTTTGTATGACTATTCCGTTATTCTTTATTGAAATATATTGAACAGACTTTTCCAATTATGAATAAAAATTAATATTCGGTAAATGTTCACGATGACTACCTTTACAGATATTAATTATTTTTACAAAATTTTCGATCTCATTTTTGCATAATTGTGACTTTCATGTGATATTAATATTGAACTCTTGAATTATTTGTGGACTATTCTCATATACCTGGTCTTTTACATAGATCCCCAAGAAATTTGTGCGTTAAATCACACGATCTTGGTGGCCAATTGACATTATCTCTTTGCAAAATTAGACATGCTTGGAATTTGGTTTTCAATAATTCAATTAAAACCACAAATTATCAATATCTATTATATCAACAATAGGTCATAATCATATCTCTATACTCCATTGAAAGTAACCCTAGTACCAGTCTCATTTTATGAAAACCAACACCATGTTCAATGATCCAATCAGGAAAATTTCAAAGTTGAAAATGATCTGGTGGCTTTAATTCTTGCACCAATTGGACCTTAGAAGGCTTAAGTGATAAATCATTATGCAAAATATGCCTTGTGGTCATTTTGGACAGGGTAAATTTTTGAGAATGTTGAGAAACCGATAAAACTGGATCTTTTGCGCAATACTTTCACTGACTCCCAACCACCTCAAATTTATCCATCAAATTCTTAATTGCATCCATCAAATTCTTAATATTTTACGAAATGTTTTAATTTGAAGACCCACTATAAGAGTAACTTTACTACCAAAAAAAAAAGGAAAAAAAACAATTTTCTAACGAAAAAAAATTAGTTTACATAAAATCGTCTTCAAAACTTAACTTTATTGATTTTCGGCCATTTCTGAGTTTCTTATTTCGCCAAAATTTTCAGGAAATAAAAAAAAAACTCCATACTAGAATTCTAACTAGAATCGGAAGTAAACTTCATGATCTATCCTAAAGAGGAATAAATTTTTTTTTAGAACTTTCCAAAAAGCAAACAAACAGTTTCACATAAAAATCAATGATATCTTTTTTTCTATCCTAATAAGTCGTGTCTGTGGAAACTACAATATTTTATCATATAACAAAAGAAAAAGTACTGAAAAAAATCCTATAAAAATTGAAAAAAGTTACAAATTAGTTAAAATGTTTTTTTTTCGAGAAAAAAAAATAACAGACAAAACGAAATGTTTAAAAGTATGTTTAGGAAAGTTTTAAATCCTTTTGTCAAATAGTGATTTATGATAGCTAAAGGTACAGAAAAACTTTGTCATACAGGTTCGGGATACTATAAAATCAGAGCATAAAGATTAATGCTGATCTTATAAAATATTGTAAACAAATCAAATTGGGCGAAAGTCATAAAAGGATATTTTCTTTTTCATTGAAAATACACAAAATGAAAATAAATCAATTTAATGTCGACTTTATTAATTTTTTTTTATACCACTTTCAGTATTGTTTTATCAAATTTTCCCAATATTTATGTTATTCGTTTATAATAAGATCCAGAATAAGAAAAATCATATATTGAAAAACAATGTCCTGCAGGAAAATTTTAATAAAATTTAATCATATAATAAGAAGGGGAAGCCAGAACTTTCAATATTTTAAAGTCTGAAAACCACTTCGACCAATAAGATCTTTTGTGGTGAATAACTCCAACGCAGACAATAGTAATATTGAGACTTTTAGCGAGCCCCAATATCATATTGGCAGGTAACCGGGAAATCCTCTTTGGAGCGGAAATGACAGATTATACCTTATCTTAATAGACAATGGCGAGTGAATAAGCTCAGGTCTAGACCTCTACTGCCCTATTTATAGAAAAAGAGATTCTTTTTTAGAGTAAATCACTCTATCATCCCCGCAAAATTACCTCTGTATGAGCTTTTAACCCCGCATTCTAAGGGCACTATAATGGACCCCATGTGGCCCTTTGGATAGCCAGAGTAGGTTCTGGCCCAATAAATAGAGTATTTGCTCCTCTTTTGGTAAGTTTGTCTGCTTTGACCCAAAGCAAAATTTCTTTTTTGTATTTAGCCAGTTGATTTAGGACCGTGAGTATATCTTAAACTGGATTGGATAGGATGTCATATATATAAGAAAAGAACTTTTAATGCATCTTGATTGCCTGAGATATGTAGAAATTTGCCTTACGTAGGTTCCTTCTGATGATACCATCTCTAGCTCAAAGCTCTGTGGCATATAATTCTACCTGAAAAATGGATGGGGATTTACCAAGGGCCTTAGATAGGTGGCCTCAACACCCACGTCCGTTTTAGAACCATCCCTATAAAAGACAAGAGCCTCTTTTTCGAGTGACGTGCACACTATTTCCATGTTAACCGCACCGTGAGAACTATTTTGAAGGACTAGTTAAAGTTAGGTTTCCTCGGCATTGAGTCCGAGAAATAGTTGGCTTCCTGGAATTCCTCGAATGAAAACTACTTTCTCGATATTGCCTTCCACACATAGTTGCCTTTCTGGAATTCTTTTATGTCCGATACATCCTTAAGTATCCAAACATGTCGTCTAGTTTAAAGGTTTCGGAATATCCTAACCTAAGGGCCCCTTTAGCCGGTTCCTTTTTACCATGCAAATATAAATGTAGCAGGTATAAAATAGCTTAATGAACGGTCGTAGGGATATTCTTAAGGTAGCTGTAATACACAAGAATTCCTGTCATTGAACTTTAGGAAGGGTTGCTTGGGCAGTACGTTGATTAGCCTTAGGAGATCTGCGTCGCTGATGATGGGTGTTACTATTGCCAGATATGACCACTGTATTATTTTAAGTTGCAAACCCCAGATTTTAAAGAAGAGCCTATGATAAGTCGAAGTGGCTCTAGTTGCTCTATCTGGTCAGATGTGAGTTCCAGGTCAATTAATGGTCCAAAATGACCCCTCAATAGAGAACTCAAGTTCAATTCCATTCCATTTATCCAATTTCCGCCGGTGTCCCTCAAGGAAGTATCCTAAGTTCTATCCTATATAACATTTATACCCATGACATTCCTTGCCACAACAACATCCTGACCGCAACATATGCTGACGATACAGCCATCCTGACATATCACAAAGATCCTTCCACAGCCATTAGTATCCTACAGAACCATATCCACTCCTTAGAAACTTGGTACAAAAGGTGGAGAGTGAAGGTAAATAAGCAAAAATCTGCTCATGTAACTTTCACACTCTGTCGAGAACAAATTCCCGACATAACCCTAAACGGCAGTATTATTCCATAAAAAAAAAGCGTACGTTACCTTGGACTTATATTCGACAAACGGTTAACCTGGAACCTTCATACGAAAACTAAAAGACGTGAACTTAACGGACGATACAAACAACTATTACGTCTCCTAGACAGTAAATCAAAACTTACAACAACAAGTAAACTATTACTATACAATGCGGTTCTGAAACCAATATGGACAAATGGTCTAGAACTTTGGGGTTCGACTAAGCATTCCAACTCCCCTCCAATCCAATCCCTACAATCCCGAATCCTTCGTAAAATTGTCTATGTCCCCTTTTATGTGTGAAACACTGTTATCAACCGTGACCTAAATGTTCCATTTGTTCGTGAACTATGCATCTTCCGATATAAAAAATTCCATTTGTATCTATCCTTCCAACCTAATCCGTTAGGAAGGGAACTTTTCACTCCCACACTTCCAGTATACACCCATCGACGTTTAAAACGGCGATGGCCGAGAGATTCTCTAAAATTATAAAATAAAATTACCCTTTTCTAGAGGTAACATCGATGGGTCTTTTCCTCCACATGTCTTCATGTCCTGTATATTCCCTTAAAAAATCTGCTTCTTACTAGCATAAGTAGTTGTAGATAACATTTAAAATAAAAAAAATAGAAAAAATAAAAATTCCATACATTTTGATTTTGGTAACCCGTTTTGTGTGGGTTTATATTGAGATCTGCTCTTTGGCACCAAGTGTGGACAAGGTTCAGGACCCTCTGCATTCTGCGCAAAATTGTTTCTTCATAAATTTAATCACATACTTTAGAATATTTATAATCACAAAATCGATCAACTTTATATGTAATAAATTGTTAACTCTTTAAGGATATATTCGTTAAATCGTCAAAGGATTTTCTTCTTCCAAATAAATTTATTTATAATTTGTTTATTGATTTTTTCTGAGTATTTTTTTATTTTTTTTTATTTATCCCACATGTATATATGCACATATTTTGGTAAACTTATTCACATGCTTATGAATATTTACCAATAATTCAAGTGGAATAATCTAAATGGTTAACGGATTTAATGGACTTGTAGTACTTTGTTTGAAAAAAAAAATTAAGCTTTTAAAGCTTATTTTTAGATGGATGTAAATACGCTAAAAAAATTAGATGGAAATTTAAACATTTCCATAAAAAATGGAATTAATTAATTTGTTGGTCCCTTTTTTCTACTATCGAAGAATACCAATATTCAAATAGTAATTTTATCTCATCTTAATTTTATCTTGTAAAATAAACAATGTAACGACAATTATAAATAATTAATATTATTAAATAAAGTTAATTAAATTTTCAATATCAAAAATGAATGGAAAAAAGGACTTAAATTACCCTTTAGATAATTTTCAAAATAATAGAATCATATTGTAACTAAATATCTACTACCCTAAATGTTATCAACTTTATTTGTGTATAAAAAAAATAAATCCAATGAAATTTATCACAAATATTAAGAAAATCCTATCATGACAAGATTTCCAAACGATGAAGCCATTTACTATGAATTTTCTAGTTCGATCAACGAATTACTCGAGGATACTAGATGTACCAATGTACATACATACACACACACAAACATAAAAACAATTTTCATCCTGTTGACAAAATGAATTACACGATAAAATTATATCATAACAGGTGATAAGCAATTTTCATCAATGGCCTAATTTGATTCTACCTGATGAATAAGCCAAAGGTGGAATTGCTATTTTCTCTATCGTACGTCCTTCGTTTTTGGATACGTCGTCTGATTTCCGACAGTATCTTATAGTCAATAAGTCTTTGCTTATTAAATTCTCCTTATCAGGCTTTTATCGTAATCGTCCTAATTATTATTGTGTCTCCAACAACGAGGAGCAGTTGTTTTGAACTCTCAATAATAATTTTATGATAGTCACTGTTCGGTTCATTGCAATTATAGGTCAATGAGGCTACTTGTTCCGCTATAAAAGGTATCCGAATCATCGGACAGATGACTTTATTTCAAATGGTTATTATGTAATTCAGTTGTATTTAAATAATATTCATAAAATTTTTGGTTGTTATTACATAACGAAATATTTATTCGGGATTTTTATGCGACGATAGAATTTTTCGGAAATATTTGTACAAATACATTGAAATTTTTATTGAAGCTAAAAAAGTAGTTTTTCTTTAAACTAAAATAAAAAATTTTAAAAATAAAGGGTTTTCGAATAAGAGTAATATGATTTCTTTAAAAAAAAACACACACACTAATTGTTAAGGCAAAATTCAAATGTTTTTTATTTAATATGAAGTACAATCGATACAATTAAGTTCTGAATAAAACGTCTTCAAATGGCCTCCACAATTTCTTTTGTAGGAACGAATTCGATGAACCCAATTTTCGAGCACTTTTTCCACTAAATCAAGTCGTATGTCATGAATAGCACGTTCAATATTGACTTCTTAAGCTTGAAGAGAGCTATAGCACGTTCAAATAACCCCACCAGAAATAGTCTAATGGTGTTAAATCACAACTTCTTGGAGGCCATTCAATGTCACAATTTCTTGAAATAATCGAATCACCAAACTTTTTTCTCAATAATTCGGTTGTTGCACGTGCTGTGTGGCACGTAGACCAAAAACCACACCAAACTGTCAATTTAGGTGAATGTAATGAGTGTTCATGAATAATTTGTGGATTTTCTTCGTACCAGAATCGACAGTTTTGTTTATTTACTGCACCACTCAGATGAAAGTGAGCCTCATCAGAGAAGATGATTTTCTTTAAAAAAAGTTGTTCCAAGACAAAATCAGCAGATTCACGATGTTTACGGTGGTCCAATGGCTTTAGTTCTTGAGTGATAACAATTTTATACGGATGCGAGCCCATATCCTTTCTCAAAATCAATTATGGCCTTTAAAATTAAAAAGAGCTTCCAACAAATAAATCCCCAATATGCCTTTTAATTACAAAAAAAACTGCTCTTGTTTACCTATTCACCCGTTCACCGTCACTAGTCATGAAAGGATCGATTGATTATATTTTGTTTATTTGTAAGGGTCCTCAGACTTTATATACCAGGCGGGCATAAAAAAAACGCCACGACTATGAGGCCTTTTGGTGACTGTATACTACGTATGGGAGAGTTCAGCCATATTTCTAAGAAAAAGTGTGTCAAAGATTAATTAGAGGAATCGTTCTTTTATTGCCAAAAATGTTTTGCTCATTGTCCAGTCTATATGTTTATGGGAGGCTTAGATGTTAAGTACCATTTTGTGAGCAGCCATAGTAAATTGGGGATTACTGTGGCCACATGAGCCGGACCCCAGCAAAATTCGACATTTCTGTTGTTAACCAATTTGATGAGCCTTCAATAGCTTCGAGGGCGGAAAGTAAGTCACTGAAAATCAAAATGGAACTGCGGTTAGGAATGCTAGTTGACATCTCTACTGCTGTCGTGACTGCCCACAATTCGCTATGGAATGGGAAACTATGAGTTAGAAAAATCCCATAAATTACTTAACGATTAACATCACCATTGAGCTCAATCGTGTGTTTATTAACTGTCGCATCAGTTGACAAATGTGGGCCATCACCGAGTTCATCTAACTCTTTTTGGATTAGCTTCCTGGAGAAAGATTGATCAGATTTTGCTGACTGATATTTGTTTGTTTGTGTCAGAGGCCACAAAGATTGATCAGGAGCGACACAACTGTACTGTAGTTAACAGAGAAGAGTAGTGAGAGTTTTGGTGGATTTTGTGCATTTTGTGGCGCAGATTCGTTTGTTCTGAAAGATAAAAAACGGCAATTTATAGTGGAGTGGTTGAATTCAAGGAGCTTCACAATAAAAGAAATCATGCTCGGGAATTAGCTTTTGGTCAGGTGGGCTGAGAGAAATCGTGCTAGGGAATTAACTATTGGTCACTTAATATATGATTGATGGTTGACTGATTGTCACCGAATTGGCATAAAGGGCTCTTGGTAATACCAAGAAGAAAATTATGAGTGAGGAAGTTTCGCGCCCAGAATTCCGGTATAGATGTTGAATAGACTGGTCTGTTAGTGGTTACCCAACGATTTGACAAAAATATGTTTCTTCAGCCAACTTGTCAGCTCTTTCGTAGCCCAAAATTATCTCATTCTGCGGTACCCAATGCTACACTCTTATTGGTACGTGGGCTATGTCAGACTGCGCTAAGTATAGGGTTCCTCGATGATCCACGAATGGTTTTGATGTCGCCAAAAATAATAGCACTACGTTACCTATGATATTGGTTGCAATTTCAGTTGCCATTTTGATATCCCACAGGTCCTCGTAACAATTTAAATGACATTTTTTAAGATTTATAAATATTTACCTAAAAATTCTTTTCCTTAAAAAAGAAATTAAAAAAGAAATATTTTTTTGAAAATTCTAAGTATTTTTTAGGTATTTTTTATTAATAAGTTTCCAAGTAACGCTCCAATAGTGAACTGAGTAAGTTGGTTCCTTTAGAAAATTAATGGAATGACTGGAGAAAGGAGTCGGTGGATCTAGTAGCTCTATAATAGAAGGGGTGCAATTCTGGATTAAATGACATTAATTTAAAATATGGGGAATGGTGAGTTGAACGCTATAGGAATGGCATAAGGGACGAGATTGGTTGTCAAAGAGGAAATCATGGGTAAGTGCGGTATGCCCAATTCGAATTCGGAGAAATTCCCTTGCCCAGAATTTTGGATTGATTGCTGAGTAGACTGGTTTTGGGATGTTTTGCCAATGTGTGGAAGGAAATCTGCCACTTTTTGGCCAGTTGTTTATTTCACAAAAAAAATACTATTTGCTTAATAGATGCGGTAAATTTGGAATTTCAGTGGGAACTGGAGAATACCAGCGTGACCGGAATGCGAACGGAATTCGACGCTTCAATTATTTTAAAAACTACGACGAATCTCATTGAGGACCGGATAATTTGATGGTCCACAAATGGCCTCCAAGGCTGCATGGAGACTGTCGGTAAATATATTCACGCCGCGATGTTTAAGGATATTAATTGCAGTCTCAACTTTCGTTTTAATTCCCCAAAGTTCGCCATGGAAAGAGGAACTTCTATTAGATAAGATTTCATAGTTTATATCGCCATGTTCACTGCCAACAAGCTGGATGACAGCAAGGGACGATGGATAATAGTAAAGAACAGCGGGATCTATTAACAGAATTGTGGAATCATCCAACCCATCCAAAAAATCAATTGTGGATGGATTGGCATTTGCCTTTTTCTTACTACTTAATGTCGTAGATACCCTACCCAATCCGCGTGTGGAAGGGCGGTTAGTTAAATAAACAAAAGGATGGATTCCAACTTAGAGATCATTAATGAAAGGGAGGACAAATTTTTTCTGAGTTGGTGATGGATATGATTTTCTTATAAATAAGGTTTATACGGGACTTATAGACGTAATGCATAAGAGGTTTTCGACCAGTTTGAATAAGGATAGAGTACTCTGGGGAGCTTCGGTGTGCTCCACTGGCTAGTCGAATACAGCGATTGACCGCTGCTTCGACTTTTTTCTTTAAAATTGTATTGTAGTAATTTATGTTACACTTATTCGGTTTTTTCTTATATATTTTTCGAAAAGTGCTTAAACTCGCCCAAATTAATTTTATTAACAATCGACAGTATCGATTTTGAATTTAAATTGAAAATTTCATTCGAAAACAAGAACAAAAAAAATGAAAACATGAGCAGGATTTTTTTTTTTTAAAACATTTTTTCTTTATTCTTTTCTAGAGCAACCACCAAGCTGGAAACTTTCCAACAGTTCCAACGGCTAACAGCCAAAGTTTCAGTGGTATTTTTCACAACACTGACAAATTATGGAGAAAATAGGACGTTTTATATTGTTTATAATTAATAAAAAGTCAATTTACATACAAAAAAAAAAACGATTTAAATTGTAATTTTTTTTAAAAATGGTGCTCTGACGATTTTTTTTTTAAGATCAGACAACTTGAAAACGAGCAAAAAAGTCGGTCAATTTCTTCTCAACACGAACCAACGAGATAAGCCACTGCCAATCAACAGGCTGAACAAGCGATCCATCGACTCAACGGGTGAGTTTTGATGCAATTGTTGAACCAGCACTGCTGTCGAGTGCGCTGATCAATTAAAAACGTTGCGTTGCTGAAGGGACTGAGACCGCGCACACGCTAATATTATAATGGCGTACTTGATTGCAGCAATACAGGCGCAGCTAGAAATGATAGAGTGTGCTTGTTGCGTTCCGCACAATTTAATTATTTTAAATAACAACGCGATTTTCAAATTTAATTAAATTATTTAAATTCAATTTTCTGGTATATTCTATTTGCATTATTAAAAATGTCTATTTAAAATGTATGAAAAATCAATTGAAATTCATTGGTGGAAATTATAATTCTTTAATGTAAGTTAAGAACAAAACCTATATTAAAATGCAATCAAAATTTCAGTTCCAGTTCTAAATTTAGTAATTCGTTAAAAATACAAATGCAATCAAAAAAACTACTATTAATGAAAATTAACAGGAAGACCGTGCTTATATTGTACTGTAGTTCGAAAATGATTTTTTGCATTTTAGTCAACAATGACTAGCAAGACTAAACTGTCAGTACAAACAATCCTAGTTCTACGAATATAACGAGTGTGCTTTTGAAACACTTTCATTATGAAATTAACATTTTTGCAATCTAGAATATATACAGTCCTTGTTCATGTCCATCCATAGTCGTACTTATACAGATATTTTGCTATTAACTTACATGGAAATTAATTTCAATGCAGTTCTATCGGTTGTTGTTGCCCCATGCTCTAAAGACAACTTTTAATACATCACATCGTTAGTTTTATTAGTTTGTGATATTCTTTGCAAAAATCTAATATAATAATTGAATTTTTACTTAATTTGATGGGATTATGTTAATTTTTTAACTGCACAACAGCTTCTATACAAAATTAAAACTAAAAAATCACTTATATTGTATAAAATTATGATAAAGGATTATCTAATTTTGTGCTTTAGAAAATAAGACTTCACAAACCACACTTTAAAGTTAGATATTTATAAAAAAAAATTTTTTTTGTTGATAAAAATTAATAAAAAATTTTACCACCAGAAGGCTTATCGAAGGACTCGATCTTTTTGAGGAAATTCCTAATGATTTGCTTATATATTTTGGGCTCTTCTTTAGAAATACGTTTTTCAAATGCTCATAAGTTTCAGGCCTGTCTCCGTCTTACAAAAAATAGTCAAACGGCGTCAAATCGGAGGATCTTTGTTGCCAACTGACATCACCAAATCTTGAAATGTCACATTCTGGGAAGCTTTTCGAAAAAAAAACTAAAATTATTTTATCTTTTAGAAAATAAAGCATATGCTTTAAATTAAAATGTTCAACTTCAGGACAAAAAAAAAGTTGCTCATCATACGGTCATAGCATTTTTACTTCTTCGTTTACTATGAAATATTGGCTAGGGACACTTTCCATTTTCGCGAACACAATGGTTTTTTCACGGTTACTTGTGTGTTTTCAGAGCCTTCTTTATAAAAATTATGCGTACTGAAAAATCTACCAAGCAAGAAATCAGCCTCATCACTGAGTAAAGTTTTGTCCCACAACATCGTCGTGAAGCTCAAACATAGCTACTGCTAAATCACCAATTTTGTAGAAAGTTTTCATAACATTACTGAATAATGGAATAATTATTTAATCAACAGCTTAAAATGGCAAACTTTAAGCAAAGTTACTGTAACATTATTTTATACGAGGTCTGTTCAAAAAGTATCGCGAATTTTGAATTTCCGCGGGTTGCGTATATTCGATTTTCGATTTTTTTGTGGCGTTATATTGGTACTCATGTCTCTCACTTATGCCAATAAGTTCGGCAATTTTGAATGTTCAGTTAATTTTTAGCAGCTGCTATGCTTGCACGTGTTTTGGCTCGTCTTCGATTTTTGAAGAAAAACAAAATTAATTGTGCCACTTCACGATATGCTACAGTCAACATTCGGACGCATTCCGAATATTGACTGTTGCATATCGTGAAGCTACTTCGGACCGAAGCAACATTTATCGGTGGTACAAAATATTATCAGAGGGCTGAGAAGATGTGAACGACGAATAGCTTGCCGGACGCCCGAGCACGTCAACAACAGACGAAAACATTGATGAAGTGAAGAAAATAGTATTGGCCAATCGTCGAATCACCGTTAGAGAAGTTGCTGAGGACTTAAACATATCGATTGGCTCGTGCCATTAGATTTTTACCAATGATTTGGTGTGAGACGGGTCGCCGCGAAATTCGTACGAAAATTGCTCAATTTCGACCAAAAACAGCATCGCATTAACATTGCTAAGGAGCTGTTGGACTTTGTCCTCGACGACCCAAATTTGCTCTAGAGGATCATAACTGATGCCGAATCATGGATTTATGGTTATGACGTGGAAACCAAAGCTCAATCATCTCAATGGAAGCTGCCGCACAAGCCAAGACCGAAAAAAGCGCGCCAAATTCGGTCGAATGTGAAGGTTTTGCTTACAGTTTTCTTCGATTGCAGGGGCGTGCTGTATTATGAGTTCTTGCCACAGGGTAGAACGGTCAATAAGGAATATTACCTGCAAGTTATGCCAGAAACGCCCGGATTTGTGGAAGAACAAAAATTGGCTTTTGCACCATGATAACGACCCTGCATCGTTGCTTGTGCGCAAATTTTTAGCCAAAAACAACACACTAATAATGTCTCAGCCACCGTATTCCCCAGATCTGGCCCCCTGTGCCTTCTTCTTGTTCCCGAAACTGAAAAGCCCCATGAAAGAACGACGCTACGCTACGATTGAGGAGATAAAGACGGTATCGGAGGAGGAGCTGAATAAGATCACAAAATATGATTTTTTGAAGTTCTTCGAGGATTGGAAAAACATTGGCACAAGTGTATAATATTTGGTGGTGATTACTTTGAAGGGAACAAAATTCGCGATACTATTTGAACAGACCTTGTATATGTTATTATGGTAGCCTTATCGATGGCCTTGATGATTCCTAAAGAGGTGGTACACAAATCAGCAAAACCATTCATTGTTTCTTACAAATCACTAAAAAAAAACATGTTAAAAAATCTGTAATTAACTTTTTTTTAATATTCAAAAAGTATTTTTTTTTTAAAGTTGATGTTCAATAGACAACAAATAATTGATCCGAAGTTTGTTTTTAAAACTATAAAAAAATGGAACCTAATAGCAATATAAAAAGGATCTTACCAAGAAGACTTAAAAAAAATTACATCAAAATAAAAATAAAAATAAAAATTAGAATTGAAAAATTTATAATAACAACAAATATTCAGTGAAATAAATAAATTAAAATATTAAACGTCCTCTATTTATAGAATAATAATCAGAAAAAAAATATAAAAAATAAATATTGATTTTCCTGGTTAAGATGGAATAAATTCAATTTTATTTCGTTAAACATTCACCATCATTGCTTATATAAAAGAAAAAGAAAAAATTACGCGAATGAAAATAATTATAAAAGAAATTCAAGAAAATTGTCCATAAAACATATAATATAGAAGCTGAATTTCTTGCTATCCTTTAACAACAGCCGAATTTACAACAACAGCAGAATCATTCCCCGAAAGAATCTGGGAGTACTGCTCTCCAAACATATTTTGGCGCGTAGTTGCCATAGGGCAGAATTGGGGATATGCTAGGGGGAGACATACCAACTAGGTCTCTCCCACTAACGTCGACGGCCGACTTCAACTTTTTTTTCCTGTTCCTTAGTTTTTGGGGTTTTTTTAATTTTTTTTTCGATCCCATCTCTTTCGGAATTTTTATACCTTTCCTATCTTTTCCACTTTTATGTTAGTTAACTTTTCTTTAGTTTGTTTTCTGGGAGTGGGAGCAAAAAATTTCGAACCTCTCCGTAATCTTCTAATAAAGCTAGCTACAGGCATAGCATTTTTTTGCTCTTCTTCTTCCCCTCTCATAGAGAACTTAACACTTTCGGGTGTCTCCATTATCCTCCATAGGTTCCGCCATCATTTTTTTCTGTTTACGGTGGGAGTGGGAGCAAAAAAGTGGTTACGACGAATCTCCCCGCAATCTTCCGATAACGCTTGCTACAGGCATGCCTTGCTGATACAAAAGCTCTCTGAGGGTCGTCTTTGGCCATACTCCTCCGGAACTTTTTTTTGCTCTTCTTCTTCTCCTCTCATAGAGAAATTAACACCTTCGGATGTCTCCATTATCCCCTATTAGTTCCGGCATCATTTTTTTCTGTTTACGATGGGAGTGGGAGCAAAAAATTTCGAACCTCCTCTCAATCTTCCAATGAAGCCTAGCTTGATACAAGTGCTCTCTGAGGGTCGTCTTTGGCCATACTCCTCCGAAACTTTTTTTTACTCTTCTTCTTCTCCTCTCATGGAGAATTTATTGGGTGAATGCAAAAGTTATGACCGTTTTTTATGATCCTAGTTAAAAAAAATTTTCCTTCCAAAATGATGAATAGATTCCATTGTATAAAGGATGCTTTCCCTCTACTTTCTATTCAGTTTTGGCCTGGCCAGAGTACAGTAAAAAGCCTTTGTATTTTTTCAAAATGTCGGTCGATAAAGTGTCATTGTTTACTTTATGAATTTCGTAAAGATATTTGCGAAGTGTATGGAACAGATGTCATCAAAGTTCGACAGGTACGAAGATGGTTTACAAAATTCCGATCTGGGGATTTTTCACTAATTGATAAACCACGTACCGGGCGGCCATTGAAGTCTGATGACGGCAAGTTAAAAGTCATAATTGACACCAATCTACGTCTAACCACCAGGGAGATCGCGTCGATGATGGGAGTCAATCAAACAACCGTATTAAGGCATTTGAAGCGTATGGGGATGGTTTCCCGGTACGACGTTTGGATACCTCATCAATTGTCGGCTGCCAATTTATTGGATCGTGTTTCAAAGTACGTTGCTTTGAGTGAACCTTTTTTGCATCGTTTGGTAACGGGAGATGATAAATGGGTCGTGTACAACAACGCTATACCTGAACAAGCCCCATTAACAACTTCGAAAGCCGAAATCCATCAAAAAAAAGTTATGCTTTATATTTTGACATACACAATACGCTTACAATCCCACAGCAGAACGATATTGTCAGCAATTATCCAAATTGAACATCTCCCTTCAAAAGGATAGACCAGAAAAGGGGTAGTGTTTCATCACGATAACGCGTGACCACATGTGGCTATGATGACCCAACACAAGCTAAATGAGTTGAATTGGGATGTTATTAGGCATCCACCGTATTCTCCAAAACTTTCTCCTTCCGATTTTCATTTATTCCGATCACTGCAAAATTTTCTAAATGATAAAAAATTTGATAAAATAGAGCAGGTAAAAACATCCCTTACTACATTTTTTGTATCAAAATCAACGGAATTTTACACTAATGGTATTAATAAGTTGATAGAAAAATGGGAGAAGGTTATAAGAACGGATGGAAATTATATTATTAATTAAATAAATAATAAAAATCTAAAAAAAAATGTTTAATTGTATATGTAAAAAACGATCATAAATTCTTCAAGTATTTTTTCTCCATAACAATTTATATAAAAATGGCGGAAAATCTTAAAAATATGATTGATAAAAGTGGCCATTAGCTCATCAATAAAAATTTTGTATCATTTCAAGTAAAACTACTCACCTTTGGGATAAAATTTGTCAAATAATTCAACAACAAACAAAAAATAAAAACTAAAATCAATTTTAAAAAAATATTCATTAACAAAATACATATTTTATATTTATTTACAACAGTGAAAATAAATTACATTAAATTATTTAATTTTAGTATATATATATATTTTTTTTGTCTCTATTTACATATTCATATAAATAGGTAAATTTATTTTCTCATCTCTTTTACTTGCATATTGTATGTCAGTTTATAATTTTTTTTTTAATTTAATAAATATGACCTTTATACAAGAATATTATTTATAAATTCTTTGAAACATTCATTCGTTATTTTATATTATCCTTAAATTCAGTTTTGATTTTATTTATTTTTATTTCGGGGGTTGTTTCGGTAAGTTTTTATGTATTCTAGTATTTTTTTTCCCTCATCAACCTACCATTTTTTGTTTGATATTTATTTGCTTGCAATCGAAATTTTCTGTAAACAAAAAAAAAACCTCTAAATTCAATTTATTTACTATAAATATTTAGCAAAAAAAAAAAAATTAAAAATTAAATATTATCGGAGGAATTATTTTTTGCCTTAAAGTTTTCTTAAATATCTTATTTTGTATAAGTTTTTTCTATAGTCTTAACAGAAATTCGATGAGATTGCCTTAAGGTACGTGCTGTTTAAAAAAATTAGTTTATTTCGTTTATTATTTATAAAAAATTTTATGTTTTTAGATTTATGTTTTGTGGTTAAAGTAAAAAAAAAAACTGTAATTATTTAATTAGTTTAAATTTGACTAGAAATTAAATAACAAAAAAAAAATATATTTTTCTACAATAAGTTTTTGAAATTCATTTGTATAAATTTAACACAGTTTATATAATATGCTTAAAATAATTTTTATATTTCCTATTTACCATTAATTTTTTATTGTGTATATTGATAGAAAATAATAATAATAATAAAAACGCTTTTATATTATTTTCTAATTCTAATTTTATAAGTAAATATATTCTTCTAGTTAAGAAAAGGAACATTTCTGAAGTCATTTGTTTTTCTTTTAATTACATCTATTCCAATAGTACGAATATGTATTATAATATTTATTTATTTACACATATAAACATATTAAGATCCATAAAAAATAATGTAGTTTTTCTTTTTTTTTTTTTAATCCTAATTAAATCCGTTTGATTTACTTTTAAAAATACACTAAAATTATTTTTTAATATTTTTTTTAATAATATTACAATTTTACTAAACGGAGTTTTTACTTTTCATCAATACCCATTAAAGCATATAAATTTTTGTAGGCTTTTTATTTATTTTCTCATTTTTTTAAGGTTATGTTTAAATTATACAGTAATATTTTTGGGTTTTTTTTTTTTATTTATTTATATTTTATATTAAACTCTTAATAACTATTAGACTATCTACAAATATATTTAATCTTATTGGAAACGGAATATTTGTATTTATTTGTGGGAATACAGTTTATGGGGAAATTTATTGGCTTTGCGGGGGGGGGGACGTTAAGTTTTTCGGGGAGAATTGTCTGGAAAGTGAATAGTTTTTTTTTTTAATTTTTGGAAATTTTGATATTGTTTATAGTGCTTCATCGGCGATTCGATTTCCATCTATGGAAAAGCTATTATCTTTAGTCACAACATTATTTGTGGTTGTTGTTGTTGTGATGGTGACACCATTTTTGATAGTACTTGTCGCTGTGGTATGAACAACACCAGGAACTATAGCGTTAGTACCACCAACGTGTCCAATGGTACTTCCATCACCTACATCAGTTACGGTATTATTCGTTGGTGTTGTCTCTGCCAGATTCACCTCTTCCATTAGGGGTTGTTTTATTCGTGAATTATCGATGGTTTTTCGACGTAACATTCTAGCCCCGATACCACTCATGGTTGATCCTTTTCCCACGGCGCGCTCCCGCGAAGATGACACGATGCTGGAGTTGCGTCTGGTGGGACAGTCATTTAGTCACACTTTCTCCTCGCCTGGAACATGTGGCCCACATCGTACAAACTGCAAGCGGACCGGCTAATTTGAAATTCGTTAAGAAATATTGTTGGGTTTTTAGAGCGGACTCAGACTCAGATCAGTTGGACATAGAAAACATAGTAGTAGTGTGTAGTAGTTGTAAATGAAGCCGATCATTTATAAATCCATATCATTTTTTTTCCTTTAGTTTTTGGTATGATGTGTTTGTTTTTGAATTGTATTTTTTTTTTAATTTTTTTTTTTTTTTTTTTTTGGTGCGATTAAGGAGAAAATATTAAATTGTGTGACATATAAAAATGCAAGTAGTGAGTATAATGAATAAATAAATATTGTGTAAAGTGCATATACATACGTTCATATATACAATTAATCAGAATTTAAAAAAAAAAATCAATTTGTATGTACAAAATAATTTTTATTTAAAAAAAAAAAAAATATTTATGAATATTTATTAAGAAATGACATTTTTAAGCATAAATCAGCGAAATATATGATACATTAATATTGGTAAAAAGTTGTGCAAAAATAAAATATAAAATTTGAAGCGATTTTTAAGTAAATTATTCTTTAAAGAGAGTTTACTTGGCTTAGAGGTGAAAATAAGAAATCTCATCGATAATAAAGGATTATCCATTTTACAGTTTGGAACTCTATCATTTAATAGTTATTAATAAAAATATTATTATTTGAGATAATTTTTATTTTTCATAAATATTGCCATTGATATTATAAATTTAAAACATTTTATGCATTCAAATTACAAAAACTTCCTACAAAAATGATGAATCTATCGTAAGTACGTTGCATGCTTTAAGAGGAGATTATGGTTGTCATAAAAAGGTTTGATGAAACAGAATGTATTTAGGATATTTTAGGGCCTTTCCATCATCGTAACACACGTTCTACTATAGAATTTTCTCCGAAGACCCAAATATTACGATTTCACGATGCGCTCAGTATTTGGGCTTATCTTGCAGCACATTACGGCTCATTTGGCACTTGGGATCACATCTTTATCGATATAAAGTTCAACTTACGCAAGAATTGAGGCCTGTCAATCATAAATGCTAATTTTTCGAACATAATTTTTTTTGCAGTGATTGGGCTTTTTTCCAACTTGGCGGATACGTTAATAAGGAAAATTTCCATAAAATGTGCTTTGAAAATCCCGAAATAACTATAAAGAAGCCATTGTATCCACGAAAAGACACTTTCTAATATAAATTTTGGTCTAAAGGTGACATTAGCGTATACGAAGTCTGTTCAAAAAGTATCGCGGGTTAAGTATATTCGATTTTCGATTTTTTGTGGCGTTATATTGATACTCATGTCTGTCACTTATGCCGACAAGTTCGGCCATTTTGAATGTTCAGTTAATTTTTGACAGCTGCTTTGCTTGCACGTGTTTTGGCTCGTCTTCGATTTTTGCCCATATTCGACCAAAAACCGCTTCGCATTAACATTGCTAAGGAGTTGTTGGACTCGGTTCCCGACGACCCAAATTTGCTTCAGTGGGTCATAACTGGTAACAAATCATGGGTTTATGGTTATAACGTGGAAACCAAAGCTCAATCATCCCAATGGAAGCTGCCGCACGAGCCAAGACCGAAGTTTGATGGAATGTTCAGGTTTTGCTTACACTTTTCTTTGATTGCTTACAGTTTTCGTCAATAAGGAATATTACCTGCAAGTTATGCGCAAGTTGCGCTAAGCAATCCGCCAGAAACGCCCGGATTTGTGGAAGAACAAAAATTGGCTTTTGCAACAAGATAACGCACCTGCACACGCATCGTTTCTTGTGCGCGAATTTTTGTCCAAAAACAATTAGTGTAATAATGCCTCAGCCACCGTATTCCCTAGGTCTAGCCTCCTGTGACTTTTTCTTGTTCCCGAAACATGTTCTTTGATTCATTTTTTGGAATGGGCAAAAATCGAAGACAAGCCAAAACACGTGCAAGCAAAGCAGCTGTCAAAAATTAACTGAATATTCAAAATGGCCGAACTTGTCGGCATAAGTGAGATACATGAGTACCAACATAACACCACAAAAAATCGAAAATATACGCAAAAATCGAAAATATACGCAACCCGCGGAAATTCAAAATTCGCGATACTTTTTGAACATTCCTCGTATTTCTTTGATAAATAACAAGAAGAGATCGCTATAGTCAATTTTGAGTGCTATGACCGTATCATAACCAACCTTTTTTGACCCAAAATGGAAGATTTTAATCTAGACCATATGTGGTAATTATAAAACGACACCAAATGCGACAAATTTTGGATTTATTCTGCCAAATAATTTTCAAATAGTTGACAAATAACATCCACCAAGGAATGGCCAAATTACGGCCCAAAATATGATTAAAAAGTTATTAAAAATTACCTTAAAAAAATCGAATCCTACAGGATATTTTTATTTATATTTTTACAGATATCTACAACTATAACATAGAATTAAGCAAATTGGAATAATAGTATTAATTAACATGGATGGTTGTAAGGAGTAAATAATCGTTAAAGTTTCTCCTGTTAGGTTGCGGTTATGTTAAGCCTCAGTATTTTAGTAAATCACGTGATCAGTAATGCTTAATTCTTTAATGAGTGTTTTAAGGAAAATAAGTATGATACGGGAATGGAACTTTTTATAACGAGACACTGTAACATCATGAATAAATTTGATCGAATACAACGGGAATTGGAAGGCTTAGCAGAGCCCTAGTGTTTTAGTCCGTAAGTCCAAATAAGTTTCAGTAGGATATTGTATAAATGTACTTTGCTGTCTACAGTGAATTAAGAGAACGTCGTTTGTCTAGAAGTCGAAGTAGTTGTAGGTATTATCTTTTAAGTCTTATATGTGTTTTATGTCAAGCACTTATTTAAGTTCAGTCCTTGATACCGAACTTTAGCGTATTGTGGTATATCACTGCCATTAACGTATATGGGAGGACATGGTTCACGGCAGAAAGTAAAAGTTGCGTGGACATAATTTTTTATGGCAAATATTTGCTCATTAGAATATTCTTACAAAATGGCATAGCTCTAGAACTATAATATTTTATTGAACTTTACTTTCCAAAGTTTAAATTGGATAATCCTTTATATGGTATGGTATCTTTTAAGATGCTATAATTTTTTTTATGTGCTCAGTGATAAATCTGTTCATTAAAATTTACCCTCAGTCAAAATAAAAATAACTTAAAAAAATTAACAATTTTCAAACCTTAAAATTAGCTTTGTCCTGAATACTATTTTACACTAATGCTTTTGAAAATAGCAGATTCATATGAAAGATATTACAACAAAATACATTGAAATTTTTCAACACAATTTGTTTGGTCCTCTAAAGAAATTAGTTAAATTAAATATTGTCTCATTAAGTGTCGGAAAATTTTCCCTATAGTTCACTAGCAGATGGTTAATTTTTGCACATTTTTCAGTTTTCTCAAAGTTTTCATTTCTGAAACAATTTCTCACTGTGAAGAACACTTCAAGTTGACAAAAAACACATTCTTCAAAACTGAAAAGTATATTCTAAAATGTGTACATACTCTATATATAATACTTAGTTTTGTATGAAAAAATAGTGCGAATACAGCATAGAGCTTTTAACCCTTAAGGAAAATAAGAACGAACAAATGGTAGGAACATGAAAACTATTCCATTTTCATTTAAATGCACGTACATATCTGCCTGCCTATCTCCCCTACGAGTGCAATAAATTTTCCGGCCTGTGTGCAATAAATTTCTTCAGGAAACTACTTGTTTTTAGGAAAAAATTTATAATGTCACCCAGAATAAGGGAAACTGTAGAATTTTCTCACTTTATCTTCAGTTAAGCAATGTTAACGAACATCAAAAGGAAATTCTTTCTCTCAGATTTTTTGCCTCCACTATTTTATCATCGGTTCGGAACTTCATTCTTTAACTCTATCTATAATAAAATAAAATTCACTATATGTGAGTAGGATCAGCTCTGGCAAAAAGAAAAAGATTGTATACTTTAATGAATTTTTCCTCATTTACATACTCAGTCATGTGGAAGAGTATTTTCTTTAAGATAGAAAAACTAAATGTTCGTCGAGGACGAAGAAAAAAATTAATTCAAAAGTTGAGAAGCGAAAGTGCATAGCAAAACTTTAATAGCTACAATATGAAATTATTTGTGAAATTCCTAATAACAAGTCATAAGAATATTTATGATTATAAGTTTCTTTTTGTCTAACATATTTTTAATATTCGATGCCAGCAACCTTAAAGCAAGCAAAATCTTTCCAATAAAAAGTTATGAAAAACTCACAAAATAAATAGTCGTAAAAAATAGAGAATGTAGCCTTCCCTACAAAACACATATTTTTCTACAAAAGGATGATTTTTCTACCATCCATAATAGTATGTACTTTTATCTATTTATTTATTTATTTATGTATTTGCAAATATATCCAAATTTTTTGCTTTTCTGTATTGAAAAGTGACTATGATAGAGAAAAAGCTATAAGAAAAGGAGCATCGTTATGCAGAAAAGAATCTCATGTTCATATATCATCCTTAGAAGGACTTAGACTGTACCAGCGAACATATATGAACTGTGAAACATGGTAAAAAAAATAACATTCAATGTCAGGGATTTATTTCATAACTTTTCATTTTTAAGAAGATTGTAAAAGTGCAGACATTTTTAGAGAAAGAAGAACTGAAAAATATCAGACATTTTTAGAGAAAGAAGGAAAGTTCTAAATGCATTTAAGATCCTTCACTCTCGGAATCACCAAGGAGGGTATGCGTTATACCAAAACGCTTATGATATATTTTTTTTAGCATATTTTAGTCCTCAAATATACTAAGTGTATATGAGTATTGCTGTACCGACCTTCGAAATGGAATATTCGAGAGTTGTATGATTAACAACTGGCCACGGTAAGATATGGTGCTACTTATATAAAAACAACTCTATTTTTTGTAAACTCAGGCGTTCACAATAATCCTGTCAAATTTTTAAGCAGCTATGTCTTGCTTAGGAGGACTTAGTGTGTATTAACGAATATATATAAACTGTGAAACATGGTAAAAAAATAACATCCAATGTCACGGATTTATTTCATAACTTTTCATTTTTAAGAAGATTGCAAAAGTGCAAGGATTCCACACTTGTTTAAGCTTTGAACTGAAAAATATCGGATATTTTTAGAGAAAGAAGGAAAGTTCTAAATGCATTTAAGATCCTTCACTCACCAAGGAGGGTGTGCGTTCTACCAAAACGTTAATGATATTTTTCAGCACGTTTTAGTCCTCGACTATACTAAGTATTTATGAGTATTACTGTACTGATATTCGAAATAAAATATACGAGAGTTGTATGATTAATATCTGGCCACAGTAAGATATGGTTCTGCTACTATAAAAATAATTATATTTTTCATAAAAACAAACGTTCACAATAATCCTATGAAATTTTTAAACGGCTGCATCATTTGGTTTGTTAGTTAAATTGAATAACTTTTTTCATTTTCCATCAATAGACAAAATCGAATATAGGGCAGTGATGAAATATTTATTTAAAAAAAAGGGACTTTGCACCTTGGTTATTTTGATGAAGAATGTCCAAATGATCCGAATGAGGTCATCACATTAGAAATGGCTGAAAAAATTCACGATATGGTAAAAATAATAGAAGAGTAAAAGTTCGTGAGATTAAGGGGGCTATCGACATCTCAATTGCTCACAATTGACCATAAACACGCTTCTGTATCAACTCAAAAGAAAGTTTGGCAATATTAAAGCGCAATCTGGATGAGTTTTTTCATTGATTAATTACTGTTGACGAAACATGGCTTCATCACAGCATACCAGAGACCAAAAAGTAGTTTAAACAATAGGTTTTCTGTAGCAAACCAGAGGCAAAAAAGACCAAGCCGACTTTATCGGCCAAGAAAATTATGGTGACAGTATTTTGGAATACTCGTGGCATAATTCATTTCAATGAGGAGTAAAATGCCAACTATGCATTTTAAAGAAGCCTCCAGCAATTATTTCTTATATCTAAATATAAAAAACATTGCTCAGATGAAAAAGATTTACATCAAACGATGAGTTGATTACTGCAACAAATGCCAATTTTTGATAGTTTAGAGAAATGATATTTTTTAGATGGGATACAAAAAATAGAAAATCGTTAGACTAAATTGATCGTGCTAAAAGGATAAAATAAATTTTACACATAAAAATGTTTTTTTCTTATTAGGGCCAGTTATTAATCATACAACCTATTTGAAATAGTTTCTATTAAAATAAGATAACAAATAAATTAGAAATATTTTTAAAAGTTATTTCCAAAAATCTTTTATTAAAGAAAAAAAAAATTATTTAATCATAAAATAAATTTTGTTGTGCACATAACACACAATAGATTATTGTAGTAGCGCTAGTATTGGCACCATATTAAAAGGCACTGCTATAAATTGCCTCATACAAAGCTATACACATGCAAAGTTTTTTCACTCTTTGTATCTCTAATTTCTTATGTTACATCCATAAAAATGCATTGTTTGGAGGGGCTTTCACACCCCGACGCTGTTTTAAGGTTAATAAATAGCATTATCCAGGATAGCCTCAATAAATTTTTCATTGAAAACTTAGAAAGCATAGCCCCGGATTATATACGTGTATACTTTGCGTAAGATAGTAATACTTCCAATTTTTCGTACAAAACGATCGATTTATTGAAAACACAATTTGGCAACAATGTATTGTAATTTCACGCAATTGACCTGTGAATGGTCCTCTAAGATTGTTTGATTTCACATTGCTTGATTATTTCTTTTCAGGATATATGGAATTATTATAAAGCCATCATTTAGTGAGTTATAGTAGAGATAAAGCTGTATTTACCCTAAAAAGTAGTCGAAAATTAGGCTTCGTCAAGGACAGTCGAAGTGAACATATGCCCGAAATTACTTTAAAGATAAAAAAAAAGGGTAGGTTTCGTTCATTTCAATAATTAGGTGGATAACTTATAAGGATATCCTTTGAGTTTTTTCTTAAATAATTTCAAAAATAATTTCCCATCAAATCATAATAATCTTGAGGCTAACCTTCTATTTTATTGTATAAAAAGGACATTTTCTTACAAAAATATTTTTATCTTTTTTTAAACATTGATAATTTAAAAAAATAATATGAATTAGTAATATTATCACATGTAAACTAAAATCTGTGTATTTAGGCAAGAAAAAATCCTTTTGAAATGTAGGAAAAATATCGTTTTTTTTTTAGAATAACTCAAACTGATGACTTTTATTCGAATTTTACAAGTAAGGATATTCATACTTAGCCGGTGTAATGTTGATAGTAGTGCAATGAAGAATATGTAAAAAGAAAGTGAATTTTGTATCCAGTTTGTATCTAAAACTAAACTTTTAGTTTAGTTGCACAAAAACCAATTTACACATTAAAAATAATAAACAAATACATGTGCACGCGCATTCAACGAAAATAACTGTGAGTGCATTGAACAGAAAATGTGCTTGGTATAAAAAAAGTTGCACTTTTGTATGAGAAAAATCTTATCTCAATTAGACTTGATTGCATTTTTTATAATTAAATAAAAATTTTGATACAAAAAGGTTCAAAAAAAAAGATACTTTTTCTTTTGTTTTTTTTTGGGTTGTGTTGATGTTATAAAAATCCTCCTAACGTTTAGGTACATAAGTGTGCGTGTATATGTTAGTTTAAAGTTATGTGAGTATTGGTGAAATTTTTATGTAAACAGATATGAATATTGTGTGTGTGTGTGTGAATGTAATTTTATTTAAAATGGATGAGTAGAAATTCTGCACATAGTGTTATGAACTTGTAACTATCAAAAATGTGTACTGTTGTGTTTCGGTTGAGATGTAAAGCTTTTTCTCTGTAAGGATGATTGGGGGACATCAAAGTGGGATGAAAAATATCGAAAAGGTATTTAATCGAAAGGTTATTACGACAGTTATAGAAACAATGAATATATATATATATAAATAAAACCAATATAATAAAATATGCCATACATTAATGGAAAATTAACAAACAATTTTATTGCACACAAATAAAAGTCTTACCGAGACCTGGGTGGCTGTATATGAATTTGACCTTGGCCGGCTGCTAAAGAACATTGTTCGCCATTTGCGTTTCACTTGTGCTATGACCTCACCATTGAAGAAACAAAACAAATTTGCCACACAGAGACCCTATGAAAGAAAATTACATTAAATTAATTTTTATATGAACATTAAAAAAAAAATAATAACAAATTCGAATGGAAAATATTTATTTGGATTATAAAAAATTCACGTTAATATTTCAGTTATTATTAGTTTCATTCCGTAAGCAAATAACACCTGTCAGGGAAAGAGTGTTTGGGAAATATTTCAATACGTTGATCTATCAGTATACGCAACCGTAGCGATATCTATTAAAAAAGGATACAGAGTATCCTTATTGAGTGAATCAAAATAAAATGGGATTTACTTAAAATCAATACAAAAGGTAAAAAGAGTAAATGGACAACCTTTAGTTATCATTATTTCGTTTGTGATAACTTTTTATTAAATTCAAAATATCCCATAAGACAGTTGAGCTTTAAGGATTCTCGTAAGTTTTTATAAAAAGGAACAAATTAAGAAATACGAACAAAAAGGAAAAGTACAAAAGTAAATCGAAAACAATCCCTTTTTTGTCTTATGAAATGATGGTATTCTCTGTCGTTGACGGTGGTTTCCATTTAATAAAATCAACAACGAAATAAAAAAATAAGTTTTTCTAAGTATTTTTGAGAAAAATATCTCAGGTTTTATTTTATTTCATTTTTATTGTATTTAAAATGATTAAGTTTATGAAAACATACTCCAAAAGTAAAAAAAAAAATAAAATAAAAAAAGCCGAGACGTTATCATTCAAAAATATAAAAAGTTTTGTTCAAAAAAGAATGAAAACCTTTATGGGGTATACGAGTATGTCCTTAAACTTGTACAAGACCAGCTGATAGTATCTTCTGTTCACTACTTAGTTAAAATGAAATTTTTTTCTTCGTAAATTTACTAAATTAAAACACGAGTCCTTTTAAGAAATTGTCTCATCAATTTCTGCATGAGTTACGTGCAATACAATTTTATGCAGGACATTAATAGAAAATGGAAATTTTTCAATTTCTCAACCAGCAAAAAGAACTGCAATTTTTCAACGATACCAAAAAAAAAAATACTGCAATTCTTACAAAACGTGCGCTGGACTAATTAAAGAGTATTCTTTCTATTCCTTATTAAAAATTTACTCTTTATTGCAGAAAATTCTGTGTCAATTCCCTCATTTTCTATTTTCTTTTTCTGATAATTTATTTAAGTTTAAAGCTTAAATTTAAGCTTTAATTTTAAGATGATTTTGTTGTGCTTAAACCAGTTGTACCTAAATTTTAATGAGCGATAAATGAGTTATTCATGTCGTGGTTTGGATAGTACAACTTTGTTATTTGAAATTAGTTAAATAAATATTTTTTTCAATATAATATTTATATAAGATTTTGTTTGCAAGTTTTTGATTATTAATTTTTTAACTTCAATATACGGGGTGGACCATTTAAAAATTGCATTTTAAAAAGTAAATAAAAAAAAAACTATTTTATGTTTTTTTAAATTTCCGGTTTTATTAGCAAGATTGAACCTTGAATTTTAAGAATGAAGCACTACGTAATTTAAATGACTGCCACGGCTGGCGTTACAGTACCCCATTCGCTCGACCCAATTTTTCAGTACATTGTTGATTGTCCGGGCCTGTATCTCTTCAATGGCAACTTTGATTTCATGTTTTAAGGCCTCAATTATCTCTGGATGACTTGTGTAACATTTATCCTTAACGGCTCCCTACAGAAAATAATCCAACGGGCTCAAATCACAGCTCTGAGGTGGCCAATTGACATCAGAATTTCGGCTGATTATTTGGTTTTCGAAAGCACTGCCCAAAAGTTGGATTGTTACGTTGGCTGTGTGCCAAGTGGCCCCGTCCTGTTGAAACCAAATGTCGTCCATACCATTCTCTTCAACTTTTGGAAACAAAAATTCGTTGAGCATGCCACGATAGCGCTCACCATTGACCGTAACGGCGGCTCCTTCATCGTTTTCGAAGAAAAACGGCCAATGATGCCTCCACTCCAAAATCCGCACCAAACCATGACTAGTTGTGGATGCATCGGCTTTTCCATGGTGACGTATGAATTTTCTGAGCCCCAGATGTGACAATTTTGTTTGTTGACATACCCACCGAGGTGGAAATGAGCCTCATCCGAAAAGATGATTTTTCGGTAAAAATGCTCATCTTCGGCCAATTGCTCTTGAGCCCATTGGGCAAACCGAAAACGCATCGGATGGTCATGCGGCTTTAGTTGTTGGACTAATTGAACTTTGTAAGCTTTCATACCGAGGTCTTTGTGCAAAACTCTCAACAGAGAAGTCCGAGAAATGTTCAATTCCTGAGAACGGTGACGAGTTGATGTTGATGGATGATCACTGACATTTTCAGCAACGGCGGCAATATTCTCGGTCGTACGCACTGTCTTAGAGCGGGAAAGAGTTTCTTTGGCAACCAACAAACTAGTTTCGCGAGCTCGCTTCACGAGTTTGTCCACAAGTTGACGTGATGGCATTCGATGTTTGCTCATTATTTTTTAAATTTCTTATAGTTTGGGTTGAAGACTCACCACTTTGGAAGTAAGTTCCCAATATTTCCCTTTTTTTTCAAGCGTATGGATTACCATTTCGTAAAATTATGACTTTCAACTAACAATCTGTCAATTCGTGATGACATTTAACACTCAAGTACTTCAAATAAATATTGGTTCAAAATACAACCGCTAGATGGATCACCCTATAATTTGCTTAAATTGAAGAAATTTTCGACATAAATCGCAATTTTACCGTAGCTATGATTACCGATTTCAAGTCGTGCGATTAAATGGCGTTGATCTTTTCCCTATGTAAGAAACCAAAAAGTATCTACTCTATAGTTTTAGAGCCCAATATTACAAAAATGTCATCAAAAATTACCTCAAAAAGGTCGAGTCAAGATCATAATTTCAAAAATTATATATTTTTTCCATAATGATATAATTTCATCAAAATACAAAAATAAAAATATCATTAATATCTGAATTTAAAATGAATTTTATTAAATATTACTTTTCAAACCAAAAATTGGATAAATTTTTACTTTATTGTCGTTAACAGAAAAAAATATTAAGCAATTTTGAAAATAAATATGGAATATTAACGTTTTTTCGGGTTACTTTTAGTGAAAAATAATTGTTGAAAATTTTGTTTTTTCTCTTAATTTATTGAGGTTTTTTTAACAAATTATAAAAGGACTCTTATTAATTCTACAATTTTATCGAAATATTTGAAGGAATATTTCCTAAAGCAGTTAAGATAAATTTTCCCTACTGAATTTTTAAGTATTTTTAAATAATTTAAATTTTATTCATTCGAAAACTTGTAATTTTTAGACAAGCAAATAAAATATGGAAAAATACGCTTTTGATAATGATTTTTAAGGACCCGTATACAAAAATGCAACTTAGATAAAAGTTTTAATTTGTTTACTGTTTTTTTTTCTAACAAAGATTTATTCAAAAAAATCATCGGAGATATCTAAAAGGATGGGCATAATTTCTATTTATCGATTCTGGTCGCCAGCCCCTTCGCTCCTTCCTTTTTTACAACCCCTACAAATATAGTGTATAAAATAATAAACATTCTAATAAACTTAAAAATTTATCCTTCCATTCTTTGCTGATATCTTATCCTAAAAGAGATACTTGCACTATTACTCTAGATTTTCAAATATTCTTCCACTTTCCTCGCTAAAAAAATTGCTTGAGAGCAGAGCAGAGAGTGTCTTCATCCCTGGATAGGAACAGTATTTGGCAGTAATACTATTAAAAATTAATTGTTCTTAATTAATTGCATTGGTACTGATACCACGTCTCATACAGTCATTAAGTTAGATGGCTCCCATATGAAATGGTAGTGTTATCTTTGGTATTGATGACATTTTTTGTTATATAAAGTTTGAATAGGTGGCGCACAACTCAGCAAGACTAAACATAGAATCTTCGTTCAGTTTGTTGCCTCTGGTAACACTACTGACAGAAGATTCCATGATACAATGACGCTGCGTTCAATCAATGGCGAAACCGATGAGGAACCCACGAAGTAACCGGCCACACAAGAGTAAAAAATGCCACACGAGGTAGATGGGATTCGGTGTTTGGCCGTGGAGGAAAGTGGATGTTATGCCGTCGCTTGTTGGATGTGTTCTGTGTTCGTTTGCAACAAAATATTTTCAAATTTTCTTTGCATTTTTTTTTATATGTGTACTTTTGTACTATATAAGCAGATAAATATCAATGAAGTGTCCTAATAAATTCCATATGTGACAGTGACAATAACTATGATATTATATTATAAAATCTTACGATAAATGGAAATATAAAAAGCGTCTGAATGCCACTTGGAGATACTCATTAGTGCCGATCAACCTATTGTGGGGCTCTGCTTAATTACAATACTTGGTCGCGAAGTGCCAAAAGGTGGTTTGGGGAAAGGACAGAGAGAGAAGGATCATCTAACTCTCTTCTACCAACGCCGATGGTCGTCTTCACCACTCTTTTTCAAAATATTTTTAAAAAAAAATTTTGAAATATTTTCAAAAAAAATTTTGTATTTTTTCCACAAATTTTGTCTTTCCCAATTTTTATACTTTCCCACTTAATTTTTTCCTATTCTTTCCCTTTTGCCTGAGTAATTTTTTTAGTTTTATTTTGTAATTTTTTTCTATGCTCTTTCCACCATTCTTTCTTCTTTCATCCCTCTTTCTCTGCCATAGAGAAATTAACAGCTTTGGGTGTTTCCATTATCTGGAATATGTTCCGGCATTATTTTTTTCTGGTTATGGTGGGTGTGGAAGTGCATCTCTGCTAAAACTTTGATAATTTACTCCCCACCCATATCATAATCTACTCGTTGAGTTATCGACAATTATATCTATCAGAATAATGTTCTCTCTTACTATTCCCCGTACTGCTGTAGAACTTTAAGTATAAGAAATTTTCATTTTTGAAATGAATCCAAATTTTTATACCTTCTTCTTTCTGCTATTTCAGTAAATTCATACCAAAACACATATCCATTAACTTTATCGTAACATCTTCACTTCTACGGCAGTTCTACAATATATTAAAATGCGCTGTGGGTAACTAGGATGACGGTAGAGATTACAGTTTACACTTCCAATTATCGAAATATCACCACCTTTAGTGAAAACCAAGCATTACTTTAAGCTGTTCGTGATCTATCGAGTGATTTTGTTCTCAATAATATTCGACTAAATCTATTAACTAACATAAGGTTCTGTTGCAGGTCATTTAGGAATTTCTGGCAGGTAAACATCTCTCTCACCCGGTGTTCACAGCATTTACTAATTAGCTAACTAAATTGTAAATAACACCTTCCTGTACAGGACAAGAATCAAAAGGTTTTCTTCGGAGCAGTGGTCAATTATTACCCATACAGTCTAATAAGATTTTTATGCTTACCCAAAATTAATTCTTTATTGTGAAACTTTTAAATATTTCAATACCGTTGGAAAGTTTACAGTTTTCTAAAACAAATCATCTAATTAACCAAATGACGAATTTCATCTAACAACAAACACTTACGTGTGCAGGTTATCAAATGGTCTCATATTCTTGGCGCTACATAATGGCACGTGGCTCATGTCTTCAGGGCCTTGTATACAAACAAATCTAGAAGGTTAATAAACCAAATAACTAACTACACCATATTTAAGAAATGCTGGAAATTTTAGAAAACATAGTTTATTTTTGTCAGTGTAATACGAGTATACGCACAAACATGTTGGACGAACACCTTCCCCTCGATCGAGCATGTTCAAGACGAACAAAATATAGGGTTTCGCTCAAATACGCAGCTCGAACAAAAAATTTTATAATTAGCGCGAACCTTATTGCAAATTTGATATTTTTCAGTGTGATTGGTTCAAAGTACGTTTGTGTTTTGATTCGCCAGTTATTCGTACAAAAAAATATCGCATGGCAGTGAAGTTGAATTACAAAAAAAAAGAATAGATATTGGCATATCTTGTTTGGCGATTAACGGCAAGATCAGTTCCAAAAGGTAATTGACATTGCAGTACAATTTCGATCACTTCCAACAACAACCTTTCGTATATACCATCCTCACCGCGCTTCCCCGCACAAGAACTCTTCTACATACTACGTAATCGCTTCCTCTATCATTCAACATTGGCCACAGCACTACGACTGCTACTGTCATTGCTATACTTCGTTATCGTTCCTGGATTCGCTTGAATTATATCCTCTTTTCCATTTTTTTAAATATAATTTTTTTATATTATTTAAATTGGACTGGAAAACGCAAAAAACATTTTAAAATTATTTATAAAAAAGTGCCAAATGTCAAATGGATGAAAAAAAAATCGTAGCTCGAACCAATTCTGACTGGGCGATTTTTGATCGAGCTCACGTCAAATCAGTGCGCAAAAATTTTTCGAGTGTTCGAGCCCATGATCGAGACATTTTCACGAGTTGTTTTTATAAGAAATTATACAAATTAAAAGTAAATATTTTATTTTAAAGTTTCCTATTTTTAATATTTTGTTGTTGATTTATTTTTATGAAAAAGGATACTCGTATACTAAAATATCATAGATACTCTGTGATAATAAATGAAATTGAATTCAAGTATAATACCAAACTTTAATAGTACTCAGAGAGAAATTAACCAAAAGTGTACTTGTAAAATAGTCGAAGACATTATTATTTATGAGTTTATCAAATTTACACATACACATATATACATGAAAATAAATAAAAAAAAAAATTTGTTGACTAAGCGTACTTAATCCACTACTCCTCATCGAATTCCTATTCTCGACAAACACAACAACTACTGTGATAGTTTACAGACCTAAGGCCATCAAAACAATATGACTCAGCAAATTTACCTTTTTTAACATGAAAAGGTCGACGCCTACAGGACTTAAACTAATACTTTCTTTTGTAGGCTTACAAAATTTTCCATATATTTCCAGGATATTTCTAAACAAAAAACTAAAAAATAAAAACAATAAACGACTAGAATAATTTTCATAAAAGTTTCTCTACTTTATGACGAACTTTCTAAGAACTCTTCACAAAAAGGACGAATAATTTGTAAATTGTATTCTTGTATTATTCTTTGCATATTTGAATGCCTTATTCTAAGATGATATTCGATAACAATTTAATAAGTTCTCTTGTAGAAAAAATAAATAGAATCCTGTTCAAATAGACTACATGTTATGTTTGCTAATATATTGACAAAAAATATTTATTTTGTTTATATTTGAATTAACAAGAATTAATCAAAAGATTTGCATGAATACAAAGAAAATTTTACAAAAGCATTTTTCAAATGTGCCAACCAAAAAAAAAAAAAAACTAAAACAGACTTTTAAGAAAAAAAGGACATTTTCTGAGTCGTTATTTTTCTTTATACTTGATTTGATTAGAAGCTTTTTCTTTTATACATATATTAAGGAGAAGTGTCATTGAGTAGGTTACACATATGGAAAATGGATTACTCTTAAAGAAGAAATTGTTTGAAGGAAAAAAAATCGCCCAGATAAAATTCAATCGGCCTTCTCTAAGGGATATATATTTGTATGTATGCAAGTGTATACATAAATAAATATCGATTCGAAAGCAAGTTTTCGACAACACTGAACATAGTAAAATATTTCGTGTTCGAATTTCCAATCGTATCGAAATGTGTTTGATAGAATGTTTTTTGAAGAAGAAAATCTCACATTTCAGAGGTTTCCTTTTGGTCCTTTTTGTTTTCTTTCTTTACCCAATTGTCTACCATCTATGTGTATATAAATAGTAGCTTGTTGTTCCCATTCCCTTTCGATGTATACAAGGACTACATTGATAAAGATTTTTTTTGGTTTTCTTGGTAAATATGACTCTTAGTACAGAAAGCTTAGTTTGCTAAAACTGCCTGCAATAGATCATAAAATAAAGAAAAAAAGAAAAGGACTCGTATTTTTTCCATGTTTTTGTTAGAAGACTTCAGTTTATTTGTACGACACAGTCACCCATCATTTCTATCATATCAGGACAATGTATTCCGAATCTTCAGCATGATTTACCCTAGAATGGTCTATTCCTAATATTGTGATAATATATTTGCTTATTATTCAGACAAATATTCTTACTTTGATAACATTATAATGGCAATTATTTCCGGATAAATTATGAATATCTAATTTGAGAAAAAAATATTTTTTTTTTTACTTTTACGTGTTGGGTTTTAGTTTTCTTTTCCCAAGAAGTCTACTTATATAATTATGGGAATTTTTTAATGATTTTTTCAATGCTGATTAAGAGTTTTTTCTTATAAATATTTGTAAAACCAAACCATAAAAATAAATCAATCTAATATTAGCTATTGTTATTTGTTCATATTTTATTCAAGTTTAAATTTCCAATATTATACAATATTTTAATTATTCAGAATATCGACTAGATTGATTGAATTTAAATAATTGATTGCAATTTAAAGATATTTAAAAATTAATTTTAAAATTGCACATAAACGATATTTAAATTAATCTATAAAATTGTTTCCAATACTTTTAATTAGCGATATTAAAATTTAAAAGGGCGGCTACCAACTTATTAACAAAGAACATGAGTTTTTTAGATTATTAATTGAAGAAACAGACTAGCTATTGTAATATTATGCAATTGAAGGAAAACATCCTTGCAATGAATTCCGTTAATATTTTATAAATTCACAAGAATCAAGTGTGGGGGTAAATTCTCAAATAGGAAAAATTCCTTTTTAAAGGAACAGTTAAATTACAATAGATACAAACTAGGCTAGAAGCAATTTTAATTTCAATAATCACCATTGATAGATGAAGGCACATTCCATGTTATTTTCTGTTCTATAAACTTGAACAAGAATGGCAGCAATGATACTAAAATGCCTGTAGGGCGATAAAAAATTTAACATTTACACAAACAAGTGGTTAAGAATTCTTTTTGCCACTTATTAAATATTAAGTGACTGAAGTTTTCAATTGCTTGGAGTTTTCGAAACGCTAAAAGAAACACAATATTTCCGTATCCACTTGGAAAATTCAACCTGTAAAAGCCATGCTTATGAAAATGTAACTAGTTCAGACTCTGTTTAAAATAAACATAAGCATCAGTAAACAATTTAAATAAATTGGCTTTTAACATAAAACAATTTAAAAGCTTTCGTATTTAAAAAGGCAACAAAAAAAATATAAGTACAAACTGATTTTTTTTCATTATTTTTCTTACAAAAAGTGTATTCCTTAAATTAATTTTATTTCAAATTAAATATGAAAAGTGTCCAATCAAATGTCGAATAATTATTTTTACTGAAAATTAGTTGTACTGAAAATTATTTTTACTGAAAATTGTTTTCACTGAAAATTAATTTTACTAAAAATTACTTTTACTGAAAATTATTTTTACTAAAAATTATTTTTACTGAAAATTATTTTTATTGAAAATTATTTCTACTGAAAATTACTTTTACTGAAAATTGTTTTTACTAAAAATTATTTTTACTGAAAATTATTTTTACTGAAAATTAATTTTACTGAAAATTATTTCACTGAAAATTATTTTTACTGAGAATTATTTTTGCCGATAATTATTTTTACTGAAAACTATTTTTACCGAAAACTATTTTTACTGAAAATTAGTTTTACTGAAAATTGTTTTCACTGAAAATTAATTTTACGAAAAATTAATTTTACTGAAAATTCATTTGACTGAAAGTTATTTTCGCTGAAAATTATTTCACTGAAAATTATTTTTACTAAAAATTATTTTTGCTGAAAATTATTTTTACTGAATTATTTTTACGGAAAATTTTTTGTACTGAAAATTATTTTTACTAAAATTATTTTTGCTGAAAATTACTTCACTAAAAATTTTTGAAAATTATTTTTACTAAAAATTATTTTTACTGAAAATTATTTACTGAAAAATATTTTTAGTGAATATTTACAGTAGGCTTATTAGGATATACCATATACAAGTTCTAAGGTAGCCAAAAAAGCACAAAAGATTTTCTCAATTTACATAATTTATTTTAATTACCTTATTTTAATTATTCTTGATCTCAAAAGAAGATGCTGAATGCTTAACAAAGTTTTCTTATTAATTTATAGCAAAAATTATAAATATTAAGTTGAATGGAATTTTTCACGTTAATTTATTAAAGTGTTTCATGACTTTAGTCGTACCTATTCATGAATATTCATGGAATTTATGGCGCCATTACTTTTCCGCAATATAATTTTTCGCTTATCAATGGTCTGTAACGATAGCCCACACTTAAACCAAAAAATATCCATTCCCAGTAGCCTTTAGTAAAGTCATAATTGATGTATTAAATTGTCTCTTCGAAAACCAAAAATTGTATGGAGTAAGATATGCTGTATCCTGTTTAATTTCTCAATTAGCATAATTACAAACCCAGCCATACGAAATGAGGACAAAACTGGAAAGGTGCACTAAAATTATGTACTTTTACCAAAAGTACATAAATACACTGAGAACAGTTGAATGACAATAGAAAAAATCCTATTAATTTTTCTACAAAAATTCCATTCCTAAAAGTAACAATATAAATAACATGGCGATTTGTTTGAATTCTACTTACTGCCGAACAAAGCTATAAATAAGATGGAAATCTCACCTGAAACGAAGCTGTAAACGCTGATAAAACTTCATAGAAGCGCTCCCAAGGGTGTCCGGGCTTCGGTCGGAATGGTGTCAGTATGTACTGTAGACCCAGAAGCGGTACCAGCAAGAGTGTTGCTCTATAGAGAAATAGAAATTTTTGCAATACAATTAATTGAAGTGAGCGATGTTATCTTCTATGTTTGAAATTAATGGAATTTGGAAAATTCAACTAAACCTAACCTAGGAGTCATGGGTAAGTGGGTAAAGGGGGAATGGGAAAACATTGTTGGAACTATTGTTGAAGAAAATTACCTGAATGCTTGTATGATAGTTCGTGATGGCCCGCTAGCTTGCATTCCGGCTGGAGCTTTTAGCTTTAACAATAACACTCTGACAATGTTGCAGAGAAAAAGTAAGTTCAACACCATTGATATAACAACAGGCACAACTAGGATATTTGTGTAGGGACATTGATCCATCCAGCACCTGAAATTAATTTTAAAAAAATTAAGATAAAATCACATTTTCTATTAGTAACTTGACACAGTAATATTAGTTCAATATAATTCGCTTTGGACGTACTGTATCGTATCATTAGGATCATTGGACAATCCTCTAGCTAATCCGTATATGAAAATGACAACGGCCGGCGAACTCCATCCAAATCCAATCAACCATTTAACCAATTTATGTTCGGATATGAAAGCCGATACCAGAACCGTATGCAGATAAAATCCCTCGCACAACATCCAAGCATAATTCGTTAGCAGAAAATAATGTAACACCAAATGAAGAGTGGCACAGCCTGCCTGCAAAGATAAAATACAAAACATTTGACATTGCAATTTGCAGGGAATTTAATCATCCGAACATAGGCAGTTTATGACATTGCCAAAATCAGCACAAATATGTACTAAATCCCCAACGTATAAGCCAACTTAAAATTTAAACAGTAATTTATAGATTTAATTAGAAACATTATTAAATAATGTCTCATATAGTCTGAAAATTCTACAACACTCCTATTTATATGTGTTTTTGTTTCTACTACGAATTCAGACAGTTACTTTGGATATATAGTAATTAATTTATAACTTACCCCATTCTCACTGATAACATCGGGACTGTTCAGAACTAGTCGATACCACAGCAACCATAGAGAATTATTGGCACCAAATGACGCAAACAAGTTCATGTGCAAAGTTATTCGAGCACATTTAAGTGATCTGTAATTTAGAAATTATTTATTTTTCCAATAATAATGAATATACAATATAATTTTGTTTTTACTTAAATAAAAAAAATTATTTTTATTTTTCCCTAATTAAGTGAATAAATTATTCAAAAATAATTGCTTTATAAATGTACTTTGAACGAAACAGAGCCATCTATTATCTAAGAATATAACTTCGATTAAATCGTAAAACAAAGCGAATTCAGTTTCGAAAATGTTGTAAATTTTATTTATAACTAAAAAAATTAAATAATCTTCTTAATAAAATTTTTTTACAGAAATTATATATTATTTTGTGAAATAATAATTTAAAAAAAAAATAAAATCACACAACAATTTTCGGTAAAAGTTATAATACAATATATCACAAAGAACACAGTATTTGGATTTATGAAAATTCATATTAACAATTAATGTATGTTATAACATTCTACATAAAATTTGAAATAATTACAGGTAAACATTAATTATTATTACATTGTGCAGGTACGATTGTGCAGATACAATGGTAGAAATTTTCTTCAATTCCTGACATTTAAGTTTGTGGTTAACAGTTTTCATTTGAATTTAATTACACGGAATTTAATTGTGCACATTTAACGTTTTATATAATAAAAGTTTGATGTTCGCATACTAAGTATAAATGATTGTTTTACAGTTTTTTTTCTTCTCCCAAATAACATTTGCAAGAAAATTTACTAAAATTTGTTAGAAATTCAATTTAAAAATTAATACACTTCAGTAATTTAATATACTTAACTTCCGTTTATATATAATTTTATTATAATAATGCACGTAAGAATATTTTAATATATTTGCCATTGCTTTTATTTTAATATGTTTTCATAAAAAAATAAATTATAAACAGATGTGGTGTTCTGGCATAGTCATTATTTATAGAATTCGTATTTGGATTTAAGAACTTTTTGAAAAATAATTATTTAATAAAATCATATGAATTTTGTGAAAATTACCAACAAAAAAACACGAATAAAACAAAATATTTCAATAACGGGTAAGAACTTTTAACTCGGAATGTTGCTATCATCAAAAACGGATTTCTATCAACATGTTGATCAAAAGTTTTCTTTAGGAATAGTAACTACTTTTGATTAATTATTTGGAAATAAAATCAATCTAATTGACGAAATTGCTAGATGGCTCTTTATAAAGTAACCTATCTCAGGTCCTATTTAGGTCCTGGTGAAAGTGCATCTTTTATGCGTGAAATCCTGCCTATAAAATACAAAACTCTACACGTCTAATTTGTATGTAATTTGCAATCGGGTCCATTTGGAGTTTGTTTATTTAGATCCAATTCCGAACCGCCTTGAAGATAAGTGAAATTTCTGCGAAAATTGGTTTCATTTTACAATTTGTTTTACATAAATCCATAAATGCTATGCAAAAACCACAAATACTAGGCCTGTGATACATTTGTACGGTTTATAGTCATAAACGATATCAAAAGTAGTAGCAAAAAAAAACGTTGTCAATAATATTTCTCGCACAGGAATGAGTTGATAAAATATTGTCAAAAATTGAGCAGAGCCAACATGTGAGCAGCCAAGACATCGGCAAGGAACTAAATCTTCATCAGAAAAGAGTGTTAATCTTCTCGAAAAAAGCTGCCTATAAAAAGAAGCTTGACTTTTTGAGCACAACATGACTTGAAGCAAAAAAATGAAATCGATCGGACAACAATGTGCAAAATAATTGTGGCTTCCAAAATTATGGGCCCGTAATAACCTCAAATTCTGGATTGTACATACTGCCATCACTTATGATAATTTTTGGCAATACATCCCGTTTTTTATGCTTACCCTATGGCTCTCACATTATATAAGAATGTCGCTTGACCAAGAATATGCTTCACGAGCAAGATTCGTCATGTTGTAGAGTCCTGCATCCAACAGGTACGTTTCCATATTCCCCCTTTTTTCTTTTATAATATCCAAATCTGGTGCAAAAAACCTAATAAATCTATTACTATTCTATCCTACTAACCACAGATCAGTCAGGTTTAGATAATTTCCCACATGTCATACATTGAAGTCGCTACTATACAATCAATGAGGTCTTTGGCATTCTTCCTAAAATGTTCATGATCGAAGTTCGGCGAAGCTCCATAATGTGTTGCGAAGCCCGTATTGATTCCAAACTATGTTATTCTGTGTTCGGTAGTATAGGAAGGATGTCGCTCAACGATTGACTTGGGCCCTTAACTGTAAGCAATATGGTCGATGGAATTGAGAGGCCATTGACCAATGGTTGCTTAGGACCTCCGTTATAAGCAATGTGTTCAGTAGGATAGGAAGAGCATTGTCCGAAGATTGACTCGGACCTTCACTGTAATCAATATGATCGGTAGGATTGGTAGTTCATTGACCAATGATTGCTTAGGACCTTCGATATAAGCAATTTGGTCGATGGAATTGAAAAGACATCATCCAACGATTTACTCGGACCATTCACTATAAGCAGTATGGTCGGTGGCATTGGAAGAGCATTGTCGAAAGTCTAACTATGACATTCACTGTAAGCAATGTGTTCGGTAGGATTGGAAAGGTATAGTCCGGAGAGTCACTCGATTTGGTCGGTTGTACTAGAACAGCATAATCCGACGATTGACTTGGACCTTCACTATAAGCAGTATGATCTGTGGGATTGGAAGAGCATTGTCGAAAGTCTAATTCTGACATTCACTTGGAAAGGCATCGCTGAACGATTAACTCGGACCCTTCACTGTAAGCAATATGGTAGGAGGAATTGGGAGGTTATTGGCCAATGATTGCTTAGGACCTTCGATATAAGCAATGTGTTCGGTGGGATTGGAAGGGTATAGTCCGGAGAGTCACTCGATTTGGTCGGTGGGACTGGAACAGCATAATCCGACGATTGACTTGGACCTTTACTATAAGCAGTATGATCTGTGGGATTGGTAGAGCATTGTCGAAAGTCTAATTCTGACATTCACTTGGAAAGGCATCGCTGAACGATTGACTCGGACCCTCCATTGTAAACAATATGGCCGGAGAAATTGGAAGGTCATTTACCAATGATTTTTCAGGACCTTCGATATAAGCAATGTGTTTGGTGGGTCTTGAAGGGTACCGCTCCAAAATTGACTCGGACCTTCATTGTTCTTAGGAATTGGAAGGTCGTTATTCAATGATTTACTCGGATCTTCGATATAAGCAATGTGTTCGGTGGAATCGAAAATAAATTCGACAGTCAATAGAATGAATCGTATTTTCAACCATAAAAACGGCAACCCACATACATCTTTAAACACCTTGCAAAAATATAAAAATTTTGGAAAATGACTTCTTATGCATCTGCCACCGTATAGCCTGGTCCTTACACCGTGAGACTGTAACTAGTTTTGATGTCTTCAAAACTCTTTGAATGATATTAAAATAGTTTGAAATCATATGTCACAACTTTTTATTCAGAAACCAAAGAAGTTCTATTGAAGAAAATGACGTAAAAGTGGTTTAATAAAAAAATTGTCCAAATATTTTAAATAATTGTCACAATTTTTATTAAAAAACCTTCTATACCTTAACCATTATACTTCCATTTAATAAAATATTTAATTTTTTTTCTACTAATATTTAGAAGACATTCCTTCCAGACACTGGAAAAAAATTATTCTAATTTTACTAATATTGCTTAGAGAATACATAATATTTTACCAAAAAATTTATTTCATAAATATTATTTTCATAACTTTTTCGTCAAAAGAAATTATATTAACGAATAAGGGAAGGAAGAAATATTTCGAAACAAATATGAGTGTTGTTATCAAATATTTGAAAAGATAAAAATCCTTACCAGGAAACGGCAAGAAAATAGAAAATCTTCAGTAAATTACGTAATAAAACGCGCACAATTTCAAAGAATACCAATGATAAATGTTGGCGTTTTTTCAAGTTGTTATCAGAAAATGTGATATTTCCACTTAGTTGCAAGAATTTCGAGGTTTATCAAAATAGACCATTCTCAGAACAATTTTGATTATCTCAGTTTCAAAGAAAAATATATCATTTTTCATGTAGAAAAGAAATTTAAAAAAATATTAACAAGAACAGAAATAAAGTAATTTTTATTGTACTTCTCCTTATTTTTTTTTATCAATATCTTACGTATTATAATGTTATGAAAATTTTTAATTTACCTAAAATATCCAAGTATCGCTAAAGATAAAAGGATCGCTATCAGTGATATACAATATCCAGTTTCGTAGATTAGGTTAATTTTTTCTCGCCACTGAAAATATAAGAAACTCAAGTTAATAATTTTTATGTTGCTACTAATAAATTGTTACATGATAATCATCAATATTAATAATTAATCATATTATAATTTACCTCCAAATCGTCCAAGTTAATACATGTTGTATAATTTGACCATGTTTTATTTGTTAGCGGGTGTCTAAACCATTCTCCATTACGTTCACATTCTTTATGGGCATATCCTGTTGAATACAAAATTTATAATGCAAAATTAAATAGTTTGTATTATTTTTTTAAAAAAATTCTAAAATAACTTCAAATTCTAAGCATATAAGACACGTTTTTAATCTATGTAACAGCCACAAAACATAGTCACAACAAGCATTTGCGAAATACGCCATGCAAATGAACAGAATTTGGTATATTGTTGTGGAGACAATTTTTGAACACATCCAATCCTTGCACTCCTTATTTTGTAGAGGAGAACTCTTTTGTATTTGTATCGATCTGTAAAGGGATATCTTTGCAAAATAAAGAAACAAGCAAATTCCATTTTATTTTATGTTGAACAAGAAACAAAGCATGATTACTACGATTTTAGAGCAGAAATCATGCATATCCTTTGATATACCAGCATCCTTTACATCGTATTCCAATATGAGTCCTGGGTTCCTGCTGTTACCATAAACACCACTGGCCATGTGTTCAGATGAATCTTATCTAACCTACCACCTCGCACAAAATTCATACTTCAAATAGAAAAAAACTAGTTTCCATCTAGATCCTTAAATCCTTTAATCCTCTTTCATACTGTCCCAAGTACACAAATCGCTTCATTCACCATATTTTCAAAAAATATTACTAGTACATTTTATAAAAGCATATAGTCTGCTTATCATAATTTATTCGATCAGTTTTTCGTTTTTTTTGTTTTGTGTGAAAGTCCTTTTTCGTTTCCTTTTTTTTATAATATAATTAAAAATATAATTCCTTATGAAATAAAATTAATTTAAATTTTTTAACTTTAATAGTTTTTATCAAAATATTTTTCTAGTCAAGAATAATTTTATTTTTTTATTAAAAAAAACTACAAATATGTTAAAAGGTAATTCAAGTTACACTTTGGAAAGTAAAATTTTGTTCAGATACATTTTAAATTTTGACTTTGATAAAATTTATAAAAAGATATATTATATAATTATTGCCATTATATAAATATTAATTTTTTTTACATAATAATATAAAACCTCTTGCAGGTAGTTTTTTAGGACTTTTTCGCATATTCAGGGTGCACTTTTGCCATTACTTGACAAATGTAAGTTTTTAAATATTCTAAAATATAAAAATTATTATATAGCATAATTATTTATATTCAATGGCATCAAATCGAACGATCTTGCAAACCGATTGACATAATCAATTCGTGAAATAAATTCAAATTTAATGAGTTGTGAGGTTTGTGGCACGTGTTTAATAAAACAACATGTGGTTCATATTAGCAGGTGTATAAGCTTAAATTCGCTATTTTTTAGTTAAAATTCCACATGTTTTTTTTATAGAAAGCAAAAACAAATTTATTCAAAGTACTTGCCCTATACAATTTTTCTATCTGTTTTGTGGATACAAGGCCAAAAAAATTCCTTCTCTTTCGAGGCAAACCACTCATCAAGCCATTTTCGGACGTCTTAGTAATAATCGAAGTGCTGCTCAGCGACCGCGTGGCCCATCGACGAAAACAGGTAGTAGTCGGAAGGGGCCATGTCTGGTGAATAAGCGGGGTGGGGTAGAACATCCCAGTTGAGTGTCTCCAAGTAGCTTCGGACCATTTTTGACGTGTGTGATGGTGCGTTGTCATGTCTGTGTTGTTAATCCGTCCTTTTTTCATGCAGAGCACGGTGCAATTTGATCAGTTGTGGGTGGTAGCGGTGGGCATTGACAGTTTCACCAGGTTTCAACAACTCATAGTAGACGATATCCTGCTGATCCTACCAAACGCACAGCATCGTCTTCCGTCCGAAGCGATTTAGTCTTGGGAAAGATGTTGATGGTTGGCCGGGATCAACCCACGATTTCTTGCGTTTAGGATTCTCGAAAAATATCCACTTTTCATCGTCTATCACAATCCGATGGAGGAACGACTTTATTTTTTGTCTGGCGAGCAAGATTTCGTATGTGTTTTGGCTGCCTATTGTTCAATTCACGCGGCACCCGTTTTCCGATCTTTTCAATATTCCCCATGGTACGCAGACACATGAAAATGGCTGGTTCAGTAACACCAAATTGCTCCATAAGCATTTTTTGCGATTGGGTATCGTTTTCGTCCAAAAGAGCCTGCAATTGATGGTCCTCAACCTTCCTAGACCGATTTTCACGCTTCTTGTCCCACAAGTCAAAATTGCCATCTTTGAACCGATGAAACCAATCTCGGCACGTTGTTTCCGATAAAGCCCTGTTACCATAGGCCTCCATAAGCATTCGATGCGATTTGGCGGCCGATTTCTTCAAATTAAAGAAGAAAAGCAGAGCTTCCCGCATATGCTCTTTTTCTGGCACAAAACTAGACATGATTACCAAAGGAAAAATGTATGTTGTTGTACGAAATTGCTGACAATGTGCATTGATTAATGTTGACACATGTCAAACTCCAAATAAAAAGTATGGTGTGTCCATGGTAGTCTGATACGCTCACTCACGCCATCTACGACCAAACAGCGGATTTAAGCTTATACACCTGGTATATATATTAAGTTTAGATTAAAAAAAAGTTGATTGGTTTACGGGCATAGTGCTCAAAATTGACGGAAGCAGTCTCTTCTTCTTCATTTTTAAATAAATACCGGCAAATTATACCAACAGTCACTTTTTGCGCATACAATGGCTTCTTCGTAGTCACATGTTGAGTTTTATTGCCCCTATATAGGATAAATTCATAGCTCTGTATATAGTAATTTTGCTTATTGATGTATCCACCTAACAAAAAGTGTACGCTAAAGAATTTTTTCTTCTCGAAAAATCAGCTTCCAAAGACAGTTGTTCTATCACGTAATCGGCGTATCATTTTCCATTCAAAAGTTAATCAAACAATTCTTACTGTAAAATGCCAAATTTTAAACTAAATTAATTTTAACTTAAATTAAATATATATTAAAGAACTTTCAAATAACCGTTCCTAAAACTTCTAAAACTACAAAATGAATAACTCGGTATGGTGAGTAAAAATATGTCCAACCTCAAAAACTTTGATAAAAAAATAATTGGTATTGAGCACACAAAGCTTTGTTATACTCGCCTTTCAATTCAGCATATAAAAATTCTAAAAAAAAAAATTATTACATGAAAAAAAATCTATAATCTTTTCTTGTCCATCAAAAAAAAAAATTTGAAATATTTAAAAAAGTTTCGATTAAAACTAATTGAATTATATTTAATTAAATTCTTTCTTATGTTGAGTGGTTTTCTTTTTCATTGCAAAGTTAAATATTTATTTCCCAACTCAATTGGAAATTATTCTTAATAAAAACCATTTGCTTCTAAATTGAATTAAATATTAAACAAAAATTAAGAATATCTAAAATTAAGTAAAGGCAAAGGCAATATAATTTAAGTTAATCTATTGTGACGGAATTTTTGATAAATTCATTTATTTCCACGTAAGGGAATGTTGAAAAGGAAATGATTTTTTTTCTCCAAAAGAACAATAATTTCTTAGCGATAATGGTGTACTTTTGCAATTTCGAAATGGAGATCAATCGATAACCACTCAAGTGAAGCTATTAACAGAATACAGATGTCTTCGATTACGAAATGAAAGAAAATTGTGGAGCAAGAATGGCAAAAAAAAACCACCCAAATCAATATTAAACTGCTATTGCCCAAATAAATGCTGTGAATTTCTAACATGAGGATGGGTAATGATAGAATCCAGATCGAAGTTAACAGAAACTTTTCTATTCGGAAGCGTTTATTTTTAGAATCTATTTAAAAGGTCATTTCTATACAAAAACACACTTACTCTCTGAAAACATGAATAAACTGCTGCAAAAAAAATTATCCCCAAAATTTTCCGTAGACTCTAAGTGAAGGTGAAGGTGAACTGTTTTTTTTTGTCGTACAATTACGAACAGGTAATCGTTGCTATCAAAGAACTCAATTAATCATTCTCACTTCGGTTCAATCAATTCTCAACTGAAGAGTGGCATTAAAAAACACCTGCTCAAATGAACTTGGTCTACCGCAATCAGTTGCAATCACTAAAAAGCTCCACACAACTCAGTAGATTATTGGAAAAGAGAAATCCCAAATAAATCACTTTAGAAAAACAAATCAATAAGGGACCACTTCATATACAATCGCCATTGATATAACGATGAAGGGAGTGTTATCCTGGTGGGAATTGTGAACAGTAAATAAAATTCAATTTGAGTATACTCACTTGTTGGATCGAATCCTGTAATGAATTTGGGACACAGGGCATATGCCGAAGTCCCAGCAGCGGTATCCGGCCAACACAGCCATCCATCCCAAGTTCCAGGGCAGTACGTGCCTGTTTTTAAAAATATTTAAGCAAAGAAAAAAATTAAAAATACTAAAACCAAAAACACTTTATATCGATTACTATTCGGTTCAATACTTGTAACTCTACAATTTCCCCAATTCCCTATGGATTTAATAAACTACAAGAGCAGATATGTCATCATGGAGGAGTAGAGTACAGGAGTTACGAGTAGGTGACGCTAGATTCGCACGCAAAATTTCGTTTAATTAGAATTCAACACTGAAAAGCATACGATCTGAATACAAATTCACCTTTACTGATTACAGGAATCATTCTATTCAAGTGTTTAAACTAAAATGAACAACTAGATTGAGTTTCTGGTACACATAATGTTTTTATGTAAAACAACAAGATTAAGTGCACTTTTTATGGTTATATTGATTTGCATCAATTTTGATCACACCAAAAAAATAATAAAAACATTTAGTGCAGCACATGTAAACGTTAAAAGAAGAACCACAAAAGTTATCTGTGCATATTTTTAAATAAAAAACAAAAATATCGATAGCCAAATTTCTATAAAAAATTTTATAAAAAAAAATCTTTAAAAATATTTCTCTACGTAAAATTTCTATCAGATAATTTCTATACAAATTTTATAAAAAAAAAAATTTCTTTAAAAACTTTTCTAAATTTCTATAAAAAATTTCATTAAAACAATTTCTATAAAAAAAAATATCATCAAAACTAATTTATTTAAAAATAAATTAGTTCATAATAAAATTTCTGTAAAAAAAATTCTTTAAAATAATTTCTGACAACAAAATTTTCTTAAAAAATGTGTAAAACAATTTGTATAAAAAAATTTCCATAAAAAAATTTCTATAAAAAATTTCTATAAAAAATTTCTATAAAAATATTCTATAAAAATATTCTATAAAAAATTTCTATAAAAAATTTCTATAAAAAAATTTCTATAAAAAATTTCTATAAAAAATTTCTATAAAAAATTTCTATAAAAAATTTCTATAAAAAATTTCTATAAAAAATTTCTATAAAAAATTTCTATAAAAAATTTCTATAAAAAATTTCTATAAAAAATTTCTATAAAAAATTTCTATAAAAAATTTCTATAAAAAATTTCTATAAAAAATTTCTATAAAAAATTTCTATAAAAAATTTCTATAAAAAATTTCTATAAAAAATTTCTATAAAAAATTTCTATAAAAAATTTCTATAAAAAATTTCTATAAAAAATTTCTATAAAAAATTTCTATAAAAAATTTCTATAAAAAATTTCTATAAAAAATTTCTATAAAAAATTTCTATAAAAAATTTCTATAAAAAATTTCTATAAAAAATTTCTACAAAAAATTTCTATAAAAAATTTCTATAAAAAAATGTCTATAAAAAATGTCTATAAAAAATGTCTATAAAAAATTTCTATAAAAAATTTCTATAAAAAATTTCTACAAAAAATTTCTATAAAAAATTTCTTAAAAAAATTTCAATAAAAAAATGTCTATAAAAAAATGTCTATAAAAAGTTTCTATAAAAAAATTTCTGTAAAAAAAATTCTGTAAAAACATGTCCATAAAAAATTTCTATAAAAAATTTCTATAAAAAATTTCTATAAAAAATTTCTATAAAAATTTCTATAAAAAATTTCTATAAAAAATTTCTATAAAAAATTTCTATAAAAAATTTCTATAAAAAATTTCTATAAAAAATTTCTATAAAAAATTTCTATAAAAAATTTCTATAAAAAATTTCTATAAAAAATTTCTATAAAAAATTTCTATAAAAAATTTCTATAAAAAGTTTCTATAAAAAATTTCTATAAAAAATTTCTGTAAAAAATTTCTATAAAAAATTTCTATAAAAAATTTCAAAAAAAATTTCTATAAAAAATTTCTATAAAAAATTTCTATAAAAAAATTCTATAAAAAATTTCTATAAAAAAATTCTATAAAAAATTTCTATAAAAAATTTCTATAAAAAATTTCTATAAAAAATTTCTATAAAAAATTTCTATAAAAAATTTCTATAAAAAATTTCTATAAAAAATTTCTATAAAAAATTTCTATAAAAAAATTTCTATAAAAAAATGTCTATAAAAAGTTTCTATAAAAAATTTCTATAAAGAATTTCTATAAAAAATTTCAATAAAAAAATCTCTATAAAAAAATGTCTATAAAAAGTTTCTATAAAAAAATTTCTATTAAAAATTTCTACAAAAAAAATTATATATAATTCTTTAAAAATAATTCCAGAAAAATATTTTCTTAACAAATTTGTGGAAAAAATTTCCTTAATAAACTTTTAGGATTTATGGTATAAAAATCCCGAAATTCCATAAAAGAATTCTTTGCAAAAAGTTCTAAACAAATAACTAATTTGTTTCAAAAAATTCTATAAGAAAAATTATTTTAAAAAAATTTCCTTGAAACTATTTTCTTTAAAAAATTATCCATAAAACTAATTTATTTTTATTTTTAAAAAATAAAAAAAAATTATCATATCTATATGAAAAAGTCTATAGGAAAAAATTTCTATAAAAGATTTCTATGATTTCTTTTAAGAAGAACTTTACAACAAAAATGCTTTAATAAATTATAAATAAATTTCTATAAAAAATTTTTGTTAAAAATAATTTCTACATAAAAAACTCCTATGTAAAAATTTCTTTTCAAAAATTCTATCAAAATATTTCAAAAAAACGTTTTAAAAAATTGTCTCTAAAAAATTTCTTAAACAAAAATTTAATAAAAAAATGTCATTGGCCTTTTTTTTAAAAAAAAAAAAAACATTTATAAGAAAATTTTTTTAAAATATTTCTATAAAAAGAATTGATTTAAAAATATTCCTTAAAAAAATTTCTGTATACAAAATTTCTATAAAAAAAATTTCATTACAAAAATTAAATAAAATTGTTCATGAAAATAATTTCTATAAAAAAATTTCATAAAAAAATTTCAATAAAAAAAGGATTATTTTTAAAAAATTCTGTAATAAATAGTCGGAAAATTTTCTTTTCAAAAAATTTTATGATAAATAGTCAAAAAAATTTCTTTTAGGAAAATTCTTAAAAAAAGTTTTTAAAAAAAAATTTCTTTAAAAAATGGTTTGTAAAAGTTTTCATTCCAATAAAAAAGTTTCCATAAATAATTTGCTATAAAAAAAATTTCATATGAAAAATGCTATAGAAAATGTTTCTTTAAAAAAATGTCTATTAATAATTATTTTTCAAAATTTTCCTAAATGTCCATGAACATTTACAGTGGAAATTTATTTTGTGACAAATATGAATGTTCATCGAGGGTGTCTATTACGATGAAGAGTTCCTAATATAGATATCACGGAAATGTCGTTCCACTCTATTCATCTATATTTTCTGTACTAAATATAATTTTTTTAGTTTGTAATACTCACCAGGTTCCCCTTCGTTTGGACTCGTTCGGTTAAGCTTCTCTAAACAGGCGAGTTCATGCTGTAATATAGGATCTTGTGTCGGTTCCGGTGTGCTCGTTGTTAAAGTAGTCATCATCTACACTTTGAAAAATGATATGCCGTATGAAAAATGATGAAAAAAATCCTCCTTCCGACTGCTTAGAGCAGTCTTATGAATAATACTTTTGAACAATATTCTCCTTAGTCTGAAAATTGAAAAGAGAATAGCAAAATTACTACCCGCACCAATAATTTCCACATTATTTTCGTTAATTGGTATTCAAATATAATATTTCATTTAAAAAATCTGAAAGAAGAAGATATAAAGATCTCAAAATATAAATGCACAAGCCAAAAAGACATTTATCGTTCCTAATAAGGAAATGGAATAATAATAATAGAGAAGTTCCAAGGTATAAGCTGCCGAATATCATTTTCAAAAGACTTTTCGGATTATTATGCCGCCATTTTAATATCTAAAGAAGCACGTTTTTTCTATCTGCACAAAAATTTTCCACAAGAAAAGACATCTCAATTTTTATTGAACATTAGATTATCGTGGATTTTATGAAGTCTTTTGCATCAACCTAGAAGACAGTCTAATAGATTTACAAATCGCAGGTGGAAGGGAACTACGAGTACATACAAATACTCGCAGATATCGAAATGAATTCCCCAATTGAATTCTTCTTCCTTCACAATGCAGTAAGTTTTTTTAAGCTTTCCAATCTCAATTGAAATTCAACGAAACCAGGATATTGAAATTTTGAATTCAGAGTACACCGTTCATAGCGAACTGTAATATGAAAATAATTGTGTGAAACTGAATTATTCATTCACTCATTTCTGCCTACTTTAACTTCGCATTTTAACCACCATCCTCTATCTTTAATAATCATTTATGGGTATTTCCACTGTTGGATGAATTTAAAATCTTCCATCGATCCATATTACAATAATTAATCCATATCGGAATATATGATTTTTCTTTCATCCTTTTCGTTTTCAGTTCATTTTAAATACTTTGAAATATTTAAAAATAATCCATCTTTGATCACAGATAATATCTTATCGGATATTGCCACTAGCAAGTAGTGTCAAAAAAATTTCAGTGGTAGCTAACCAGCATAAGAGGCTCAAGAAACAAGGATGTTAACCACTATACTTAATGAGGTACTTTTTTTTTGAGTAATCTGATATTTTCAAAAATAGGAAAAATTTTCATATAAAATTATTTCCAAAATATTGACTATAATATAAATTTAGATACTTTTAAAGCATAAATTCCCTTTAAACTATATCAGTTAGAGTATATTTAGTAAATAACCAATTAATTAAAATAATTTTGAAAATTTTATCACTTCTCATTTTAAATATAAGATTTTCCATCGTCAAGGATACTGAACTAAAATTTACGTTATTATTGTTAGAAATTTATCACACCATCACCATTATTGTAAGACTGAAATGAGTGTGATTCGTCCTTGTCAAATTTTGAAAACTATTTTCAACTATTTCTCCATAAAACGTTCACTTATGGTATCTATCGTATGAGTAAGTACCATTCTAGACATCCATTCTGAAATGTTGTTTACATCTTAGAGCATGTTTATGCATTGCTCTAAGAAAACTGACTTGAATTTACAGAATAAACATGCTCGAATTTCACTTCAAGTGGAGTTCTTGTCATAGTCACGTTCCGAACATTGCACGTACACGTTCAAAACTGTCATAGTATTTCTTAAGCAATTAATATATGATATGTAATAACAAATAAACATTATAACGTCATATAAACTACCAACAAAAAAAGCAGCATAAACCTATTAAAACAAATCAAATTCTAAGAAGAGATTATCCAATTTATACTTTGGAAAGTAAATTTCAATAAAGTACTTTTTAAATTTAGATTTAACCTGTAAATTTATTTAATTATATTTTTTAGTTTTTGCCATTTAATTTAATGTATAATATTATTTAAACAGCTGCCACCAAACTTTTTAGCACATTTGTGTCTTTTCTTCGATAATGATGAGGCCACAACGTACTTTTATGTGTAGCCCAGGATTTTTCGCCCCTCGGTTCAATGTTGGTGAAGGTCTCTCGTATAGCTCATTATGATCAGCACATAATATCGATATCATTGGTGTATTCTAACAGATGAGTAGACTTAATGATAATTTTACCGCTAACGCTTATCCCTGAGTCAAGGATCATTTTTCTAGCGCCAAGTTAAAGAGAATGCCCGAAATTTTTTCTCCTTGTCTAAGACTATTTTGGATGTTAAATTGCTCTAAAAGTGATTCGGCTATTCTTACTCTTCCTCTGACACTAATCTAGTCTGCATAATTAATTTTTCTGGGATGCCGAACTCTCTCATAGACGTGTAGAGTTTTACAGTGACTATGCTATCATAATGGTGGATCTGCTTACCATATTCCAACAGTTTCCCATCGACTGACAGAAAAGAAAGGTGTGATCTGTTTCTGATTTGTCTGGCTCTCTGGTATGGGCTAATAATTTTTTAGGCAAATGGGGCTATTCTTTTTAGTAAAGTATCGGAGAATATCTTATAGATGGTACTGACCAGCATAGTACCTCTATATTAGCTGCACTGTGTGGTATCTATTTTTTTGAGTATAGGACAACCAATGGTAAGGTGCCAGCAGCCGTCCCACATTGATCCGTTGTTTAATATGTTACTTGGATCATTAATTGATGAACCGTTGGGTCCAATGTGTCGCCTTTGTGCTTTACCAATTTGCTGGTGATTACGTTTATATCAGGAAAGTCGTCGTTCTTCAGTCGACGGATCGCTTTTATAAATGCTTGGTAGCGGCAGCACATGTCCTTCTACTGGTAGAATCTCCAACTCGTTTTGTCGCTGATTAGTGTTTCGGATTTCATCAAAATTTGCCTGCTCACAGGTACGTAAAACTTCCGCGCCTGGTGTTGATGCTTCCTATATTTTTTGAATTCAAAGACCCATTTTTTGTCTCTACACTCCACAATTCACGATGATTGTCTACGGTGTGAGAATACACTATGGCTCGGTATGCAGCATTATTTTGTTCTATTGCTCGCTTGTAATCATCGCCAAATCAGCCCTTCCGACTAACTTTGTTGTTTGCACCTAACATAGTACATTTTTAAGCTGTACCAATGATAAACGCCATTTAGGTCTTTCTAGGCTATTTAAAAAAATGCTCACAAAATATTATATTATATAATAATTCAAGTATTGTGAATTTTTTGTAATCTTTTTTGTTTATTATTGTATTAATTTTCATCAGTTATATCCTAGAATAGTGGCCAAGCATCTCATATTAACGAATTTTAATGAAGGTAATAGAAATGGCAAATCTCAAATCTATCCAAAAAAATATATTTCAAGTACCAAGTTTAAGTTGAGATAGTAAAAATATTTGAGTAAGAATTCATTATTATTATTTAAATCCAGTTATAAAAAAGTGTTTCAAGTATGTCCTTTTGTATGCAACAGCTCCGAGTATGAATTTAGTTTTTTTATTAATATTTTTAATTCGACCGTTAATTTACGGATGTTAGTTGTTAAATGCTTCAAAGTTTTAAATGTTAGTTTTTCTGCAAAAATACAATTTTTATGCAATCTTAGAATTACAAACTCCAACGGGGACTTTCTTGGAGGCTCGAAATTACGCGTCCGTGAAACTTTTTGCGCAAGAAAACTAAACTTTTTATTGTAGTGTGGCTGGTGACACCTCCTTTTGTTAAAACCTATTATAGTTCTAATTAAATTCTTTCAGTTTATGCCAAAAAAAATTCGGTTTTGGTGCTCATAATTGACAGTTTCTCCTTCTTAATTTTCAGAGAAATACGGGCGACCAGGGGCATCTTCAGACCAAACGGTCCATTTTTTTTTTTTAGATCCTCACATATAGCAATTATGCTTATTGGCGTATCTACTAAGCGAGCCTCATTGCAAAAAAAATTTTGTTCGAAAAATCAGCACGAAAAGTCCCATGGTCGAAGAAGTAACAGACACCCACGTTATCTAATTTTTATAGTAAACTAATCCATTTTTTAAAATGGCAATATTTATTATAAATAAATATTAACTTAAATGGTATATACAATATTTTTGACAGCTGTTAAAATATTGAGCTATTTTTTTAAACCAGCAAAATGAATAATGCGGTATTTTTTCTTAATTGACTCAGTGTAAAAAAAAGAAACTATTTTAATAAGCCTCTCTAGAAGAAATTGAACTAAACCGACAATAAATTTTTTTTTTTTAAATCAATACTTTCAATAAATTTACTTTAGTTTCGTACAAAAAAAAATTAACATTTCCAAGCGAATTTGAACAAATATTTTGCTCAATATCAAATCTTAGTTAGAATAATATCAAATTCTTTATCCAAATATAGAAGAATATACATAATAAATTTTAACAGAATTCTATGCTTGAAGCGATTTTTATATTATTTTATTTAACCAAGATAACTTAGACTGAATGGAATGGAAAACATTGGAATCTTTTCATGACATTCATAGTACAACATGGCATTTTTCACATTATCAAAAGGCGGACGGGCATGGCATGTCATTATGATTGTAGAAGATAAAGTATTTTAGTATACACGATCGTATGATACAATATAATTTCGGTTCTAACAATGTTTCATCTTATAATAATGTATTGTATAGAACTTAATAAATGTAATAAAAATGCCGAGTCACTTCCATAATGGAATATATTGTCGGCCTCGTAACAATTTATGGAAATGCCACTATTACACGCACTTGAAACGCTCAACAGTTCTGGTGATTATTATGATCTGCTATGGAATTGTCAACCCCTACAATAGGCATACGTTCGGAATCATAATTTCCCATAATCACCGGCGGCAACAGCTAACTTAATAGTAATACATTTATGACACTCGAAAATAGTACTCTACCATTGACCGTGAAAACATTAACCGATTGCATAATACCAACAAGAACTGAAACTTGCGAACCATTCAAGTCTTTAGAATATCTACAGGAATATTAAAGAAACACCGTCTAATGCCGGAAATAAAAATATCATATTCCTCATACCTATAGGATTTTATCGAATTTGTATTCTTTAACGAATGATTAAATACTCAGTAGTACCTAATCAGTAGGAAATTTTTAGGCTGGCTGCCTGCAGAACTGCTTATGCCATCAACAAAATGAATCTAATATTGAACCAATTCACTAAAATCAAGTGGGTGATACTGTGAAATTTGTTAATCCTGTATCTTTACTATACTTATTTTGGAACGGGAAAAAAATTTATTTATTTTTCTTGGCATTGGTAATATAGGGTGATCCATCTAGCGGTTCCATATTGAACTAGAGTGTCAAATGTCAACACGAATTGCGAGATTGTTAGTTGAAAGTCAGAATTTTACGAAATGGTAATTCATACGCTTGAAGACAAATGGGAAATATTGAGAACTTACTTCCAAAGTGGTGAGTCTTCAACACAAACTGTGAGAAATTTAAAAAAAAAATGAGTAAAGATCGCATGCCATCACGTGAATTTGTGGGCAAATTCGTGAAGCGAGTTCGCGAGACTGGTTTGTTGGTTGCCAAAGCAATTCGTTCCCGGCATAAGACAGTGCGTACGACCGAGAATATCGGTCAGTGATCATCCATCAACATCAACTCGTCACCGTTCTCAGGAATTGAACATTTCTCGGACTTCTCTGTTAAGAATTTTGCACAAAAACCTCGGTATGAAAGCTTACAAAGTTCAATTAGTCCAACAGCTAAAGCCGCATGACCATCCGATGCGTTTTCGGTTTGCCCAATGGGCTCAAGATCAATTGGCCGAAGATGAGTATTTTTACCGAAAAATTATCTTTTCGGATGAGGCCCATTTCCACCTCGGAAAAGCCGATGCATCCACAACGAGTCACAGTTTGGTGCGGATTTTGGAGTGGAGGCATCATTGGGCCGTCTTTCTTCGGAAACGATAAAGGAGCCGCCGTTACGGTCAATAGTGAGCTCTATCGTGGCATGCTCAACGAATTTTTGTTTCCAAAAGTTGAAGAGAATGGCATGGACGACATTTGGTTTCAACAGGACGGGGCCACTTGCCACACAGCCAACGTAACAATCCAACTTTTGGGCACTGCTTTCGTAAATCGAATAATCAGCCGAAATTCTGATGTCAATTGGCCGCCTCGGAGCTGTGATTTGAGCCCGTTGGATTATTTTCTGTGGGGAGCCGTTAAGGATAAATGTTACGCAAGCCATCCAGAGACAATTGAGGCCTTGTGTTTCATTTTTAAATTTCTAGGTTCAATCTTTTTAATAAAACCGGAAATTTGAAAAAACATACACTAGTTTTTTTTTATTTACTTTTTTAAATGGAACTTCTAAATGGTTCACCCTGTAATAGCCTTAGCGATAGCACCTGTGTTCGTCACCTAAAATTTGAATAGGTGGCGCACAAATCGTCAAGATTATTATGCATGGAGTTTTCGGCCAATTTTGTCGCATCTGGCAGCACTATGTGCAGATAATTTCATGATTCGATAACGCTTCATCAAATCAACGGCGAATCTGATCGTACAATCGCACGATACGACGCGAACACGAATCAATCGAAATCATCAGAATGATATGAATTTGCACGAGAAATTCGGCGTTGGGCCGTTAAGTTAACTTATCGAACATTTTTGCTTATACAATAGACAATTCGAATAATAATATATTAAAAGTAAATTTTAAGTAGACATTTCTCTTTTTGAAGATAATGGAATTTTGAAATAATAAAATTAAAAACAAGATAATTTTTAACGAACATTTTTAAAATACACACAAAATAAAATCCGAAATGTTATAAATATTCAAAATAGATTGGATCGAGTATTTTTTGGTTTTTTTTTGTTTACTAAAAAGCTTTTTAGTAAAAATATTTACTAAAAAGCTAAATCATCATTTTATTTACGGTTTGCAGATCCCACACAGTCTAACTTAATAAGAAGTGACAGAGATCATTGTCGCCATATTAGAACCATTCCAAAATTATTTGGCCAGGAAGTGCGACCGGAAGGATTTGGGGAAAGACCAGAAAGAGATGTACCAAACAACTAATTGCCTTTCGTTTTTTTTGGTTTGAATTTTTTTTTTATATATTTTTTTATTATTTTTATTATTTCGAAAAAAATTTCTTTTCTTTCATCCCTCCCAATTTTTAAACCTCCTTCCTCATTTCCTATTCCCGTCCCTTTGCCTGGATTTTTTTCCAATTTTTTCTCTATCTTAGAGGAATTTTTTTTTTTAGATGTTAACACCTTTGGGTGTCTCCATTTTTGGCTAAATGTTTTCGGCATGATGAGTTTTTGGTTATGGTGATTGTGACAAAATTTCTTGGTATTCAACTTCGTACCCCCTTCCCCCTCTGGCAGAGTACGGCGCTCTCCGAATATGGTCGTTACTGACCAAACTCCTGTGGAACTTTACGTTCATCTGACATCCCAAATTTTAATACCATCCTCTTTCCATGGTTCATATGAATCACAATCCAATCATAACCCGTTCCAACTCACTATGTGCACTATTCAAATATTGGATTGGTTAATATAGCGATTTATTGAATATTGAATATGAATTTAATAATTTCTAATCAAGAAAATTTTGTAGAACTATTAATGGCAATTTATGCCCATACACCATGCAGGGTGTTCTAAAGGTAGGCTTTCAAATTTTTATTTAATTCTATTTTTGTTAGCTTTTATTTTTAAAGTTGATATTTTACAATCATAAAGAGTAGACGTAATATAGTTAATATAAAGTATTATAATTTTTTTTAATGTATAATTACTGTCAAAATATTTAACGAAATTTATTTATGAATTTCTGTAATGCTCAGAAAATTACGGTGAAAAATGGACGTGTATTAAGATGCCATCAAATTATACTTTTTATTGTATAGTATATAATTTAGGTAGACAAAGGCATTTCCGTCTAAAAAGGATACGCTTAACAGAAAATACAATTTGACCTTTTAGGCCTTCATACACAAGACCCTAATTTTACAGAAAATTGATAATGATTTACAAATGGTACTTTGACTGAACCCGCTTCTGGGGTCTTGAAAATCCAAAGTCAAATCACGAACAACCTTTAAGCCATTGTAGAGTGACTGTTGTGGTGCGGCGTTTGGACCAGAAGTGTCATGAGTGCGTATTTCTTTGAAGACACGACTGGCAATCCGTTTACTATGACTAATAAGCGATACAGAAAAATGTTCCATTACTTTATAATAATAAGCGATTTACGAGGTCTGCTAAAAAACTATCGCAAATTTGAATTTCCGCTGGTTACGTATATTCGATTTTTGATTTTTTTTTTGTGGTGTTATGTTGGTACTCATGTCTGTCATTTATGCCGATAAGATCAGCTATTTTGATTGTTCAGTTAATTTTTGACAGCTGCTTTGCTTGCACGTGTTTTGGCTCGTCTTCGATTTTTGCTCAATTTCGACCAAAAACAGCATCGCATTAATATTGCTGTTGGACTCTATCCGCGATGACCCAAATTTGCTCCAGAGGATCATAACTGATGGCAAATCATGGCTTTATGGTTATAACGTGGAATCCAAAGCTCAATTATCCCAATGGAAGCTGCCACACGAGCCAAGACCGAAAAGGTTTTGCTTACAGTTTTCTTCGATTGCGGGGGGCGTGGTGCATGATGAGTTCTTACCACAGAGTAGAACTGTTAAAAAGGAATATTACCTGTAAGTTATGCGTAAGTTGTGTAAGAACAAAAATTGGCTTTTGCACCATGATAACGATCCTGCTCACACATCGTTGCTTGTGCGCGAATTTTTGGCCAAAAACAATACACTCATAATGCCGCTGCCACCGTAATCCCCAGATCTGGCACCCTGTGACTTTCTCTTGTTACCGAAACTGAAGAGCCCCATTAAAGGACGATTCTACGCTACGATTAAGGAGATAAAGACGGCATCAAAGGAGGAGCTGAACAAGATCACAAAATGTGATTTTTTGAAATGCTTCGAGGATTGGAAAAAACGATGGCATAAGTGTGTAATATCTGGTGGGGATTATTTTGAAGGGGATAAAATAGATATTCATGAATAAATAAATAATCTTTGAAAAAACACAAAATTCGCAATACTTTTTGACCAGATCTCGTATTATACTGTGACTAATAAGCGATACAGAAAAATGCTTCATAACTTTTTCATCCCTGAATTGGTCGAAATGTTGTTAGACAATATTTGATTCAAACAAAATGACGCCATGTCAAAAACTACAAGCGCTACAATAGATATTCTGCGATAGATATTTTCTGATCCTTTGATTGCCCAGATTTAACCGCTCTCGATTTATTCTTGCGTGAATATTTAAAGAGGATAGTTTACACAAATGCAAAAGTTTAAATTGAACAACTTAAAGAAATCCTTGAAATTATCCTGAAAATGTGTGAAAGCCTTTCGGAAAGAGGAGACATTTACTACAACGCCAAAGGTGTCCATTAAGCCCATAATTTTTTTTATACATAATTCCAAAGTCTACATTAGCAGCAATTTTTATCAATAAAATTATTGATTTTTAATACAGTTAAAATTAATTTGAAAAAAAAAATGTAAACTTATTTTAAGAACACTCTTTAGTTGTTCATGAGAAATTCTCTAATCACTGACTCTTCATGCTTTACAGTACACATGATAGATATGTCACTGATTACATAATCGATTACTGGCAGTGCAGAAATGGACTCATTACCAAAGTGGATATTTGGTATCAACTCTTGGATCCCTGAAGTGGTTGAATAATCAGTCCATTTCCAGTCAATCCACTTACGAGTACCTGTAGTAATATTCCCAGGGGAAGTAGAAAATCGGAAAGGCTGAATACTATTCGTGACAAGGTAAATTGACGGAAACATCTATCGTTAAGGTGGTGTAGAAATGCGTTACTACTCTGGATTATCCGCGTGGGATTCCCTACAAAATGTCTCCTGTTTGGAAGAGCATTTACATGAGTGTGATTTCAAGAAAAATGTTAACTTCAACTCGACGGTGTCTGGAATTTCCATAGCACGTAGCCTGTATCCCACAGAGTCTCAAAGTGGGTGTCATTAATCAACACTGATCGAATGAAAATGTTTTTCCGCCTTCATGCAGCGAAATTTAGTGAACAAGTCGATTATCCCCTTGGGAGTCCAATTCACCAAGAATGTTCAGATGTCATTTGTTTTGCGAGTGGTTACAATCGACACCGACTATGATTGAATTTCACCTACATTGACCTCAAGTAGGTTGACAAATTAAAATTATGTGATCCAAATTTGCCGGAACCATTCAACCAAGCACACATTACTACTAAATCGCACCTCCTCTTTAGTTTATGTCATAAAAATTGTAAGAAATCAATACTATTTTGATACTTTCTATTTGGAATTTCCATTTGGAAGTCAACATATTGTGTAAACCCTATCAGTACAGTCTCCCGTTGTGCAAATGAGAAATCGGCAAACATTTCAAAACAATTTGCTAAGAAATAAACATTTTCAAACTTGACTAGTCTGCAAGCTAGTTGGAACACTTTTATTTCTTATTCGATGTAATCTGAAAATCTTAAAATCGAGTAATGGAAAAATTGAAAATTTTTGATAAAAAGCTAAAGTTTGAAAAACGTCATCAAAATTACAGAAAAAAGTTTCCCTGTTATTAATTGAAAACCTGACAATTTATTAATAGTCCATAATCCAGATACTAAAATCCGGACATATTTTTCCCAAGTGGATCATTAATAAATTGTGTTTTTATACGAACATTGGTAAAACATTTTATTCACAGTATTTTATATAAAAAAATTTCTGACAAAATCCACCTTCAAAAACATTTGAAAATTTGATCAAATTTTTGTTTTTATGTTGTTTTGTTATCTTTTTTCCTGTTTAATTTTAGTAAAGTAAATATTTTATTTAGAGGATAAGTACATCTGAATGTATATGATTTTTGGAGAAAATTGTACGAAATAATATTACCTTTAGAAAATACAGATGTTTATGCTGTGAAACAATAAAAACATTCCTTGAAGGAAAATGACTCCTCAGAGATATATGTATATGTAAGCAAATATTTGGAAGAATATTTTATACATAAAGCACCATTAAGTAATGTTTTCTTCCTTTTTCTTTTATACAAGTGCAAATAAATAATAGGCAAATTTTTATATAGTAACGACTTTAAGAAACTTTAAAAAAATAAAGAAGTGAACACCTTCCAGTGCCTTCTTTGCCTTGTGGGATTTTTTTTTTAATTCCTAAAAGATCTCTCGGTTATTATTTTTTTAACTGACAAAGGGTGTTTACTAGGAAGATATAAGGAAGAATTAAAAATGAAATTTTTTTTATTACGATTGTAATAAGTGAAAAAAAAATTTCGAGTATAAATTTTTTATAACGAGCAATTCATGATTTACTATAATAATAATATAAGTAGCATGGAAAAATGCACATAGTTTAAATACCACTTTGATCAATAAGGTCTTTTGTGGTCAATAACCCTAAATCAGATAATAGTAATATTGAGTCTGTTAGCGAACCTCAATATCATAAAGCACAATTAAATAATGTTTTCTTCCTTTCCTTTTATAGAAGTGCAAATAAATAATAGGCAAATTCTGATATAGCAAAGACTTTAAGTAACTTTAAAAAAAGAAAGAAGAAGTGAATACCTTCCGGTGTCTTCTTTGCCTTGTGGGATTTTTTTTTGAATTCCTAAAAGGTCTCCTATTTGTTGAATTCCTAAAAGGATTTTTTTTTGAATTCCACCGTTATTATTTTTTTAACTGACAAAGAGTGTTTACTAGGAAGATATAAGGAAGAATTTAAGTGAAATTTTTTTTATTACGAGCGTAATGAGTGACAAAAAATTTTCGAGCAAAGATTTTTTATAACGAGCAATCCATGATTTACTATAATTATAATATTAGGGGGTAGCCAGAGGTACATAGTTTAAATACCACTTTGATCAATAAGGTCTTTTGTGGTCAATAACCCTAAATCAGATAATAGTAATATTGAGGCTTTTAGCGAACCTTAATATCATATTGACAGGTAGCCGGGAAATCTCGTAGAAATCAGGAAATCTCAAATCAAATAGCCAAAATCTTTGGTGGGCAATCCTTCGGAGGAAAAACGACAGATTGTTGTGTCAGATTTGTCCATCTTATTAAGATGATATTTGAACAGACAATTGCCACTGAGTAGCCTTTAGGTGTGGTTTGTTGAGTTTAAGGACCTCTGTTACCGTTCTCTTAAAAAAGGCGATGAATTTTTCTTCTGCTTTATATAATCTTTATGGCCTTTCTTTTGAAATTATTATTATTTTCTTTAAGAAATTTTAATATTCAATCTTGTAGGATATTTTTAATTTAATAAACCGAAAGACTAAAAATGACACATTAAAAACGTATTGAGAATATTCAATTTTTGTCTTAACACAAAATTAGGGTCAATCTGTCAAAAGAATTCTTATATTTTTTTTTTTTGTAAATTATATTTTTTACTTATTTATTTATTTATTTATTTATTTATTAAAGAAATAATACATTAATAAAGAAGATTACAAGAATTTAATATCAGAAGCGCTCTAGATAAGATAATTTTTTGCATTATTTATTATTTATGGACAAGATATCAAGTTGAATAAGAAAAAATAATAAATAATACTTGACAGCATTGCTATAAAAATATGAAATTTGATTCATTTCATTCCAACCCCTGCTCTCTTTAGGGGCCTAATATATGAAATTTATTACTTTTTTTTTACCCGAATTGTTATAGACATTATTTTTTGTCTTGACAACGAAATATTTTCAAGATAGCCGCCTTTGATCCACTTTAGTTTGGAGCAATTTTCCAAATCAATTAATTTAGCTCAATCACAGCCCCGCCGAATTACAATAATCATACACTGATTCCCGGCGTGATGTCTAACTCTCACTGTGATCAAATTATAAGTTATTTATCGTATATTAATATCAATTTGGAATGTTAATTGGAAATTAAGTATAAAAAATTATCAAAACCATATTACTACCATATTAGTTCTTTGATATACGGTATGGTAAAAAATCAAATCGATTGTAATCTATTTTCTTTATATTTGATGAGAAATTGAAAGAAAACTGTAAAATGCACATACACATAGTTGAATTGAGGATATCCAGAAGAAAGATTTATTATACTATATTTCATAAATAATACCTTAGCTATAAAAATTTATTATTTTATACAATAATCTATCCACCTAGCAACATTATTTATTTAATGTTATTATTATTATAGGTAATTAATTAGCAATAAATGTTCATCTCTGAAGTACTGTTATTTTTTAATGAATAAACTTTATTTCTAGAAATTAATTTTAATATAAAATTATCTAACGTAAATATATACAATATAATATACTAAAGCAAATAGAATAATAAAAAAAACACTTAATATAAGTTTGTAAATACAAAAACAATTTCCATAAAGTAGCTTAAGTTTATTCATTTGCTAGAAAGATAACTTTTCAATAAGTTCAATTGATTTTCTATAAACTTTCGAACTTAGCAGAAACTTTTTAACATATTAATTAATAATCTATAATTAGTCGAATGACTTTATATTAAATATACAAAGTATCTATATTATATTGTAAATATAATTTGTACTAATTTAACATTCATCAAATAAATAAGCAATTTACAAGTATTACAGAAAATTTATCTACCATGTCATTAATATCTGGCTTGTAGCATAATAATATGGTATACTAGATACTCGTATTTTCAGGAAATTTAATTATACATAATTACATTTTCATTTAAACTTTTATTTAATTAACATAAATTCATTTTGTTTAATATTATTCAATTGGGATATATTTTATTATTTGGTTAAAACTTTTAATCGAGTATATTTTGTTGTGTAAATAAGAACTAAATGCATTTGTAAGGTTTAAGTAGAGGTGATGCTAATTGAATGTTCGGCTTAAGTAAAGGTAATAAAATATAAGAAATTTTATTTTTTTAAATTTTAATTATATTAACCCAAGCCGAAAATTCAATAAGCATTGATTCTACTCAAAACCTTACAAATGTATTGAGTTCTTCTTTACGTAACAAAATAGTCTCGACTGAAAAACTAGTCAGTCAATTTGCACTTCGGAAAGGAAAGCTTAATAATCCAACCTGTTAATTCAGATTTTCAATATATTTTTATTTTATTATAAGATTGTTTAAATGGTTAAAAAAGATTGTTACCTTTTGAGGTAATTTTTGATAAGTTTTTCGAACATTTTAGGCTGGTATTTGCACATTAATTTAAAATGCACGTAAATAATATACACAATCATCCTATTAACCATTTAATTTTATTATTAAATTAGAATTTAATCGATTATATTCTATTGCGTAAACACCAATTCAATGCATTTGTATGGTTTAAGTACAAAAAATTCTCAGTAAAGCATTATTCATTTTACGGTACGAAAAGTAAAATTTAATAAAATTTAGTTTTTATTTCAATATTAATTAAAATATTATTTTTTTATTTTATGGAAAATTTTGCCATTTCAAATAAAATATTAAAATTATACAAAAAAAATACCACAAGATTTCTTGCGGGACTTGATCCGTTTGATGTAAATTTTGATGAATTTTTCGTACATTTTGGATTGTATTTCGACTATTGGTTTGGCGGATGTTGATTTTTAAATGCTCTTTCATTTAAAAATTTTCTATATAAATAGGGGTTTTTGCATATTCTAACAAAAAAATAATCCAACGGCCCATATTACACAATATTGGAGGTTAACTGACATCACAAAATTTTAACGCCATTTTGTTTAAATAGAAATATAGTTTAAATAAAAATTTACAAATACAAGCAGTCCTTGAAAAAAAAAATACCGGACAGTCAATTTTCTCAGATACAATGGCTTTCTTATAGTAACTTGTGGGTTTGTAGAGCCCCATATAAGGAAATTTTTCTAATTGATATATTTACTGATCAAGAAATGATCCTCGTCGCAAAAGAAATTTTATTCCAAAAATCAGCAACCAAAGTCCGTTTTTCCAGAACACCGCAATAACCACTGAATAATAACCAATTACCAAATAATTTATATTTTACCCAACTACCGAATAATTTATTTTTTAACGAATTTATAATATCAATTGGCAAACTTTATTCTAAACAAATATAAATGTCTGACATCTGTCATATATATTTATCATAATTTGTTGTTTATTTTTTCAAATTACAAAATGATTTACTCGTTAAACGCACTTTTAATATTAATACAAAAGTTCATACAAGATTACTTTTACTGGTTTTTAAATAAGATAATTTCTACTATTTTATCAAAATTAATTTTTAAAATAAATTTAATGACACACTATAATATTAATTAAAAGAAAAGAAAACTATGTACACAAAATAGCGTAAAAGATTTGATTTAAAAAAAAATGTATTTTATAATTTTTTTGAAAATGGAAAATTTATTTAGTTATAAATATTGTCAAAGTTATATAGAAAAATACGTATATGAAGATAAAACCTCCCAACACATATTTTTGGGCATGTGTAATACAATATAATTGTTTAAGGGCGATCAAAAATAGCAACCTTTACTAGATCTTTGGTGGAGAAGCGCATCAAGTTTTATTCACGAAATCCGAAAGGATAAATGGAAGTTAAATGGTTAAATAAGGTTCAAAAGGTAAAAAATATGATATCTTTTATAATAGTAGAAAGAGGAAAAATTACATTGAATATTAAAGAAAATTTATGGAAAATATCAAAGATAAATTAAAAAATTATAATGTGTGCATAATGGAAGATTTTAAGAAAATTTTTTAAGTAAGGTAGAAAAAATTATTTTCTTTGAAAGACAAATAATCAATATATGAAAATGCCAGATTATATTCTAAATAAATCTTTTGTAATAAATAAATATATTTATTTACTGATGAATTACAGGATTTTACTTTTAGAACCTTAAAATGAATAATTTTATAGTGCCACTACTTACTTAAATTAAAAATATTTTCTTGGTTGATTTGCGAATTAATATTAATAAAAAGTATAAACGAATTGATAAAATAAAAAAGAACTTAATATTAATTTGAGAAAAAAAGTGTATAAAAATTGCATTAATGTTCAAAATAAAATCAATTCAGTTTTAAAAGGTATTTTTCTAACTTCATTAAAATGTAAATTAACTAAAATTATAAAATTAATTTCGAATAATGGAAAACAAAAGAAAAAATCAATGCAATTATTGAAAGGTGCCTTGATAAAGTGACACGCGACTTTTTAACTGTGATTAACAAATGACATAACACATTTTGCCTACCTTAATACAAGAGTACGTGACCATTTAACTAAATGCCAAGTAAAGCGTTAAGAATGCATATCTAAGAATCCAACCAACTCTGTGCAAACATTACTCAATATTCATGTAATTATGTGAAAATATTTAAGTTTTTTTTTTTCATTTGGAAAATTTTTTAAATATTTTCTGTCTTAAAATGTTGACTGAAATGACACTTTTCACCTCAACCCAATTAGAATGACTGCCTCATATTGCCGATTTCACTCATATTTATTAATGGATTGTCGGTTTTTAATATATTTGCCATTTGATGTTTAAGCATCGATTTTGTAACCGAGATTATAGCAAGGAATCCTAATAGAGCCGGAGATGAAAAGTATCGGCGATGTCAAAATGAATGCAACGATTTGACTTTTTTCATTGAGCCTTGTTTACTCGTTGAACTTAGAAAAATCTTGCCTGGCAATAAATCATAGTGGCACTATGTATGGATTTGATCGTTAATTAAACGCAATTACCTGACATCCACGATTGCCATTTATCAATGGACATCTTCCATATTTTATGATTCCATAAGAAACGAAATACTTGTAAGTGACATCCAAATCCTACACTGAATCAGCAGTACACGTAAACTCATTCACTATAACCTCTTCGAAAAACCGTTTCGTTCTCCGATTATCCAAGTCATCAGGTTCATTAGAAATACTTTAGCTCTACATCTAGAGATTGGTTAGTCACTGAATGGAATCGAACGGGTTCTGTGGCATCGTGAAAGATAGAAAAAAGTTAATTGCAACTTTGACTATCTGCAATGAAGGGGATTTCATAAAGTCATACTTATAGATCCACTTCATAGAAATAAAATAAATGAGTTGGTCTAACCAGTATTCTCTACAAGCCCACAAATATCTGACTAGGCGAGTATTTGTATATGAGTGTGCCCCAGTATGGCGCGCCTTTAAATCATGTTCGATGCCGGAATTCTTAGGCTCTCAATGCAATCCGCTGATTGGAATTCTAAACGAGAGTCCGTCATTGTCATGCGATTGCATAAACACGAAACCAGAGACTGAACATCGATTTTCATATTTCGAATGACAGTTCTTTGAACGTGCCACGCCGAGTGGCTAAATCGAGTCCTGGCCCAGGTCATATAGTGCATTTTAGATAGTCTTAAAAGACCCTAAAAGTCCATCGCATGGCATGGCATATGATAATGCATAGCATGAACTGAAGACACGTACAAATGATGTGCTGCATTTTCTAAGCCGTCATATTGACCAACTTCTTATTGAATATGAACAAACTGCGATGAGCATTTCATCCTCATTATGCATGCATGCACTCATCGCAATTATTTTGGAACAATTTTCAATGCTCGAAAATTTCACAATTATTCATTATTGTCACTAGCCGGACGATGCCTACCTCTAATTATTACCTTTACAATTATGGGCATTGTCATATTTCATGTTATAATACCATCTTAAATTCCTTCGTAATCATCTTCATTCAATCGCAACATCTACCATTTAATATAGGCTGTATTAAAAGATATATTTTCTACCAACAACTTTTATAATACCGAGTTATCCATTTTGCAGTTTGGAAAGTATATTATTGCTGTTAAATAGCTGTTAAAAATATATATTTAAAGAGATAAGTTTTATATAGTTTGAAGTAAGCCAAAATTAAGTAAAAAATTAATTACTTTAAATTAAGTAAAAATTTTTACTTTAAATTAAGTAAAATATTTCGTTAAAAAAAATCATTGAATACATCAACAACTAAAATTACAATATTTGAGGCTCTAAAAATTCACAAGTGACTTTAAAAAAGCCATTGTATCTGCAAAAAATTAATTTTTTTTAAAAATATTTAAGTGTCAAAAAAAGGTGAGTTAAACGAAGCAGTATGCTCAGTACCAATAATTTTTTTTAAACAAAGTTTTTGGGGTTTGGAAATTCTTCTATTTAGCATACTAAGTTATCCATTTTATAGTTCTGGAAGAATGGGGCTGTTATTTCAAAGTTCTTCAATATATATCTTATTAAAATAAAAAATTAATTTAGATTAAAATTTGACATTTTATAGTATTTAATTGGATTCATTTTATAGTAAATAAAAGATGAGCCTCATCCTAGAAGATACGCCAATTAGGTGCGTGCGAACAACTTTTTGAGGATGCTGATTTTTCGGCCCAATTTTTTTTTTAGTGATGAAGCTCATTTTTTGCACGATGAATATGTCAATAAAAAAAATTGTTATATACGAAGCTCTAAAAATCCACATGTGACTGTGAAAAAGCCATTGTATCCCCGCAAAAAGTAACTGTTTATTGTTCATTTTGATCAGAATATGCCATTGTCCGATATTTCTTTAAAAATAAAAAAAGGAATATCGTTACCCGATGTTTCTTAGATTGAACTTGAGAATTTTAATCGCGTCTAAATAAAACGTCGCCACAAACCACACAACAAGACAAATTTTTGGCTTTATTGAGCGAAAAATACCCAGGATGCGTAATTTTGCGATTTGGTGATGTCAGTTAGTCTGTAAGATTATTCGATTTGATGCCAATAGATACAAATGATTATTTTATGTAAACAATTTTTATATTTTAGAATATTTACAAACCATTATATGTCAATAAATGTCCGAAGTGACACCTGAAATATTCGAAAAACTCTTAAAAAACTACCTCAAACGGATAGAATCCTGCAAAAAGTTTTGTGGCATTACTTTTTTAAAAATTTTTTTTGATATAATGACAAACTTCATTTAATATAATTTTAAAAAAATATTGTTTGAATCTAATTTAAAAGTATATTTTAGTAAGTTTTCCTTTCCAAAGCGTAACTTGAATTATCCTTTATTTCTTTGAAAATGAAGAGAAAAGAAACCGTCACCGTCAATTCTGAGCGCTATGACCATATGAAAACTAAATTTTTTTGACATGAACCTGAAAAATGCTATTAATTTTAATAAAATTTACATCTCAAGCTACACTACACAATAATTTTGACTTAATTATGGGAAACGTGCTTAGGACGCGTAATTTCAAGATTTGATGATGTCAATTTACCTGCAAAATTATCTTATTTTACGCTATTGGACTTTTCTTATAAATCAGTATTCAGAACCATATTTAAAGAGATAGTTTTTTGATATGAAAGCATTTATAAAAACACTATCCGTGAAGTGATAGCCCAAAAATAGCCCGAAATGTGACAAAAAAATTTCAAAAAATTACCTCAAAAAAATAAGTTTTTTAGGAAGTATTATGATAGCTATTTATTTTATGTTATATTTTAATCTAATGCCAACATTAATTTATTATTATTGTAAGAATTTAATTAAAAGATAAATTTTTACGACTGTTTTATTGGTTTTTACTTTCCGAATTACTAACTGAATAGCAATTAATTTCTTCTAACCTATTTCGTGAAATTTTCGTATGCTTCTCACATCGGATATTGTGGTTAGTATATTTTTTTTTACAATTTTTAGGAATATCCGGATTATTATTTTAATGAACTTTTTAATAAGAAATAAATGTCAACAGCATTAATCTATACTAGCCAAAGGACTTATACCAGAACTAATGTAGCTCCTTAAAAGAGGAAATACAATTAAAATTAATAAAAAAATATTAAATTGAGAAATAATGACTAAATCAATAATCCCTCGTAATTGAGATATAAAATTTCTATAAAAATTGGACTTACACACACACATACACACACAAGCAGACAATTGTATTTCTCAGGGCTCGGTTCTGGGCCCTTTCTTGTGGGATCTGATGTATTCTCAGGCTCCATATACCAGAGAGATGTTGCGGTGGTCGTAGTGGCAAAATATGCGAAAGATGTAGAACAGATCTGTAATGAGACTGTTGTTTCAGTTTGTTGGCTAGCGGATCATAAAACGGTGGAGCAAAGAGTAGAGACAGAGTATCACTAACATATTAAAATTGGCGAACATGAGGTGATCTCGGGACTATCTCTAAAGTACCTTTGGCTGATGATTGACGGAAGGCTGCGGTTTCAGAAACACTTATTATACGTTTGCCAATGATGAGACTGGCGCGCTTAATGGCGGACCTTGTGGGACCCACGCAGAGCAGGAGGACTCTGATTGTTTGGTCAATCCTGCTGTATACTGATCCTATTTGAGCGGATGGGTTGATTAGAGTAACATAAATACATGAAGTTGTCTCAGTCTATCTTTTGTATTGTGGCCGGAATGATACCGATCGAAATATTAGCAGATGAGTGGCAGTAGCTGTATCGTCGAAGAGGTCCTTGTGACGCTGTGGCGCGACCCGAGGCTCGTACGAAGAAAGAAATCAGTCCAAGAGGAGGTAGCAAACTCATTGGGATAATGCCCTCGAAAGCAGATGGACTCAGCGTCTTATCTCGGCAGTGGATCCATGGATCTACAGCATGGTAATTTTGGCTAGTATCTATCCCAATTTTTGAGGGGACACGGATATTTTTGGGCTTATCAATACCGCTATAAAGTGGTTTCTAGCCCAATGTGCCCTTCTTATGACGGAATGATGGAGACCGTAGAGCACGTGGTCTTTTACTATACTTGATTCAATTGGGAAAGTGAAGAGGCTCAGAAGTACGCTGGTGGGCCCATGATGCTGAAGAATATCGTAGCCCTGACCCCGCGGACGGCTTGGGAAACTGTCGAAGTCCTTGTGAAAATAATCCTAAAAAGACTAAATTTGGATGAGCGTGCAAGAAAACGGTAGAAATAAGTAACCAGAGTAGTGATTTCGATTAACCCCTGGTCCAAGAAAGAACCCCTGCTCCAAGATGGCGGTTACGTAATCAGATATAAAAATATTACCAAGTAAAGTGGTTTTAGTGAGTTAAAATAGCATACTTTGTATATCGATAATTTCCACCTCACAATAAAAAAAAAAGAAACAATTTTATTTAATGACCTACTTTTCAACTCTTTTAACTGACCTTGAAATTCATTCGACTTTTGTCCTTGAAAAAAAAATTTCCAACTTTACAAAAAAAAAGTTACAAAAGAAAATTGATTAAAAATTAAGAAAAAACAAAGGAAATTACAAGAATCCTTTTTTTTTAATAACAACAAAAAATCGAGGATGACAAACAAGTCGGAATAATTGAATTTTTTTTACTATAAACTTCCGGAATTGATTAAAAACTAAACCGAAGCTAATTGAAGGGATTTCAATAATTTTCTTTGTTCATTTTTCATCCTGTAGCTTTTCTTTAAGACTTTTCCTACATTTTTACATTCATTTCGATTGAATTTTTTGTTATTGCAATTGTTCGGAAAAAGAAAACTTTTGATATTAGGAAAACACTAACACAACCATACATAAATTAATGCAACAATTGAGATAAAGAAGAAAAAAGAACAAGAAGAAATTTTTTGCACTTTAAAGTTTTTCCAAGGATAAAATCAGAATTGGAAATGGAGAATTTTCGAATTGAAAAACGTTCCTTATCGGATGTCATTCGGAAACAATTGATTGTGTTCGGCTCCTAATTGCAATCACAACGATATCGATGAATATATTCCCAGATTGTAACCAGTTTTGAGGTTTGCATTATATAATACGAAGAATGCCATCTAAAAAGGATATTTCTCCTTATCTTTTTTGTTATTTTGTATTTATTGAAGTGGGTAAGAAAAATTCACTTTGTTTTGGTTTAGTGCACTTTTATATAAAATCAGAAGAGCTTTCGTATAATTTGATAAAATAAGTTGGCTTTCGAGAAATGTCCTTTTAAGGCAAAAAAAAAAAAACTTTTCGTACTTTAAAAATCTCTTCCTTCAGTTATTGATTTAATGTTCCTTTTCTACCTAAACTGAAAACGTTGCCAGTAATATAACCATTTTTTTCCATTCCACAACAAATTAAGCAAAGAACGACCAATTTGACCAAGCATTTGTTCACTTTTAAAGCAAAAGGCAAATAATAGATTGAGAATTTCATTCTTGTTCGTTCAAGCTTAATTAAGAATCATTCGAATCAACAAAAACACAATAAGACTTTTGCCAAACACAGCTAAGTAAGCAGAAAAAGTGGACAAAAACCGAACAGCCATCGAATTAAGTTTGTCTGTGAGATTATGCTCTGCATTACCATTCATTAACTGAAATAAAATCGTTATTTTATGTTCGTATTTTTTGTTGTTCTATTTTCTTATCTAGACTTTACCTTCGTCCTTTACACTTCATCAATAACACCATACCATTTTTGTCTGATCCATAGTATCCTATCCGTCACATCTCATCTTTTTGATATGAGATTTCCTTTTAAGTATATTTCTAAACATTAAATAAACATCAAAGAAATTTTCACTTAAATAAAAGTATTTATTTTCTGTTGATTTATAACCCCTCTCCCCCACCTTCCCTCTCACCATAATACGATCCTCTAATCTTATAAATATTTTATTTTCATTAATTTTTGTTTATTTATGTTCATGAGTAAAAAGCAAATGTTACATAATATATGGAAATAAAGAAGAATTTAAAACTTTACTCATATAACAAGGATATCTTAATTGGTAGATTTATGCTGTGTCAAATTAGACAACTGATGTGTAATATATTTCAAAGTAAAGGAAATATGTGATGTGGAAAATAAATATTTATTTAGATTTTTTGCAAAGTATTTTATAATGATACAAAGGAAAATTCAGTACATCATAATATGGTGTACGTATGTGAATATAACTTATTAAAATTGAGTTGGAACTTTGTAAATTTTCGTGAATAGCGTGAAGGATGTGCGATGCAAAAAAGTTTTCAAGATAATTATTAATCACGAATATCCTATTGAAGTACAGGATAAGATCTGTACTGAATATTAATACGTATTTTACTTCACTGGTTGCCTCCCTACTACTCTAATTCTATTATTCTTCGTCTTCAGCTTCTCCTCAAAGTTGGAGTTAGGATTTTTTTAAACTTCTGATATTTTGATTATCCAGTATAGTCTTTATATGTAAAACAAACTAATTCTTTCTTTCGACGAGGTGTTCTTTTTGAGTATTATTGCTTCTATAAATGCCATTTACAGATATAGGAGGGATCCAGTTCTAGATTAAGTTAAACTTATGGTACCGTGGCTTCTAGAAATTCCTAGTAAGAAACGTGCTAATCTGCCGAGTATGCAGAGTATTCTCAACAATTAATCATTAACTCACCTTGTCAAAACTACAGATTTCAGCTCTACCAGGCGCACACAATAGCAATAAAATGAGACATTCCCTCACTACACACTAATACACTCAACAATTAATCTTAAATTAAGGGTAAAAAATATGCTTAAATTAGTATTAGTCATATTGTTACTTTCTTATCTGTAAAGATAGATTATCCTATTTGCTCATATTATAAAAATCTTCTAACCATACCGATTTGAGAAAAATTCCTCCTTTTACGGAATTGCTATTTTCCCTTCATCATTTCCTAGTGCCGCCGATCTTCAACCTGCTTAAACGAACTAATCTACTCTACAAAATACTGTAGCAAATTTTCCTTTTTTGGAATTAATAAATAACTTATCCCAATTTTAATCGCTTAATGTTAAATGCCCCCTGGTATACGAGTATGCCTTTATTACCTTTCAAGCAAACTTTAAAAATTTCCATAACATTAAACTTCGTAAATGTAATTTTATTTATATCAAATAAAAATTATCCGTGCAACAAGTTTGATCAAATAAAGAGATTTCAAATTGCCTCAAGGTCGTGGTGCCTAGAAAATAATTCCTGTCACATATCTTTGGGGCCTACACAACTAAACAAACAAGAATACATAAAAATACATGTACTTAAACACCATAAATGCAAATTGGCGGTTGTCGCCTCAGCAATTGTCAAATTTTTTCTGGCACCAGCGGAAGTGATAAACCCTCACATATGTTTTTGGGATCTTTTCATGAACAAACAAACAACTTAAAGTGCAAATTATTCAAATCTATGCGCTTATACCTTACGAATGTAAATTATCGGTTGTCATCTCAGCTATTGTCCTAAAAATAATCTGATCTTCTCATGGATGTCAAATTCTTTCAAAATTGTGTTGCTTAAATGTTATTTAACACATATCAGATAAACAAACAAACAAAATTAATGTTTACGAAAATTCGCTCTCTTTAACCTCATAAATGTAAATTGGCGGTTGTTGGGTCATTTATTGAGAATATTTTTTTATCCCTGATATATGTCTTTGGGATCTTTTCGTGGACAAAAGAAATGCAAATTTACTCAAATCTATGCGCTTATACCTTACAAATGTAAATTGACTGTTGTCGTCTCAGCTATTGTCCTTAAAATTATTTAATCCGCAATTCTGATCATTTTAATGGATGTCAAATTGTCTCAAGCTTGTATTGCTGAAAAATGCTCCCTGGCAAATGTTATTTAACACAATTCAGATAAACTAACAAACAAAATTAATAGTTACGAAAATTCACTTGCTTTAACCTCATAAATGTAAATTATCGGTTGTCGGCTCATTTATTGAGAATATTTTTTTATCCCTGATATATGTCTGTAGGACCTTTTCGTCCTCCAGACATATATCAGGGATAAATGAAAATTTATTCAAAACTATGTGCTTATACGTGTACCTCACAAACGCAAATTATCGGTTGTTATCTCAGCTATTGAGAAGTATCCTAAAAATAATATGATCATTCTAATGGATGTCAATTTCTCTCAAGATTGTGTTGCTAAAAAATAGTCCCTGGCACATATTCTTTAATACATTTCAGATAAATAACCAAGGAAAATTTATATAAACAAAAATTCACTCGCTTTAACCTCATAAATGTAAATTAGGGGTTGTCGTCTCAGCTATTGAGAATATCTTTTTTATTACACTAGCGGAGGTGACAATCCCTGACTAATGTCTTTAGGACCTTTTCGTCAACAAAAAAAAAAAAAAAATTCAAATTTATTGAAATCTATGCGCCTATACCTCACAAAATGGCGGTTGTTATCTCAGCTCTTGTCCAAACAATTATCTGATCAGCAATTTTGGTCGCGAAAACTTGCGAATAATAAATTCGCGACTTTCGTTTTGTCAAACCGTTTTTGTCCACGGAAAAAGTATCCGATCCACAAAATCATTCACTATGAGTGGATTAGTATTTTTAATAATTATTTAATAAATTACAAAAGTTTTATAAACTATCATAATTTTACATGATAAGAAATTTTAATTCATTTTAAAAAGAAAAATTAAGAAAAAATTATATATTTTTAGCAGGTCATTGAAACCAAATACAAAAAGAAATTATTTATTTCTTCAAAAAAACTTCGGTATTTAAATTAATATCAAATGATAGTGTACGTTAATTTGTGGGTAAAATCTAATTATTATTATTATAATTATTTTTTTATTGGTAATATTTGAATTGAATTGAAATGAAAAATGCACATACTAAAAGTCGTTTTTCTTGCATTTCTCATATTTATTTATTATTAAGTTTGGAATTATTTACAAGCGTTTAGTTGCCCAGGCATTTATAAAATTTGATTAAAATCGATTTTAATTCCCAACGATGAAGAGTCATAAAAGATAAATATAAATTTTACAGAAACTTTTTATTTTATGCAAAAAAGTATAAACTGAATTCATTTAATGCAATAAGGACTTTTTCAAGATAGTCTTTAATATATTATTATAAAAATTGAACGTATACAGCTATAGCAAAACCTTTAATATTTATAATATTCAACAAAAAAAAACTGAATAAATGAATAAAAATTTATTAAAACCACATTTAAATTGACCTACTTTATCTTAAGTATTATCTGAAAATATAATTTTTTATATGATTTTGTATCAATCTGTCGGAGATAAATTTTATGCGGAAATGAATTTTGATTTCCTTTTTTTTTGCATGGAATTAAAATTTTGTTCACATATAAATGAATTATTAATATATCTAAATGGTCAATAAAAAGCTAAAATTAAGATTAAATTTATATTTTCAGTCACGTTTCACAATTTTATGACTGGTCGGCTTATAGGTGGTAATAAATATGCTTTTTTAACACTCGCCTTATTATTTTTTATTACAAATATTGTTGTTAGGGAAGGGTAACAGAGCAGTAAAATCTTTTTTTTTCTGCGCTCATTATTATGTACTTGAGAAAGTTTATAAACTTTTGAAATGTTTATAAGCAAAATTCATTTTCTTTAATCAAAAAGTGTTATTTTTAAGACTTTCTTTTTACGATCAAAACATTTTTATAATGATATTTAAACTATTCTATTAATACGATGAGTTTTAGGTAGAAAAATTACTCAAGTGTTAGTAATAAATTTTTTGAAAATGTACTCCTGACATCATTGAATCCCCATTCAATTTCGATTATGGTCTGGCTAGAAGATTCTCAAAGCTAGCCTAAACAGACAATGCTCTTTTCTGATGGATCCTACTATAGGGCACATCAAATACTTTGAACTCTTTCTGAAATCTTGAAAATAATAAGAGTAGTTTTTTGGTCTTCCGGATATACCCGGTTTTTTTTGTTGGAAGCGATGCCTGCTTCCAAGTCGGTATTTTCATATTTGTGATGTCCCGAAAATTCTAGCCGAGATCTTCCTAAGAAATCGGTTTTCCTATGATGCGGCAATTGTAATATGAGTGTAGCCTTAAGAATTCAATTTTTTCTGCAATCTGCCTCCCTGTAGGGTGAATTTGATGCTACCCTTAAAATATCGCACTTTTCTCTGAATTTCTATTTAGGAAATTTTTAATCCTCAGGTTTGCTAGTCCAAAAATTTTCTGAATCTCTCAAAATATTGTACTATGCACCACATTATGGCTTCTGCCTATTTGGCGCCCAATTTGTCCTCAAATCAAAAACTTTTTATTTTAAATATTTTAATTTAGCAGATTTATTTATTACTTAATTTTTGTCCACAATGCATTTTTAAATTTCTCTTTTACTCTCTTTTAGGAGAGATGTTATACCTGAGTCACTCCTATCAACGTTGATGATCTCATTTCCCATTGCCTCCCATTTATCCTGGATAGTTTTTATTTTATTTTTTTGGTAAATTTGTTTTCTTTTATTATTTGTCACCACTTTCTCATTTTTCTGCTTCTTCCCCTCCCTTCAAGAGATAACCACCTTGGGTGTACCATTTACCTATTTTTTTTTTGAATTGTCAAACCCCCCTCCCCACGAAATTTATAAATAAAGCTAGCAACAAGCCATACTCCAGCGGAACTTAATGTTCATAAAGACATTTTTTTCACCCAAATTTTAATACCCTATTTTCTAAAATTGAAAGAATTTACAGAATTTTATTTATACAATAACAAATAATACTTTCAATTATAGAAAGTGCTGCCGATGGACCCAAACAGATGTCGCACTAATCGATAAATCACGCTGGTCAAATGGTTTTTAATTTAAATAATTATCATATTTAATTGACGAAAGAGTAAATACAATTTAAACTTTATATAAAAATACAAATAGAGATAATTATTTTTATGTAAAGATAAAAATAGATTTTTTACAATAAATTAAAAAAAAATTTTTAATTTAAAAAATAATTTTGCTAATAATGTTAAAAACACACGTATAGTATTGTAAAAATCTCATAGAATCGAGAAAAAATCTTCTTACTTTCAGATGAAAATAAATGTAAAATTCTAGAAGAAATTTTTTTAATGACAAATAAAAATTTTCAAAAGCTTCTTACCAAATTGAATTGTTTTGAACATGCTTTCTTGTTGTTGATATATTCAAAATGTCCTTTTAGAAATATGATAAAATCAACATATAGAAGTAATTCTGAAAAAAACAAAAATTTAATAATATAGAAATTACAGTACAATGAATATCAATAAATGAGCGTGTAACATTTGTACGACTATAAATAATTAAAATTCCAATTCTGGTTCAATTCAAATTATATCATATTATTTTTCGGATAGTCGCTGAATTTTAAAAAATAAATATCTAAATTATGAAATATTTTTAACAGAAAAAAATTGACGTTAACTACTAATAGATACCGTTTTAATTTATTAAAATTTCAATAATTAACAATTTCTGGTTTGAAGTTTTGAAATTTGCATAAATCCTTATTAAGTTGATTATTATTCTTAAATATTACTACTTTAAGAAAATAACAAAAATCCTAACGGAATATTTAATAGAGAGTCCTAAAAATAGATAATTGAATAAAATAAAATACTATTGGGCTTTGGACAATGAATTTATTTTTTTAATTAATAATCTATAAATGCAAAAATATTGTCATCAGCAGAATTTATGATAGAGGGCACTACCAAAGGAGTCTACTGCAACAACGTAACAAATCTGAATCCGGTCTAGGCTTGGATTTTATGTCTGTAATATTATGCCCAAGCGGCGATCAATCGTACTTCTTGCAAATATGCGTGTAGATTTTTTGTGTAGATATGACCTTTATTGACATCTATTTTTCATAATAGGAATTTACTACATTCCATTTTAACTCATTTATTCCAAAGAGAAATATAATTTAATCATAACTACAGCCAATATTTATTTTTTGTACAATCTTTTAATATTGTATTAAATGTAATTGTATTTAGGTTTTATTATATAATTTCTAAATATCAATCAAATATCAAACCAGGTGATCTAATTGGATAATATAGGACATAAAAAAATTGTGGAAAGATTATATTGGGCCGAAAAGAATTGTGGGAAGTTACTATCTCTCGGATGGAATCCCGAAGAAATCTAATGAAACCACTACTTCAAAGTAGTTCTCACAGAGCGCATAACTTGGAAGAAGGAAGGGCATTCACTAGTAGGAGGGGCCCTCATTTTTATACAGACGGTTCTAAAACGGATGTGGGTGTAGGAGTCAGACTTAATTACTATCTATTTAAAACCCTTTTTAAATTCCCATCTATTTTTCAGGCAGAATTGTAGGCCGCAGAGCTTTGTGCTAGAAAGGGTATCAAAAGAAACCTACGTAACGCAACGATCTATATAATTGCAGACAACCAAGCTGCACTGAGAGCCCTTGTCTACATTGGGTCCTAAATTAACTATTTAGATAGAACTTTGTTGTAGGTATCAGGTCATGAGGGTATTGAGGGTATGGAACTAGCAGACTTACTTGCAAAAAGAGGAGCAAATACTCCATTCATTGGACCAAAACCCTTTTGTGGCTATATAATGGGCCACCTGGGATCCATTATGGAGTCCTGAGAATGTGGGGTTAAAAGTTCAAACTGGGGAAATTTCCCGGGCCTGAATTACTTTTTTTTAAAAAGCGGCAGAAGTCCTTAAACACAACAAACCACACTTAAGGACTTTGTCTGTTAAAATATTATATGGGCAAATCGGACACAATAATCTGTCGTTTTTGCTCCGAAGAGGAGAACTGTCGGAGCATCTGCTCTGCGATTAAAATCCCATTGGCAGCCAGAGACTTCGGCATCTTAGTTTGGGATTCTCTAATCCCCATGAGAATCCTCGGCTGCCTGCAAATATGATATTAAGGTTCACTCAAATTAAGAAATATTTTCTACTTCTGTTGGTCTTTTCTAAATTCAAATTAATCTTTTCGACTATTTCCACAAGTAGATCAAATATCCAAAAAGAAAAATTCCTTCAATAATATTTTTACAAATAATATATTGATAATAAAATAAAATAATTAAAATAAAAATGTCGGTTTTACATGTTTTTTTATTGAAAAACTATTTCTTCTTCATCGAAGTCCTTTTTAAAAAGTTCTTTTAAAGTCCGCTGCACCATATTATGTAAATTTTCTAAATTCGAATGCAGATTTTATACAATAGTTAATAGAAAAATTTCCATAAAAACTAGTGGTTTTCGGAAATCAAAGGAAAAACTTTATAATATTTGCCTTTTATGATAGTTTGGCTTTTACGATGGTTGAAAGGAAATTTTCCTAAAGGGATGGTTTTTGTTGAAGATATTCTGTTTGATTAAAAGATTTTCTGAAATGCTACTAATTTGTAAGAAAATCTAAGTAAAAAAAATTTTTTTAATAACATAAAATTGAATTTCTGCATATTTTTTACATAAACAGAAAATTGTAAAGAAAATTTATAAAAAATCCTGTACAAAAAAGAAAGTAACAAACAAATGGATTTTATCATATATGATTTGAAAGGATTATGACCCTATTCAAATATTCCTTTTTTTGAATCGGTTTTTAAAGAAAATATATTCAAATTATTTTTTATGATATAAATTTGTATACAAATTTATAACTCTTTCGAACTAACAATTCCATTTAATGAATCAAAATACAATTTTGATGGTGCACAAAAGTTGACAAAATTCTAAAATGAAAAAATTGAAGAAATTTCTTAACAACTTAAAACTTTTAGCATTTTTCAGCATTGACTTTTTATTGTCTCTAATCTTGCGCCTTTTTTACTTCTATTATATTGAAAAAAATCAACAAATTTGCTTCTATTTAAAGTCAAGTAACTAAATTTGAATTTACAAATTCGAAAAGATTTATTCCGACAGAAACTTCACCTTTGCCACCATTATGTCTGCTCGTTGAATAATTTGTAAAGGACGAAAACAAGATAAATTATTGTGACTTTTACTAGAAATGAATTACATAAATTTCTGTTGAAAAGAAATTTACAAAAGGCAAAACTGTTTAATAGTCGGCTCGCTGTTAACCAGTTGTAAAAACAGAAAATCCTTTTCTTTTTGTAATGGTAAAAGTCGGAAAAATTGCTAAAAATGTTAGAAATAGAAAAAAAAACGAATATTAAAAATACTTGGCAAAGTGGCCTATTTGAAAAATAAATAAATTATAAAGAAAAATAAACATTAACTTATAAAGGCGCCTTATTGCCTTCGTTTTGTTAGCTTTTTAGGCCCATTCTCTTTGATATTATAGTCGTACGAGTAGGTTTAGGTAAGCATCGAATCTATTTAATGAAAACAAGAATATATTGTATGTACGTACGAACGTGAATGTTAAAAGCTTTTCCAAGTCCTGAAAATATATAAAAGGATATTATCGTATTCACATATATTTGTTTAGTTTTTGGTTATTTTTTTTTAAAACATAGAAAATTATGAAGGAAACCAAGAAATACTTGAATAAGAAGAAGACGATACAATAGTAAAGGTGCGCTATATAAGGTGTGCCACAACAGCTTTTATCTCGGCTATCCTTTAGCATTTTATACCTTATTGATTTTTATAACAGTCTGGGGTGCATTTTATTGTTTGTTCATACCCGTGTACGAGGACAGCAATACTAATACTGCTGATGATACGTGACAATACCTGGATAGTATAATCAATACCATGTAATACGTATGCCGCAGATTGCATTATTCGGCATGTGGAGAAGGGTAAGAACAGTAAGAATGAATAGAAATTATTAGAAAGGCACTCAGCCTTTGGTTACGATTAGCAATCTTCCTGCTGTTACACTCACTTTGATATTCATGTTAATGGAACTGAAGTTAAGGACAAAATCCTTAACCTACTCTACGGTTCTAACGCAACAGTTGCGGCGTCACTGACATCTCATATGAAATAAATTAGGCGGTATGTAATATCCTTAAATATTTCAGGTGCACAGTTAATTCAATTAAACTTAATTAAAATTTTAACTAACCGTAACAGGAATTACGGTTAGTTAAGTAAGCTCATATTTTGTACATATTTGAATATTCTACTCGAAGGGATAAACTGTATTAAAAGGAATGTTTTATAATTAATCGATTTAAATGATAACTGAAAAATTACTGTAATAAAATCTAGACGTGAATTTTATGAAAATAATTAAACAAAATATTTTGTCTTTATATATAGTAGGAGTTTTTAGTTTAAAGGATATATGAAATTTTACTTTTGACAATAAGGACTATTGCAAAGGCATTAAAATTTTTGTAAATTTAAATATTTATTTTAAAGTAAAAGATTTAAACTAATTTAAACAGAAGCAACATTATTTCAGGATTTTTAATCATAAAAACTGATTACATTGAAAGTTTGCTTAATTTTAATTAATTCAAAAGTCACTTAGGATGATTGTTCTGAAAAAAGTTTCCTGTCTTTCAAGTAGAGATATTTTCTGTAAAAAAATTATTTATTAAGGTTAAGTTTTAAACTTGCATAGGACCAGGCAGTTGCTCAAATGTACGTAGAGTAATGACAGCATTTACTACAGAAATTGATTGAATATTTGCCTGCTTAATGTATGGAGCACGAAAGATGACTAAGAAGGAAAAGGTGAAGAGTAAGAAGATGAAGAGGTTGGATAAAATGGAGAAAATGAAGAAGATGAAGGAGATTAAGGGTATAAAGGAGATGAAGATGATGAAGAAGATGAAAGAAGATGAAAGAAGATGAAAGAAGATGAAAGAAGATGAAAGAAGATGAAAGAAGATGAAAGAAGATGAAAGAAGAGGAAAGAAGATGAAAGAAAATGAAAGAAGATGAAAGAAGATGAAAGAAGATTAAAGAAGATGGAAAATATGGAGAAGATGAAAGAAGATGAAAGAAGATGAAAGAAGATGAAAGAAGATGAAAGAAAATGAAAGAAGATGAAAGAAGATGAAAGAAGATTGAAGAAGATGAAATAAGATGGAGAAGATGGAGAAGATGAAGAAGATGAAAAAAATGAAAGAAGATGAAAGAAGATAAAAGAAGATAAAAGAAGATAAAAGAAGATAAAAGAAGATAAAAGAAGATAAAAGAAGATAAAAGAAGATAAAAGAAGATAAAAGAAGATAAAAGAAGATAAAAGAAGATAAAAGAAGATGAAAGAAGAGGAAAGAAAATGAAAGAAAATGAAAGAAGATGGAAGAAGATAAAAGAAAATGAAAGAAGTTCAAAGAAGATAAAGCAGACGAAGAAGAGACAAAAAGAACAAGGGTACCTGAGAGAGTGTTCCATGCATGAATTGGTACAAGCAGGGAATCATAAAAGAATGCGTTCGATTAAAGCGAGCTGAGTCGATAAAGCGTTGTTGATTATTTCTTCGATTCCGAAGTATAATGATGGTTTTATACCCGAATTATTTTTTTTGATCCGGCATTAGTAAACCCGGACCATTATTCCCCTAAATTTTTTTGAATTATAATAACTCGGGCAAAATGTTGTGAACTCAAAAACTTAACACCAAATGGCCTAAAAATAAGTTGATGAATCACTTAATAATAGGTTTAATAATAGGAGTTTTAAATCCTTTGGAAAAAAGGTAATAAATATGATCTCAAACTGAAAATTTATCCATAATGAAATTAATATAAAACTCAGCAACTGTGACATATAACATCATTTAACGAGACTTTTTGCAGGACTCAATCCTTTTTGCACAACTCGATCCTTTTTGTGGGACTCGATCCTCTTGAGGTAATTTTTTATGACTATATTGCACATTCAGCTTTTAAATGTTGTAATCAAGTAGCCCGACAAGAAAAAGTCCGAAGGCGTCAAATCGCACGATCTTAGAGACCAATTGACATTACCCTATTCTCGAAATTACTTGACATAGAAACTTTCTGCACAATAAAGCAAAATTCTGCCATGTTCTCTGAAATGGATAATCCTCAATTAAGAAGTGTTTTGTGAAAAAAAATCTGTAATTTATCAAGAATGGACTTAATATTTTTTTTGGAAAAAAAAACATCTCACTAGCACGACATCTACCTGTGAATACAGGAAACTTATCGGATAGCTCTCTTTCATAAACGGTAATCTGAAAGCATTAATTCACATTGCATTTATAAGGTTTTATGTGCATAAAATAATGAAACTCTTTTTTTTTCAAAAATCAAGAGTTGCTTTTAAATTCCAAAAATCCACAAATAATATATGATACACCAAAATAATTAGTAATCGTATTTGAAAAACTTTTCAAAACTTTCTAAAGAAAAGCAATTTATTTGATATACCATCCCAACTTACTAATTATAATTTTATTATACTCAAAGTTCCACATAATTTACACTTGAATTTATTTTTCCTGTTTGTATAAATAATTTGTACAAATTTAAATCTTTCTTTATGAACCGAAATGGATAAAACGCATTTTCTTTTAATTATTGCCATAATAAAGAAATTTTAATGACCTATTTACTGAACACTAAATGCTTTACAAAATAATTGTTTATACATTTCGATTCATCAACTTTATTTGTTAATATTTAAATCAGAATCAAAATAAACCAAATATTTATTTCATTTATTTTCAAGGTGTGTTCATCCAAAACTATCGTATAATAATATAGAATTGGGGAGAATAATATCGTTATTAACTTGTTATCACTTTCGTTTGAAAATGTTTTAGTTTTTTTTTTTCAAACAAATTACAATTAACTCTTACCGACAACAGTACCACTAAATATATTAATAAGTTTATTTAGTAATACTCGTATATGAGTAGAGAAATGAACATAAACTAATAATGAACTTGAGAAAATCGTGTAAGAATTTTACAAAAATTCAGTTTTTATTAGTATAATTAAATTGTTTATTTCTTTGGTGGCTCTACCCGTCGAGATATTCATTCTCTTTTCGATTTTCTTGTTTATTTTTCTTTAAAATCTTTAATTATTTTTCTATTAATATATCAAATACTAGTGATTTTTTACAATAGTGTTTTCTGGTAGAAAGTTTTCCCCAAAAGATAATACTTCAAAATTTCGACTAATTTAGTCATTTTCGGAGAAAAATGTCCACCGTTTACAGTATCGTACTCTGGTCAACAATATTCGGGAAGCAAATCTGTTGCACTAAATATAGTCTTTGTAAGATGAAATTAAAAAGCATCGAATTTAATATGTGCTGAAATGATCCAAAAATAAATTCTTTGATTAAGATTTTTTTTGTTGATATTTTGGGTAAATAACAAAAATTTTGTTTCATTTTAAGTGACGACATATGTACGAGTACAGTTTTCTTTTTTAAAAGTTAATATAATAAATTTTCATGCTTTGATATTTTATTAACACAAAAAGTCACACGGGCAATTTTCCAAAAATAATTCTTTTAATTTTTTACGAGTAATATATTTCCTTCTGGAATTTTCAAAAGAGTTTCTCCATTTTAAAAAAATTCTTGCAAGCAACTAACAAAATGATCATGAAAATTTTAGCTCATAAAATTACTATAAACATTTTTTGTTGTTGAGGACTTTTTATTTAGAAAAATTAGCACTTTTTCTTATTAAAGAATTTTCAATTGATTTGAACTTATACAGGTTGTTTTAAAGATAAGGTCACAACTTTTTTTTGGAAATTATTTTAGACAGTAATAAAAAACTAGTGATTTGTTTAATCAAAATAGTTTATATGAACTTGGGAATTATGTATAAAAAATAATATTGGCTAAATGGATGGGTGTCTATGACCTTGTTTTTTTTTGGTTGAATCTTCCAACACGCTTTCATATATTTCCGGATTAATTTGATTGAAGATTCTTTCATGCATTTCAAGGAATTCCGTTGCGTATATTATTTTTTTGGTATATATGACCTATGCTTATAAGTTTTTACATGGGGAGAACTGTGAAGTAGTTAAATACCACTTTGGTTTAATTTGGTCAGGCAGAATTAAGGATAAAAAGTTTACCCGCATTCAAGGATAAAAAAATTTCGGTAACATTTATCTATATTGCTCACCAACTTCCGCAATATCGTTTGTACCTGCTGCGTTCTTAAAGAGATGCGGACCAATAAGAGATTATTGTCACTCCACAACTTTGAATTTTCACAAACCCGGAAGAGGTTATTTTGTTAGTAAAGAAACCGTTTTAGTCAAAATCTAGACAGCGAATGGCGCACCGACATCACCACTTTTCACCATCAGTTACAGAATTTCTGTGCCCAAGAACATCAGTTACAGAATTTCCATTGTAGCGCATGTAGTGAAGCACGTGTAAAGGGCTAAGCAAAGGCACTCTGCGAGGGTGCAAAAGGTCGCCTCAGAAATTTTACGTCCCAGATATGAATATTTTATTTGTTAACAAAGCCGTTTAAGCTAAAATGCACTTCATTCTGTATTTGGAGAAACTCACCTGGGAGATGCTACCCCACCCCGCTTATTCACCAGACCTGGTCTCTTCCGACTACTATCTGTTTTCGTCGATGGGCCACGCGCTCGCTGAGCAGCACTTCGATTCTTACAAAGACGTCCGAAAATGGCTTGATGAGTGGTTTACCTCGAAGCAAGCGAGGGCAAGTACTTTGAATCAATTTGTTTTTGCTTTCTATGAAAAACCATGTATTTTTTTTGACTAAAAAACAGCGGGTTTAAGCTTATACATCTGGTAAATGCTAAAGTTTATTAGGAACTGAGAAAAATTCAATTCTTATACACAATCCTTAGTGGAGGTCACCGGCATTTAATCTTTACTTTCAGGTACCACCGCAATATTTTCTGCTGAATGTCCTTTTCTCAGGCTGCGATCTTTGGCGGCATCAAGTTAACATTGATTTTAAAAAGTTCTGAACTCAATGTGCTGGACTACCATCATGGTTCTACGCTAAAACCACTTTTCTTTTCTTTCTACTCTAATTTCCTTACTACGTTATTCCCAACCACCAAATGACGCTTAGAATATGCATTTCAACGCAAATGTTACTTGAACTGATAACAAACCCTCCACGTCTATCGAACGCCGTAGCATATTTTTCCTGCAAGTGGCCTACGGGTCTTGGCAAACCCGCGGTGGTAAACTAGCCCAGCAACGCCAGGAAATTATTGTATCTCTTTAGGTGTAGAGTACTCGTCAGGTACTCTTAAAAGCAGAACTCACCGGTATCACAGATGTCGGGAGCATCACGGTGGTTCGTCCACCGTGCCCGGCCAAGGTCAGAAGCCTTTCGCTGAACATGGGTAGCTGTGCTTGTCACCTACATCATAGATGCAGTAGTCTTAGGACTGAAGCTGAGGAATGGCAGGTTAGCGGCAGGAGCAGGTGGTTGCACAAATATGCGTGGAGTAACGAGGGACGTCACCATTGTAAGTAATAATAGGTAGGGTCATAGGCGACCCGTGCGTGATATTATGTCTAACGATAAGTATGCGTTGTTTATACTTTCTATAAACAATTTTTTTTGCGGTATTTACTTTCTATAAATGTTAAATATGAACCTATAATTAACCAAAATGACATTAAATCAAAATTGTGAATTAACCCTAATGTGCACTCTGTGCATCAAAAAAAAATTTTTTATTAAATTTTTATTACAAAAAGAAACTTTAATTTTACTAAGTAAAAATAAAAATAAAAACATTTCAATTAGACATACTTGTTTATACATAATTTTAAAAAAAACATCAACTGGGATAGTCTGGTAGTCGAATGATATAATTATCGAAACTGATTTTAATGGCAAAGTAACGAAAAATGAAAAATCACATCCATCATTACACCATTTAATGGTTCGGCCATTATTGATAATCTTTTTGGTGAAATTTGATAGACACACAAAAGTCAGTCAGTCGCCGCTGATTGAAGCAGATTGCACAATATTAACAATTTCTAAGTTTCAAATAAAACATCATTGTTGGTATATTTAACACCGAAATTCCATGAAAATAATTACGGATAATGGTTGGCTTAACAAAAGCACATCAGACATGGGAACTTTACATAAACACTTTCAATATAAATCACGGTCTCTCACAGAAAACCATAGATTGAACTTAACGACTATGAGAAACGATCTGAAATTGTCTATTTCGGAAACAATTTATACCATTTTAATGGAGACTTAGTTCTATTAATTGTGCAATCCTATTTATGGCCTGTTGGTCAGCAATATAACAGAGTCAAGTTCGAATTTATTGGTTGGCGTTTTGTTGAGAAAAACCAATCTCGAAAAGAATTTTATGTATGTGAGAAATATAATATTGAATAGCCCTGAAACAATAAACCAACCCTGAACTTTTCAGCGCTACGATGTTTTTCTTGAATTTCAAATCAAAAGTTTTGATTGAATTTTATTTCCAATATTATTTAACTTCTATTACAGTGGACTGTGGTCAGTTTTTTATGCGTTTTTAGAAATTCAATTAAATTTATTCCATTTAATTTTTTTCTTGCTATCTTCTTCAATTACGTCAATTTTATTTTTATATTAATCATTTTTATTTGTGTAGAGAAAATATGGAAAATATCAATCAGCTTTCTAAATCTAACTCCTACACTATAAGTGTTATCGAAGAAATTATGGGAATTTCCCAGTAAAGAAAATGAATCCTTAATCAACTGGAATATTTTTCTTTGTAGTCGATTTATTTACTACACCTTGACTTTCATACTCGTCTCATACAATAACATGGAACAAAGTCCATCCAAACTTTACGTTATACTAGTACACGATCATATGAAAAGTCATAGAAGAATCTAATTACAGCAAATATAACTAAATTAAATTTAGAATCGATATTTGTGCACTAGATCTAAATTAAAGCTATCAACACCGATGATTTATTTATTCAGTTATGAACTGGAATTTATTTAATGATAGATCTTTTTTTTTGAATAAGAAAAAAATATTACTTACTTTCTATTTGAAAAGGCATAATTATTATTTAGGAAATTATTAAAATATGTAATATTTACAGAAAATATTTAATAATAATTAAGATATCGTTGAGATTGACGTGTACACTGCCGTTCATAAGTATTTGCTTAACCAAAAAAAAATTAGTTTTTGCAATTTGTTTAACCTAAATTTTTTAGTTAATAGATTTAATATTTATTTCATTATGAAAATTGCATAATGAAATTTATTTCAACCGAGAAGAGACATTTTGACAAATTAAAAATGTTGAAATTTTTAATTTGTCAAAATGTCCCTTCTCGGTTTTAATAACTGGTGAGCACGGTTTAGCCATTCGCATCAGTATAGTTTTGATAGTATTGAGTAATCCAGTTCGTACTTCGAAAAATAAAATTAATTAAACATATTTAAAATACAGATTTTTATAAAAAATATATTTTATTATATTTTTCAAATCTTGCAATTATTGTTATTTTAATGATTTTTTCGAGACTTTCTACAGGACTTTTTCAGCCATTAGTTGACGGAAATTGGTTTTTAAATATTTTCAAGTTTTACAATTATCTGCATAAATGCGTTTTTTATGTAACTTTACAAGAAAAACACTAAAAGTATTAAATACCAATTCGCGTTTAGGTACTTTTCGCGCATAAGAGCCAAATTTTGTCGTGATGTGTGGCTTGTGGCGCAGTTTTCTAAAAATCAAGCCGAGAAAAAACCAATTATCATACGTCAATAGCGCTCAAACATGAATTTTCTAAGAAATTCGGACTAATGTGACACCTATAAACCAAAATGCACACTATACTGTCACTTTTCGCGGTAGAAATTGTGGTTTTGCAGAGCCCCATATTTGTGTTGTGCTTCTTTTTCATATTTCCCTTAATTTTATAAATATTATCAACCTTATCTTTACCGAAATAACTCTATTTCATGACGGAACCTGCTCCAAGTCTTACAGAAGGCACCCAGCACTGGTCAGATATTCGTTCTTTTCCTGATCTGCAAAGGAATATTCTGCGGGTTATGCTCAAATTTAGATTTTGATCCAATTTTGGTGTTGCTTTTTTTAGTTCCTAGTATAGATGATTTTTCTTTTTGAATTACTATAAAAACAATAATTCCATAATTTGAACATTTTTACTTAAACCAATAATTTGTCATAAACATTTTTTTTTAAATATTTTTATTTTTAATGTAAACTGCCATATAGATTCGTAATTAAAGAAGTCTAATTATGGCAAGAACAAATTATTTCAACGCTTTAGACAAGATTCGGAGTAATAAATTTGGGTTTTTATAATTTAATTTAAAATAACATTAAATAATATATATGGGTAGAGTGGTAGTGTACGAACTTCATAAGTGCTGCTGTTATAGGGTTTCAACCACAGTAAACAGAATCAATATAGTTTTTTGTATCAGACAAAAGTAAAAACTTAATTTTAATTTCTAATTAGGGTTCAAAAGCAAAATAAATTTAGACAAGCATAAAAAACTTTTTCTTATTCGTACATTTACACATGACATTTGTGAGGTTTTTATAACAAATAAATACCATCAAAGATGGCAGTCATAACTACTCTTTACTTTTGAATACTTTAATTAAATTTTAATGATTTATTCTACTTTTTTAGAAAAATTCTCTTAGTACATATATATTCAAATATATATAAATATTACAATAATTTAAATAAAAAAATTCATCTGATATGCCTTTTTTCTTAAACACTTATGTCAAATACCCTGACGGCCATACACATGTTTGAATAATAAGTTCAAGTTTACAACCGAAAATAGATGAAAAATTGTTTACTGAATACAAAATTTATGACCTTTTCAATAACTAAATGAATATAATTTATTTATTTTTTTAAATATACAACTTCAAAATGAGAAATTGAAATGGAGAGCTTTTTCACACGCACTATGCGAGTATCAAATGTCAGAAAACAATTATTTTATGACAAGATATTATGTGCTGATGAGATTTTATAGTAATAAAAACTTATTTATTATTTTAGTTTTTCCTTCATGTACATGCAAATTATGTAAGAAAATCGATTAACAAATTCGTATAAAGTTATGAGAATAGTAATTTTTTACCTTTCTTTCCGTAATTTTTAGGTAGTTTTATGATTTATTGGACACGAACTCTAAATAAATTATATAATTTTTGTTGTAAAGATAAATTGGTTCAATTAATTTTATTTTTACTTATAACTAACTAATATATTTGTGTTTTTTTTTTTTTGATTTAATAACATTTTTATCTGTGAAATTTATAGATTGGTTTTTTTTGGAAAAATATTCACAATTATATTTATTTGTTTTTATTGCCATCAGAAAAGTCGAAACATAACTGAACTTTCCCTAACTAATGAGACTACTTCACATCTACATCTATTCCACCCCCATCCACCCCTCTATCCAAAGCTTCAATCATCATTAAACACTTAATTTTTTACTTCTGCCTATGATCTGATAGACTACAAAAAACTTAATTAACAACCTAAGAGGGTGATAGTCTTTTATATTATAATATATATTTTTCAATCGTCTGCAAACTTAGATTTATCAAAATGATCCTTAATAAACTATCAGTTTTCCTATAGACTCATAAGTCTGCTTCTAATTTTAGTCAAAAAATTTTGAAAAATATCCCTGCGCCTATTTTTTAAAGATAGATTTCCATTTCAATTTTATTGCATTCTATTTAAAAAGAAAAAAGAAAGTATACTGAACAACCTAGTATATCCAAGTAAATTAATCTAGCAAACTGTCATACATCTACTCGATATTCATCGGTGTTTCACAAGGATGCATACTTTGGCCCATTTTCTACACCATTTATACATTCAATATTTCAGATTTCTTAACACCTTCTTTGTTACTTATGCAGATATTTCCTATCAACTACTTCGACTTCTAGATATATGTTCTAAGCTTATATTAAATATAAAACTTCTCTTATACAATATCTTACCAATATGGACTAACGGACTGAAAATGCGGAGTCTAAATCTGCTCGATCTTGGCTGTTAGTATTTGCATTTAAGAATTGCTGAATAAAAATTAATTCAGAATATTATTTGTCTGACTGAAGGACTCTACGTAATTAATCTTTTTTATAAACTATATAAATATTATATGAGATATAAATTAAACTAGATAGTTTCTTATATAGTTTAAATACAAAGTTTATAATGTTGTAGATTGTATACACTTTATATAAGTTTATACAAGGGCATAATTTTTTTTATGATCTACAACTATTTTACAATAACAAACAGATTTTTTTATATCAAGAAAGAGTAAGATGACATATAAGATAGAAGTAAACGTCCATTGATGCTTCTCTAAATCGTAAGATTTACTCTAAGTTTAATGTCATAAAATTAGGAAATCTCGTGGCGATTGCCTTTTCAAGCGTCTATGTATATTTTCTAGGAGGAATAAGTGCTATCATAGAATAACAATCGACTATAAAGATTTTCATATCGACTAACAGACAATTCGCGAACGTAAGGAACATTGAGGTCGCGATGGATCCTTATCACGAATGCACATAATAGCGACCATCGACAATTGCTCGAAGAATTTTCGATTAGAGGGATTTCGATTCGAAGGGAATTGGAACACTTGGTTGACCCCCAAAGTTCTAGTCTGTATGTCCATATGGGTCTGATTACCGTGTGTTTGTACAGTTTTGATCTTTTATCTTAAAGTTCTTGTAGTTATCTGTAGAATTTGTTCGTTTCAGTTTTGAGTGTGCATTTCATGTCAACCGTTTATCCATGTACAGTCCTAAGTAACGTAACTTTTTTTCTGAAACAATAATGCCATTAATAGGTATTAACTATAGAAAGCGATAGTTCTTGCCAAAGAATAAAAGTAACATGAACATTCATTTATTTATGAACAACCTTAAATAAATTAAGGTTTTGTTATTGGAAGGCATATCGTTGATATAAATATTGTATAGAAGAAGGCCAAGAATGCTTCCCTGAGAAACATAGGCACGGATGGGGCATATATCGGAAAATTCAATATTTACAATTACTTGAAAATATCTTACGGATTTGATGATGAGAAAATCAGTGGGGGTAAGGATTTTTTAGAGCTTCCAGAGTAGGCCTCGAAAAAAAGTACATAGTTATACTCAAGAATGAGGTATTAGTGTTTGAGGATAATTTTTTTCGAATGATAATTTTTTTCCTTAAGGTAGTCATCTCGATCGATTATTGTCAAGACTTCATACTTTGCAAATTTGGAAGTTCTACAATAGTTTGACAATATTAATAATAGAAAGGATAAACAACAATGGATCGAGATGACTACCTTGGGGAATATCAAATAAATATTTTATATACCTTTGTAAGAGACTTGTGAAAATATTTCAGGTAAGCCCTGTCAGTTAGATACACCCAAATACAGTCCAGTAAGAATGAAGAAGTTTATAAAATGCTTTGCTTAAATTAGTGTAGTATAACTGAAAGTGAGTTTCCATGTCTATCATAACTCTTAAGATATTTATAATTATATAAGAGCTGGAATCTAAAAGTGTCTTTATGAAGGATCCGAAAGAAATAAAATTCCTCCAAATAACTCTTTAGAAAAAATATAAACTTTATTTAAAAAATAACTTTGTGTACATACAAATATGTTAATACTCTAGACCGGATAAAGAAATATTTTCACAATCCATAAATAAATGTAAATCAAAAAAAAAAAATGTATTTTTTTTCCTTTTAGATAAGAAACAAACTACTCAGATATGAAATATCGATGAATGATTGAAATATTCACAATTATATTTGCATACGATTTTGATATGAAAATTATGCGGCAAAGACGTGACTACCATAAATATTTTCTCATTTTAAATACGGTTTCCAAACACAAATTTTTTTTTTATATATGAATTTTTTTCTAAATACATATATGCATATATGTGATAAGATAAATAAAAATCGAACAAGAATATGATTTTTTTTTAATATTTCGAATGCGTACATTTTTTTAATAAATTCTGATAAGTTTTTGTAGGGAAGAATATTGTATAAATAAAAAGAATCCATTTCTATAAAAATTATTAAATTTTCGATACAATACTTGGCAAATAATTTCAGTAACTGTAGTCTGTCCTTAATAAAAATACGAAAAAAAATCCCAGCAGATATGAAGCATTCGAGTTTGGACAAAAAGGACTACGGCTACAACCAAGAAAAACCAACAAAACTGATGGCGCCGATGGATATGCAAACGAAACAAATGTCATTTCTTTTGGATAAACTTGCGTCTGTCAAATGCATACCATGAAAAATTTCAGTATTAATTCATTTATTGTATTTTTCTTCTTATAATTTTGATACTATTCATTATCTTTTCAGAATATTTCGAAAAAACATTTTTAAGAATAATTTGCTTATGTAAATAGAAAATTATATTTTTAAAAACTATCCTTAACTGGCTACCAACTCACCTTCTTCAGATTTAATATGCGACACATACCTCCTTACGAACGTATATATTTGTTCATAATGTTTGGATAAACTTATATAAATAGAGGAAAAACAATAACAATATAATCGGATAGAAGAAATTTCCAAAGAAAATAAATTTGTTAAATAAACCGAAAACGAAAATCAATCATGTTGGTTTTCCCATACGTTGCCATTTATTTATTTATTTATTTGTTTAGTTGGCTTTTTTCTCTCTGTAAATACCCCTCAAACATATGTACACTAATAATATAGATCTAGAAAATTCTTTTGTTTATTTTCTTATATCGCCGATAATCTATTAAATATTTTATTGTGGTATATTTAATTTTCTTTTCTGCCTTGTTAAATTAAGTCAATCGTTCGGGGGTGGAATCAATCAAAATTCAATTATTTTCAGCAAAATTATTCAATTTACAATGCACGAATGAACACAAAATATTTACCTTAGAAACAAAAATTCAATAAATATAAATTTAGGTACATACACATAAACTTTGATAAATACATAACGATTCCTTAAGGAATTCAATTTGAATACTAATTCAAATTTGATTAAAGATTTTGTTAAATTTTCCTTCAGTTAGTATCTATCAAATTGAGTCATATTAATTTATACTATAGGCTAATAGTTATAGAAATCCTTGATGGATATTCCGTGGGTATTTTCAAAATTAAAATGTTTAGATAATTTTTTTTTGGTTGAAAATCAGGTTACTTGATGTTAACTGATGCTGGGTTTGAGCCCAAAACAACTACGTACTAGATGAAGATAGTTACAATGTCCAAAAATCAGAGTATTAATTGGGAGAATCTTTTGGCCAAAATCGAAAATTAATCAATTTCCTTTTTGTACAGCTAATATTTGTTTAATTTTATTATAAAAGTTATTTTTGGAGAATATACTCATTTAATTGCAATAAAAACTAAGAAAATTGTTTAAATTTTAAAATACAGATTTTTATATATTAGGTGCATAAGCTTAAATCCGCTGTTTGGTCATAGATGCCGTGAGTGAGCGTATTAAGCTATCATGGGCACGCCATACTTTTTTTATGAGTTTGACATCTGTCAACATTAATCAATGCACATTGTCAGCAATTTCGTATAACAATAAACATTTTTCCTTTGATAATCATGTCTAGTTTTTTGCCTGAAGAAGAGCATATGCGGGAAGCTCTGCGTTTCTGCTTCAATTTGAAGAAATCGGCTGCCGAATCCCATCGAATGCTAATGGAGGCCTATGGTGACAGTGCTTTAACGAAAACAACGGCCCGAGACTGGTTTCGTAAGTTCAAAGACGGCAATTTTGACTTGTGGGACAAGAAGCGTGGAAATCGGTCCAGGAAGGTTAAGGACCATCAATTGCAGGCTCTTTTGGATGAAGACGATACCCAATCGCAGAAAATGCTCGCGGAGCAATTGGGTGTTACTCAACCAGCCATTTCCATATGTCTGCGTGCCATGGGGAAGATTGAACGATAGGCAGATACTCAACCAGCCATTTCCATATGTCTGCCATGAATTGAACGATAGGCAGATGGAGCGACGCCAAAACACATGCGAAATCTTGCTCGTCAGACAAAAAATAAAGTCGTTTCTACATCAGATTGTGACAGGCGATGAAAAGCGGATATATTTCGAGAATCCTCCACGCAAGAAATCGTGGGTTGAACCCGGCCAACCATCAACATCTTCCTCAACACCAAATCGCGTCGGACGGAAGAGGTTGCTGTGCGTTTGGTGGGATTAGCAGGGTATCGTCTACTATGAGATGTTGAAATCTGGTGAAACTGTCAATGCCCACCGCTACCACCCACAACTGATCAAATTTCACTGTGCTCTGTGTGAAAAAAGAACGGATTATCAACAAAGATATGACAAGCTGATTTTCCTCCACGACAACGCACTATCGCAAACGTCAAAAATGGTACGAAACTATTTGGAAAAACTCACCTGGGAGATGCTACCCCACCCCGCTTATTCACCAGACCTAACCCCCTTCCGACTATCACCTGTTTTCGTCGATGGGCCACGCGCTCGCTGAGCAGCAATTCGATTCTTAAAAAGATGTCCGAAAATGGCCTGATGAGTGGTTTAGCTCGAAAGAGAAGGAACTAACCACTCAAAATATTTGTATTTGTTTTTATAAAATATGGTATTTTCGAACAAAATTCCATCATCTCAGTTTGCGCTAGAAGAATACATAAATAAGGAAAATTGCAATATAAGAAAATCTTCTGAAAACTCACAAGTGACCATAGAAAAGCCATTGTATGCGCGATAAATGGCTGTCAGCTGTACATTTTGGTCTAAATGTGTTCTTGTACCATATTTCCTTGAACCCTCAATTCGGAGCTCTATGGGAATATGATAATCATTTTTTTTATCTAAGATTGTAGATTTTAATCTACGAGGCGGTACCAAAAGTTTTGGCTTTATTGCCCAAAGAGTTCCCAGGACGCGTTAGTAAAAGATTTGATGATGCCAATTGGCCTCCAAGATCATTCAATTTGATGTTGTTGGACTTTTTTTACATAATTTTATATATTAAAATAATTAATTTATAAACTTAAGAGTGTTGAAAAATCAACATCAATTAAGTAATAGCCGAATTACAAACTGAACTGCGCGAAAAAGTCTTTAAAATTTTACATCAAAAAGATCGAGTATTTTTTTATGTAAAATTTTAAAGACTTCAATTTAACTTTAATTTTGAATTACAAATTGGATAACTCCTTATATCAGACTGTTACCATTTTAAATGCGATTAATATGAAATTCATTTCCAAATTATTGCCATATGGACTGAGTGAAAAAACTCAGTCCATACGGTAATAATTAATGGGGTACCCAAACTGTGTCACTTGCTGGGTTTTAATTCAATACCGCTGCGTTCTAGACTCACAGTCTCGTTAAAAGACTCGCTAAAAAATTATTTAATACAGAAAATCTTAAGAAATCAGCCATTTTTAAAATTTATATAATATTGCCAAGAAATACTCGTATAATTAATGTTTAGTATCAAAACTATAAAAATATAAGTATTCGATTTGCTTTAAGATCTTTTTCCCTATATACGAGTATATATTTTCAATTTTCTGAAGATTCCCATATTTTGGAATCAAATACAAGGCCATCATTCATATAATAATATTTCACCATTTATGCCTTATCCGATGAAGCCTTCTTATGATTTATAAAAGAAAATATTCTAAATTTAAGTAAAATATTCTTTCGAAAAAGTGTTAACAAATGGCAATCAATATTTCTACAACACATACATAACGATTTCATATCATAATCAATACATAAATAATACTAAATCTTAGGTAGTGATCAATCAAAACAATTCTGGCATTTATTTATTGAATAAAATATATTATAAGCATACACGTGTTAAGTTATTCGAACAAATTTCAAACTGAAAAGAAAAACCATAAATTTTTGTCGGGAAAAGGTCGAAATTTCTTAGAAATGTGCCGACCCAGAAGATCAGAGCTGAAGATATTCAGTACAACAACAAAAAAAACCTATGTAAAAACCTTTTAAAGATTTTCAAATTCAATAATAAGCTTCTACTAAATTCAATTTCACAAACTGAAAATATTTCTTTGCTTAGGCAGACATTTTTTTTTTTCAAAACTCAAAATAAGGTAATTTCATAGCACACTTTTTGCGTTGTTAAGCTTAATAACAACTTAAAGGAATTTATGAAAATAATTCCCTTCCATTTTAAATACCAAGATTATTTGGTAGAAAATAAATTTATTAATTCCCAATCGCAGCTAGAATAATTCCAGCTAATTCAGCAAATTTACTGGATTCATTTGACTGGCCATATAATAATCGGCTCTTATTTTAAGAGAATTATAATTTTTTTTTTGAAAAAAATATACTATAAAACATTAAATTTGGACTATAAAATATGTTCAATTCCCAAAAGACACAATTAAATAGGATTAAATTAGACGATCTTAAAAGACTTTTTATAGCCAATTGCGTGAAAGCACGTTGTTGCCAAATTTTGTTTTTCATAAAGCGATGGTTTCGCGAGATATATGAACAGTAGTGGCGCCATCTTGCTCGAACCACATGTCATTTAGGTGTATACCTTCCATATTATTAAGAAAATAATCGTTAATCCATAATTATTGGCCGTAATATGAGCTTCGGCCCCATTTCGATTGAAATAGAGACCGTATGATATATGTGTAGTCAGAGTTGATGGACTAGTATCCCCAATATCTCTTGTGCATTTGAGCCACTTCAAAAGCAACAATTTTGTTTCCTAAAAAAAAAACCTTTGTGAGAGCTTATTTGACAACTAACCCTATTTAAAATAAAACCAAAAAAAAACAACCAAATAATATAAAATAAAAATCAGTTATTCACAATGAAATTTTTTTATAGCAAAAAACACCCCTTTTTCTTGAAATAATCTATTTTAACACATATTTATGTTCAAAGGAAAATAAAAAAAAATTGTATAATTAATAAAATCCAAACTTACTTTATTAATTATATTTTGTTAGTAAATATGATAAGATATTTACGAATTTATTCAATCCCATCAATATTACGAGGCTATCGAAAAAATATGTTTCATCAATATTCTATTGCAAATAACTGTGCATCAGTAATACTTACTTTGAGATACAGACTGAATCCTAATTTCACAAAATTCGAAAAAGGATCCAAATCTTAAAGTACTACCAAAAGAGTATCCAATTACTATAGGCAGAATACTTACACACGCCTTTAGTTCATGTCTGGATATTTATGTATGTTGAGACTCCAATGGTGGCACCGGAAAATATCTATGCAGACAGCTACAGAAAAACTTTTCCGAGTTGCGTAGAAATGATCATACTCATTTTACTGTAACTATATTGAAACAACAACGACTAAATAGGACGCAATTGATGATGGATGAAAAAAGAGTAGAAGATATGGTATTTTGCCGATGGCAGGTGTCAGCAGTGGTGCAAAGGGGTGGTCAAATGTGCTATTAATGAAAGTGTATTTACCAACGGGATCGAACGACGTAGATGAAGATATCATAATTTGTACAAATGTCCTTTCCATGTTTGAATTAATAATGAAGCCAGTTGATGTCCTTAATTAATTGAGAGTCCTCCAAGACTTATTTAGTGGCACACCAACCGAAGCTAACCAACTGATTGGCGACTTTTACATTTTGTGTTTCAACTACATTTTATAGCTGTGCTTTTGTAATTTATAAATAACCTCCGCCATACACCACCCCCTCCCCCCCCCACCCGCAAACCTAAACATTTTCTATATTACTCTTATAGAATTTTTATTTTTAGCCATAATATTTCTTCTTTTCTCTTTGCTTTTTGTTTATATTATTTCCTGACATAATCAAATGGGCAATTGTTTCAGTCAACAAACTTACACGACCATAGTCCATCACTATACATTGACAGCATCACAAAATGCCATCTTTAATGATGCCATCACGTTTAAAAAAAAACAACGTTTATCACTTTAATTTTATATTTAAACTGTAAAAAATCCATCATAATGTTGATAATATCATACACTAAAGTAGATTTATATGTTTGACTTATTTTATTTCGATCAAGTTTTTTACTGGGACATTATTTTCTTTTACAATAAAAAAAATTTAACTAACAATTTTTATTAACAATAAAAAAATTTTAAAAAATATATATATTTTTTTAATATCATTTATTTTTAATTTTAATAAAATCGAAATGGACTTGTAAAATCTAAAATTTCCCATAGTATATTTATGCAAAAATATATAAAAGTTGTTGCCAAATGGCGCCAAGAATTTACATTTCAGTTCAAATGTTAGAAGAAATAGTATTTTTTTTAAATTGTTGAATTTGAACAATATTTTGAGCAAATACTGAAAAACTAAAAAAAACCTTACAAATGTAACGAAATGTGACACTAAAGAAATGAGACTAGCATCACTGAGAAGGATTTGGCAATATTGCTGATCTCCCTTCAAGAGTCTATGGCGAACATTCTTCTTAAAAATATGCTGACCCAGAAGAATCAGCGGAAGAGGAACCTCACTCACGAAGTTCTTCCATATCGAAAACTGATGAAATTATTGAACTTGCCAAAGACTTCTTTGTAAGAATGAATTATTTTTCGAATATTAATTAGTACGGGTGCCTACGTCTTATTATCCAAGATAAAAAAAACATTTGAAAGAACGTAATCTTGGTACTGCCAATAACATCCAAAGGAGTATAACCGGGGAGTTGAAGGTGATTCTCACTTAAAGATTTCCAATACTGCTGCGGTGTGTGGAAACAATGCTTTGGCTGGTGTATAGCTGTTCAAGGGAACTACTTTGAAAGGAATAACATTAATGAATAAAAATAATCATTCTTGAGTTCGAATCTAGGTAGTGCCTCTAAAAAAATTGTCGCTAAATGCCCCCAATAAGCTTAAATATCCTTTCCAATAACAATTGTTAAATTTTATTGTTGAATTTTAAAAAGATAGTCGGCAGATACTTAAAATAATTAAACCCTACAAATGTTAAGAAAAACTGCAGAATTCTATCATAGAAGATAAAGGGTCTATCATTTTGTAGTTCGGAAAGTACAGCACTGTCATATAAGAGATATTCAACGTAAATACAATATAAGATAAAATTTATTTAGATAATGGTTTGTCATTTAATGTTATTAATTATTTAATTAACAAAATGATACGCAAATAACAAGCTTTGAATGTCAATTTTTTGTAGAATTTTTTTTTCAACTATGCGACACATTTCAATTGTTAAACTTTGTTGTTGAGTTTTAAAAAGATGTCGGCAGATACTCAAAGTAATTAAACCCCACAAATGTTAAGAAACAACTGCAGAATTCTACCACAAAAGATAAAGGGTCATTCATTTGTAGTTCGGAAAGTAGAGCACCGTCGTATGAGAGGTATTCAACGTAAATACCATATAAGATAAAATTTATTTAGCTAATGATTTGCCATTTAATATTATTAATTATTTAATTAATAAAATGATACGCAAATAACAAGCTTTGAATGTCAATTTTTTGTAGAAAATTTATTTTTCAACTATGAGACTCATTTCTCGCTCAATAGATACGTCAATAAGAAAAACTGTTTTATATGGTATACTTGAAACCCACAAGTGACTGCAGAGAAGCCATTGTATCTATGAAAAGTGACTGTATGATATGCATTTAGGGCAAATTTCTTTTAAAATAAAGAAAAGGGGGGGGGGACCGGTTTTCGTCAGTTCTGAATGCTTATGGAAATATGATAATCCACATTTTCGTAGCCTGAACTTACAAATTTTAATCTATACTATAAAACGATATTACATGCTACAAAACACGACAAATTTGGACTTTTTTGCGAGAAAATTTCCCTGGATGCGTAATTCCCAGATTTTGGTGATGTCAATTGGATTCCAATAAGAATTCACAAAAATTATATTTATATGGATAATTTTTAAATTTGAAAGCATTTGAAAATTAACAAACATCAAGTAATAACCGCATTACAACACGGAATATGTGAAAAAGTCATCAAAAATTACCGCAAAAGGATCGAGTCTTTGAAGAAGTCTGGTGGTAGTCATTTAAAAAAAAAATATTTTTATAAGTTATTTTTTGTGAATAATGGCATAGATTTTTAAATATAACTGAGTAAAAGTTTTATAAAATTCTATATACAACGTATAATTTAAGGAATTTTATTTTCAAAAACGTAATTTGGATAACCTACAAAAATCATTTTCTTTATTTTAAGGATAATTATATGATTTGTTCGCTTTTATTTAAGAAATTTTTTATTTAGAGTTTTTTTAAATAACAACAAATTAATACTTGTTATAATAAAAATAAGTTTTCAATTTTTAAATCTATAAAATATAATCAATAAAAATAGAAACTCTACCGTTTAAGTTTGTTTTATATTATTAATTATATAAAATAATGTAAACAAACCTAAACGGAATAAGATTGTATTTAATGCATAATGGCAAGATTTCAAAAATATAATAAAATAGAACTTTTAATAAAAACTGAATTTTAAATATTTTTAATTTAACTTTACTTTCCAAAACAAACAAAATTAGATAAATCTTTATTATCTGTGCTCCTGCTAAAGCGCTGAAATAGAAAATTTTCCTTAAAGCTGGCTGATTGATATAACTGATAACTATAAAAATAATAAATTACAATAATTTTTTATAATTATCAAAAAGTATATTTTAAGATTCTTTAAGAAAAGAAAACAAAACATATAAGTAATAATGCGTTTATCTTTTGTTTTATGAACGTTTGCACTCTTATTTGCGATAAATAAAAAGTGTCCATGAACTACTGTTATAATGTATATTTTCTCTAAGAAAAAGAACATTTTGTATTTGTATTATAAACTTATATAAGATGATTCGATTTTTATTTTATCTTAATAATTTATTACACTTTAAACCGACCTCATTTCTAATGATAAATTATTTTTTTTAAAAGAAAATTTAATCATTTTCATATATTTTATAATTTTCCGTTGATATATGTAACTATTCATATTTAATTATATTAAATTTATTGTTCGGTTGAGTAGAAATAATGCCATAAATAATTATTCGTCTAAGAAAATTGTCTACAACATTGCGACAAGTAGAAAAATTGTTTACCGCCCCAGTAATCGCAATAACAATAAATCGAGCAATGACTTCGAATGTGCATAATTGATAGCCCGAGGATGTTACATGATGCCAAAGAAAAATATCAGCATCTTTATTATGTGAAATAATGAATGCATCAACATATTTTCCAGATGATCACTATTCCCGCAAGAAAATTAAGAGGAGAACAATTACGATGTCGACATCGTTAACGTCGTCATTTTCATTTTCATTTTCATTTTCGGTCGCATTTTCGTTGCCAATCCACCAAACTGAGCAGTACAATATTTATCTTAAATTTAAATGACGAACATTTTCCCTATTCTATAGCTGTAGCTAGATACCCAAGTATCGGACATTTTATAGTATTTACGAATTTAACATAAAATGCTATCTGTACGGAAAAATTATGCAAATAGCATCGATTTTTCCTCTCCCGTTTTGGGAATTCGTGAAATTTTTCTTCCGTTTTACTTAAAATAGCGTTCCGAAGGTATATTCCTTAGTATATATTTTCGATAAGATTGTGGGTGAATTAAGTAATTGACCATTTTTTTCTTCTTGCCTTCTTCATCTTTAGTTTATTTCTGTATCAGTATAATTTTTATATCTGTAGCTAATTTCGGAAAATTTTCCTTCTCATTCTGCAAATAAAAATTCTAAGCTAATAGTGCATATTTAAAAATATCATTTGATTGAAAATTCTCATCGAAATTCTTGTCGTTTGATTATTTAATGAGATCACTTGCTTCATAAATCACATTTATATACAGTAATGCCTATTTTCATTATGAATTTATTTAAAAAGATAAGAATTCAAGAATTTATCTCTATTTATATGATATTTTTTATCGAAGTTGTGTAAAGACAAGCATTGAACTGCACAGTCGATTGTGCTCTGTTGCCTTCAAATCGTGCCATTTCACATGGCTCGATTATTTTGTGTGGGGGTGTATACGTATGCTGACAAAATACCAATGATTCATACTTTGGAAATCAACATTGAAAAAGGTCATATAGAATATAAAGCTAGATTTATTTGAAAAAAATATGTTAAAAATTTTACCGATCGAATATGCTTCATCAAGAACAGACTAGGCGGCCATATGCCAGAAATCATATTTCGGCAAGATCACTTTTATTGGCAAAATTTTTTTATAATTTTTTCGGCATGATGATTTTCTGGTTATGGAAAATATGATTTCGCGGCTTGTCGCTAACTTTAAGCGGAGAGTGCTTTCGAAGTGGTACTTTCAAACCAGAAAATCTTTATGCCGAAAACATTTGAGGGAAAATGGATACATCCAAAGGTGTTAACTTTTCCATGGGAGGGGAAGAATGATAAATAAGAAAGGACGCGGAACATTAATGAGGAAGCAGAGGAAAAAAAATTATCCTAAAGAAAAAAAACTATTCAGGCAAAAAATAAAGAAATACGCAAAAAAAAATTAATGGAAATGAATGAAAAACCGACCGCCGGGACTTTGCTCAACAATTTAAAAAAATACTATTACTCAAAATGAAGAAGAAAATTCCGTGGCATTTTAAATACAAATAAGAGACATAATTAGGATATTACAACATAAAAAAAAATTTTTTTTACATGCGTTATTATGTTTTTTCATATAAGATGATCCTTATTCAACGGACAAGTCATAAGATGATCTTTATGCGGTCAACTGCAGTCAAAATTTTTAGGTTGTGTAAAGAATTAAGGGCTTGGATTAATTAGTAACTTAAGTGTCAACCGTGTCGAGGGTATATTCTCGAGGCTGTACTGATAGGAAAAAAGAGTTATTCAACTCTTATTCTTATAATCCTCAACTGAGTCGTATGTTTCCTACAAGCCAATCTTTCTTATTCTCTAGGTTGATTAACCCTAGAACCTGTGTTGAAACAAACCAATTAAAAAGACTTTGTGGGGTTTTGTGTGTCCGAAGCAGAATGAATCTGCTTCACTACATAGCCGTGTCGAGTAGCTTTTTGGTCTTCTATAAGCTAGCACCTATAATAATAATAATATAAGGAGGGTAGCAAGAGGCACATGGTCTCAAAACTTCTTCGACCAATAAGGTTTTTTGTTGTATCATAAATAACCCTAACTCAGGTAGTAGTAATATTGAGGCTTTTAGTGAACCTCAATATCATACTGGTTGGTAGCCGGGAGATCTCGTAGGGTTCTGGGAATACCAACGAAAGATGTCAAAGTCTCTGGCGGGCAATACCAATGTCGGAGCAAAAACGACAGATTGTTGTGTCTGATATTCCCATCTTTTTAAGATGATATCTCAATGGCCAGTGAGTAAGTCATTGAGTAACTTAAGGTCTGGTTTATTGAGTTTAAGGACTTTCTTTTTTTAAGCAAAGGTAATAAATTGTTTGAAGTGATTCATGCCCAGGGAATTATTGCAGTGAGACCTTTTAATCCTGCGTTTTCAGGACTGTATAATGGATACCAGGTGGCCTTTTGGATAGCTATAAAAAGGTTCTGGTCCAGTAAATGGGGTATTCGCTCTCCTTCTAGTAAGTTTGTCTGCTAGTTTGTTACCCTCTATATTCTCGTGACCGTAAGAATATCCCAAACTAGCTTTGATTGGACATCAGATGAAACAAGGCTTGGCTGTCTGAGATGTTGGAGACTTTTGTATTACGAAGGTTCTTTCTGATACCCTCTCTAGCACAAAGGCCTATGGTATGTAATTCTGCCTGAAAAATGGATGGGGATTTACCAAAAACCTTAGATAGACGGTAATAAGATTCGACTACACCCGCCCCAACACCCACATCCGTTTTATAACCGTCAGTGAAAAAGACGTGTGCCCCTTGTTCGGGTGAAGGTGTTCCCTCCTTTCAAGTTAGGCGCTCCGTGACAACCACTTTGAAGGACTGGTTTCGGTACCTCTAATATTTGAGCATTTTGATTTCAATGGGAAATTTGGAATTAATTTATTAATAATTAAACGATAAAACTAAATTCAAATAAATTTGATAACTAATTTTTGTTATGTCGAATATTTTAAAGAAAATTTTACGCACTAATGACAAAAAAATAATTTTTTCCAATCTAGTTTTTTTTAAATAAAAATACCCCATAACAGGTGTTTTGTTATTGTCAGCCTATAAGTCTATAATGAAAAAATTTAAAAATATTTCACAAAAATTTAGTTTTATAAAATAGAATATTTTTATTAATTGCTAAGGACTTATGGTAGTCTCCTTATTCTTGGGAAATGGTATTTTAAGTTTTGAATTGAGTCTGATAAATTGGCCACATATATTGAAGTAAATCCATATAATAAGTTTATATTTTTTTCATGTATTATTGGTATCATGGTGGTGTATAATGGAATCAATTTCATATTTTTCTGTATATTCCGACCTTCTTACTTTGGAAAAAAACATCTTACGCATGAAATTCAGCATCGTCATACGAGGGAGTCTTAAAAGCCAAGAGATAGGAAGTTTTACAATATATTTTTTTCTTTTCTTGTTGTTAATATTTCTAGGAGTTTTATTGAAATAAATATCAAAATTCTATAAGTACATTATCCTATAAGTACATTCTGATCATATTATTATGGAAACTATGAAAACGTGACTTTTGTACAACATTGAGTTGAGAATGTAACTGAATTAGTCTACTACCACAAACAACACTAACTTAATTCCATTTACTGACACAAAAGCCAACTAAATTTTACCATTTCTATTTTTAAAATGATTTGGAAAAAAAATTGACGCAAAATTACGTTTTTTGGCCAATTAAGATGGTTATAGTGTGTTGTGGCACCAATCTAAGCGGCATTTTAAACTCCGTACAAGGTAACATTTATCGGCATTTATAATGATTTTTGATCTCAAAAATGGAACTTACAGGACTATAGAAAAATCATGATCCTATTGTAGTTTTTCGTGCTGCATAGTTGTTAATTATTTAGAAGGCCACAAATCAGTTCTTGATTTTGTGGCCTTTGATCGTATTGCCAAAAGATGAAATGTAGACGATTCCTGTTTCGGAGGGGTACGCAGGGTTTCATTTTATTTGCATATTTATACTGCGAATTTCAAGAGACTTAGCTACTTTTCGAAAACTATGAACTTTATGTTAATTTTTAATTAATATTATCCTTATCGCTGATGTTGTTATTTTCAGTTCGAAATTGTTTTTCAGTAACAAATGGATTTTTTTTGACTGCCTCAATTATTATTATTTTTTTAATAATTAAAATTCACAAATATCCTTTTTCATTTATGGTGCTCCATTTTTGCATATCACTTTAAGTCATTTATTAATATATTTTGGGAAGAGGTTATTATTTCTGAAATTACTTTACAAGATTTTTCTTTATGAGAAAGGAATTTCTAATAAAGAAATTTCTTTATTTGAACACAACAAATATAATGGTTTTTTTTTCAAATATCCACTTTCCACTTTACTATTATGTAAAAAAAAATCATTTTCAATATTTTAATGAAATTAAGAAAATTTATAAGCACAACTTTTATTTCTTCATAACTCAAAAAGAACTTTGAATTTTTTTCGAAATGTCCTGATTACGCTCTTAAATTGAATACCTTTTTTATATCATTTTTAGTTATAGTTGTACTGAAATGTATATTCTTAACTAAAATGGTACTTCGGTTATGTCACTTTCGAACTCAACACTGCAACGGAGAAGATTCAAGCTTTCTAATTTCGCGAAATCGGGACACTCTTAAGTTAGCATTTTATTGCTCAAGACCAACAAAAAAATTTTGAGAATATCTTTCTGAGGAGCTATTCATTTTCAGGTTTGATTATTTATTATCAATTTGGGTAGAAATTAATTAGAATAAAATGTAACATTTTTCATTGAAAATTTTGACCTGACCTTAGAACGCACAGAAGATATACCGAATGGGTCCTGCAGCAAGCGACTTTAGATGGTGATTTTTCAAACAAATTTTTTTCAACGGTGAGTCTTATGGTTGAATACGTCAATTAATATGCAAAATTTGTATAAATATGGCTCTGAAAATCTATAAATAAAAGTAAAAAGGCTATTGAATTCAGGAAAAGTGACCAGAAGAAGAAGAAGAAGCGACTTTTACCGACAGTTTCTTTGTAAATGAAGATGAAAGAGACTGGATACCATCAATTCTAAGTACTATGCTTGTATGATAATGAACTTTTTTTTATTTGAACTTAAAGATTCTATTCTGGACCACATATAGTTTAAATTAAATAGCACCATAAGCTAAGCAACATAAAAAATGTTGGCTTTATGGCGCAAAAAGCCTCCAGAACGCATTTGGTGATGTCAATTGGCTTCCGAGATTGACTGATTTTTCTTGTAGATCTACATAAAAAATTATATTTTAACATAAAATTTTTAAACTTCAAATCATTTATAAATCAACATCCGTTCAGTAATGGTCGAAATGCAACTCAAAATGTGTGAAAACCTCCCTCATCAAAAATTACCTCAAAAGGATCGAGTCCTGCAAGATATCTAATGGCAACTATTTAAATAAAATTATATTTAATAAATAATGGCAAGATCTTAAACATATAATCAAATATAAATTATATCAAAATATATAATTTGAATAGTATTTTGGATATCTTTACTTTCCAAAATGTAAATTGGATATTTCTTTTATTAATTCGCACCTAATTTTATTCAAAAAAAATAAATCTTTAATTAATTTATATTTAAATAAAATTTAAATAATAAAACTATATAAATGCACTAAAATAAAATAAATACTTGTCAATTTTTTCTGGTAATTTTTTTTTAAGGATATTTTTACTATATTTTTGTAGAAATTTTCACTTTATTTAAGCTTTACGGCTGATCAAATTTTACCGTCAATATTATTCTATCAGTAAATATTTGATTTTTTTTGTTGTTTTGGAATAAAATTATCATTTTTTTTGGATAAAAACATATTTTGGATAAATTTGCATAATATTTTTTTACTAAAATACGAAATTTGCATAATATTTTTACTAAAATGCGAAATTTTCACAATATTATTGCTAAAATACGTATGCTTTGTAAACAAATAGACTATTTAATGTTTATGCGATTTTTTCCAATTTATTTACGTACAATATGTAAACACTGTATATTTTTATACAAACATGGAAATAAACTTTATTTATGTCTAAATATTTGTTATTTATTTTGTGTAAACTGAAAAAGTTTGTGGTCAAAGCGAACGCATCTAAATGAATTTCATTTATATACTTACGATTAATTTCAGATATTTTTTCAATATCACATTTATTTTTAGTATAACTTATTTGAACCGAAATTAACATAACAATTATATACCTTTTCTTATTTATATACAAAATAGAAAGAGAATTTTCTATTAAGAAAACTCTTGAACTTTTCCACCCTATTTCCAATTTTTTTCCCAATAAAATATGATAATTTTCAAATAAATCATCAAATCACCAACAACAAGGTTTGAAAAAAATGCCAAAAAATACATAAACATATATTTTATTTAATAACAATTTATTATGGTTCACTTTTAATATTTCATAAATATGAAACTTTTTTACAAGGAGTATTATTCTGGAAAATTTCGTTTATCTATTTTTTCTTCTTCTTGGTTGTACATCCTATTGCTTTTAGCTAAATTAAATCAAAGAGTATATTGGGGAAAAACCCAAATATTTCCAAGCCCCTTACATATTTATTAAATATTCCATTTATTTATATAATCTTTAATGTATTTTTAAAATACCAATATTTCTTCAATAATATTATCATTTATTATATTGTATATAAAATTTCATTCAAATCTCATCCTTCTTTAAATTCATTTATTATTAATTTTTCTTTTAATTTTATATTAAGTCTAATCAACTTTTTTTCATACAATACATTCACATGTTACAGAAATATTGTACTATTCAGAAGAAATATTTGAAACGTAAATTTTATAAAGTCATAAAGAATGAGGATTTTTCTAAAATACTAAAAACAGAAATAAAAACACTCAATTTAATGGTGAATTTTATGGAAAAAACCATATCTATACTGTGCGTATCCAATATTGTTTTTGAAAATAAATTTTCTTGTTAAGAAGCTACTAAAAAAATATCCCGATTTTCTCTTTAAATTTGCTGGGAGAATATAAGCAAGTATTCTTTTTATTCTTATTTCCTTATTCAAAACCAATCGCTACAAGGAAATATTTTTCACCGAGGTATAAGTATGAAGGAAAGTACACACAGAACAGTGTGTACTTTCAGGAAGCAACTGGTCTTTTTTCGTTTTAATGAAATTGAACCGCATGTGAACAAGTAATCCCTATCATATTAAAGAGTGTAGGTTTTCCTTTTGGTACATATTCAGATTATTTATTTTATAACAACAAGTATTCCTGCAAATTGTGTAACTTCTCCAGACGAGCAGCGCAAGTTTCGTAGTCACGCAAATTATTTTTCTGCTGCCAAATCTCTATGCCTAAAAGATATATGAAATAAAAGTGATTCAACAATGTTTTAGACGGAAATTTCCAGGAAGAATACTATAATTAATATTGGTATGAGATAATCATTGCAAAGTGAACGGAAATATATATCTTTGAAATTCAAGTGTGCTGATATGATGGAAAAAAAGTTTGGCTCTTCAGAGTATAGTTTATTGAAATATTATCTAATATTCAGTCTTAAAATCAATCTATAATATATTAGAAGATTTTTCTCCATACATTAATCTATATTAATAAAGAAATTGACAGTATTTCCTTGAACGGGATATATTCTTTTACCAATGTAAAATTAACAGAATCGAACTAAAAGGCAAAATTTAATACAAGACGATTTATTGAATAGATAGTATTCCAAATAGTCACTAAAAAAAATTTAAATATCACTTTTACCATAACCAAATTTCTCAAATTCTAATTAGTCATAAATAAAAATGCATCCTTAAATTACCAAGTCAATTAAAATAAAAATAAAATCTTTAACAAACGGTTTTTATATCCTTTTTGGACTTATCTGCAAAAGAAATTATCCAATTCCTGGTCGTGAATCGTAAATTAATTTTTTTCAAAGGATATAATCGAGTTATCATATTTAAACACTAAAAAAATTGATTAACCCTATTAAAAAAAATAGGATATAATCTAGTTATCATATTTAAACATTAAAAAAATTGATTAAGCCTTAAACAAATATTATATATAATATTAGAAAATTTTTATATCTATTATAAAATTAATTATATTATAATTAATAATTCGATGTTTTGTAGTACGAGATCTGGCATCACTAAGAGAAATCTGGCAACATAGCAGACTTTTTCTTCACACAACATGTTCGTTAGAATATGTTAATGTGCAGCAAAAGTTTCAAGTTTTGATCCTATAGAGCAGAATAAGTGAGGTTGTGGTTTTGAAAAGCGAAATTTGGAGCAACAATGTGCCATCAAATTTTTTGATAAAATTAATGAGTTTGACATACGGAAATTTGCAATGAGCCTATGGAGAATATTCCTTACCAAAAGCACGTATTTTTCGGTGGAATAAAATATTTTTGGAGGGACGAGAAGTTGTAAAAGACGAATCTTCCTTAGAGGAGGCACTTCAACATAAAAAATTGATGAACATTTTCTAAAAAGAAAAAGGGTTCTTAGCGTTAGATCAGACCTTGTATACACTTGGATGCTCCATCATAACAATGCTACCTATCACACAGCCATATCTGTCAACTAGTTATTGTCCAAAAAAATTATTTATATGGTTCTTCAGCCTCCTTTTTATTCTCTAAGATCAAAAAACATTTAAATATATGTCATCTTGCTACTATTGGTAACGTCCAAAGGTATAATTGAGGAGCTGAAGACAATTCTAGTTGAGTCTTCCAGGACTTGTACAACATTAAAGTTAATTTGGAGACAGATAAAAAATTGCAAACAAAATCTAAAACTGATGTAAATGTCTAACAAATGTAAGGTCAAACCGTTAATTAAAACTGAAGCTGATTAGTGAGTCCTTGAGAGTCTTTTGAAAAAAAAAGAGTTCATCGCGTCAGATTGGACATTGCAGATACTTGGATGGTCCACCAAAGAAACGTTTGAAAGGACGTTGGCTTGCTGCTGATGATAATATCGAAAGGGTTGTAATCGTTGAGCTATAGACGATTCCAGTTGAAGCCTTCTGCTTACAGCTCAACAATTACACTTCTTTGGATATAAAAATTGTTGTAAAAAATTCAGTCTCATTACTTTTCGGTCATTTTAACAATATAAAATTATTCCCCAAAAAAAAAATCGTTCTCATTATTTTCCTGTCACACCTCGTAGTAGAGAAAAATAAGCGTTTCTGTTGCTTATTTGCATAGCATTTCGGTTACAAATTGTTCTTATTGAGTAGAATTTTTTCCAATCTTCATAGCTCTTCGCATAAATGTAAAATTATTTTAAAACTTGTTATTTTAATCTCTAAATCAATTGGTTTTCCTATATTTTAAATGATAGTTTCAAGTCCTTTTTTTAATTTGTTTAAAAATAATATAACATATTCTATAAAATTTAACAATTTCTTATTGCTCGCTCTAACTTACGTTCAACCAGTTTCAGTAGAGAAGCTGGCAATGTCAACCCACACGAAACAGTGAGTTGCCAAATGGCCTACAGAATAGTCTCTGGATTTTCTAGCAGAGATCTTACATGAACACATACAAACATGCAATATTCTTATAGTATAAAGTAAATTTTAAACTTTAAAAAAAGTTATAATTTTTTTCCCGCAAACATATTTTTTGCAGATGTTACAAATGGTGGTGGTCTAACCACTCTTAAAATTTTTACACTTTTGGCAACATTTTAAGAAGTAAAGCTGATGTTCTAGTTGGAAAATAATTTTTCTCTGAATATCCTTTTACCTCAAATTTTTGTATTTATAATAAAAGCCAGGTATTTATGGTAGGTAGATAAAAAATGTTAAAAAATACGTGAAAGTTGCCATTTTCTTGATCCTGATTTAAGTTTATATTAATTGCCATTTGGTCTGCAATATGTACACTAAAATTTATTCTTATTATAGAATTTAACTTTTATAGCTATTTACAGGTATTACTAAGGTCCTTGGTAAATATCTATCCATTTTTCAGACGGAATTACATGCCATAGAGTTCTGTGTTAGAGAGGGTCTCAGAAGGAACCAATTGAGGGTAACGAACTAGCAGACAAACTTTCCAAAAGGGGAGCAAATACTCCGGTTATTGGATCAGAATTATTCTGTGGTTGTCCATAGGATCACCTGGGGTCCATTATAAGGTCCTGGGAATGCTGGGTTAAAAGCTCACGCTGGGGTAATTCTCCGCGAATAAATCACTATAAAAAATGCATCGGCGTTTCTAAAAAAAAATGGCGGCAGAGGTCCTTAAACTCAACAAAAAAGCCCTAAGGACCACTCCCTAGCCATTCCTTATCTGATAAGATATCATCTTAATAAGAAAGACAAATCTGCCATTTTTCCTCCGCCAGAGAGGTATGCTAAAAGCCTCTATACTACTATTATCTGAGTAAGGGTTACTCACACCATAAGTGACCTTATATGTGCCTCTTGCTACCCTCGTTAATTTATTATTATTCTCTTGTAAATTGTAAGTCCTTAAGTTAGTAATCCAAAGAATATGACTTTTTTGCGGATAAAAAGTTTAACATAAAATAAAAATTGTATAACACGCAGTAGTGTTGAGTTACACTATTTTAGTTAGGGTCCTTGTGACTGATACAAAAGTTCTATTATTAATAAAAACGATAGTTTACTAATAATAAAATTGTTAATAAAAAAAAATTTCTTCTAACAATTATATTAATAAATTATTAAATTTTTTTTTTAAATTTAATAATTTTTCTTAATTTAATTTAAGAACAAATCATAGAAATTCGATATTGATTTGTTAAACTATTTTTATAAATTTAAAATCAAATCTGGACAATATGAAACTATTTTCAAATAAATTAGCATAGTGGATTAAATCGTAGTTTCATTATCCTAGAAGCAAATCGTAATCTATAATAAGAGACAAAATGCAAAAGGAAATGGATGATGGAATGAATAGATGAATATATGGAAAGAAGGGAAGGATAAAGTTGATTGGAAGTTTCTGAGATGGATTCTAGTCAAGGACAAAATTCTATTATGCGGATGCCAAAAGCATTTCAAAATCTGTCCTTTTCTGTAGAGTTTCGCTTGCAATCTCCCACACACGTGCACATATCCAGGACTATGGTTTACGAATATTCATATATACGATGGGGGATAATCAACAACAACAAAGAATTTAACCGACCTTAAATAAAAGACAGAAGAAAAAAATAAAAATTTTGTTTACATTTTAAAGAGGCTCTCATCTTAAGACCCCTAAATATAAGAATAGCAAAGGAACTCGTCTCAGGCACTCTTTACCACACGCACTACCATTTCTGCTACCCAATACTCTTAGGCCATTATTTAACAGTCAGTCACCAGTCACCACCTTCGTTCATCATCATCATTTTAGAAGATCGATGATTTCTTACCTTATTTTCGGTCGACTTTTCTGCCCTTATTCAGTTTTAGTTCTACTTTTTTCCCAATCTAAATTTATTTACTTTCTATTATTTTTATTTTCGGTATGTTTTAGACTTTTCTGTTACTGATGTTGCTGTTTATAAATTAATTTCTCTTATTTTCTTCACAATACAATAAAATTTTCTATTTGATTTTATTAAGTGGTGATATCCAAGTGCCTAAAAGTCTGCCAAAGCAACAATAACAACAAAAAACACATACACTCACACACCTCAAAAGGAACTTGACATCGTTTTCTTCAAATTTTTGAGGGAAAAAAAACCGTTCAAATATTTTTCTTTAATTTTCTAAAGTGACACAAAAAAAATACTCGTTTTAATATTTATTTCATTTCTTTTTTTTGGAATTTATTTACGAAGAACTTTACTTTTATTTAATTATTTTGAATTTTTTCTACATTTTCCTTATTACAAAATTATTTTTTTTTTAAACTTATAAATTTACTTTTCCGTTAAAGAATGGTTTTTTTTGTAAATAAAATTTTATGAAAGCTTTATATTTGGTTTATTTTATTTTCACTATTTCTAATAGAGTAAAAAATTTATATAATTGTATAAAATTGCACTCTGAAAAAGATGCAATTTCGATTATCACATAAAATAAAATTTTCACATTAAAAATAGAATTTTTCGAGAAAAATTTCAAAGTAGATAATATGTCTCAACAAAAAGTTCACATTTTTTTAATCTATTCGCATTGATTTTGAACATGAAAACTTCAACAACAACAACAACAAAATAATGAACACTTTTAAATAAATCTGATCACTCTTTCGAAAAATTATTTCAAATCAGTTTAGAAAATTTCAAAATTTTAAAATAAAAATAATTTTCTTGATTAAAAATAGATTAAAATTTTAATTTTCTTTTTTTTTTTAAAAATAAAATTGAATATTTTTAACCGTTTCAGATGCACACAGACTGAACGCAATTAAAGCTCGTCACGAGATTCACTCAATAAAAACACCTTCGATCCGTTGAGGCCAAATGGCTACTGAAGACTGTGTACCGAAGGCCTCGCCATTGCATTAGAGCTGCTTGTCTAGGGCTTGAGTCCGTTTCGTTCGAAAACTTTACGATTTGACTGGAGCAAGATACCGGACACAGTTGGCAAGAATACCGACCCAAAAGATGCTCAGCCAGCCAGCCTTCGCCTTCTGATTGAAGCTTTTTTCCCAATTTCACAAAGTGTGGGGAAAATCAGATAGTTTCTAGTGCAAGGTCGGCGGGGCTGATGGGGCACACATGCGCACAAATTATACTTTTCGATCTAGTACAAAATTTTCGATATTAAAACGGACTATTTTACTGGTTTTCCCGCCTTTTAATATCATCGCTGAATTTTGTCGATTTCAACGTACAGATTTGAGAACCGGTGAAATATTGCTCATCCTATGATTCCGTCTAACCATTCTGGGACTGTTTAATTCAATTTGTTGTCCGTAGATGATCTTTAAATCAGGCACAATTGAAATTTTCAACATCTTAAAAAGTGTCAAAGTTCATACATACTCGTACGTAGTACATAAACATATATGGTAATATTTGCCATTCATGACCGACCATTCAATTCATTGAATCTCTTAAATGTTCCGAATGAACTTTCACGGTCAGTCCAGTCGGACAGAGCTGCCACTTTGTATTCTATTCCAATATCAACTTGAGAGTTTGTTGACTTTAATTCAGTATCTAAAGACCGCAGATAAATTTATTTATTGGAAGAATTATTATTTTGTGACTGCCATAATCTCGTCCGCATTCTGTTCTACTTTTCACATTTATCGCTGAGACTTTAGAATTTTGCTCGTTAAATCATTCGAAAAAGTAAACATAAACAAAGTCAATATTTATAACGAGAGGAGGATTGCGGAAGGGGTAGGCGTAGGGGAGTTGTTATATTTTAAAAATTCTTGATAACATATACGAATGCAAATTTCTATCATATTCGTTTATGATTATGTAATCTGTCAGCAATTATTTCATATTTATGGAATTTTTTTTACTAATCCAAAAAAAAAAAATATACTTAAAAATTGGCGTTTTATTATTAAGAATTTCTTAAAAATCATGCTGAGTTGTATTGAAAAGGTGATGGATGATAACATTTACTCTAACATTGGCACTATATATTCTATATAATATTTTTCAAATGGTTGTCAAGTGACTTTTTACAGAACTCGATACTTTTGAGGTAATTTTAATGATTTTTACGTACAGTTCAAATTGTAGTTCGGTCATCTTGTTTGTTGATAAATGTTGTTTTTTTAATTGCTCCTAAATTTAAAGGTAATTTACTTGAATTTGATTTTTTGCAAAGACTTACAAAAAAAAACCGTCAAACGGCGTCAAATCGTAGGATCTTGCATCAAATGTTGAAATTACGCATTCTGGGATCTTTTTGCGTGTCTTTTGATTGCTGAAATCACCACATTTCAGGCTGTACTAACGTTCAGGTTAAAAAAAAAAACAGTTAGCATTCGGACATAATGCTCAGAATGGACGGCAACGGTCTCACATTTTTCATTTTCAAAGAAATACGAGCCAAAGAATTTTTTAGACCAAAATGCATACTCGGCAGTTATTTTTTGTAGATACAATAACTTTTTCACAGTCATTTATAGGTTTTCAGAGCCTCAAATAGGGAAATTTCACCTATTGATGAGTTCGCTAAGAAATAAATTTTTTTTATCTTTTAAAATAGACAAAAATTTTACCAATTAACCTCGTCAATAGGTAAAATTTTTACCCATCATCGCTTAAGAAAGTTTTATTCGAAAATTTGATAACCCAAATCTATTATTTAGTAATAACTTCTTAAAAAGGCAACCTAAAAAAATTTAAAAATATTATCTGCACGAATTTATATTTTTTAAAATATATTTTTTATTTTCGAACTATTAAATAATAGAGCTATACTTTTCAAACCGCAAAATGGATCTTCTAATATTTAAAAAAATTGCATCCTGAATTATTCTATTACCTTTCCGGTGTATGTATTTTAAAGTGCATTTGATAATTGAATTTGTTTATGACTAATTTTAAAAAAAAAAGAAGTTTAATAACAAAATTTATCTTTACATTGAAAATTTTGATTACAGATGTTAATAATCATACCTGAATTATTTCATAAGAGTGAACAGATTAATTATAAATACTTGTACTCGTCCGTAAAAGTGTACTTTTTTTATTTCAAATGATATTTTTTATTTTTAAAATTAAATTCAAGACTATAGAAACAAATGTTTACTGTTTTTAGAGACAACCATAAATGGTAAAGTTGAGAATATACCATACTAGAGACTCTTTAATACCATAGACTTAGTTGTTAGCTTGAACAGTTGCAGCTGCAATTGTAAATCTTGTTGCAATAATTGACAAGTTGCAATAAAAACACAATCTTTGATTAATATTTTTTTTCCAATAATTAATGTTTGTAAACTTCTTCAATCGAATTGTGGCTAAATAATCTTCACATGAAATGCTTTTCTGGAAAATGGAAAATTGTTAAAGTAGAAAAAAATGTACGGAAAACTTCTTTTCTAAGCCACTTAAGTGCATTTATATGGAACACATGACCTCCATGCACTTATGCACAAAATAAACGACAAATCTGTACAAAAAGCGCTCATGATATGCGAACTTCTACCGACTGGAGTACTTTTTCGACGCCAGTTACACTGTATTTATTGTGCAAGTTTTGTTGAATAAATAAAAACGATTTATTTTTAAAATTTAACCTTTTGTTAGATAATGTTTATATCTATATTTATTTTATAATATACTATAAAATCAATTTTAGAAATTTATACAACTCATTTATTAAATAAAAGTTTGTATTTTTACTATTTTATTTTTAAAATCTTCCAAGTACGATTAGCTGATGATGATAAATAATGGATTATCCATTTAATAGTTTGAAAACTATACTTTTGTTATTTCACAACAATTTATAATAAATACTATTTAAGATAAGACTAGTTGAGCTTATAGTTTGGCATTTGATATAAATAAAATTATAAAGCTAACAAATAATGTGATTAAATTTGTAAAAAAAATTCTGTAAAAAAAAAAAATGGTAAATTTTTTTCAGCGTAGGAGCTCAACTTTTTAATGGTGAATACCATAATATAAGTAAAAAAAAATTATAAATGAGGCTCTGAAAACTGACACGTGTCTTTAGAAAAGCCATTGTATTTGCGAAATGTATTTTTCTGGCGTGTATTTTTTTTTGCAAATGAAGAACGAAAAGTTCCCAGTACAAATAATCGCGAAATATGGTGATGCCGTTGGACTTTTCTTTTTGTTAGTTACGTAATTAAATCTTTAAATCAAGAGCATAAAAAAACCAACATCCGTCAATTCATGGCCGAATTACAACAGGAAATGTGCGAAAAAGTCATTAAAAACTACCTTAAAAGGATCGAGTTCTGCAAGATGTCTCACGGCAAACTGTTTAAATAATTTTATTTTGTATAAATAATGACAAAACTTTTGTTGAATAATAAAAATAAAATTTTTATCAATGTTATAATTTTAAATATATTTTATTTAAATTTACTTTCTAAAGATATAAATTAACAAAAATGCACAACTATTTAATAATTTTATTCGAAAGTTAAATTCTTAATTTTTATAATTTTTCCATTTTACAATTTATTTATTTTTTTTTCCTATGAGGTTACGTATAAGATCCGTGTTTACGAAGACAATTACCAAATCTTAGAGAACATTTAAAAGGATTAAGTCCTGCTAAACGTTTAAAAATATGAAAATTATTATAAAGGTTTTATTAAAATTTATATTTAAAATCTATTTTAATAAACTTCACGTTACTTGTAATTTTTAATGTGTAGTTTTATTATTACTTCTTTTCTTCAATCTTTTGAGGAGAAATAAGTCTGTGTACATACACACTTTTTTCAGATATACTCGTACTACAATAGTATTAAAAACGAATGAAATCAACTTGACTGAAGCATAAAACAACTTGTTGACACAATTTTGAGCTTTTCTCCTACCCCATATTGTAGGAAGCTTTTTCAACAATTGCCTTCGGTTTTATCCTTTCAATTCTATTTTTAACCAATTCAATACTTTCTTTTTATACAATATCTTAGCACATTTTTGTATCTGAATGTTCATAACTCGTGTGTTTACTTATAGGCAAGTCTGCTTTATTCTGTTCATTATAAAAAAGGAATTATATTTTACCACAAGATAAAGGGGGGAAATATTTATAAAAAAAAAACCTTTTTTTAAATGAAAAATGGCAAAGACCTGCTTACTAAGATGTCATCTGCATATTCTATTAAATTTCAATTGGACAAAATACTCATTGACAGGAATATTTTCTTCTTATCACATAATTTCTTTTTTTTTATAATTTCTTCAATTATCATCATATACAGATTGACGGAATAGAGAGTAATTTTTTCTAATTCATTAATCCTTTTTATTTGTCTTTTCATTTCTATTTTAAGAAATATCCTTTTCTTGTCTTCTATTTAAGAAGATAATATTTGGAGAAAAATCACAATTTTAAACTCAAAAAAAAAACCCAGAAAATTTCACGATTTAATCTAATTATATATTTTTTATTTTGAATATCCTTTTAATATAAATAATTAAAATATTTCTTGCATTGAAAGTCAAAGAAAATTTTCATATAATTTCAATGTAGATAAAACCTTTAAAAAAATACTATCAAAAAAAGATTTGTTAAGATTTAGAGAAATTTTCCGAATTCGATTTTTTTTTTTGATGTAATCTTTCAGTTTTCATGTTTCAATTTTCAAAAGACTCTAATTAATACTTATTTAATATTTATTAATAATAATCCATTATTTAGAATAAATTTAATTTTATATAAAATACCCTATTTCTAGTTAATTTGGGTTTGACGATGATAAATTAGTAAGATTTTTGGTTAATTTAGGAGAGCCCATGTCAATTAATCGTTACAAATGTCTTTCTTAATTTAATCAAATATTCGAATGGATTATGGATGATGGAATGAGATTAAATATAGTTGGTTTGATCAAATTTTCCAATTTTAATATATTTACTTATTGAGATAATTTTAAGAAATATTTTAAATTCAATTTAAATAACTTTTCTATTTTATATTATTAATTTTTATTACGATTTATAACGGGGTTATCCAATTTGCATTTTGGAAAGTAAAGTTCAATACAGCAAAATTTAATTTAGATTTTAATAAAAATATATTTTTTTTATATATTATAAATATTGCCATTATTTAAAAATTATATATAAGATTATTCAAAAAATCTACTATGAGTTTTGTGCAGTGCTCAATCCCTCTGTGGTAATTTTTGATTACTTTCGCGTATTTCCGGCTGTAATTGGGCACATTTATTGATGGGAGTTGATTTTTTAATACTCTAAAGTTTATGGATTATTTGCATAAATAGAATGTTTTTATATATTTCTATAAGTAAAAGATTAACGCAATCAAATCACATAATTTTAAATGCCAAAAGCTATTATCAAATCTGGATATTACGCATCCTGAGAGTTTTTCGTGCAATAAAGCCGAATTCATGGTGGCTTTTTATTGAAATCACAAATATTCAAGATTAAAATCTTCAATTTTAGATCATAATAAGCTGGTTTTTATATGGTCATAGTGTTCAGAATTAACAATAACTTTCTGTATTTTCAAAGAATTAAGGGCTACTAGCTCTGTAAGACCAAAATGCACACCAGACAGTCACTTTTCGCGGGGAGAATAGCTTTTTTACAGTTATTTGTGTCATTAAAGAGCTCCATATTAAGAACTTTTTTTATAACATATTCACCAAAGGAGAAATAAACCTCATCGGTAGAAAAAATTTTTTATAAATATCAGTTCCAGTACCAAATTAGTTAAATATAAATTTCGTACTTGGAAAAATGAAAAAATTAAAGCCAAGCAAATGTCACTTATTTGCTCAACAGATGTCAAACGACAGGCCAGCATTTTTTAAACCATTTAAATAAATAAACTTTTACTAAACTCATTTTTATATATGTTTATATATATTGTTAATTTCTTATTATGATTTAAGATTTAATTTAATTCTTGTAAAATTTACTCTGATATCAAATTTAAATAACAAAATACATAATTAATCTGATGATCTTAATAGAAAAAATACCACACACCTCAACTTACCGCCTGTCCTTTTTATAAAATATTTTTATTCAGTTTAACGATAAAATCAAGTAAATAAAAATGTCAACGAAATCATTTTTTTTTTTGCCAATTTATTATAAAATTTATACAATACCAGCCAAAAGACCAACGAAATATGAAATATATTTTTTAATATTTCAATAATATTTTATATGAATATGAAAGAAACATTGATGATATGAAATAAATTGAATATTTTATAGTTTATCATCTTGTTACTTGCATAATAAACACTTTTTAATAGTTTTTTTATAGTCGATACTGTACGAAACGGAATGAATTCGAATGAGTTTCCCAACAAAAAATTCTTGTTTACAATTTTAGAATTTTATTTGTGTTTCATTTATCTTTTCAAAATGATTTTTAAATCTAAATCTGTCAACTAGAATGATTTTGAAATATTCTACTCATTATTTAATAATAAATATTTGTAAACAATTTTTTTTCATATTTCTATTGGACATAAAAAAATTAAATTAGATTATATTAATTTTATTTCCAAATAACAAATTTTTTTAAACATTAAAAAAATCGTAAAAAGTTTATAATTTTTGTAAAATTATTTTTCAATACAATATCTACGATGGCAATATGATAAGTCAGTGATAACTGTAAAAACTATAGCTAATATCAGTAAAACAATATTTTTTTTATTTATAAGGATAAAACTATATTTGAAGGAAAAGCTAAGCTCGAAATATATTGTGGGAATTCTTCATCATCGTGTGGAATGATTCAGAAGTAGGCTACTGAATTGTATTATCCAATTGAGCTTACGACCAAAGAAATTATTATTAATAAAATTCATAATGTCATTTTTGAAGACTGAAAGTGTGTGAGATAGATGATATGGTAAATATCTCCCAAAAAAAACGTATAGGGAATATTTTATATGAAAAAGGCAACATTTGGTATAACGGCTGCCGCATTTGCTAACACCTGACCATAAATGTGTTCGTGAAACAACTTCAATGAAGTTTTTGGAGATTTTGAAGCCTAATCAAAATAAATTATTGCATCAATTCGTAACTGTTTAAGAAACATGGATTCACATATTACATACTATAAATCAAACTTCGGTTAAAAAAAATATACTTTTAATAGCAAACGTTCACCAACAAAGTTAAAAACTGTTCCACTGGCAGGAAAGATTATAACTATCATTTTTAGGATGCACACAGTATAATCTCCATTGACTTTCTCATAGGTAAATGTAACAGCAAAATTAGCCGAATTACATTATGAATTGCTTTCCCACCCACTTTTTTCTTCAGATTTGACTTTATGCGACTTTTTCCTATTTTCAAACATCTAATGTTCACGCTATAGCTAAAAATGTAGTTTATTTTATAGAATTTCATAAATCGTACTACATATATGCTCAAGCTAAAAAAAAACCTATATTCAAATATAAATCAATTTTTTTTTGAATAAATAAATTTTTTGTTTTGTTTATCACTAACTTATCAGACTACCTCCGTACACGTATATGAACAAATAGCTGTAAAAATTTTAATGGAATTTATTTCAAAAATAATTTTATTTCTGATTATAGTTTCAATCATCAAATAACCAAATAGTCTTCAATTGAAAATAAACTATAAAAAAATTATCGAAAAATTCGAATTAGATTAAATTTTTGTTTATAAAAAAATTTATCAGAAATTGTACAACTTTTGTGTTATAGAACATAAAAGAAATGAAGCTTAATGATAACATTTTGTATTAAGTACTTTGTAAACTGATATTATTATTTTCTTGAAGGAATTTTTCTACACCATAATTGAAAATTTCCTTAGACCAGAAAAAGACACGAGGATCAAGGAGATAAGTTAACAGGTTCTTACTGAAATCAAGAGGTTTTCATTAAGTAAACAAGAACTAATACTCTCAAGTTCGTTTTTCTAATACCAAACAAATGTAAGAAAAATGTTCACGAAATTACCTTGAATATTTAGTTAAATAAAGGCAAGGATATGACCATCAAGTTATTTCTCAAGTGGAATATACATATTTCCAACAATATCTAAAACACCTACGCTTCCAATATAAACTCTAAATGAAAGTTTCAGATCGAAATTTTTTATAATTACCCCTTATACATATTCAAACAGTACACACCTAAATTTTATTATATGAAATAATCAAAAGACATGAGAGGTGGGGTGGGGGGATTGGTTTTCTCGACACAAAAGTCTTCTTGTTTCAGTACAAATTTAAGAACGTAATCAAAAATATTCCGCACCATTATTTTCAATCAGACTCGAAACTTATTACAAGCAAAATTAAAAAGTTCAAAATTAATACACATTGTAACTTTGAATTCCAATTGACTTTTATAGATTTTGAAAATTTTAATCAACACTGGGGGCAGCACATTATTTTGAAAAAGTTTTCCATTTAGGGGAAAGATTCATGCCGTTTGTAAATACAGTATTGCTAAAGAAATGAATGTAAAAGTTTTTCATCCTATTTGTTTTTTTTTTAATTCTTTTTTATTATTTAAAATAAACAACAATTTTCGTATAAGAAAAGAATTTTGGTAATTATTATTAGTAATATTTTTTTATTTTTTATTATTTTTTTGGGGCAGTTGTTTAGAAAGTTGGCAATATTTATGTGCTTGCGCATAATTCTGAAGGAAATTGGATTTTTTCTTAATTAATTAGTTTGATTAATTTTTGTTATATTTTATTACAATAAGTGTGTTTAATATTTATTTATTTTTTTGTATTTATACGAAACTTACTTAAATTTGTTACCATAAAAAAAATTCATAAAAACTTACCGTCTTTAGAAATGAAATTATACCTTTTGTTTTGCTAATATCAATTTTGGTATTTTCTGATTTTAAAATTATTTGTTTTCCCTTATTTCCTTGAATTTATGTGCTATCACAAATCTGATACAAATATTCTTTTTTTTCAAATTTCTTTAAATACCAAATCTTTTTTATTATATTTAATTACCAAACCTAAATAAATATTCTTGAAATAATTTCAATCAGACTTTTTTTGTGAAGGAAGATTTAGTTACAATTAAAATATTCAGTTTATTGTTAAAATTTATTCGACGAGAATTTATTTAATTATCTACCGATCACTGTATATTTGCTTACTGTAATTAAAAACGAATACCTGATATTATCGTATAATCACTACTTCAAAGTTAACCGTATAGATAATACCTTAGAATCATAATAGTTTGATTGTACATAATCTCTATGCTTAAAAGTAATTGTTTTATGATTGCATTATATTCAGTATATTCTATATTCAATTATGATTTCACAATTAATTTCGAATGTACACTTTAAACTTTACATTAATACCGCCATTTGTTATCGAATACCAATCCGATATGTGTCATTTTAAGTAACTAAGCGCTAAGCTCCATAGGAATCAGTAAATATGTATTTATCGATGACGATTCTCGATTTCATGTAGTTTAAACGCATTAATCAATCATTGAATTATTTCATACAGTCATTAGAAAATATGTTATTTATTCATTTATGAGGAGATATGACGGTAGTTCTAGAAGTAGCCGACCTTACGTATAAATGGCAGTTGTTGTTTGAAAAAAATTACTATAGTCGATAGAACCAACATTATAAAGCTTAAGTTTAAAGTTTGATGATGCTGGGTTATTTATAGTATTTGTTTAGGGGTCATTAATAGTGAATGCTCTCAGTGAATTTGTGAACATGGGGAAAAATTTGTCATTGTTATGTGATATGTAGTGTGCCTACAGTGTAGACTCTAGTGCATTGGCACACTGCAGTATATTAATTTTATTAAAAGGCTTAGGTGTGAGTCTACCTCGCTTGTGCAGATACTTCAGTTACAGTAACCTCCAATACGGTCGATTACTGAATGTACAAACATAATTCGACTTTTTGAAACTATCATCACAACGCTAAGAATACACATAGTCTGATTTAACGACTTTGCATGGAGTTGAATGGCTTGATTTTATGGTACCCGAATTAGTCACCATTATTATTTCGTGTATTTGTAATAAACGGAGTAGCGATGTCTGATCGGAAACCTTTGTTAATCGATGAAATATCGTCGCATTGCGGTTTGCTGTGATCGGCTTGCAAAAAAGGTTCTGTACCACTCAGTTCCCACAGTACGAGGTCTGTTCAAAAAGTATAGCGAATTTTCAATCTCCGCGGGTTACGTATATTCGATTTTCGATTTTTTATAGCGTTATATTGGTACTTATATCTCTCACTTATGCCAATAAGTTCGGCCATTTTGAATGTTCAGTTAATTTTTGACAACTGCTTTGCTTGCACGTGTTTTGGCTCGTCGTCGATTTTTGCCTATTCCAAAAAATGGATCAAATAATCTGTAAAATTGGCTCGTGCCATTCGATCTTTACCAATAATTTGTCGTGAGACGGGTCGCCGCGAAATTCTTACCAAAATTGGTCAATTTTGACCAAAAACAGCATCGTATTAACATTGCTAACGAGCTGTTGGACAACCCAAATTTGATCCAGAGGGTTTATGGTTATGACGTAGAAACCAAAGCTCAATGGAAGCTGCCGCATGAGCAAAGACCGAAAAAAGCGCGCCAAGTTCGGTCGAATGTGAAGGTTTTGCTTACAGTTTTCTTCGATTGCAGGGACGTGGTGCATCATGAGTTCTTGCCACAGGGTAGAACAGTCAATAAGGAATATTACCTGCAAGTTATGTGCGCAAAGCAATCCGCCAGAGACGCCCGGATTTGTGGAAGAACAAAAATTGGTTTTTGCATCATAATAACGCCCCTGCTCACGCATCGTTGCTTGTGCGTGAAATTTTAGCCAAAAACAATACACTAATAATAACGCAGCCACCGTATTCCCCAGATCTAGCCCCCTATGACTGTTTCTTGTTCCCGAAACTGAAGAGCCCCATGAAAGGACGACGCTACGCTATGATTGAGGAGATACAGACGGCATTGAACGAGGAGCTGCACAAGATCACAAAAAATGATTTTTTGAAGTGCTTCGAAGATTGAAAAAAATTTTGGCACAAGTGTATAATATCTGGAGGGAATTAATTTGAAGGGTACAAAATAGATATTCATGAATAAATAAATAATTTTTGAAAAAACACAAAATTCGCGATACTTTTTGAACAGACCTCGTATTTCCGACATTCATTAATTTACGCATCTCGTTGTAACTAACAGTATCAACGTTCACCAGATGCACAGAATGGGAAAATAGTGAGACTTTCCAATCCAAAATTCTGGGCAAGAAAATTGCTCTGAATTCGAATTTGTCATACCGCCATCACCCACGACTTTCTAATCGGCAATCGTGAGAATCCTATTTGCCAATCCTGTAGCGTTCATCTGACCATACCACATCTACTGGTGGATTGTCACACAACAAGGAGCTTCTTTCCGAGTAAGATTCCCTCAGTAACTGAACTTCTAGATCCAGCTACAAACTTCTCTAGTCCTCTCTTCAACCCAATTACACATACTAATCTACTTCATAAAATAAAATTATTACTTTTCCTCTATCCAAATTAAAAGGAAGAAAAAAAATTTCTAACTTTGTCTATTTAAACACTTAAACCGTCAGACCTGAGACGCCAAATGGCCCTACGGTCGTAGTGGTTAGATGTGGCCTCTCGGACATGCCTTTGAGACCTTGCTCAAGGACTTAAATCAATTTAAAAACCGAATAAATGTTTCTGTATATTTTGATACATCGTTGAGATTATGTCTCGGCTGTCAAGAGAGTCGGTAAATATTACAGTGCGTTAACATAATCTTACATAGGAAATTCGAATTATTTAGTTAACGGATTAAATGTAATTTGAGAAATGGTAAGTAGTAAGAGTGACAATAATTATGAAAGTACGCAAGCTAGCAGACATCGCATATTGACTGAAAATCTATGCCGCGTCTGCTCACAATTGAACATAAACAGTGTCGTAAGGATGTTTCAATCAAGTTTTTGATGATGTTTCGTAGCAATCAAACCGAGTTTTTGATGATGTTTCGTAGCAATCAAACCGAGTGAATTTAATCAGTCAAATTAATGGACTGAAAGGGGAGAATGGGTTCCAAAGAAGGCGAAGACAGTTACGTCTGCGGGCAAGGTCAATGCGTCAGCTTTTTGGGATGCGAGTAGGATAATTTTCATTGATCAATAAGTTGAAGTTGGAATTGCTTCTTCACGCACCCTATTGGCCAGATTTAGCAGCTTCGGATTATTTTTTCTTTCCAAACTTGAACAAATGGCTCAGTGGTAAAAGATTTGCCAATAATGAAGAATTGGAGTCTACGGTAAATGGCTATTTCAAGGAGCTTGACGATTCTTACTATGAATAGGGTATCGAAACTACCGTATACGGCTGGGAAAATTATATCGAGCTAAAAGTAGAGTATGTTGAGGAATAAAGGTATTTTTTCCCAAATATTTTATCTGGGACCACCCCAATGAGCACTATTAAAATTATAAAAATAATATAATTTTCGTCTAGTACACGGCAGTCCTGATTTTAAATCCAGCTTGGTACATAGGCGGGATGGGATACACTTAAGCTGAGTAGAATTAACATGCAACACCAATGTTTTTAAAAAATGACTTTCAAAAAAAATGTTTCAATATTAAAGCCTTATGGCAGCAGATAGCAAGTGCCACTATTAGGCTTTACGTAAGACTCGATCCTTTTGAGATTATTTATGATGACTTCTGCGTACATTTCGAGTTGAAATTCGCCCATTATTTGAAGGATGGTCATTTGTAAGTGCTCTAAAGTTGGAAGATTATATTGCATAGACCTTACTATTATCTAAAAATTGTATTTTACATTATTGCAATTATGCTAAAACTATAATTGACTACCACGTTAATATTTGCAGGACACCATTTCTTTAAACGCTCTAAGATTTGATAATTATCAGCGTTAATACAATCTCTACAAGAAAAAGTTCAACATCGTCAAATTGCACGATCTTGGAGGGAAACTGTGCCTGGGAATATTTCGCGCAATAAAGACGCTATTTCGCTGACACTAGATATAGTTCAGATTATTATCTTCAGGTTTAGGCTAAAAAAACTGCTTAACGGTTAGCTCATGGGTATAGCGCCAGAATTAACAGTAAATGTCAATCCATATTAACTTTCAAAGAAATTGGGACTAATCAGACTTTTGCAGAAAATAAACACCAGTAAGTCATTTTTCGCGAATAAATTGGCTTCTTCACAAGCATTTGTAGTTTTCCAGAGCCTCATATATGCTAATTTGGTTTATTAACATGACCATTAAGCGTGAAATGACTCTCATATCTGAAGAAAATTTTTGTTCAAAGAAGCTCAAATCCTAGCTATGGCAAAATCATCACATTTGTAAAAATATTGTAATAAGCTGTAATACATTATTCAACAAAATAAAAATTTCTAAAAAAAATAAATGGCAAATAAATGTTATCTTTTATAATATAAATATTAAATAGCTGATAAACAAAATGGTTATACTTTCCAAACTACAAAATGAATTAAAAATCTGCAATTTTACTTAATCTGAGAAGTTTGCAAATATCAATAAAATATTTTTATATATTTTTTTCCGTTCGATTTTTTAAAGAAATTTTATTTTTTTTATGAACCGTAACTACTTTAGTTTATTTTGTACAATAATTAAAATGAGTCAATAGTGGAAAATATTATACCAAAATGTTATGCAAAAATAAAAAGCAAATTTACATAGTCCTCCATTTATAAGTGAAACTTTTACAATAATTATCCAAAATTTAGTGCGTATATTTGTTTTCAGGACATTGAATGATTAACCATTAGATGGATCGGTAAATTAAAGGATAAATAGAAAATGGCGGGAGAGTTATATGAAAAAGGAAAATAGTAAGTTATTGTGAACATTATTTACCCTTGTTGTTTATGCAGTTCTGGGTTAGTTTTTTTCTATTTTTTGTATATGTCCATATGTATGTATGAAAATTTATTGTTAGTGAAAGTTCATACTTGCATAATACATCACGGATGCAATTTATATTCGAATGATTTTCAAATTAATAAATTATTCTCGATGCATTGTATGCGTACGCTTGTAGAGAAAATAATGACTGATGTTCACATAATTGAAAACTGAAATGTTTATTTATGGATAATGATATCCAATCAGATAGGACTAATGTTTACTAAGCCATCTATGCAATATAAATGCACAATTATAATTTCTTGTCATTTTTTTCATTATCCGGAAAATTAAGGGTGTACCGCATTATTGAATAGAAAAAAAACTGAATCCATTTTAACGCATTCATGTGCATATTTTCATCATGTTATTCTCATCTCAAATGAGTTTTTAATTTTGAATTTATGGATATTTATGAAAATTTTATTATTGTTTAGGAATAAAATCAGCTTTAAAGCTTAATTTAAAGCTTATTATCAGAAAATATTTGTTTATTTGTTTAACGATATTTAAATAAAAACACGTTCCAACAACATACTATGTTCATTTGTAGTACAATATTTACGAGTAAAAGCCATAAAAGGATTTTTATTGGTGTTAAGCGTATTAATGCCAATTGCAATTTATTAAGATATTATAAACTTTCTCAAATAGTAAATATATTTTGTTGTTGATATTCTCTGTTATCATTTCAATTACCGGCCACGGAACTAAAGACCATTTGGCGTCAAAGGATATCGGTAGTAGGAAATTAATTTAGAAATAAAAAGGGACCATACCTCAGTGGGACTCGAACCCACGACCCCTTAGATGGTAATAAACAAATTTTATTTTTAAAAAATTTCAGAAATTTTTTTACAGACCAATTTTAAATAAATTAGTTTTAATGAAATTTTTTTTTAAAAAAAAATTTTTTGAGAATTTTTTTTACTAGAAAATTTCTATTAATATTTTTTATGTAATTTTTTATTTTTTTTAAAAGACATTTCTTTATAGAAAATTTTTTGTAAAATATTTCTTATAGAAATTCTCTTATGAGCATATTTTTATAGAAATTTGTTTAAAGAATTTTTTTTTTTTAAATGTCTTTTTTATAGAAATTTTCTTATAGACTTTTTTTTATAAAATTTTTTTTGTACAATTTTTTTTATAGAATTTTTTTTTGAAAAATATATGTATATGAGTTATCTTATAACATTTTTTTATAGAATTAAAGAATTTTTTTAATATAATTATGTTAAAGAAATTATTTCATAGAAATCATTTATAGCGATTTTCTTATAGAGAAAAAGATATTTTACAGACAATTTTTTATTTACTTTTATTACAGAAATATTTTTCAAAAATTTCTCTAATAGACATTTTAAGAGAATTTGTTTATAAAATTTTTTTACACACATTTTTTTAAAGACATTTTTCAGGCAATTTTTTTGACAAATATTTTTATAGAATTTTTTTCATAGAAATTTTTTTATAGAAATTTTGTTTATAGAAAGTTTTTATATATGATAGAAATTTGTTTAAAGAATTTTTCTAAAAGACATTTTTATAGAAATTTTCTTATAGACTTTTTTTATAAATTTTTTTTTATAGAATTAAAGAAATTTTATAACCAAATTATTTTAAAGAAATTATTTCGTAGAAATCATTTACAGCAATTTTCTTATAGAAAAAAAGAGATTTTACAGACAATTTTTTATAGAATATATTTTATAGAATTTTTTTTATAGAAATGTTTTAATAGACATTTTTTGAAGAAAGTTTTTTAATAGAAACTTATTTCAAAACATTTGTTTGAAGAATTTTTTCATAAAAATATTTTATCTAAAATTTTTCTAATAGATATTTTTTTTTATATTAAATTTTTTATAGAATTTTTTTAAGAAAATTGGTTTATAAAATTTTTTACAGAAATTTTACAGACAATTTTTTAAAAAAAATATTTTTATAGTATTTTTTTATAGAATCTTTTTCATAGAAATTTTTTATTGAAATTTTTTTAAAGGAATTTTATAATAAAAATTTTTTTAGGAATTTTTTTTAAAGAATTTTCTTGTAGAAAATTTGTATTAATATTTTTATCTAATTTTTTATATCTAGAATTTTGTAAAATATTTCTTATAGAAATTCTTTTATGAGCATAATTTTATAGTTATTTTTAATAGAATTTTTTAATAAAACATATTTTTATATATTAATTTTTGTATAGAAATTTTTTAAGAAAATTGGTTTATAAAATTTTTTTACAGAAATTAGCGTAGGAACCATACCTCAGTGGGATTCGAACCCATGACCCCTAAATATTTTTATATAATTTTTTTATGAAATTTTTTTTCATAGAAATTTTTTTTTAAACAAATTTTTAATAGAAATATTTTTAGGAATTTTTTTGTAAAATTTTTCGAATAGAAATTTTTTTTATATTAATATTTTTAAAGAAATTTTTTTTGTAGAATTTTTTTTATAGAAATTTTTTTATAGAAATGTTTTTTGAAAAATATATGTATATGAGTTATCTTATAACATTTTTTTAAAGAATTAAAGAATTTTTTTAATATAATTATGTATAGCGATTTTCTTATAGAGAAAAATATATTTTACAGACAATTTTTTATTTACTTTTATTACAGAAATATTTTTCAAAAATTTCTCTAATAGACATTTTAAGAGAATTTGTTTATAAAATTTTTTTACACACATTTTTTTAAAGACATTTTTCAGGCAATTTTTTTGACAAATATTTTTATAGAATTTTTTTCATAGAATTTTTTTATAGACATTTTGTACATAGAAATTTTTTATATAGAAATTTGTTTATAAATTTTTTCTAAAAGACATTTTTTATAGAAATTTTCTTATAAACTTTTTTTTATAACATTTTTTTTATAGATTTAAAGAATTTTTTAATTTAATTATTTTAAAAAACTTATTTAATAGAAATTATTTATAGCAATTGTCTTATAGAAAAAAAGAGATTTTACAGACAATTTTTTATGGAAATTTGTTTATAGAATATATTTTATAGAATTTTTTTATATACTTTCATTACAGAAATATTTTTAAAAAATTTCTCTGATAGACATTTTATTTATATTAATTTTTTATAAAAAATTTTCAAGAAAATTGGTTTATAAAATTGTTTTTACTGATATTTTTTTAAAGAGATTTTTCAGACAATTTTTTTGACAAATATTTTTATAGAATTTTTTTCATAAAAATTATTTATAGAAATTTTGTGTATAGAAATTTTTTATATATGACAGAAATTTGTTTAAAAATTTTTTCTAAAGAACATTTTTTAAAAAAAATTTCTTATAGACTTTTTTTATAAATTTTTTTTTATAGAATTAAAGAAATTTTATAAACCAATTATTTTTAAGAAATTATTTCGTAGAAATCATTTATAGCAATTTTCTTATAGAAAAAAAGAGATTTTACAGACAATTTTTTATAGAATATATTTTATAGAATTTTTTTTATAGAAATTTTTTAATAGACATTTTTTGAAGAAAGTTTTTTAATAGAAACTTATTTCAAAACATTTGTTTGAAGAATTTTTTCATAAAAATATTTTATCTAAAATTTTTCTAATAGATATTTTTTTTTATATTAAATTTTTTATAGAATTTTTTTAAGAAAATTGGTTTATAAAATTTTTTACAAAAATTTTACAGACAATTTTTTAAAAAAAATATTTTTATAGTATTTTTTTATAGAATCTTTTTCATAGACATTTTTTATTGAAATTTTCTTAAAGAAATTTTCTTGTAGAAAATTTGTATTAATATTTTTATCTAATTTTTTATAATTTTTTATATCTAGAATTTTTATAAAAAATTTTTTTATAGAAAATTTTTTGTAAAATATTTCTTATAGAAATTCTTTTATGAGCATAATTTTATAGTTATTTTTAATAGAATTTTTTAATAAAACATATTTTTATATAATAATTTTGTATAGAAATTTTTTAAGAAAATTGGTTTATAAAATTTTTTTACAGAAATTAGCGTAGGAACCATACCTCAGTGGGATTGGAACCCATGACCCCTTAATTGGGGAGAACCATGACCCCTTAAGATTCTATAAAATATTTTTATAGAATTTTTTTAATGGAATTTTTTTCATAGAAAATTTTTTTAAAAAAATTTTGAATAGAAATATTTTTATGAATTTTTTTGTAAAATTTTTCGAATAGAAATTTTTTTTATATTAATATTTTTAAAGAAATTTTTTTAAAGAAAATTTTTTATAGAAATTTTTTTATAGCAATTTATCTTATAGACAATATTCAAATCTTTTTAATATTTTTGACCATTATATAGAATTTTTTTACAATGTATTACAATATATTTAAAGAAATCCTAAATTTGTATAAACTCTTCCACGATATTTATAGTCATTTTTGCATTAAATTTATTTTAGATAAAATTCTCCACCTAATTAAGAGTTTGCTAAAAGAATCTTTCAAATCCATATTATTAGCTAGTTGTTCTCATTTGCAATTATTTGTATATTCAACAAAAATAGGACAGTATTACTCATCAAAAAAATTTCAACTGCAAAAAAGTATCACTTATAGCGAAAATTGTTTGCAACTCTAAATCACCTAACATTGAATAGCTTTTCGTTCCTCCATAAGTGTTCAAGTGTTTACTAATTTTTAACTTGATCTTGTAAAGATAAATATTTGTATAGTTTTAATTAGATCCCCTTTAAAAAGAGCTGAGGAAATTTGGATTAAACTACTGAAAATGGTTTACGATTGCAAGGGTAAATACGATTCGCCGACATATTTATAACGCCTTGCTCACATTGCCATTTGTTTATTTGAAAACCATTCTAGGATAAATAAATAAATAAATAAGCTTCTGTAATGCATGGTCTTTTGTTTATTGCTAATATAGAAATCGAAATCGATTAGTCACTCCTCCTCGTTCACCCTTAATTTACTAACAAACTAAATATTTATAATAAAATTTATTAATTTCTGTATTAACATTTCTAAGTAAAGCTGTATTATTTTTTTTGCTTTTTTGCCAAGTTCTAATTAAAAGTCGGATCTAATAAAATGGAAAATTATTGTTATCTTGCATCTTGTTTATACAATGTGTATTTACTGAAAAGCTCATTGGTGCATTTTGCAAAATTCTTTTTGATATCTTTATGGATACTCGTAATTAAAATGTCATGGAGATATTGTTAAATGCAATAAATAAAGTATGTTCATTAAAAATAATCTTAATCGTGCATGGAATTTTTAAAGTTGCTAAAAAATCTGATAGTGAATTTAATATATGAACAATTATAGATCTTATTCAAACAAAAAATAATATTTTTAGTACAAATTGTATCAGCAAATTTTAATAATTTTCTAGCTCTTATACATAATTATTCATTTTAGGATTTAAAAAATATAGCTCTGACATTAAAGAGCTGCTTTTATTAAAAAACCATTAAAAAAACATTTATTTTACAAAAAAGATTGCATAACTATAAAACAATACGACAAAATTGTTGAAAACATTTTTACAATAGTCATGGTTCTACCATATTTCTTTGAAAATTTAAAAAAATGGAGACGTTTACCGTAAATCCTAAATTCTGAGCACTTTGTATGGTCTAAATTTAAAGATGTAAATTTCTCCAATATGTAGTTTTAACAATACGACTCCACAAACCGTGAAACACTATGAAACTTGGCACTATTGTGTTCGTTTTTTCGAGATTTGATGCTGTTAATTAGCCTCCAAGATCCTGCTATTTGACGCCGTTGGATTTTTTTTGTAAGACTATACAACAAATCAAATTTAAGTAGATAATCGTTAAATTTAAGAGTATTTAAATAACATTGTCCGTCAAAAAAATCTGCTGTGGATTTTGGTCTGACGGTGTCATTTTTGGTTTGAAAATGAAGAATGAGAGTCTGTTATTGTCAATTTTGAGCAATAACTGACTTTTTTGTTATAAAACTTTAATAACAGCGCAGTTATATGGAATTTCTTAATTATAAGGTTAAAATAATATATTTAAATAAAACTGTTTTTAAAAGTTTGTTATTTATTTTTACTTTCTGAATTACAAATTGGATAACTCTCAATCTGAAATTAAGACACGAACACAGAGAATAATTGTCTCTTATAAAAACAAAAAAGCACTGCTAATATTATCTGTGATAAACCAATCGTATTTAACAAAAACATTAAAAAAACACTGCAACATGTCTAGTGAGTGACAATTGAAATGTTTTAACACGCACCTTACAAATGTGCGAATCGAGTTAACAGCTTCTCCTTCGAAATTACAGGCCGTCACACAACTGCGACTGGCGACTATGAAAACGTTGTCAAAATTTTTTAAAACTTCACCATCTAATAGGGGAGCACACAATTGCAAACAGCGTTGCAACAAAAGTTTCTGTCCAAAGTCGACTTCAGCCAAATTTCTGACTTTCAGTTCTGTTCGTGGTGCTGACGATTTTCAATTTTTAATGTTGAAATTTATTTAAAAGTAAGGTAAATGAATATGTATTGTTTTTTTTTAGAAAATATAAAAATCAATTAACCATAATAAATAACTAATTAATTGGTCAGAAAAGATTTCGAATAAGTTTCTTAAAAAACAGAATTTATTCAATTTTCTATAGTGAATGTATTTTTCCAAGTAAATAAATTATTTCTGCAATTAAATCATTAAGTACTATTTAATTATTAATGATATTTATTAATAGCACTAGTAAAATTTTATTGAAGCTTTCTAGTATAACGATATCGAGTAAGTGGGCGATTGGTACGTAAAAGTAGTCGAGTTCGCCTACGGCTTAGGAAATGACCTGACGTCAAATGGTCTTTAGTGTTGTAGCATTTAGAATGATAACTTACATTTCAGTACTAATGTTACATAAAATGATAAAAACGAACCAGCCAAATTTGATTGAATATAAAATATTTGGAAAATACTGAAATTATCTAATCTACTCTTATTCTGGTTGTTTGTTAATTTTCCTTTCACTTTACTTAATTAACATTTCAAGGTAACTTGACTTTTAGCAAATGAATTAATCATACTTAAATACTATTTTTAATATTGACTAAATGTTTTACGAATGCAATATCGTCAAAATTGCATTAAATTTTTTATTCAGTTAATTAAATGTTTTTCCTATAGACCTAACAATGATTGGTAAGATTTTTGATTATATTGCATTCTTTGCTGAGAACAATACTAAAATACCCAGGAGTATTTTTATCTTATTATAAAATCATATATCTCCCAATAGTATTTTCAACTATCATTTAACTTAGAATCCGCAGAAATATATCCTTTTTTAACGTGAGACCTACAAGGTAGTATGCTTGCGCCCATTTATATTTTGATGACAACATAATTTCTTAAGATTTCACCTAAACAAAGGATTGACCTGAAACGCCCATACTAGATTAAAAAGACTTAAATCTAATGGACATTATCTACAACTACTTAAGTTACTGAATAACAGTTCGAAACTAACAATAAATAGTAATTTTTCAATATACAATTTAACTTTTCAAACCTTTGTAGACTTATGAAATTGAAGTTTGTAGTTCAAAAAAAAACGTTCCAATTCCAATCACATTCGGTCCTTACAATCGAAAATACTCCCCAAAATTTTTAATATCCCCTTTTATATTCATAATAAAAGATATTCGTGATTTTATTATTTCTTTTGATCACATTCTGTGAATTTCCCTTTACCAAAAATTACATTCCTATTTATCCTAACATTATAATGCACTCAGTTGTAAGAGAATTTTCTTCTATTACCCTCCAAAAAACATTCATCGGAGACTAAAGCAACAGTGCTCTCGAGATTTATTAGTATTCTCATCTCTCATTAGTACAAAAAATCCGGTTATTACCGATGCCAATTAGCATTTAATCCAACTTCAATGTTCTAGAATATTGTAAAGTTATGATGTAAATCTGTTTAGGCAGTCTGATAAATCAATAATAAATAAAATAACGAATTAATTTATTTTAGATAACTTGATTTCTTTTTCAACATAGTCTTCTTTTAGCTTGATACACTTTGTCCAACAATATTCCAATACCATTCGTTTCAACATAGTCTTCTTTTCTATACCATTCATTTAGTGCAATTTATCAAACTCTGGAAAAAAATACTTGCTTCATAATACTTACTTTTTGATTCAGATATTGTTTTTTTCTCTCAAAAAATTGTGTTTTCATAACACACGAAATTAAATTTTTTATATTAGCAAAAAACCCCAATCTTGTCTGCTTTATAGGCTGTCAAAACTAAACTAATAACCAGAATCTTAAAAAATATTGTATGACACCTTTTTGAAACTACCAAATGATAAAAAAAATATCAGTTTTGCTGATATCGGCTACATTCCTTGCATTCATCACTGACTTATCATATTGCCACCATAAATATTTGTCTAAAAAATTAATTTTACAAAAATTATAAACTATTCATGATTTTATTTTGCCTAAGCAAATTTGTTATTTAGAAATAAAGTTCATATAACCTGATTTTTTTGTGGTAATTAACTGGCTTATAGCCAGTAAAAATACAAAACATAAAAAAAGTCTACAAATATTTATTATTGAACGATGAATAAAAAATTTCAAAATCATTCTAGTTGAAAGATTTAGTTTTTCTCTATACGGGGTAAGTTTGATAAGTCAGTGATAAATGAAACTATAGGTTAATTTTTTCGAGAAAAAAAAACGATTTCTTTTTTAACGCAGTTTTTCTTTACCTCAATGGACTTCGTAAGTATAGTATATTATCCATAAGATGGTGAAAAGTCTTCTTAATTCCTGATTTCAGTTTCAGATATTGGTTATTTTTCTCAAAAAATAGTTAACACACGCAATTCATTTTTTTCATATTATCAAAAAAAACATAAACCGTATCTGCTTTTAATGGCTGTCAACTAGCTAATTCACAGAAGTTGAGAAAATTAAGTATGTCATTTTTTTTAAAATGCCAAATTATCAAAAGGATATTGTTTTTCTTATAAAACTTAATATTTTGCATTTATCACTGACTTATCAGCCGGCCCTTGCTCTCGTTATTTGATTTTAGTTAAAGTTATTGATAAAATATTTAAATTAATGGAATTGCAAATCATTTTTGCCTCTAGTTTTCCCCTATAAAATGATAAAATTTAAATGATACTGAACAATCCTTTGACACATCAATTATGGATATACTGATTTGTTCTATATTTATGGTTTTCTTTATATCTAAGAAATAATTATAGAGCATTATTTTTAGGACAAAAATGGTAGTGTTCTTATGTATCAACCTTTTGAAATCATATACAAATATACAAAAAATTTACACAAACTGAATTCATCCAAAACTATCTATGAAAAAAGGAATGTATTCTTTTTGATTTACTACAAAATTTTCTCCCTATCGAAATAAAAAATAAAATTTTTTAGCAGCCTATAATTTATTAAAAGTAAATATTTGTGTATAAAAAAAGTATGTACATATATACTTCAGACAAGAGTAAATATTTTTTTTTTTAAATTATATAAGTAAATAAGATAATAATTATAGTAAAAATTATTGAAAAAAATTCATTGTAATTTGTAAGTAAAAATATTTTTTTCTTTTTTATATTGTAAATATTTACTCAAAATATTATTCTGACTCAGAATCAAAACAAGCAAATGCTTAGTGATTTTTATCGAAAGTTAAGTATTGTAAATAAATTACTTTGGATATGACTAAGTCAGTTGTCGGCAGTAAGTCTCTTACTTAAAAACGAAAATAATTCCAATAATCCATAATCGAACTTGTTGTCAATGGATCTCTTTTTCGTTCAAATTATCACATTCCAAGCTATAAAAAGTTGATTGCTTAGTTTGATCTTTTATGTTGTACTTTGTACATTTAGCTTTAGGTACTCGTACTTTTTCATTTTTATATAAAATCTCCAAAAAAAACCTGATTCGAGTAACTTTTAGTTTATTTTATACTATTTTTTTTTTCTTTTTTTTTCTGAAAAAAGTTTGAATCTTTTCTTCATATAGATTTTTATATCTCTCAAAAACCCTTTTCTTCCATCCACTTAAATTCTCTCATAAAATAATAAGTTTGCGTAAGTACGTATAAAAAAGTAAGCCAATGACATACATATGGAACTATCAGGAAACATTAAGGCTGCCAAATATCCTTGTTAGTGCTGATAAATGTGTAACTTTGTGAGAATGTATACGTATTGACTAGCAAATATTTTCCTACGCTTACGTTAGGCCTAAAATAGCTTCTTTGTTGTTTGATATTTGTCAAGCTTGTATCAAATGATCGATTGATGGTATTTTGATCGATATTCGTATTTATCCATTTTATTTTTATTAATTTAAGCCCCCAAATTTGTTCGCTGTTCGCCTACGATAGCAGAAAATCAATTACTGTTTATTGACTCGATTAAATTATGGTTTGGCGTACCCAAAAAAAAAGTGTTTTTTTTTCTATTTACATTTTTATGTGCAATTTTTAGACAAAATTTTCACAAATTTGTTTAATAATTTTTTTTATTTTAACAATTAATCAAATTTTTTTATACGTGTTGATTATTTATAGAAAGTTTGCAAAATATTTTTCCATTCAAAAATACAAAGAATTGAATTATGGTATATTTTTAAGACTTAGACTGAACAATAAATAAAGAAGTAATAAGCCTAAAGCTATAATGGATTTGGTATCAATTCATTTAATAACTATGAGTTATGCAATGGGGATTAAATGAGCAAATAACATATGATCCATTTTTAGATTTGAAAAGTACAGCCTTAACCCTTGATAGTTTTTGAAAATAAATATATTATACAGATATTATTTATTGTTCTTAAAATTTTCCATTTTATATTATGAATTATTCAAGTAACTAAAATTTTTCAAAAATCGCCGATTGAGCTTTAAATGCTAATTTACTTGGAACAAAATTTTCTTTAGCGGTGAATTTTATTTCACGCTGGGTAGATAAAATTGCCCCATTTTAGGCTTTGAAAACTTATAAATAAAAAAGTTACTATGAAGACGCCATTGTATTCATAAAAAGTGATTTTATTGTATGTATTTTGATCTAAAGTTGACTTTGGTACGCCCTTCTTTCAAAATGAAGAAGAAGAAACTGGTACCATCAATTCTGAACTTGAAGATTTAAATCCGGACCATGTATGATTTGAACAAAATTGTGCCATAAGCCAAGCAATGTGACAAATTTAATGTCTTTACTTCCCATAACGCGTAATTTTCAGATTTGGTAATGTCAATTGGCCTCGAAGATCATAGAATTTGACGCCGATTATTTATGTAGAAGATCCTCAAAATCAACATCCCCCACATTACAAACAAAAATTTGCGCAAAACTTACAAACTATAATTTTCGAAAAATACCTAAAAAGGATCAACTGTTGCAAGAAATTTTTTTCATAACCATTTAATAATATAATATTTTATTCATAATGACAAAGTTTAAAAAAAATATAAAAAAAATTAATTTTTTTCAAAATCTAAATTTTAAATATACTTTAATTAACTTTACTTTTCAAACCACAAACGTGAATAAAACCCTTTAGTATAAATTTTCTTAAAATCTATAAATTCAAACGTTTTAAATTTTTAACTAGCTTATCATATAGAAAATAATAATAATCTGCTAGATTTTAGTATATCAATAAAATAGTATAACAAGATAAAAATCTCGTTTATGTAATATCTTCGATTTTTTTATTTACCTTGTCAGACATAAGAGAATAATTAATTGTAAAAAAAAAAGTATTGTAACTTGTTGGTTTGGTAATTTTTGTCGTCTTAATTGGCAATTAAATAAGATTTTTATAGCAAAACATATTGTAAATTAAACAAGTGTGTGTACGTACGTACATCGATAAGTTGCCATTTGCCAAAGTTTGCTTACCTCCTAATAAATATTTTTATATAAAAAAAAAAGGAAGCAGACTAAGAGACACACATATAGTATGTTCATATATGGTTGTGAAGTTCGGTTTTACAATTTAAAATGATACCATTCAATAGGAAGTTATTGAAATAAATTTGAAATGAACTTGCAAAAGATAAGCTCAACCAGTGGTACTAAAATAAAATCAACAATGTTACGATGCCTAAGTGCCAATGTATGAAAAATCGTATTTCGATTAGAATTTCATATGCAAATATTATCTAAATGATTGTGCAATTTGCATTTAAGTCAAGTCCATTTAAAACATATTAACAATATCAACATTATTGCTGGATTCCATTTCACAATTTCAGAATCTTAATTGCGGTTAAGATTTGATTTTCTTCTTCTGCGTTCACATTCCGCTTCAGACGGTATTAATGTCCGAATCGACTTTATTCAGATACATTTTAAACTGTCGTCTTTCATGAACATAGATTATATTGTATTATTGTAATAAGGAGTAAAGAATCAAAGGTAATAGTATCGTTTCAATCGGACCATTTCTTAATGGGAAACCAAGCATATCTGTGCGATGGTAAAAATCTTCAGTTGACTGACTTCACAATACAAATCCTATCACAATCGTTTCTTTTAAAGGCGCACCAACTTAACCGTAATTAGTTTCGTGCACAATTACAGAATCAAGTTAAAAATAAAAAATGCAGTCCAAGTGCAGAGTGCAGGTCTCGTTGCACCATTGCTAATAGAAAACCACCACCAACGATTCGAGCTGAGGGCAAATATTCCAAGCAATACACGTACAAAAACAATCTCGTCTGGCATCATACCATCAACGACATCCGGGATTTTGCATTAATTCCACAGGTGACATTGCAATGAAGGCCCACTACTAGTTTCTGGTTAATGCGACAAATACAGTCCACGTTACATGCCAATTCTTCTAGTTATAATCGCGTTCACTGAAGCCCAAACTAATCCCTTTTAATGAATGTACACCAACAGTATCTCCTAGGCAGACGTTATTCAATGAGATCAACTGCAAAGATTATAGGACCTTACACAGCATTATGCCAGTTAATGTACAAAAATAATCCTCAGCTATTTATATAACTTCTACAATATATCTAAATATGTTACACTGCAGGCCAAAAGTATGCGGCCACCTTGATAAGAACATTTTCTATAGAAATCGTTCGTTATATCAAATATTTTATTATTTCCTGGAATATTACAAAAAGAGTATTCATTCATGTCCTTTTTTATATTTAAAAAGTTCCCACCATCCGTTTGTAGCTGTTACGAATATATATTAATTTTTTATGGATACTATTTCGAGAAATTCCAAGTATTTTCCTTTCCTAATATATCATAACATTATCCAGTATAAATTTGCACAGCTAATAAAACAAACAGGAGACATGGTGGTCTGGTTTGGGCGGAAGCCGGTAAGAAAACTATAAATAAATAAAAATTGAATTACAGTAAAGCCAACATTAACCAAGCCAGAGGCGGATTTACTCTGAAAGGAGATTTAATAATTGGACCGTTCTAATGAACTAAAATCATTTTTTAATCTTCCAATGTTTTTGTATAAAATTTAATTTTTTTTTGTATTTTCTTTAATCAGTACATTGCCATAGTAGTTGCGTTAACAATTTACGATAGGGTATTTTAGTTCCCAAAATGAAAATAGATGGCTTAGCGGGTTCGTTGGTTATGTTGAAGAGTCATATTTTTATCATATTTTTATCTCAGTTTTTATTGCATATGGGAGAGTAAACTCAGTATTGTTATTGACTATTTTGAGGTTATATTTTACTGCTGTCAGTAAATTGTGCGTTCCGTTGGGAATTTACTGGTCAGTAGCAAAATTTTTTCGGAGTTTTTCCTTTTATTTAAATTAAATTAAGTATAACAATTTAAATTTAAATTTGAATTTTACTGTACGCAAAGAGCTGCACGTATAATCGGACCTCTATAGGCATAATAAGTAAACAAAATAAAACTTAGCAAACCGGTTTTATAAACTCAGCAGAATAAATTTGTGTGCCTACCCTTATACACTATAGTCTGATTATTTACCGACTCAAATGTCATATTGACAATTGAAGCTTGCGAACACAGCAAACACTTACGGGAGACGTTAGCTTTAATACGTCCCCAAGTCCAACAAGAAGTAGTATTCGCTGACATATGTGTAGTGCTCTAACACTCGTGTGGTAATAGGAACATTTTATTTCCTATTTATGTTAGAGTATATGGCGAAAAATATTCCTATTGCCACACGAGTGATTGAGGACGGAAGTATTTATGAGCCAAATATTAGTGGTGCTGATCCAACGGTGGTTTACTCGATCGAGAATTATTCGATCAAAAGGAATTACTTGTCGTTAAATGTTTCCTGACATGATAATTTTGGACACAAATCACCAGTTGAGTGGATAAAAAGTTAACCGTTCATTTGGGTAGATTTTTTTTTTTAAATTTTCTCCTTCATAATTTTTCTTACATTTCGAGTTAAAGAATATAGAGGAATTTCTAAAAAAGAAGAGAACCTCGTATATCGAAAACCAGAAGCCACAAAAAAAGTTCCGACAGAAACTAATGTGGCAGCAGAAACAGAAGCAACTTCTTGTGGACATTGAATAAGTCTCCTCTGCCTTAGCATCGGTCACCATGGCCATGTAAGAAGTTCTGCATATCTGCACACCACAATATGAGTCACTGTTTGAATCGAGGCCTTTGTGTTTGACATGCCGCCACCGCCATTTAAATCATAAAATTTCTGATTGATTTCATTTAACATCACGACCGCCATATGATCATGTCCATATTTAGGAAACGATGTTGAATGCACGCGAAGATCGCATTTCTCCTTGAGTTCGTGAAGCCATTTTAGTACCTTCTTCGTACCATTCCCTGTACCATTCCTTGTCAACTTTTTTGGTCTATTTTATAAAAGCAATCGTCACCGGGCACCTCATTGAAATTCGTACGATTTTTGTGGTCATCTTAAATAACTCAACACTTCAACTTTTCTTAATTGCATTGGAAAAATCATAAAATAAATTTTCTTTTATAGTATTTCATCTGTTCTCATTCCGAATCCGTCAAATTTCCTGCATACGTCAGAGTATTGCGTCAAATTTGTTGCGAGCATTTAGTTGGAGGGGTTGGTGTGAGCATTTCAAATAACTTTTTGAAAATAATTTTTGAAAAATTGGTCTAGAATCTGTATAGCCGTAATACTAATATTTTATTTGGAAATATAATAAATGGATTTGTTTAGTATTATGTTTTGGCCAAAACACTGCAGTACAGCTTCCACTCCTAATTCAGTATGCAAAGTGCGCTTAGGACCTCTGCTCGGAAAATCGCTGCTCTTTGGTTTAGGTTTCGAAACATGTTATCGCTAGACGATATTTTCTTACAATAAAATGTCCCTAGTATTTTCTCTATCTTTCAATAAATTTACTGGAAAAGAATGAATCAATGAGTTGTACTTGTTGCTGGAAATTATTATTAGCCATTTTAAGGTATGCTCTATAAATACGAAAAAAATTATACTGAAAATGAACAAATTATGACTTTTTAAAACCCTTCAGTTTTTTAGTGGCTACCGTGCATAAATAATATTATTTGTATCATATTTAAGCTCGAAATTAATAAAACTTTTAAAATAATTTCATATATATTCCGCTTGGTAATTTTAATTTCCAAGGATTTATTTAAATTCCGCCTTCAAAACCAGTGTGGTCGTATACTTTTAGCCTGCAATGTACATACAATAAGACTACATTGAGAGATGTACACCAGTTCAGCTGATTCTATTTTAATATGCAAAAAAGGATACACCAGCATGCACTCTTCTTAAATCACCTATTCTTGGTTATTTCGATGTTTGTACAAAACTACAAAACTACTCGTAAAACGAAAAAAAAATGTTTATTCTACATAACAAAGCTATGGTAAAAAGACAGAATTGTCGAAACAGCATTCGACTTGCACGATTAAATGTTAATTGCTCGAATTTATTTGATTAAAGTGCAACCGTGTGTGCATAGTCTTCCGTAAGGAGACAGTTGCCGCTACCACATTATTATGGATGCATTTTCCCAAAGTATTGACTCTTTCCATAGTTTAGAAATAGCTGAAACCTTCTCTCAAGTAGATGAAAGAAAACAAATGCATTAAAGACCTTCAAATAACAAGAACCTTAAATTGAACTGTTTGTTGTTGGTAAAAATAAACAGACTGTGTAACCATTGAGGTGAGACGGAATTTGTGCACTTTTTCCATGCCAGATTAATGCTAACGTGTATATTGGGCAAAAGTACAAAGTAATATCACCTTTAGTGGCGACAGTCTATGTGCATGCGAGCTTAATTTATTCCGGAAAAATTTTCTCTTCCATTTTTAAATTTGTGAAATATTTTTAAAAGATTTCCGATTTCACTTAATTATTTACATTTCACTTAAATTTTTTTCTGTGCTGGAAAACCAGTAAAACTTTATAATTTATTGGCAAATTTTTTTCGTATGTTAGAAAAAATCCATTTTATAATTTGCTAAATATAATCATATAATTTAATCACTATTTAATATATACAATATTTGAGATAATATTCATTTAGTTTAAAAATTGGCATTTTTATAAAAATAATTTATTAGAGGTATTTACCTACTAAGCTATGCGTTAAAATGTTAAAACTTTTTATACAAATGGTAATTTTGTCATAGCCAGTTACAATAAATTTTTTTCAGCGATAAGACTCATTTCTCCTTTGGTAGCTACTTCTAAGATAAATTTCTATGCACGAGGCTCAAAAATTTCATAAATAAATATATTGGGTGTAAGAGAAAGTTCTGTCGTTTTTTTTTTCTAAAGAAAAAACCAAATTTTTTTCACTTTTTATTCAAAAATTAATCCAAAATATAATTTCCTATATGACGAGTAGTTACAACTGTCTGTTAGCGTTCTGGCAGCTTATCAAACCCCCTGGAAAAGAAGTCCTAGTTTTTGAATGCAAAGTATTCTTCCACTGCAATTTGGATATCCTCATAATTTATATACTCATTTCCATCAAGAAAGTTTTGTAGGGATCTGAACAGTTGATAGTCAGATGGTGCAATACCTGAAGAATATGCTGGCTGAGGTAGACTTTCCCAGCCCAACTCTGCAATTTTTTGTACGGTTTTTCTTGCCACGTGCAGTCTAGCGGTGTCATGGTGAAGAATTACACCATTTCTGTTGGTCAAATATGGACGTTTATGTTGAATTTCTTTATTCAAAACATTAAGCTGCGAATAGTAACGATCAGCATCGACTGTTTAATTTTCTTTCAGCAACTCATAGTGGACAATACCCCTCCGATCCCACCAACAACACAACATAACTTTCTTTTGATGCAAGCCAGCTTTGGATGTGGTAGGTGGTGTCTCCTCTTTGTAAACATATGCTTTTTTTCTTACCACATGTTTATAAACAATCCACTTTTCATCACCAGTCACCAAGCGGTTCAGAAACGGTTCCCTTTTGTGACGAGGAAGATTTGAAGAACATTCAAGATTGAAATTCGATCCATTAAATTTTATTCGCCTAATTCGTGTGGCACCCAAACAAAGAGTTTGGACACAAAACCAAGCCTTTTAATGTGTTCTAAAGCAGTAGTCTGATGAATTCCAACCTTGAAGGACACTTCAATTTTGATCTAGACTATATTTTTGGTTTCAGCCATTTTGGTTTTACTGCGCGAAAAGTTCCCGAGCCGCGTAATTTTGAGATTTAGTGATGATAATTGGCCTCTAAAATCAAACGATTTTATTGGGTTGTCCGGGAAGTAATTTCGTTTTTTTAATAAAAATTAAAAACGATTTTCTTATAGTGAATTAATATTTCATTCAATTAAATATTGTCCAGTCTGCTCCAATATACTTTACCATCTTTCTGGCAGTAGCGTGATTCCATGCTTCTAAAATTTTTGTTCTTTTCTGTAAAAAAACTGATCTAAGTGATTTTTGACGTCCTCATTTGAATTAAATATTTTACCGTCTAAAAAATTTTGTAGAGACCGGAACAAATGATAAGCGGAAGGTGGTGGTCTGGAGAGTATGGTGGGTGTGGCAGTATATTCCATCCAAGATTTAAAAGATTTTGCCGAGTTGTCAAACTTATATATGGTTTCGCATTATCCTGTTGGAACACTATTCCTATCCTATTGACCAATTCTGGCTTTTTTTCACTTCAGAATTAATCGTTATGTTGAAGTGCTTAAGATCCGGTTCATCTTTTCTACTCCAAGATTTTTTGCGCTAAAAATTATTGTAGACAACTCATTTCCCGTCTCCAGTAATGATACGCTTCAAAAATAGATCATTTTCTTGGCGTTTGAGAAGCAAATCACAAACGACGGCACAAATTTTTTTTTAGATTTAAAAAAAATTTTGTGTTGTCGTTTGTGATTTGCTTCTCCACGTAAGTAGATTAGGAACCCATATGTTGAGCTTTGAGATTAAACCTAGCCGTTACAAATGATCATAAATGGTCGAATTCGATAAATTTAATCTCTCAGCAATCTCACGAGTTGTTATGCGATGGTTTGCGTCAATTAATTCCTTTATTGTATTTTTATCAGCTCCAACTAGCCTTCCAGAACGTGTTGCATCTTCGAGATCAAAATTGCCGGATCGAAATTTTGCAAACCAGTTTTGGCAGTGGCGCTCACTTAACACATCTTTTCCATACACATCGGATAATTTGTTTCTTGCTTGAACAGCATTTTTACCTTTTCTATAGTAAAAAAGTAAAATAATGCAGAAAATGCTGTTTTTGACTTTTCATACACATATTTAAAGGGGTATCCACCAAAAACTACTGTGCAGAATCAATCGAGCAAGCTTTGCTATATTTTTTCACAAGCAACTTTTGCTATATCAGCTATCAAAATACGTATGATTATGCGGGTTAAGTATGAAGCTGGTTGTTAAAAAATACAATTAAGTCCTCTGTTGGGAAACAACGAAATTACTTTCCGGACAACGCAATATATTCACTTAACATTTGGCAAATAATGGCCGAATTACAGTTTCAAATTTGCCAAAAATTCGTCAAAAATTATCTTAGAAGGTTCAAGTTCTACAAAAAGTTTCGTTATTATTATTTAAATAATATCTTTTTATGCAATAAAATAATATAATTTTTTTTATTAAAATCTGAATTTAAAATGTATTTGATCTAATTTTATTTTTTTAATGCGCAAATTGAATAAGCTTTTATACGGAAAAGCGTGCCTTTACGGAAAAGCGTGCAGTTTGCTGCAGTATAGAAAACTATCACCGATTTTAAAAAATATTTGCCACTTTTAGTAATTAACAAAATGATTTTTTTCATATTTTTATGACCACAACGACAGCAAATAATTCATGGAAAAAAATAGATACACATGAGTATCTACTCGTAGTAGATATTGTAAGTACTGCACAAAGTAAACTCATCAAATAAATGTTGATATCAACAAGTTGTGGTTTATTGGGAGTCACCCTAAATAATTACCCATTTTAAGATATGCAAGTGGACTACTATTTTATTTATGGATCTTTGTAGGTATGCATGTGTGAGTATGTGCCCCAAAAGGCTCAAGACGAGATGACAGTCTATTAAAATGATAGTCTTCTAATGTGCTATTTGGTTTCGATGAGAATCATATACTTGGAACTCGAGAAACATGATGTGAGGTACCTCACATATATAAATACTGTGCTGCTTAGCAATGGAAACGTTTCAGATACTCAAAGGATCCGAATCGTCCTTGTGCGATTGGTTTGGGAAAGAAAGTCAATTTCAAAACAGCTTCACATCGTTGGATTTAATTTCCCGTGGGAAACATCATCGGGATTAACAAGTTCAGTCATGGTTATGAGCGGGGAATAGCTTTCGGTTATACTCGGTATGACGGAGCACCCAACCAATGTGATGATTGCCAGTGAATTTATACGAGCTCCTTTTGAAAATTGTCTTGCATGAAATTTCAATAAACAGATTTATTGTAGGACAAACATTCGTGTTACCATACGATTTATAAGTTTAAAGATTTAAAAAGACAGTTTGGATAGAGAACATCTTCATCCAAATAGAAGATAATATTTGCTTATGACTTTTTATTGTTGAAGAGATAAATATATCTGCCTCAGAAAAAATATCTTTCAATATACATGAAGATTTATTTGATATATTACAAAAGTACTGAAGTGTCTTCTGATTTATTGATTTAAATTCTGGAAGTGTCACGTTGGCTGTGAAAATATTCAATATACGAGTATGATTTAAGTACTATAACTTCCTGCATTTTTCTTGAAAACAATTTGAAGAATTTTCGTTTGAATTTTTTCTTAAATGAAAGTAATTCGACTATTTTGTATAATACCATCTTCAAAAAAATGTTCTACTTCACGTGCTTATTATAATTTGATTTTAAAGTTTTCTCTTTGATGATCACTAAACTTTTCAATAAAATAAACCCCTTTCAACTGTAGAGTAAGTTGAAAGTTTGAAATTAAAACTCTTAAATAACTTTTATTTCTGTACTCTTGTCTATATCAATTTCTGATTAAAATAAATGTCAACAATTTACGAAAATATCACTCAACTTTTGTAAATTTTATTAAATAAAATTTATATACTTTAGATTATTTTCTTTGATATAGATACGCCTATTCGAAAAATAAAAATAACTACGAATTATATAATTTACACTTAAATTTTTTTTAATATATCAAAGGAGTTCTCTTGAGAATCGCCTTCACCTTCTCGGTTACATTCTTTAGAAATTATCAATAGTACCAAGCTGGCATCCGTTTACGTAGTATTTAATCTCACACAGACTGTGATTTAGATGGTAGGGAGCTAGGAAACCATAGAAATCCTTCTTCCGGATAAAAATTCAATGATAGAGATGGTCGTGTAAAACTGATCTGACATGAAGAACTCTGAACCTGTCGAGGACTTTTTTATAAGACTATAAAGATTCAATGTTAATCGATGACTTAATCCTTCATTTTCATCAGCTCATGAGCTCTCATGCATTTCACATTTTCATCAGCTTTTGATGAAGGTCTCCCTGAGGTAGGTCCATCTTCCACTGCTTCTCGGATCTCAAAAAACTTTTTTTTCTACCGAAAAACGTATGTTCTTCTAAAGAAATGTTCGCCATGGCCACATTGCAACTTTTTGTAGGTCAAACTCACGGTTCCACCAAGTTTAATATAAAATTTGATGGCACATTGTTTCTTCCATTTTCTCTCACAGGTGAGCGAACCTAGTTTCCTTTCTATTTGAGTGTTGCCGTGCCCGGCCAAGGATAGGAGCCTTTGACTAAAAACGTGGGTGGCTGTGGTTGTCAAATATATCGCAGGTACAGTCTTAGAACTGGAGCTGCGATATGGCAGAATCCCGGGTGTTACCACTGCAGATGATAGTAGCGGCTTAGTTAGGCCTTGCTAGCAACTGCTATGATAAATAGCTTGTAACTGCTTACTGACTGTTAGCAAATAGGTCTACTGGTTGAGACTGCTCACCATTGGAATTGACGGAAAATTGCATGTTTGTTTGATCATGCATGAAATATGATGATGATGAAGAAGAAGAAGAAGAAGAAGAAGAAGATAAAGAAGATGAAGAAGGTGAAGAAGATGAAGAAGATGAAGAAGATGAAGAAAATGAAGAAGATAAAGAAAATGATGAAGATGAAGAATGAAGAAGAAGGAGAAGATGAAGAAGATGAAGAAGGTGAAGAAGATGAAGAAGGTGAAGAAGATGAATAAGGTGAAGAAAATGAAGGAGATTAAGAATATGACGAATATGAAGAAGATAAAGGAGATGAAGAAGATAAAGAAGATGAAGAAGATAAAGGAGATGAAGAAGTTAAAAAAGATGAAGAAAATGAAGAAGACGAAGAAAATGAAGAAGATGAAGAAAATGAAGAAGATGAAGAAGGTGCAGAAGATGAAGAAGATAAAGAAGATGAAAAAGATGGACAAGATGAAGAAAATGAAGAAAATGAAGAAAATGAAGAAGACGAAGTAGATAGTTAAGATAAAGAACATGAAGAAGATGAAGAAGATGAATTAAATTAATAAAATGAAGAAATGAAGAAAAGGAAGCAGATGAAGAAAATGGAGAAGATAAAGAAGATGAGGAAGATGAGAAAATTGAAGAAGGTGAAGAAGACGAAAGATATGAAGAAGATGAAGAAGGTGAATGAGATGAATGTGATGAAGAATTTATATCGTTGCAGCTTTGCATAGCTTATGCTTATGTGAGTGAAGTCGTTCCTGAATAAGATGAAGAAAAGAACAAAAAGAGGGAATCTGGAAGAATGTTTCATGCATGAAGTGGCCCAAGCAAAACATCAAAGAAGAATGAGTTGGATTTGAGCGTACTACGTAATAGATTAAGATGCGTGCAACTACCTGGATCTAGTGAGCTGAGCTGGCGAAATCCATTACAGACATGTCTGTTTTGAACGTTGATTGAACGTATCTCAGTTACTAGGATAGTAGGAGGCCTATGGTATTATGTCTAACGATATTTATCGAGCTATAATTTGAGCCCGTTAGTTTATTTTTTGTGGAGAGCCGTTAAGGATAAATGTTACGCAAGCCTTCTAGAGACAATTGAAGCCTTGAAACACAAAATCAAAGTTGCCATTAAAGAGATACAGGCACAGACAATCGAAAATGTACTGAAAAATTGGGTCGAGCGAATGGAGTACTGTAAGGCCAGCCGTGGCAGTCATTTAAATGATGTTATGTGTGATTCTTAAATTTCAAGGTACAATCTTTTTAATAAAACCGGAAATTTGAAAAAACATACATTAGTTTTTTTTTATTTACTTTTTAAAATGGAACTTCTAAATTTGGACCACATATATGGCCAACCCTATATTAGATTGTTGAAGAACTGAATACGATACTGAGGCTTTGATGGATGTTTACTCGCCATAACCCTTCACGTTAATTAATACTATTATTCAAATCTACTTATTATTACGTCGTAGTTGTAGATATCTGTAATAACTAAAAAAAAATAATACATTTTTTTCGAAACAAGTAAAGTCTAGAAACACCAAAAGATCAATAAAAGTTGGTATTTAAATATTTAAATTACCATCGAATAGAAACTTATTCAAAGATAATTTAATTTGTGTACTTAAAAATCCTCAATTGTTTGAAGTACATTTAATATAAAAGTTCTGATATAAATATCTTTCGTCAAAGTTAATGTAACAGGAAGCTTTGTTACATTAATTTAACACAAAAACAACATAAAATGGCCACGATAAACAAAAATAACCGCCACACCAGTATACACAAATTTTCGAAGTAATGAAATTTCCTTTGAATTTCTATCTTGACTTTCTTTAAAACAAAAACTTCAGATGGTTTTCTATTTAATTTTTATTAAATTCTATCATTTACACTATGAAAAAACAGAATTTCCCAAAAATATAACAAAATTCCAGTAGCGCTATTCAATTTTACAGTCAATGAGATTTAATGGATTTTTTTTGCACTTTTCTCGGTTCAGTTAAACTTTTAAAAAACCATAATTAATATTACGTTTAACAATTAATCAAGTATAAATATTAAATAAATTTGCATATGCATATATAAATACACAATAGTAGGCATTGTTGCAGATTATAGTTGTGAATAAAAAGTTTTTCTTAGCACATTAACTCACAATGTCACGGCAAACTTGTTCCTCTCGATTAAAATACGAGTACTAAACTACAGTTTAAAAAACTACTTCTCTTAACTTTTCAACAAACTTCCATAATTTACTTTAAGTTGCAGTTAACTTATTAAACTTTTTAGCATAATTAAGTTATTGACACTAAAATGTATGCATTCGTACGTACGACAAACTAACAAATTTTGATGGTGCAGTGAAAGTTTTCTGCGAGTTTTAAAAAAAAATTTACATTTATGAAAAGTTAATTAGAAAAAAAATAATAAAAATACTGTAAATGTTTTCAAAAAGCTTAAAAGGACCTATAGAAAAAATAATGAAGTATATTTACCAATTTGTTGTAAACATTATTTGGGTTGGTTTTTTTTAATAACTTAAACAATTACGAAACTTTTTTTTATTTAACAGAATGTAACAAATTTTCGCAAATATTTATCGCAGAAATTTTTCTGTAGGTTTTTCTAATTATTAATCTATTGTATTATATTAGAATACACATAATTACATTTATTGTGAGCTATTTTTTAACCATAATTTTTTTTTATGGCAGACCTTATAGCTATTTTATCATCTTTTTAGCCATTTCGTAGTCCGCCTAATAGTATTATTGACGTCCTAGTCAGTCAATAATCCTTCCAGCCTTTTCTTGGTCCTTCTAATCATTTCATGAACCTTCTAGTTTTTCTATTATATGTCTATCTGCTCCATGATCCTCCTAGCCGTTCCCTGGTCCTTCCTCCTAGCCATTATATGGTCTCTTTAGCTGCTTTTTGGTTCTTTTAACCATTTTAAGGTTCTTCCATCCCATGGTAATTTTAGTCATTCCATGATTCTTCTAGCCTTTTTTGGTACTTATAACCATTTCATTGTTCTCCCAATCTTTCCATTATGCATGTAGCTGTTCCATGGTCCTCCTAGCCATTTCATAGTACTTTCAGTCATTCGATGGTCCTTCCAGTCATTTAATGGTCCTCTTAGTAAATTCCTAGCCATAGTCCTCCGAGTCCAAAGTCTGTCTAGCTAATTCTTTATCCTTTTAACAATTTCATTATCCTCCCAGCTATATTTTGGTCCTTATAACTGTGTCATGGTTACTCTAGCTTTTTCGTAGTCTTTTTAGCCATTCTATGGTTTTCCTAGCCGCTCTACGGTCTTTCTTATTACCTTCATAGTTATCCTAGTAGTCCCATAGTCCTTCTAGCCGTTCCATGGTTCTCCTAGCCGTTCTATGGTTCGTCAAGTAATTTAATAAGCCTTCAGTCATTCCTTCGTCTTCTTAACTTTTCCATATTTTTCCTAGTCATTCTATGTTCCTTCTAGCCTCTTCTTGATTCTTCCAACCATTTCACAGTCCTACCAGTCATTCAATTGTCCTCTTAGCCATTACATGATCTTCCTAGTCATAATCCTCCGAGTCCATGGTCTTTCTCGCCTCTCTACGGTTTTTCTTGCCACTTTCATAGTCATCCTAGTCCTTCTAGCCATTCAATAATCCTTCTAAATATTCTATGTTTTTTCACGCCGTGCCATGATTCACATCATTTCTCGTCATTTCATGGTCTTTTTATCCCTACCATGGTCCTGCTAGATATTCCATGATTTCTCCTATCCGGTTTTATGGGCTTCTTGGCCTTTCATAGTCATCCTAGTATAACACCGTATCGCTAAATCATGTCTAAATACGAATGGTCCCTTTTTTTATTATCCTTGACAACACAATGAAATTTTTTTACCTAATCGGGATGTTTTACTCTCTAAATTTTTCCAAATCATAATATTTTTTGATTCCTTTGTTATGTCTCGAAACAAAATACCAGATTTTCCTGAAGAGATCCTTACAAATGTTTAACTTTTGGTAAATAAGTCTTTCTTTACATTTTAATACATATTTTTCAATACTCATTTTTAATTGAACTCCTCCGAAATCTTTTAATACTCGTATATGGCTTACCAATTTATTTTGCAGACATTTTTTTTAAGCTAGCGCAAAGTTTTTTTGTTAAGGACGCTATTTTTTTAAAAGTAGGATTATCTTACCAATGTGTATAATCATTTTTTTTCCTTACTTTATATGAAAAACAATAGACATAGTATATCGGATTTATTCTATTAATAGAAACAAAATATTACAATAAATAAAAAAGTCCTTTTTTCTATTAGAATCTTTATATGAGAAATAACAAAATTATATATTATTTTCAACTATTATTTATCATTTGTATAGAGAAAAAAAATCATAAAGTATTTATAGATACCGATATGTTTATTATTAAATGGCTAATAAATATTTTTGTTATTATATTATCAAAGCTCTCAAGTATATTACTATTCAAAGAAATAACTTGTGACAACCAATGAAAGGAAATCAATGTAAAGATATCGAAAATAATCAAAAAGAATTACATTGAATGGTTACTGAAATTTAATTTTCGAAAGAGTCCTTATTGGAAGAATTCGATTACAAGCATGCAATATCCTTTAATAAATCCAACAACTATTCCCAATTGGTTATTGCCATTTTGAAAAGGAAATCACTTAACTTTTACTGAATTTGTTATATTTGCTCATATTTTTATGCTATGAATATTTATAGCCAAATAAAATTTACTATTTTTTTGTATAAACCAATTCTATTTTTTGTCATCGTTATGTGGTTGATGAGGTAATATTAATAAAATGAAGAAATTTTTATTAAACTTCAATGTGTTTATTTTGCTATTTTCACATTTATACCAAATATGATATATATTGATTTTTTTTTCCTTGCATTTAAAGCATTTATCGTTCTTAGCTTATTTTTGGAAACTCTTACTTCTTCGGATAATCCTGAGATTTATACAAAAAATATGATTGTATCAAATATACTTTTAAATCATATTTAGAGAATTTTGTGAGCTAAAATACTCAAGAGTAGAAATTCGATTAATATTTTTGAAATTTTAAAAATATCCACCCATCGATGGCTATAGCTAATATTGGACATAAATAATTTTGATTATTTTGTTTTCTTTTTATTACTGAAGAAGAAAAATTCATCCTCATTTCCTAATAATATTATCTTACTGAAGAAGAAAATTCTACTTGACCTCCAAATTTTTCTCCTGCACCCGGACTAAAACCATGATTACAAGCAGAGTAGAGGTTGTTTGCGTCACTCGGCAGAATTTATTTTCTCATTTAAAAGTCATCCTTTCTATGGTGAGCTAATGGACTACTACCAACCTTCCAGTCCTCTCTTGCTATTAACCTTCCAGACATTAATAATCAATACATTTTTACTGATAGAACTCATATCTCAACCCTTAAAACTATTCGGTCCTAAACATTGTTGGTTATTATTTGTTAAATTTTATATTTAGTGTGAAATATAGCAGACGATCAGAATATAATCGGTGGAGAATTGTCCACAAAAAATGCTTGCAAATGTGAATACTCCAGCTACTACTTGTAGTTCTTCCATTTTATTGCTGCAAATAAATCTTAACGTTCACCTCAATTGGAAAATAAAATAAAGAGAATAATTCATAGGAGAATTCACAGCGTAGGAAATCAAATGACAAGCGACCAAAATTGACATTTGCCAATATTGCGCCATCGCCACACGAACTTTTTGGTTCGTGCGAATGCATAAAAACCGGTTCGAGCACTGGTTCGTGAAATACCATTTTCTCCAGATTCATGCATACCAAAAATGAGTTGAATGCCCAGACCGTGTAATATGGTGTACGAACCAATTCGTGTCCTTTTTAATATTGATCGAACCTTGCACAAACTGTCTCGTGCTATTGCATTGATCGTGAGATATTAGAATTACTTGATGAAGATCGCATTTGTCAACTGCGTTAAATCTTGATAGATCTAATGTCGGTAAGCGTTTCCATGTAATAGGAATCATTCAAAAAGTGTGAAATTGGGTTAAATATCAATTATACATGTTCAGTCAAACGACAGAAAAGAATAGGTTTTTTGCATTGCATTGTTAAAGGCAATAAAAAATCGATCCATCAATGCTCCAAGATGTGTATCTGACAGGATCATAGGGCTGTTATTTTTTATGAACTCCTGAAATCATCCGAAACCACCACTAGTGATCGTTATCGAGTGCAGTTAATAAAATTAAAATGACCTTTGATTATTTCAGCCGTTTATATAAACCGCTGAAAATAATCAAAGCTTATTTTAATTTTATTAGCTGCACTTTGATTTTTTCAGCGGTTGCAAAACCGGTCCAGAAATACTTGGAAGGAGTGATATTGCTCACTCAAATTACTGCGCAGAGGGTCTGGCAGTGCCAGGAAATTACAAGTTTCCTTTCTGTAGTTCTTTAAGTTAGCTCTTAGAGTGAACAGTACTCACCAGGTTTTTTTGGCCAACACTCGGGTGGTTGTGATTATTACCTACATCGTAGGTACAGTCTTAGGAGTGGAGCTGAGGAATGGCAGAATCCTAGGTGCTATCACCGCAGATGATAGTAGAGGTTTATGTAGGCCTTGCTGCCAAGAATTATAGTAACTACTTAGTAACTGATTACTGAATGTTAGCAAATGGACCTCCCTGTGATAGATGGAGCTGGGGTTAGAGCTAGGACCATGTAGTTGCACAAATGTGTGTGAAGTAATGCAGAAGCAGTCTGCCGGTTGAGACCGCTTATTGCAGGTATTGACAGAAGATGGAGTGTTGGCCTGCTTCATACATGGGGTCCTAAAGAAGGTTATAAAGAAGAACAACAAAAAGAAGAATATAAAGAAAATGAAGAAGATGAAAAGATGAAGGAGATGAAGAAGAAGAACAAGATGAAGAGGATGAAGAAAATGAAGAACATAAAGAAGATGAAGAAGTTGAAGCAGACGAAGAAAATTAAGAAGATGAAGATGATGAAGAAGATGAAGAAGATGAAGAGGATGAAGAAAATGAAGAAGATAAAGAAGTTGAAGAGAAAAAGGAGATGAAGAATATAAAGACAGTGAAGAGTATAAACTAGGTGAAGAAGATGATGAAGATAAAGAAAATGAAGATGATGAAGGAGATGAAGAAGGTGACGAAAATGAAGATGATGAAGGAGATGAAGAAGGTGAAGAGGATGAAGAATATGAAGGATATGAAGAAGATGAAGGAGAATTTGAAGATGAAGAAAATGAAGAAGATGAAGCAGATGAAGAAAATTAAGAAGATGAAGAAGATGAAGAAGATGAGGAAGATGAAGAAGATGAAGAAGATGAAGAAGATGAAGGATATGAAGAAGATGAAGAAGATGAAGAAGATGAAGAAGATAAAGAAGATGAAGAAGATGAAAAAGATGAAGAAGATGATGCAGATTAAGAAGATGAAGAAGATAAACACAGTGAAGAGGATAAACTAGGCGCAGAAGATGAGGAAGATGAAGAAGATGAAGAAGATGAAGAAGATGAAGAAGATGAAGAAGATGAAGAAGTTGAAGAAAATGAAGAAGATGAAGAAAATGAAGATAATGAAGAAGAAAAAGAAGATGAAAAAGAATAAGAAGAGGATGAAGAAAATAAGAAAAGTAGGATTTATTCCTCTGCCCAATAATATTTGAATATTTTTTCATTTCTTTCAATAATGTTTTTAAGTTATTTTTTATTTTTAAATAATGTAATAAGTTCATAGTAAACTGTTTCTGATATACACGTTCATCAACGAATATTTTTGATAAAATTTGCAATCGTTTTTTTTTATTTTATGAAACAAATTTTCCATTACTATCAGAATTGTTTTATTTCAACTCAATTTAATATTAACTAACAATAAATAAACCATAATCAACTGTAGATATATCAGTTAATTACCAAAGAATTTACTGAATCCACATGTATGTCACAGTCAATTACTGGTTAAGGCCAGGTTTTACTCTACCAATAAGCCAGAAAATCTCCGTTGTCTGTATTGTTTCTTAAAATGCTTTATTTGTCATCACACCATTAAGATAATAGGACAATAGCTAATGCATATGTTACAGAAGATGCTATCGTAGAAAACGAAATAAAATACGAATAGATATAAATAAAAGCTATTGTAATAACAGAAGCGTTTACACGATTTAGTCTTAATCCTTTTCGTATACCTTTTTGCTATTAATCTATCACAGTTAATTTATTTAGTGTAAGTCACAGAACACAATTTTCTCTATATTTGTTTTGCAGAATTATACTATTTTATATATGAATCTACATAAATACTTCTGCACAGATACATGGCAGAAAATGTCAGTAGAATATTTAAGTTAAGAGAACGACTTCAGACGGCAGGAAATAGCCGTCACAGCCCACTATAGTACCATCATTTTCCATATGAAAAATGTTCACTATTTCCGTTTCCCTTTTATACGATTCCGTTATTTAGCTAACTTTTCCGTTTATTTACTTTAACTCTTAACCATTTTTTTTCTATGCGCTTATACAGTGTATTTATTTTATCATTTAATAGGTCGCTTGCTTCGAGGAAAATATGGAGTTTACTTAAAAACATCGTAAAACATTAAAAAAATGATAGAAACGAGAACCATTCTTACTCTTTTAGTATTGTTCTAGTAAAGTTAACAAAAGCGTACTTTTGTATTTTTGTTTTTGTTTTGTTTCATTCCCAGCGGATAACAATTAGTGCTGATGGCTTTGGAAAAATATGAAATATTTTATCTTCCAGCAAAAAAATTTCCGGTTTTCGTTAGCAAAAAATTTTCCTATTTTCGTTATGTTTTGCACTATTTTTTTTATGTATAAAACTAATCGTATAAAGTTTATAAAGTAAGATTTGTTGTTAAAATCAACTTTTTGCTTTGATTGTATTAGATAAAATGCAATGTGTGCATTTCCTTTTAAATAATATAATAAATTTACTTGCTCAGTTATTTTCCAGATTTTTTAAAGACATTTTCATGTTTCAAGGTATTTTTTATTTAATAAATAATATTAGCCATATTTGAAAATATTACCCCATTACTATTTACGTTAACTTTTCCACTTATGCTATTAGTAAATAAAATCAATTCTTAATAGTTTCTAAAATAGTGTATAAGGTAGTGACCTGAAATATTTGCTAGTTTGTTTGTGTGTAGGGAAACCCCACAGACAATAGCTGGTAACCTCTTGCAAAAGTGCTATACTTCACAAATATATATAGGCATTATAAGTATTTGCATATAATTAGACTCTTTAAATAGCGATTACCCAAAAAAAATTAAGCTCAAAGTCAAAGGCGGAGCTCTACCCAAAAAAAAAGTGTTAGCGGGCAATATTTTAAGATAAGGATAAAAGAAAAAGGGCTCCGCACAGAAAGTGCAAATAGGACAAAATATAACAGGTGATTTTTTAAGTGTTCGGTTTTCACATTTCCAAAAAAAAACCACAAACAAATTGCAAAAGTGTATATAAAATTTATATTTTAATCGATAAATCAATGCGTTCCAGTCTTTTTTTAAAGATTATTTCATATAAATATTTGCCACGACTATGTTTTAACTAGTCCATGCCGAGGGTCCAATTTTGACCCACTTCTTCGAGGATCTCGGCTGGTATCTCTCTAATAGCATGTGTAATGTTGTCTTCCAAGGCTGCAAGTGGCGCTGGTTTATCGGAATAGACAAATTACTTCACGCAGCCCCATAAAAAAATAGTCTAGGGGCGTCAAATTGCGCGATCTAGGCGGCCAACTCATCGGTCCGAAACGTAAGATAAATTGCTCACAGAACTCATCTCTCAATATGTCCCTTGTGCCAAAATACGTGCAAGCAAAGCAGCTGTCAAAAATTGACTAAACATTCAAAATAGCTGAACTTGTCGGCATAAGTGAGGGACATGAGTACCAACATAACGCCACAAAAAAATCGAATATACGTAACCCGCGGAAATTCAAAATTCGCGTTACTTTTTGAACAGACCTCGTATAGTGGCACCGTTAAAAATTGTTCATATACAAAAAAAATCCTAATCAATTTGTACATCACTAACCACGTGGTGCCGAAAGTAAAAATTCAGTGTGTACCATCGGCGTCCAACGTTTTAAGACATTTGAGGTTCATATTTTTAATGTAAAGCGATAGAGAGATAAAAGATAAGAGTGTTAAAAAGAACGAATGAAAGAGAAACAAAAAATTCGCAGCAGTCTCGAAATGGTTAAGACTAAACCAAAGATGGAGGAAAAATTTAAATTTAAAAAATCCACCATTTTAATTCGATTAATGTTTAATTGGTAGAGAAGCCACGTTATTATCATTAATGAGTTTTGTTTTAAATTAGTTATTTACCATTATGGATTCACTTTAGATTTTAATACGAAAAATTTTCAACTTTTCATATACTCTTACCTCATTAGCTAAAGTTTATCTTGTTGAACGAATTTCGCAGATATTCGTTATGTGAAATCATTAAAAATCATGAAAAAACATTGAAGGTGAAAAAAGTGGAAAATTATATGAACTTATGAACTTATTAATCCAACGTCTGTAGTATAATTTTTTTAGTAGGTGATACGGCAAATGGAATATGGTAATTAGGAGAATTTTTTGTTATTAACATTATTGAAATTATTTAAAAATAGAGTGCATTTTAAGATTACATACGAAAAGAGTCTAGAAGGTGTTCTCAGAATTTTTCGTATAATATATCAAAAGCTTTTACTTCTCGTTTTATATAACTCGATAAAATAAAAGCTATTTTAATTTTGTTAATTTATAATAAAAATTTCAAAGGTCTTTTGAAGTTGAAAAGAGTTTTCTAAACAGTTTAAATAATATTAAGGTTTTTTTGTTGTTGTATTATTCACAGTATGTGAAACTCTTTTAGATTATTATTTTATAAACATATACTGTTAAAATTCTATAATTACCATTAAAAAAAAGTCTGTTTAATTTATATAAAAAATTATCGATGATAATGAAAACTGATTGCATTTTTAGTCAACAATTTTTCAAAATACAATTATTTTTTCAAGTAATATTTATAATTTAAAATTGTTTCTAAAAATAAACCTTTTTTTTTTCTCTTCAAATAATATTTCAAAAGTAAATTCCTAAACGATTCAAAGAATTTTGAAATTGGGATAATCCTTTTTATAGAATAAAAGAATTTTTGCTTAACTAGACTAATTAAAAGACGGCTAGAAACTCCTCATGAAAATTATCATCAATCTTCAAAACTACTTAAATGAGCAGAAACTCTTCTATTGGTAAAGACAAAATTCAATATTCTCTTTTTGAATATTTTCATTTATCTGAAAATCAATCAATCATTGGGATTAGTCCATAAATTAATGAAAAACTGTGTTATATTCAAAATTGAACATTTTCATGTGACTATATTGGAAAATTTGCAATCGTATAATCAACGAAAGTTGGTAAATTTTGATTACGTCGTCAGATAGAATGTCACGTTTCAATTTACAATCGTCAACACAACACTAATTTTCGATTTTAATGAATAACAGACATTTCAAAACGGAAACAGGAAGAGATAGTTTAATAACTATGTACTATAGGAAAATCTTTTTCAAGCATATTGAACATCGAAAATAGAACTGGACAATAAGTTCTAGTACTATACGCTCAGTGGTACAGTAAATTGTGTGACTAAATTGTGCAAAGAAAACTTTTAAAGTTGAATAGGACAGAATTCAAAGAGATCTACAGAATATCGAAAATGTAATAACGTACTTGAATAATGAAAGGCTTTGTTATTTGCGTTTAGAGTACCTATTCGTACAGTAAACAATTTAGTGTGTCTGTTTTTAACCACCCAGTATCGCAGAGTCTTCCATTTTCTAATGTATAGTATTAGGATTCTTTACCATGAGATGAGCAAATGCAAAATTTGATGTAAATTTTATTATAACAGCTTTGAAAATTCTCTACTACTCTTTCGCTGCAGAAATATTCAATTAAATCCTATATATTATATATTCTCATAAATAGAACATAAAATCCTTTATGGCTTTAATTTTTTTCAGTGGTGATAAATGACAATAACGACTATCACAATGTTGACTGCAATCGCAACAATAGTAATAGTAATAATCTTTACTAACCACACTCAATAGTTGCCTCCCCTGATGGTAAAGATATTTATTATATTAATTGATTGTAGAAAAGTTTTCATTATTAACTATAAAAACCGATTTGCATGTTTACCATAACTTATAATAATGTCCTTTGGTTGTTCAACTACCGAATATGTGTCTTACTTTAATTTTTACACTATGCAATTAAGGCAATTTTTTGAAGAATTTTTTTTCTCACAAATATTTTATGTGAATAATTTTGGAAAAAAGATACACTTTTTGGTTGTTCGATAGGAAATTAAAATTCGAATAAAAAAATTAATTTTCTGAACGTTAAGTGCTCATGTTTCAGCAGGATAAGCTTGAAGCTAGCTTTAAGGGCAAATTCTATTGAAATAAGGACTGCGCTGTGCTCTTAACTCCAACATGAATAGAAAAAAATTATACCAAAAATATAAAGGGGATAATGATGACACGCAAGGATTTAGAAAGAGAAAAGAAAAAAAAATTATAAAAAAAATTAAAAAGAAACACAGAAAAAAACTGAAAAAAGGATAGGAATAGGGAATGAAAAAGAAGGTCAAAAGTTGCAAAGATAAAAATGGATAAGAAAAAAATAAAAAGATAAGAAGAAATTAAAAAAAAAAAAGAGTCTCGAAGGAAATCTAAAAAAAATAAATAAAAGATGAGAGTAAAAAGGAAAAAAAATGGATGAAATCGACCGACGACCTGGTTGAGAGGGCCTTATATGATCGACCGACGCACTCCGCGGCCAAAATAGAGATTGAAGTGCCCCTCAAAAAGGGAGAGGAATAGGGAATAAAAGGGAATGTAAAAAGTTGCAAAGATGAAAATCGATAGGAAAAAAATTAAACAAACCAAAAAAAGTATTTTCTTAAGAAAAAAATCAAAATAAAAAGAAAAGAAAAGAATTTGAAAAAAAAGACTCCCAAAGGAAATCTTAAAAATAGTAAAAGAGGAGAGGAAAAAAGGAGAGCCAAAAATGGATGAAACCTACCGACGATCTGGCTGGGAGAGCCTTAGATGGAAATGCTCTAATTGGCCTGCCCCAACTACCCTATGGCACTCCGCGGCCATAACAGAGTTCGACTGCCCCATTTTTTTTGAACAACGAAGTTCTCTCTTACCTTATCCTAAGATCAGGACTTGGAAATATTTGTATGATTGGATAGTGATGGGGAGGAGGTATCTTGAATAAAATTTTTTATTAAACTTTAAATGTTACATATTTGGTTAAAAAAAATAAAAAAAATCTTCCTTTATATGTGTAGTACCATTTGATTATTAGCAATTATTTTTTGTTTTTAAATTATTTTAATTCCTATTTTTTTTATTTATTAATTTTGAAGCTATTTAACTTTGACTTTTTCTCTACGCTTCAGTTTTTCATAATTAGGTAAATTTTTATTGATTTATTAGGATAAAGTAGTTTTAATTAATTTGGCATTTCTTCATTTATATAATTTATTAATAATTAAAGAAAAATTGATCTGTAGGCCATTATACGAGGTCTGTTCAAAAAGTATCGCAAATTTTCAATTTCCGGGGGTTACGTATATTCGATTTTCGATTTTTTGTGGCGTTATGTTGGTACTTATATCTTTCATTTATGTCGACAAGTTCGGCCATTTTGAATGTTCAGTTAATTTTTGACAGTGTCTTTGCTTGCACGTGTTTTGGCTCGTCTTCGATTTTTGCCCATTCCAAAAAATGGATCAAAGAATCTGTATCAAATTTTGTATGAAAAACAACATTCCAAATGTTGACTCTACCATATGGTGAAGCAGATGGTACAAAATATTCTCAGAGGGCCGAAAAAAGCGCGCCAAGTTCGGTCGAATGTGAAGGTTTTGCTTACGTGGTGCATCATGAGTTCTTGCCACAGGGTAGAACGGTCAATAAGGAATATTACCTGCAAGTTATGTGCAAGTTCCGCCAAGAAATCCGCCAGAAACGCCCGGATTTGTGGAAGAACAAAAATTGGCTTCTGCCATTTTTGGCCTAAAACAACACACTAATAATGCCGCAGCCACCGTATTCCCCAGATCTGGCCACCTGTGACTTTTTCTTATTCCCGAAACTGAAGAGCCCCATGAAAGGATGACGCTACGCTACGATTGAGGAGATAAAAATGGCATCATATGAAAACATATAAACACTATTTGAGCAGACCTTGTAGAAGCCAGAAATTTAGGGTAGCATCATCATCATGCATAGATACAACAGAAAAGAAAGGAGATGAGAAACTAAAAGAAGCACGAAATAAGATAGAGAAGGTAGAGGAAGAAAAAATTGCTATTTGAATTCCTTACTTTAATGAGCTTATTAACAACAAAAATCACTTATTAAATAATAATTGGCTGAGAATCAATTTGTTATTCATAAAAAAAACCGTTGTTAAAGCTTCCTTTTCTTCTTTGATTAAAAATTAAATTATGACATTTTTTCGTATAAGAAATTTTTGAACTAAATATATTGCTTTAGACATATTTATCAATAAACCGAAAAAGAAAAGGTTTAAAAACCTTCTTCTTTAATAATAATAATATCATAAAAGACTTTTAAGACAATCAATCTTCATGACACCTGTTCAAATAATATTTAATCCGCCTTTGAACGTCGTAACGCAAATACCTTTTCAAAGTCTGTATAAAATTATTTTTTTAAAAAGTAATTACTACAAAAACTCAGTGCGTATAGAAAGAACGAACGTTATTATCTTGGCTATAAAGGATAATGCAGCTAAGAAATTGCAATAGATGATGTTGAATGTGCAGCAAAAATAGCAATATCCTGAAATATTAATGGCCAACAATAGTAAGCGAACTGGGTAAGGAATTATGAGAAAGTGTGAACATCAATTTTAATTATGCTGCTCTTTTATGAAACCTTTTTAAATATTTTCCAAGAGGAATTATTACAGTGTCACATCGTATAAATTTTACGCGTACTCATAATAAACCTTAAGGAATCATTTAAAAGCTGTAAAGTAAGGGAAAAACTGCTAAAGAACATCATAAAAAAGTATAAATATTATATTATGGTATATTTACACTGATTTAATTGCTTAGTTATATGAAAATATTGAATATTTATAAGATGAGATTTTCTTAAATATTTTTATTAAACTTCTTATAGCATATAACATAGCACTAAAGTGGAATTTTCAATTAATTTTCTGTCAGAACTTTCTATTGAAATATTAAAATTGTTAATCAATTCAAAATTGTTTTTATCTATATATATATATATATATATATATATATATATAGGGTTCTCCAATAAGAGTAATATGATTTCTAAGTGACGTTTCGGCCATTTTTAATATGGCATGATCTGTCTTTTTTTCATTGTATTCAGTAATGCTTACAATTTTATCATGGAGAGATATACGTAAGAACAACGTTTACAAATTATTCAATTTTATTATCAAAATAATCCTTCTCCAATTGCAACTTTTTTAAGAAAATCATCTTTTCCGATGAGGCTCATTTTCATCTGAGTGGTGCGGTAAATAAACAAAACTGTCGATTCTGGTGCGAAAAAAATCCACAAATTATTCATGAACACCCGCTCTCCACTGACAGTTTGGTGTGGTTTTTGGTCTGGTGGAATCATCGGTCCGTACTTCTTTCGAAATGAAGCCGGTAACACCGTTACTGTCAATGGAGAGCGGTATAGATCGATGATAACCAACTTTTTATGATCGAAATTGGAAGAAGTTGATCTTGACAACATTTGGTTCCAACAAGACGGGGCTACGTGCCACACAGCACGTGCAACAACCGAATTATTGCGAGAAAAGTTTGGAGATTGGATTATTTCAAGAAATTGTGACATTGAATGGCCTCCAAGAAGTTGTGATTTAACACCATTAGACTATTTCTTGTGGAGTTATTTGAAGTCATTGGTCTTTAGCAATAAACCAGACTCTCTTCAAGCATAAGAAGTCAATAGTGAATGTGCTATTCATGGCATACGTGTACGACTTGATTTAGTGGAAAAAGTGCTCGAAAATTGGTTTCATCGAAGTCGTTCCTGCAAAAAAAGTCGTGGAGGCCATTTGAATGACGTTTTATTCAAAACTTAATTGTATTGATTATACTTCACTAACTAAAAAACATTTGAATTTCCTTAACAATTAGTGTGTTTTTTTTTAAAGAAATCATATCACTCTTATTCGAAAACTCTTTATATATAATTTTTTAATTATTTAAAATTTTTATTTTTTGCAAAATTTTTATAGATACTAATACTATTGATTTTTGTTCTGCTATTTTACTAACAAAATACCATATTGTAATAATGACAGTTCAGGAAACACTATTGACTATATTATCGATATGGTATTAAGAACCAACCTTTTAAAAGGGATTATTTTAAATTACCAAATTTATTTTTTTAGCTTTTATAAAGGAAATGGCAAATAATAGGGCTTAGTGGCGTTATTTTTTTTTTTTTTAAAAACTCTCTTACCTAGAAAATATAAAAACCTTATTTTATTGATGTTTGTCATAAAAAATTTTAGGAGCTATTTTGGATAAATATTTTTTCATTTTTTTATAGGCAATATTATCTAAAATACAATAAAAAAGATGTCTTTTGATTCTTTCACTTCTTTTTTAGTTCATGCTATTTTGTCAATTTTAATTTCTTATTTAAAAGAAATTATCATGTATGGAAAAATATTTTTAAAAATGTTACCGGGATTGGTAAAGTAGAAATAAAGATGGAACAGCAAAACAATGAAGAAAAGGGAAATTAACGAATATGAAGACCTAGACAAACACGGCCAATTACGACTGTTAATGGCATTCTTTCATCTTAGCACTATGTTAGTGAAGTGGGGTAGGGGGAGGGGTCGAAATTAGTAGTGAGCCATCCAAATAACAAATAAAAATTATGCCCTCACATTCACATAACAAAAAAAAATCTTGTGTTTTTATTTGGAGACGCCTGAAGGTGGTATGAGCAGGAATAATACAAAAAAAGCTATTTTTTAAAAAGTTACAAAACTGACGTAGGGTGTAAAAAGGTGATAATAGGACTGGTTTTGGAGGGTATAAAAATTGGGAGCAGGAGATAATTTGGAAACAAAAGAGAAAATTTTGAGTTTCTTATTTACAAAAAAATGGGTATACTGGATCGCTGACTGTTGTGGAAGGGACTGAGTTGATGCGTTCCTCTCTCCCTAGCCATTTCCACTAAATCTTCCATAACACTACCAGCCCAGTTCAACAACGAAGACGTACCTCTTCATGGTATTTCCCAGTTTATAAAAAAAACTAGAGTCCCCTGGCCGAAACTCGGGTGAGGAGTAACTTTAAATAAAAGAAAACTGATTATTCCATTTTTATTATTATAATTATTATTAATATTTCCATACAAATACGAGGTCTGTTCAAAAAGTATCGCGAATTTTGTGTTTTTTTTCAAAAATTATTTATTTATTCATGAATATCTATTTTGTTTCATTCAAAGTTGTGCCAACGTTTTTTCCAAAAAAGACGGCATCGAAGGAGGAGCTGAACAAGATCACAAAAAAAAAAATCATTTTTTGTGATCTTGTTCAGCTCCTCCTTCGATACCGTCTTTATCTCCTCAATCATAGCGTAGCGTCGTCCTTTCATGGGGCTCTTCAGTTTCGGAAACAAGAAAAAGTTACAGGGGGCCAGATCTGGGGAATACTGTGGCTGCGGCATTATTAATGTGTTATTTTTGGCCAAAAATGGCAAAAGCCAATTTTTGTTCTTCCACAAATCCGGGCGTTTCTGGCGGATTTCTTGGCGGAACTTGCGCATAACTTGCAGGTAATATTCCTTATTAACCGTTCTACCCTGTGGTAAGAACTCATGATGCATCACGTCCCTGCAATCGAAGAAAACTGTAAGCAAAACCTTCACATTCGACCGAACTTGGCGCGCTTTTTTCGGTCTTGGGTTGTGCGGCAGCTTCCATTAGGATGATTAGGCTTTGGTTTCCACGCTTAACCTTAAACCCATAATTCGTCACCAGTTATGACTCTCTGGAGCAAATTTTGGTCGTCGCGGATAGAGTCCAACAGCTCCTTAGCAATGTTAATGCGATACTGTTTTTGGTCGAAATTGAGCAATTTTCGTACGAATTTCGCAGCGACCCGTCTCACGAAAAAATCATTGGTAAAAATCGAATGGCACGAGCCATTCCCGTCTCAGCAACTTCTCTAACGATGATTCGACGATTGGCCAATACTATTTTTTTCACTTCATCAATGTTTTCGTCTGTTGTTGACGTGGTCGGGCGTCCGGCACATTTTCGTCGTTCACATCTTTTCGGCCCTCTGACAACATTTTGTATAACCGATCAACGTTGCTTCCGTCCAACAATCGACCGAACTTGGCACTTTTCGTCGTTCACATCTTCTCGGTCCAAGGTAGCTTCACGATATGCCACAATCAACATTCGGAATGCGTCCGCGCAATTAATTTTATTTTTCACACAAAATTTGGTACAGATTCTTTGATCCATTTTTTGGAATGGCCAAAAATCGAAGACGAGCCAAAACACGTGCAAGCAAATCAGCTGTAAAAAATTAACTGAACATTCAAAATGCTCGAACTTGTAGGCATTAGTGAGAGACATGAGTACTAACATAACGCCACAAAAAAATCGAAAATCGAATATACGTATAAAAAAAAAATTTTTTTTAAAAAGTAAAAACTGGTGTAGTGTGGTGCATAGCAAAAAATCGTTTTGCGTATAAATTTTATAAAATAACAGTGCTTGTATTACCGAGTGATGGTGACGAAAAAAAAACAAAGATAAGCAGCCGTTAATAAAAAAACATAAGTCGCGAAGTGTTTGAGTGTCGCCATGGCTTTAAAAACGCTATGAAGAGGGTGCCTTTGAAAAATTACTTCCTGAATTAAGTGTTAGAGTCAGTATCGAGCGAAAACTGTTTTCAAAGTTTCATTGTATGCCGAAAGAAGACTTTAACTTGGTGTGTTGCCAACTCATTTGTTCATTGTCTAAAGTTAAACTAGTAAAAATTGTTTGAACAAATCCCTAAATTTATTATTTTAATAGAACGTGTTTTTAGAGAGACATTCTTTATTCGAGGAAACGAAAGAGACCTTCGCAATTTTTATATTTTGTTTAAAGTTAAAATTTCAGAAAATATTTATTTATTATTCATTGCAATTGTAGCCAATAATTAATTCGTCTACACTTTCTTACGCTATTTTTAATCTCACTTGCTTAACACAAAAGTAGGTAAAAATATCTTTTTGCTTATTTCAATTTCTAACAGATTCATTTAATAATAAATCAATTTGCACAAAAAAAATTACAAAAAAAAAAAAAAAAAAAAAATCGTTAAATTTCTGTATACTATTTGTATTGGTAAATTAATGGAAATAAAAATCATTATACGATCCGATGCCATTTGAAAAGTTATCAAAAGTTACCTTTTAGGTAGTCAATATACCACCCATAACATAGCGTAGAAGGAAAATAAAATGGGATTTTTCTTATAATACTTTTCGTTGTGTAAAGACGAATTAATTTTCCTTTACTTTTTATTTTCTTCCTGAAAGCGTTTTTGCCAGTGCTGGCTGTTCTACGTATTATTCTCAATTATTCGTATTTGATTGATTCTGGTTATAATGGAGATAAATATAATGAGAATAGGTTTTCTATTGATATAAATCTTATAGAATGTATTTGCAAATATCAAGATGACTTTATTTTTTTCTTTAAATCCTCAAAATTTTTCTGCACATTTTATTATATATTTATCGAAAATATTATATTTCAAAGAGAGTGAAATATTTATAACTGCTCTAAATAAAAAAACGTATATTTCAAAGATATAGGATTATCCATTAAGAGGTTTAAAAAGTACAGCTTCTTCTTTTAATAATTATCATAAATATTATTTAAAATAAAATTTGTTTATATTAATGTTTGGCATTTTATATTATCAATTGGTTAACTTTTTTAAAATTTGATTGCTAGAACAATAGAATTTCGATGTTGATTGTTCGAACAAAATTTTGATCAGCGATGAGTGAGGCTCACTTCCCGTTTGGAGAATACATCAGTTAGCAAAATTGTTATATATGGGTTTCTGAAAATCCACAAGTCACTGGTAAGAAGCCATTGTATCCGCGCAAAGTAACCGCCTGCTGTAGATTTTGGTCGGAATGCGTCATTGCCCCGTATTTTGTTGAAAATGAAGAAGAAGAAATCGTGAGAGTTAATATTGAGTGGCACGGACGTATGAAAACCAATTTTTTTTAATATAATATGTGTTCGATGTAAAGAATGCCTTCATATCAACGAGATGAGATCGTATTCTTGAGGCCCTGTGCTCAATGGGTGTTCCGGAATACGTTATCAGGATAATAGAAGCTACCTAAGCAGTTGAAGTATATTGTACAGGACGAGCTCTGGGGAGAGATCATACAGGATTATGAGGTGGATCCCATAGGGCCCGGCTCTGCGCCCTCTGTTATGGAATGTGATCTATGATGGCATTATCAGTCTCCAGATCCCAGAAGAGGCGTGAATCATAGCATTCGTTGACGATGTTGATCTGAAAGTGGTGACCAAATGCGTGGAAGAAGTAGAAGAAATATATAATGAAACTGTTGCTCAGTTCGAAGTTGGCTTCTGACAGCTGGTTTTATCACAGACAAGAAGAGAAGAGAGAATATCACCATTTTAACTGTCGAAAATGAGGTGATATAGGGACCATCTCTCAAGTATCTAGGGGTAATGATTGACGCGAGGCTGCAGTTTCAGGATCACCTACTTTACGTTGGTGGGAAGGTTGCTGGTATAATTAAAACTCTGGCGCGCTAAATGCCGAACCTTCGGGGACCCAGACAGAGTAGGAGGACCCTATCAGCGCCAATTTGGGCGGATGGATCTATTAAAACAACCTACATGCGTAGAGTTGTCTCAGTCTAGCATAGGAGCACATTGAGAGTGGCCTGCGCATTTCGAACAGTGTCTTACGAGGACATTTGTGTTGTGGCCACAATGATACCGATTGAAATACTGGCAGATGAGCAAAAGAAGCTGCACTGCCGGAGAAGCCGGTGTGACGCTGTGCCGCGACCAATGCTCGTACAGAAGAAAGAAACGAGTCCAAAAGGAGGTGACAAAATCGTTGGGATAATGACCCCAATAGCAGATGGATCTTATCTCAGATTCGTTCCTTTCCATAGATGTTCCTCGGCGGTAGATCCATGAATAGACCGATGACATGGTCATATCGGTTACTACCTATCCGAATTTTTGACGGTACACGGAGGTTTTTGCCCGATGCTTCTCTTTTACTGCTCCCGAATCAATGCAGAAAGCGGAGAAACTGTAGTAGCCCTGATGTTGGACTCAAGGACAGCTTAGGAGGCTGTCGAAGTCCTCGTAATAATAGTCCTAAAGATACTACGTCTGGATGAGCTTTGAAATAAAATGGAAGTAACAATTCACTAAAGTAGTGATTTCGATCAATCCATAGACATAGATATGTGACTAAGTAAGGTGGTTTTAGTGGGTTAAAGTCTCACATTTTTTCTTTCGATAATTTCTTACTACAACATCTTACTACAACAAAAAAAAAAGAGTAGGCTTATGTTAAAATGTATCTCATATACTCTATTAAATATTTATTTTGAGTTTAAAAATTTCTCATTGCAAGGTAAGTATTATTGAAAAATTATAAGGCTTTTATATAGTTCATATTAATCCATATAGATTTTTGGCATTTCCGCTAAAATATTCACAAAATTTTGTTTTTGTTTAAAATATTTGTACATTTTTATATTACGTATTTGACAAAAATATAAAATGAAAAATTACCTTCCCAATGAATTATGTATCCTTCTATCTATGTTATCACACCAATATAAATATGTATACAATAGAGAGTATCAAAAAAGGGAAAATTGTATACATGAATCGAAACTGTTTGGAATGTAGATTAACTATTACATTTTTAAAATAGTCAAGGGAGTTCAATATCGATTTATGAAAATCTTGGGTCAAAACAGCAGTAACCTTTTCTATTATTAGCATTAGATTTAAATATTCATCTTTAAAAAAAATGAGCTCTCTTCCCTATAATCATACGAATATACTACTATGTATATTGTATGGGTCTTACTTACTTAGTTTTGAATAAATAAATAAATTCTGTTTGCCCTTTTACCGATGGGAATAGTAGTAAGAAACGAAAATGTTTTTGATTTCCTTATAAATTTAACTTTTTCCAAGATATTTTCATTAATAATATATTGCAAAAACTTCAATAAGAGAATACAATTTTTTTTGATTTGGAATAATTCTATTTTGGAAAAATATTTATATTGTACCAGCTAATGCCCGCTGGTATTTACATTTTCATGTACAGAAAAATAGAAGACATTAATTTTTTGTTCATTAAATTAAATTTGAAAAATTTATACAAGTGCTTTAGGATATATAATATTTTTGATCTTGTTTCACTCGTGAGCATGCAACATACTACCTTGATCAAGAAGCTACCGGAATTTATTCAGAAAATTAAAAATACAAGTTTATTCATCTAAATCTATAGTGTCCCCTTCAAAGTAATCCCCATCGACTTTAACACACTTGTGCCAGCGCTTGATCCAATCCTCGAAACATTTTTTATTTCGGTTTTCGGTATGTCCATCAGTGCTTACTGCGATTTTTCCATTTTAACTCGATTGAACAGAAACCAGTCACAGGGAGCCAAATCAGGTAAATTCGGTGATTGTTGGATGGTATTTGTTGCATTTTTCGTCAAAAAATTACGAATAATGATGGCACTGTGCGACGGTGCGTTATCATGGTGCAAAATCCATGAGTTTTCTGCCCACAATTCTGGTGTCTTTCGGCAAATTGCTTCAAGCAAACGTCTCATAACGCCCAAATAATACTCTTTGTTTACTGTCCGGCCTACTGGCAAAAATTCATGATGCACTACACTGTTGTAATCCATGAAAACCGTGAGCATTGCCGTCTCTTTTGACTTGAAAACGACGTGGTTTTTTTGGTTTCGGCTCATTTGGTGAACGCCATTCACTTGCCTGATGTCTGGATTGCGTGTCGTACTCATAAACCCACGTCTAGTCTCCAGTAATGATCCTTTTGATGAATGTGCGATCGGATTAAGCCTCGCAAATCATGTCTTTTGCGACGTCAACACGGTCTCTTTTTTCCATGAAATTGAGGTCTTTTGGCACCAACTTTGTTGCTACACGACGGAAACACAAATCATTAACCAAAATGTCTTGGACGGATCCATAGGCAATGTTTAAGTCCTCCGCTATCTCTCTGATAGTTAATTTGCGGTTATTGACCAACATTTCTTTTACTTTATTAATGTTTTCGTCGGTTTTCGATGTCGATGTTCTGCCAGTGCGTTCATCATCTTCAATTGACTCACGACCACTTTTGAACCGCTCGTGCCACTGGTAAACGACCGTTTTCTTTAGAGAATCATTGCCGAAACACTTTTCCAACATTTCCAACGTTCGCGCACCATTAAATTCGTTTTTTACGCAAAATTTAATACAAGTTCGTTGTTGCAAATTTAAATCCATTTCTAAAATTGTAAAAAATCGCCAACACACACAGAGATAGATGTACTCTTCGCTACGTAACTTTTTGCGATGAGTGAGGCTCACTTCCCATTTGGGGGATACATCAGTTAGGAAGATTGCTATATATGGGTTTCTGAAAACCCGCAAGTGACTAGTAAGAAGCCATTGTATCCGCGCAAAGTAGCTGCCTGGTGTAGATTTTGGTTGGAATGCGTCATGAAGAAGAAGAAATCGTTTGACCGCTACAGCCGTAACTTTAGCAAATGTCAAGCTATGACTCTAAGATTTAGAGGGAATATCAACAACAATTATGTACCAACTTAACAAAAAAAAACAGAACTCAAATCGGAACGATGGGAACACCACACTTCCATCGTTCCTGGAACTTTTTGATCAAGGTGGTATAATTGACCATGTGAAATGCATGAATTTTCCAAATTTAGTTCACATACTTGAAGCGATTGGCCTCGTGGCTTGTTGATGGTCATTGAGAAGGTCAAGCGGACGAAAAACTGCAGTCGTTTGAAATCAAATGATATGTTGCTGGGAACATAGGAATACGTGGAATCAGCATACCTTCTTCTTTTAGCTTACCTTTCAGAATTGTCACTTCGATGACGTTTGGCATCAGTGTTTTTATTTCGAGCCTGGTTCCATTGCATAATTGAGGTGGAACAATGTTGAATAAAAGATATAATGGTGCGCAAGTTATCAATTGATGTTTTGTACAATTTTATCAGGGCGTTGTGTTGTTGGAAAAAAGTTCGTAAAGTTGATATAATATGACGTTTGGCGCCTGGAATTGCATCTCATCGGTGATCAACTTGCACATTGTCTTTGACCATGAAGTAGATTTGTAAAGCGTCGGTAATCGTTAGAAGTTATCTTACGCGACGATAATTTGCCATTGAATTTTTAAAGGTCGAATATAGTGGTCTTGGAAAACTTTATCGGTGTCAAAGGATGTCATTTGAAACGCTGTATTGTATTAGCGAATGTTTTGTAAAAATGACAACATAGGTTCAAATGGTGGATGCAAGATTGGAATCTTTTTTTAGATAAACATATTTATGTTGTTTCATTGTTTACATTTCATGCATCGCAATACTCACACACCTGATGCATTTTACCTGATGTCTACAATTGGACGCAGACTGTAGTCGTAATTGACATTATACTGGAATGCACCAAGATTCACTGTTCGTCGAGATCGAGTAGCTCGTCAGCGTTCTGCTTCGACTCTTATCATTTTGATTCCATTTCACACCTGCGAGTAGCTCGTAAGCAATCAACTAAATTTCTTAGTGTGCGTTGCTCTTCTGATTCCGATGCGCGCGATTGAGCAACTCGTAAGCGATCTGCTTCGTTGCTTGCTAGTCATTCCCCGCTTGTTTGAGAAGCTCATTATTTTAGAAATAAAGAACACCCGGATAAGCTCTAACGTCAGATTTTCATATACTTATGCGCAATTATTGTAAAAGCGGTGAGAAATCGTAATGCTTGTATACATTTGTGTAAATTTTTTTATATAGACATGACACCCAGTAATATAGCGTAGTTTTCATAATAGGAATTTTTTGAATTCTAAAAGCATAACATAATTAATATCCATTTTAACTCACTTATTACAAAAAAAAATATAATTTAAACATGACAGACGCAACATTTATTCTCGTATTAAGTTTAATTTTATTTTAGGTTTATTATTTATTTGGTAATATCAATCAAATATCAAGCGCCTCAATTTTGTAGACTTTCGGAGAGTTTTAAGATACGACATTCTCTATGAAATGTATCTAAATATCGCAGAATGAAAGTTTAAGTGCAATTCTATTAAATTTTAAACAGTTTACGAACAATTAATTATAAATTAATATATTTGCAGAAATATTTTTATTCCTTATGACAGTAAATAGGAAGTTTTTATTACAGAATACGAAGTGTTTCGTGATATGTTATTTTGTAACTGTATGCATTTGGATAGAATTTTTGTTTAGAGGCCTATCCAATACGTCTATAATCTAAGTCACTAATTGACATTATGTTTTAGTATCACTTAAAATATTATTGCAAATTTTCAACTCAAGCGGATGAACGATGCGTAAACGAACGCGATCGACGCGCCCGGCTACTTGTGTCACGTGAAATTTATTTTTCAGAAATGTTTCCCGGCGTTCGCACAATAACTCACCAAAGTTTCATCACAATCGGATGAACCATACGCGAACGCATAAAAAATGAACTCACAAATATTAAATTTTATACCATACACGAGGTATGTTAAAAAAAATCGCGAATTTTTAATTTCCGCGGGTTACGTATATTTGATGTTCGATTTTTGTAAGGTGTTATGTTGGTACTCATGTCTCTCACTTATGCCGACAAGTTCAAACATTTTGAATGTTCAGTTAATTTTTGACAGCTGCTTTGCTTGTACGTGTTTTGGCTCGTCTTTGATTTTTGCCTATTCCAAAAAATGGATCAAAGGATTTGTATCAAATTTTGTGTGAAAAAGAAAATTAATTGCACGGACACATTCTGAATGTTGACTGTGGCATATCGTGAAGCTACCTTAGACCGAGAAGATGTGAACGACGAAAAGTGCCAAGTTCGGTCGAATGTGAAAGTTTTGCTTACAGTTTTCTCCGATTGCAGGGGCGTGGTGCATCATGAGTTCTTGCCACAGGGTAGAACGGTCAATAAGGAATATTACCTGCAAATTATGCGCAAGTTGCGCCAAGCAATTTGCCAGAAACGCCCGGATTTGTGGAAGAACAAAAATTGTCTTTTGCACCATGATAACGCCCTTGGTCACGCATCGTTGCTGGTGCGCGAATTTTTGGCCAAAAACAATACACTTATTATGCTGCAGCCACCGTATTCCCCAGATCTGGCCCCCTGTGACTTTTTCTTGTTCTCGAAACTGAAGAGCCCCATGAAAAGACGACGCTACGCAACGATTGATTAGATAAAGACGGCATCGAAGGGGGAGCTGAACAAGATCACAAAAAGTGATTTTTTGAAGTGCTTCGAAGATTGGAAAAAACGTTGGCACAAGTGTATGAGTATAATATCTGGTGGAGATTACTTTGAAGAGGACAAAATAGATATTCATGAATAAATAAACAATTTTTGAAAAAAAAACACAAAAATTCGCGATATTTTGAAATAGGTTAAAAAAAAATTAATTTTATATTTTTTTTAAATAATAATGCAACAGTGAAAAAAGTAATTTTATTTTTAATCAAATAAAATTTTTTTTTTAAATGAAAATTATAATAAATTTTATAGTTTTTAGTAAAACAAAAACAAAAAGCCTATTAAATTTTGTAAAAAATAGAATTTTTTTGGCTGTGTAAAATTTTTCCATAATATATCAAAACAAAGTACATAACAATTGAAGGGTTTTATTTATTGATCTTTTTAATGGATCGATATGGCCTACCAACTGGCACCATTTCGAAAATTTAGTGAAAATCGATTCACTCCAAATGTACACATAACCAATTCGAAAGTATGGTCAATAGCATTATAGAAAAGATTGTACACTATATACAGTGTCCAATTGAATTTCTGTCCATATGTGAAAAGGGAGAAGACAATATGAAATATTTGTGCCAATAGCCAAACAGGATAAAGGATAACATCCGTTGTCATCATGAGTATTTATGGTAAATGCAATGTTATGTAGGTAGAGCATCATAGTGGTTATTGCACTAGTCGGAAATCGATCCCATATTTGAATATCTGCATATATACTTCCACCTTCATGGAACCATTCTAGTTTATCTCATAAATATTTATCGACCTTTAATTTTATAGTTCTGTATACGTTTTCATTGCAGACGTAGAAATCCCCACCTTACCAAAAAATTTCCAACAAAAGCATTTTATTCACCATTGACAAAATTCGACCGTATCGTAAATAGTATGCTAGATTTTAAACAGTATCTAACCAAAATTCAATCGTCATTTCTGGCATATTTTTTATACCAACACGTGTATCCTTGTTGTTTATATAAAAATAAAATTGAAGTTTTGTTATATAGCACAGTAGTGAAAATTTTTTTTTTTGGTATTCTCTAAAAGGACGCGTAAATTATTGAATAGAAAATGATATAAAATGTATTTTCAGTCGATATATTAAAAAAGTATTTTTACAAAATAAAGAAATATTTAAATAAATTATTATCTTCTTTATCCGCAAAATGATTCCCATTTTATTCAAATACGCAACTTTATGGTTATTTCTAAAATTGTAAATTTCTTTTTATCCTATTTTATACGCAACAAATAATTTATGATATTTTGAGGGAAAAAACAAACGTAAAAGGACATGATAATACTCTTTTATAAAGTGACATATACAAATTGCTACCAGTTGAAAGTGAATAGTTTCTCGATGCAGGTGAAAAATTGGTCGATTTAAAAATCATAAGTGAAGCAAATAAATCTCTTGTAATACTTGTAAATGAACACGTGTTTTTTTAAAAATAAAATCCAAAAAAAAACTTTCCAGACTAATATATTGCCCAAATATTTTATAAGGATAATTCGCAATTAAATTGAAATGCTATTGGAATTTTTAACAGTGACACAAAATAAGTTGATTAAAAATGGCAGTTCAAGTTCACTGCCAAAAAAGAACACGTCTAAGGGAATGCCGTTACTGTTCAATTTTTTTTTTTAAAATCCCTTAAAAATGACAACGCATTTAAATTAGATATTAATCTTTTTTAAGAATTATAGTTTATTTCAAAATACACGCACGCCCGAATTGAAACCACATATCGTCCACATGCATATCTTGTAATTTAGGCACTAAATACTGGATTATCCTGTCATGATAGCGAGCACCATTAACTGTTATTACCTGACAAGCTGCATTTTCGAAGAATAATGGTCCGATGATGACTCCAGCTCCAAATGCGCACCAATCAGTAACACTTTTTAGATGCGTTTGTTTCTCAACAATCATTTGTGGATTTTTTGAACCCCAAATGTGACAATTTTGTCAATTAACCAATCGATCAAAATGAAAATGAGCGTCATGGGTGAAGATGATTTTGTTCGAAAAATAAGCATTCACTTGTTGTTGTTCCATAATCCATGGAACGAACTTCATTCGCTACGCGTGCTCAGTAGGCTTCAGTTCTTGAGTCAATTGAACTTTAAAAGCATAAAGATGCAAATTTTTCGTGGGAATACCCTGTAGAGAGCTTCTCGTAATGCCCAATTCATGATCATGGTGCCGAATTTATGTTCCTGGACTCTCAGCAACAGTCTCACGAAGCGCTTCGATGTTTTGTATGAAACGACTTTTTAAATGACGGCCAAAGTGTTTAAGATTATTAATTGATACAGTCTCTTTAAATTTTTTAATTAATATCTTCATAGCTGATGAAGTTAAATCATATTTTGTACGAAAATTGCGAACGGTAGCTGCCAAACCTTCATTATTTTTAAAATATTGCTCAAAAATGAAAACGCGTTGTTTTTCCGTGTAGCGCTCCATTTTTAATAACCTTAAACTGTCAGCTGTCACGCTGTCTGCTATCATGCTATATCGTTGGCAAACACTTTACCGCACAAATGGCGCTAAATTCAAATCTTGCGTGAAGTTTGAGACATCATATACAACTCAATAATTCAAACAAACTCAAAAGTAGCAAAAAAAAACAGTTTAAGAAATACAAAAAAGTCTAAAAAGACAACATTCTTCTCCAAGAACTACTGAAATTGTAAAAGTTTACAAATCTAAATAACGTCCGAACGAAATTTTTTGAAGCTAAAGGAACGACAATTTTAGCATGCCTAATTAACATCAAATTAAAGATTTTTAGTGCTTCAATCTAGTCATAGAACTCTTAAAAACTTGCAGTTAAAAAAAAATTAAAATAATTCAAATAAGATTTTAAATTGCAGATATTTTTTACATTGAACATTTATAAGAATTTACCTTTGCACGCATTAAAAAATTTTTTGTTCGATTATAAATTAATAAAAGAATTTACCTTGTCTCAATAGAAGAATGCCATAATTTTGATAAAGGCAGTGCTTTTCGGTGACCGCGATATTATTTCACAGCCATCGTTTCAATACCTATAAGTTCAGCTAGATGCCAGGATGAACTTTGCGAAGATCAACGAAGTCACGTTGTAAATGTCTTGACAAGGAGCATATCTAATAACGGAGGATGTAGGCTTCTATCTATCGAGCTAGATCCAGCTATAGGATCCATACAAAAAGTGGCCTATGCTCACTTGACGAATGACTTGGTAAGGATCATATCTAACAACGGAGGACCCAAGCAGAGTAGATGCAGGCTCCTGTCTACTGTAATTTCCCACAAAACAACGCAGGCTCCTGTCTACCGCCTGAGCTAGATCCAGCTATAGGATCTACACCAGAAGTGGCCCATGGTCACATTGTGCACGCGCGGTACCTGAGCTGGCAACACTTTATCGTTGGCAACAATCGATGGCAACACTTTAAAATTCGATGGCAACACTACCGTTCGATGGCAACATTTTACCGTTGGCAACATTTTAACGTACAAATGCCGGAAAATACAAATCTTCCCTGAAGTTTGGGACACCTTTTATAATAGACAAGATTCTATGAAGATAATATATGTATTTTGAACAGAGACAACATCAGCACTTTTATTTTATTTACTGTGTGGTTACTGAAATCATTCATAACAATCGTCTGTAATGTTTATCCAAATACAAATATAATACTGAATAATTGATGGGACAGTCTTTAAATAATAAGCAATTTTATATGATTTAAATATGAATACTACTATAAGAACAATCAAATCCATAAATACTGAGTACATTGTAAATTGGTCTTCAAAATTGATCACATTTTTGTAAAATTTACTGCAAACACGTTACAGGTTCTCCTGTATGCTGGTAAAAATATCGAAATTTAGTACAAATAAATATATGGTCGGCATAGGTATAACATAGATCTTTAGATATAACACACTGGGGAATAAACGTTTCGGACTTACCCAACCCCACAAATTTTGGTTTTATTGTGCAAAAAGTTCCGAGGACATGTCATAGTTGTAAATTAATACGTATTTTTTAACAATAAAATCCAAAACAACTTTCCAGACAAATATATTACCCCAATTAAGTATGTATTTTTTCCATGAACATATGTTATTTCAAAGAATATAAATAAAATGGTTATATTTATTACGAAACTGTTATTAAGTATTGATAATTATTAATGAAAGTGCATTAAGATTGATGTGAAATTTATATAAGTATTTTTAGCAATTATCCTTTCTGGACAAATTTGATCTTAAATCATAGAGTGAAGATTTGTCTTTGGACTTTTTCAATAATATATAAAATACTCGTATGTGGGGACATCATGTAAATATTAAATTTTTTTCAGATTCCTTTGTGAAAATTTCCTCTTCAAATAAAACGAAGGTTTTATTTTGATCCCGGAAAAGTTGGGCTTACGATTCCTGCGATTTTTCGATTGTTGACATCTGGTATCTTTTTGTCTTTGCACTCAAGATTTAGAGCGTTAGAGCGTGATTGAGAGAACGAGCCTATCTCACTCGTAACTCAACTGTAAGAGAACCCGCAAAAACGAATGTTTGCGGTCGACCGGCGTCTAATAAGCGAGTAGAAGTATATGGTCTGAAAGCGATTGTGAATTTCGCCTGATTATGAGAGCATATTTTCAGCAGATCCTCTCTCGCAAACACCAACCGTCGAGGAATTTTGAAATGACAGTTTTTAAGCGTCTCTCAGTCAATTCAGTTGATTAATGTGTGTCTACTCGAATTATCTGAAAATATTCTTGGAATTTAATAAAAGTCCAACGACAGTTTATATTTGAGAAAAAGTCTATTTTTGAAATAAGAAAATAATTTCATCGAACGCCGAAATTGTTTACATTCGTTTACTGTAGGAGAATAATTATGTAAATAAAACACGTATATCACTTTTTGGATTAGTGATTAGTCCGATATAAATGATCTTCAAATTGTAGGAATCAAAATAGGAATGCTGTAAAAATGACTTAAGACTAAATCGAAACACTGCCATACTGAACCCGGTTATGTTTACATCCGCTTGGATTGGAAAATAGTTTTGGAAATCAAAAATACGACTACTTTCGGGGTAAGTCCTATTTTTCTATACTCAAAAATTACTGAACGATTATAAACAAAAACAAATTTTCATTTCATAAATGATTTTTCAATTGTAGGAATAAAAAAGGCAATTCTATAAAAATGACTAAATTAACAGGCAGACACAGAAAATTTCGAATGGCTATTATTCGATTGACAAAGAGACCAAAATCACCTCTGCAGGATTATTGGCATAATCAGTACAATAATATAAAAATAATGAAATAGTTTTAAAAAAATAAAGTCGACACTCAAAGATATTACATTCCAACATAGAATACAATAAAAATTCGAAGTCTTCTTGTGCAAAAAAAGTTAATCAGAAAATAAAATCAAATTAATTAATATATTAAATAGAATGATTTATTTTAGAATAAAAATGCTAATTGTTGGAATACTTTGAATACCTAACATCATTGTACATTGACGAAGTCACTCCCAATTACTTGTAGAAGAGTACGTATTGTACGCGTATTACGTTGAGCAAACAGCAGCAAAACATGGCATTGAACCTTTTTGAATATTTCCTTCATTTGTAAAGATACGCAGAAGTTTTGTTCAAAGGACACCTAGGATATACTTTTATCTATAAAATGCTACTACAAAAATTTTGATAGTCCTTAAGGATATTGAATAAGAACACCTCACCTTCGGCTTATTTGACGAGGAAATTTTCACTAAGGAATCAGAAAAAATTGAATATTTACATGATGCCCCCACATATTTGATATATTATTACATATACGCAAAGACAAATCTTCACTCTATAATTTAAGATCAAATTTGTCCAAAAATTATAATTGCCAAAAATACTTATATAAATTTCTTTCACTTATAGTATTATTACTTTTTCTTATGTAATGTGTAATGTAATCAAAAATACTTTTCAGCTAAATCCAAGATAATTTTTAGACCTTTAATTTGATATATAAAAGGTCGAAAATGATGCCTAAATACGACCTGTAGGTGCGAAAGTACACCGGATCTAATATAAAAATTTGAATTATTTCGGATATTTTATATTATTTAGTATATTTGCTCAATGAAGATATTTATCTAAAATTGTATTATCTAGACAGCTAGAGCTTATTATGACCTTTCATTTGATATATAATTTGTTAAGATTGATGTGAAAATTTGGACCCACGAGCAAAAAACGGAATAAAAATTTTACAATATTCCGATTTTCCGAGAGGCTTTTTAATTTATCTCACCACTACATATACATAACAATAAGCTTATTATGTTATTACATAGCCATACTATCTGTGGTCGATTTGTCGTTTAAATTATTTCGATCGGTTCAAGAATGACGGTCCTAGAGTAAAAAGTGTGTTCTGTGGACGAAAAATTGCTCGGCAACTTTTTTCAGCTGCTAACAATACTTTTTGCCAACGACGACTTCTGTAAATTTCGTTCTGCGTAATCGGTCACACTAAATTTTGGCTCGCGTGATAGATTTTTCGGTTTTTTCGCTAAAGGATTAACGTATCGACTTGATTTCTTTTTTATTTTTTGGAAAATATTCATTTCTTACGTATGACGATATTTTCCTTATTTCGTCCTTACAAGGATATAGTATTTTGACTAATTAATATTAATTTTTATTTTTTTTTAAATAATGTCCGAATACGTATCTGGCTCCCTTTTCACAGGATACCAATTTATCTATATCGTCCTTGCAAGGACAAATAACTTATTTTCGGAAAAAAAAACTAAAAAATCTTTTCTAATTAATTTTATTGAATATTTTTAGTAAAAATGTTCAATTAAAAATTTTCAGTAAAAATGTTCAGTACAAAATTTCAGTATAATTATGCTATTAGGGATTTTTGAATTTTTTGAAATAATAAGTTCTTTGTTCTTGCATAGACGATAAGGATAAAACTGCTCCAGAGAAGCTAGATATCTATTTAGGATTTTTTTTTCTTAAAATGAAAATTAAAATTAATTAACAGAAAAACTATATCCTTGTAAGGACGAAAGAAGGGAAATATCCATATCGGTAAAGAATGAACATTTTCCAAGAGAATAAAAAAAAAATCAAGTCGATACATTAATCCTTTCACGAGAAAACCGAAAAATTCGCTCCGTGAACGAAAATTCAGTTTGACCAATTACGCAGAACGAAATTTACAGAAGTCGTCGTTGGCAAAAAGTATTGTTAGCATACAATAAATGTTGCCGAGCAATTTTTCGACCACAGAACACATTTTTTACTCTAGGAACATCATTCCTAAACCAATCGAAATAATTTAAGTGCCAAATTCACCGCAGTTAGTGTAACTATGTGATTACATAATAAGCTCGCTATTATGTATATGTAGTGGTGAGCTAATTTACAAAACTTCTCGGAAAATCGGAATATTGTGGAATTGTTATTCCGTTTTGTGCTCGTAAGTCCAAATTTTTACATCAATCTTAACAAATTATACATCAAATGAAAGGTCATAATGAGCTCTGACTGTCTAGATTATACAATTTTAGATAAATATCTTTATTGAGAAAATATACCACAGAACACATTTTTTACTCTAAAATCATCATTCCTAAACCAATCGAAATAATTTAAGTGCCAAATTCACCGCAGTTAGTGTGACTATGTGATTACATAATAAGCTCGCTATTATGTATATGTAGTGGTGAGCTAATTTACAAAACCTCTCGGAAAATCGGAACATTGAGGAATTGTTATTCCGTTTTGTGCTCGTAAGTCCAAATTTTTACATCAATATTAACAAATTATACATCAAATGAAAGGTCATAATGAGCTCTGACTGTCTAGATTATACAATTTTAGATAAATATCTTTATTGAGAAAATATACCACAGAACACATTTTTTACTCTAAAATCATCATTCCTAAACCAATCGAAATAATTTAAGTGCCAAATTCACCGCAGTTAGTGTGACTATGTGATTACATAATAAGCTTGCTATTATGTATATGTAGTGGTGAGCTAATTTACAAAACCTCTCGGAAAATCGGAATATTGTGGAATTGTTATTCCGTTTTGTGCTCGTAAGTCCAAATTTTTACATCAATCTTAACAAATTATACATCAAATGAAAGGTCATAATGAGCTCTGACTGTCTAGATTATACAATTTTAGATAAATATTTTTATCGAGAAAATATACCACAGAACACATTTTTTACTCTAAAATCATCATTCCTAAACCAATCGAAATAATTTAAGTGCCAAATTCACCGCAGTTAGTGTGACTATATGATTACATAATAAGCTTGCTATTATGTATATGTAGTGGTGAGCTAATTTACAAAACCTCTCGGAAAATCGGAATATTGTGGAATTGTTATTCCGTTTTGTGCTCGTAAGTCCAAATTTTTACATCAATCTTAACAAATTATACATCAAATGAAAGGTCATAATGAGCTCTGACTGTCTAGATTATACAATTTTAGATAAATATCTTTATTGAGAAAATTTACTACAGAACACATTTTTTACTCTAAAATCATCATTCCTAAACCAATCGAAATAATTTAAGTGCCAAATTCACCGCAGTTAGTGTGACTATGTGATTACATAATAAGCTCGCTATTATGTATATGTAGTGGTGAGCTAATTTACAAAACCTCTCGGAAAATCGGAATATTGAGGAATTGTTATTCCGTTTTGTGCTCGTAAGTCCAAATTTTTACATCAATCTTAACAAATTATACATCAAATGAAAGGTCATAATGAGCTCTGACTGTCTAGATTATACAATTTTAGATAAATATCTTTATTGAGAAAATATACCACAGAACACATTTTTTACTCTAAAATCATCATACCTAAACCAATCGAAATAATTTAAGTGCCAAATTCACCGCAGTAAGTGTGACTATGTGATTACATAATAAGCTTGCTATTATGTATATGTAGTGGTGAGCTAATTTACAAAACCTCTCGGAAAATCGGAATATTGTGGAATTGTTATTCCGTTTTGTGCTCGTAAGTCCAAATTTTTACATCAATCTTAACAAATTATACATCAAATGAAAGGTCATAATGAGCTCTGACTGTCTAGATTATACAATTTTAGATAAATATCTTTATTGAGAAAATATACCACAAAACACATTTTTTACTCTAAGATCATCATTCCTAAACCAATCGAAATAATTTAAGTGGCAAATTCACCGCAGTTAGTGTGACTATGTGATTACATAATAAGCTTGCTATTTTGTATATGTAGTGGTGAGCTAATTTAAAAAACCTCTCGGAAAATCGGAATATTGTGGAATTGTTATTCCATTTTGTGCTCGTAAGTCCAAATTTTTACATCAATCTTAACAAATTATACATCAAATGAAGGGTCATAATGAGCTCTGACTGTCTAGATTATACAATTTTAGATAAATATTTTTATCGAGAAAATATACCACAGAACACATTTTTTACTCTAAAATCATCATTCCTAAACCAATCGAAATAATTTAAGTGCCAAATTCACCGCAGTTAGTGTGACTATATGATTACATAATAAACTCGCTACTATGTATATGTAGTGGTGAGCTAATTTAAAAAACCTCTCGGAAAATCGGAATATTGTAGAATTGTTATTCCATTTTGTGCTCGTAACTCCAAATTTTTACATCAATCTTAACAAATTATATATCAAATGAAAGGTCATAATGAGCTCTGACTGTCTAAATTATTCAATTTTAGATAAATATCTTCATTGAGAAAATATACTAAATAATATAAAATATCCGAAATAATTCAAATTTTTCTATTAGATCCGGTGTACTTTCTCACCTACAGGTCGTATTGAGATATCATTTTTGAGATTTTATATAACAAATTAAAGATCTAGAAATTATCTTAGATTTGGCTGAAAAAATATTTTTGATCACGTTACATATTATATAAGAAAAAGTAATAATACTATAATTGAAAGAAATTTATATAAGTATTTTTAGCAATTATCCTTTCTGGACAAATTTGATCTTAAATCATAGAGTGAAGATTTCTCTTTGGACTTTTTCGATAATATATAAAATACTCGTATGTGGGGACATCATGTTACTATTAAATTTTTTTCATCCCGGAAAAGTTGGGCTTACGATTCCTGCGATTTTTCGATTGTTGACATCTGGTATTTTTTTGTCTTTGCACTCAACATTTAGAGCGTTAGAGCGTGATTGAGAGAACGAGCCTATCTCACTCGTAACTCAACTGTAAGAGAACCCGCAAAAACGAATGTTTGCGGTCGACCGGCGTCTAATAAGCGAGTAGAAGTATATGGTCTGAAAGCGATTGTGAATTTCGCCTGATTATGAGAGCATATTTTCAGCAGATCCTCTCTCGCAAACACCAACCGTCGAGGAATTTTGAAATGACAGTTTTTAAGCGTCTCTCAGTCAATTCAGTTGATTAATGTGTGTCTACTCGAATTATCTGAAAATATTCTTGGAATTTAATAAAAGTCCAACGACAGTTTATATTTGAGAAAAAGTCTTGTTTTGAAATAAGAAAATAATTTCATCGAACGCTGAATTTGTTTACATTCGTTACTATAGGAGAATAATTATGTAAATAAAACACGTATATCACTTTTTGGATTAGTGATTAGTCCGATATAAATGATCTTCAAATTGTACGAATCAAAATAGGAATGCTGTAAAAATGACTTAAGACTAAATCGAAAAACTGCTATACTGAACCCGGTTATGTTTACATCCGCTTGGATTGGAAAATAGTTTTGGAAATCAAAAATACGACTACTTTCGGGGTAAGTCCAATTTTTCTATACTCAAAAATTACTGAACGATTATAAACAAAAGCAAATTTTCATTTCATAAATGATTTTTCAATTGTAGAAATAAAAAAGGCAATTCTATAAAAATGACTAAATTAACAGGCAGACACAGAAAATTTCGAATGGCTATTATTCGATTGACAAAGAGACCAAAATCACCTCTGCAGGATTATTGGCATAATCAGTACAATAATATAAAAATAATGAAATAGTTTTAAAAAAATAAAGTCGACACTCAAAGATATTACATTCCAACATACAATACAATAAAAATTCGAAGTCTTCTTGTGCAAAAAAAGTTAATCAGAAAATAAAATCAAATTAATTAATATATTAAATAGAATGATTTATTTTAGAATAAAAATGCTAATTGTTGGAATACTTTGAATACCTAACATCATTGTACATTGACGAAGTCACTCCCAATTACTTGTTGCAGCAAAACATGGCATTGAACCTTTGTACGCGTTTTACGTTGAGCAAACAGCAGCAAAACATGGCATTGAACCTTTTTGAATATTTCCTTCATTTGTAAAGATACGCAGAAACTTTGTTCAAAGGACACCTAGGATATACTTTTATCTATAAAATGCTACTAAAAAAATTTTGATAGTCCTTAAGGATATTGAATAAGAACACCTCACCTTCGGCTTATTTGACGAGGAAATTTTCACTAAGGAATCTGAAAAAATTGAATATTTACATGATGCCCCCACATATTTGATATATTATTACATATACGCAAAGACAAATCTTCACTCTATAATTTAAGATCAAATTTGTCCAAAAATTATAATTGCCAAAAATACTTATATAAATTTCTTTCACTTATAGTATTATTACTTTTTCTTATGTAATGTGTAATGTGATCAAAAATATTTTTCAGCCAAATCCAAGATAATTTCTAGACCTTTAATTTGATATATAAAATGTCAAAAATGATGCCTAAATACGACCTGTAGGTGAGAAAGTACACCGGATCTAATATAAAAATTTGAATTATTTCGTATATTTTATATTATTTCGTATATTTTCTCAATGAAGATATTTATCTAAAATTTTATAATCTAGACAGCTAGAGCTTATTATGACCTTTCATTTGATATATAATTTGTTAAGATTGATGTGAAAATTTGGACCCACGAGCAAAAAACGGAATAAAAATTTTACAATATTCCGATTTTCCGAGAGGCTTTTTAATTTATCTCACCACTACATATACATAACAATAAGCTTATTATGTTATTACATAGCCATACTATCTGTGGTCGATTTGTCGTTTAAATTATTTCGAGCGGTTCAAGAATGACGGTCCTAGAGTAAAAAGTGTATTCTGTGGACGAAAAATTGCTCGGCAACGTTTTTCAGCTGCTAACAATACTTTTTGCCAACAACGACTTCTGTAAATTTCGTTCTGCGTAATCGGTCACACTAAATTTTGGCTCGCGTGATGGATTTTTCGGTTTTCTCGCTAAAGGATTAACGTATCGACTTGATTTTTTTTTTATTCTTTTGGAAAATATTCATTTCTTACGTATGACGATATTTTCCTTATTTCGTCCTTACAAGGATATAGTATTTTGACTAATTAATATTAATTTTTATTTTTTTTTAAATAATGTCCGAATACGTATCTGGCTCCCTTTTCACAGGATACCAATTAATCTATATCGTCCTTGCAAGGACAAATAACTTATTTTCGGGGAAAAAAACTAAAAAATCTTTTCTAATTAATTTTATTGAATATTTTTAGTAAAAAATATTTTTTAGTAAAAATGTTCAGTACAAAATTTCAGTATAATTATGCTATTAGGGATTTTTGAATTTTTTGAAATAATAAGTTCTTTGTTCTTGCATAGACGATAAGGATAAAACTGCTCCAGAGAAGCTAGATATCTATTTAGGATTTTTTTTTCTTAAAATGAAAATTAAAATTAATTAACAGAAAAACTATATCCTTGTAAGGACGAAAGAAGGGAAATATCCATATCGGTAAAAAATGAACATTTTCCAAGAGAATAAAAAAAAAATCAAGTCGATACATTAATCCTTTCACGAGAAAACCGAAAAATTCGTTACGTGAACGAAAATTCAGTTTGACCAATTACGCAGAACGAAATTTACAGAAGTCGTCGTTGGCAAAAAGTATTGTTAGCATACAATAAATGTTGCCGAGCAATTTTTCGACCACAGAACACATTTTTTACTCTAGGAACATCATTCCTAAACCAATCGAAATAATTTAAGTGCCAAATTCACCGCAGTTAGTGTGACTATGTGATTACATAATAAGCTCGCTATTATGTATATGTAGTGGTGAGCTAATTTACAAAACTTCTCGGAAAATCGGAATATTGTGGAATTGTTATTCCGTTTTGTGCTCGTAAGTCCAAATTTTTACATCAATCTTAACATATTATACATCAAATGAAAGGTCATAATGAGCTCTGACTGTCTAGATTATACAATTTTAGATAAATATCTTTATTGAGAAAATATACCACAGAACACATTTTTTACTCTAAAATCATCATTCCTAAACCAATCGAAATAATTTAAGTGCCAAATTCACCGCAGTTAGTGTGACTATATGATTACATAATAAGCTTGCTATTATGTATATGTAGTGGTGAGCTAATTTACAAAACCTCTCGGAAAATCGGAATATTGTGGAATTGCTATTCCGTTTTGTGCTCGTAAGTCCAAATTTTTACATCAATCTTAACAAATTATATATCAAATGAAAGGTCATAATGAGCTTTGGCTGTCTAAATTATACAATTTTAAATAAATATCTTCATTGAGAAAATATACTAAATAATATAAAATATCCGAAATAATTCAAATTTTTCTATTAGATCCGGTGTACTTTCTCACCTACAGGTCGTATTTAGATATCATTTTTGAGATTTTATATATCAAATTAAAGGTCTAGAAATTATCTTAGATTTGGCTGAAAAAGTATTTTTGATCACGTTACACATTATATAAGAAAAAGTAATAATACTATAATTGAAAGAAATTTATATAAGTATTTTTAGCAATTATCTTTTCTGGACAAATTTGATCTTAAATCATAGAGTGAAGATTTCTCTTTGGACTTTTTCGATAATATACGAGTATAAAATACTCGTATATGGGGACATCATGTTACTATTAAATTTTTTTCAGATTCCTTTGTGAAAATTTCCTCTTAGTTACAGTTCACTTTATTGCATAACATTAATAATTTTACATTTGTCCAATACAATCTTAAAACTATTTTTCCTTAAGAATATTTAATCCTAGCTCAAATATTTGTCTTTATTGTTCTTAGCGTTCTGCTAACATTGAATAAGTTTCTACGATTATATAAATAAGATTTTAATTTACTTAATTTGACTTTTTTTTTTTTAAAACATGCTTACATCCTATAACCTAACCTTAAAACTTAATTCTACTCTTATAAACTAACATGCAATTTTTACAATTATTCCTAAAAACTATTCTTAAAACTACAATGATGTCCAGATATCCTTCGGTGCATTCGACCTTGTGTGATGTAGTTGCTACCCACGATGTTGTCCTTTTGGTTTCTTCTTGTACATCTGGAGGCGTTGCTCCAGAGCTTCTTCTGTGTCCTTCGCTAGAAGTAGCGGTGACAGGTACTTGTTGTTCCTCAAGGTTTCCAGTAAGTTGCCGTTCGTCAACTGCCTTATTTCCCTGTTTGAATGATGGGCTAATGACTTCACCCATTTGTGCATTATCCCCATTTGCCATACTACAATGGGGTAACGTCTAGCGAACAGAGCCATGTAGAACGGTTTTTAATTCGTTCCAGTATAACGTCTGTGTGTACCTTTAAAAGTGCGTGCTGTGTAGAGTGGCCTTCACGAAACCCATATTGGAATTCTGGAATTATGTTTTCTTCCTCGATGAAGAGATTAAGCCTGTCTAGGATAAACCTTTCAAATAATTTTCCCACATTGGAAAGGAGTGATATTGGCCGGTAGTCTGCTTCCGTGTAGGAGTGCTGTTTCTTTTGGATGGTTACGATATCTGCCGACTTCCATATTGTAGGGAAGTACCCATTGTTAATGCAGTTATTGCAAATGAGTGTTAGCAATGTTATTCCTTCTTCTGGAAGGCATTTCATTACTAGACTGGGTATACCATCCGGACCATGGGATTTTTTCCTAGATGACCTCTCAATGTAAGATTTGATGTCGCTTTTTGCAACGAAACAATGTTTTACCTTTGTCGGATTCGTGCTTGGATTATCCGATGAAAAGTAGGTTATTGGTGCCGAAGAGCTCTCCTCGTTCCTATATCCTGCTTTGCGTTTGAATTCCTCTACGGTATCTTGCACGATCGGTTTATTACCGAAAGTATTATGGCTGCCATAAAGTTTGGAATAGTAATTTGCGAACATTTCGCTTTTGATTTTATTATCCGTGATAATTCTATTCCCCTTCTTCAGACCTGGGCTGCCTTTTGTTCTATCCCTCATTAATTGCTTAATTTTGGAATAAGCATATGGACCGGGCTCTATGTTACGTAAAGTACGTTTGAATGCCTCGTTCCATTGGTCATTAAGTCTGGCAGTTATTTCTTGCTTAAGGCTTTCAATTTGAATTTTGATCGCCTTGAAATAATTTTCGTCCCTACTCGGGAAAATTTCCTCTTCAAAAAAGCCGAAGGTTTTATTTTGATGCCGGAAAAGTCGGGCTTACGATTCCTGCGATTTTTCGATTGTTGACATCTGGTATCTTTTTGTCTTTGCACTCAACATTTAGAGCGTTAGAGCGTGATTGAGAGAACGAGCCTGTCTCACTCGTAAATCAACTGTAAGAGAACCCGCAAAAACGAATGTTTGCGGTCGACCGGCGTCTAATAAGCGAGTAGAAGTATATGGTCTGAAAGCGATTGTGAATTTCGCCTGATTATGAGAGCATATTTTCAGCAGATCCTCTCTCGCAAACACCAACCGTCGGGGAATTTTGAAATGACAGTTTTTAAGCGTCTCTCAGTCAATTCAGTTAATTAATGTGTGTCTACTCGAATTATCTGAAAATATTCTTGGAATTTAATAAAAGTCCAACGACAGTTTATATTTGAGAAAAAGTCTATTTTTGAAATAAGAAAATAATTTCATCGAACGCCGAATTTGTCTACATTCGTTACAATAGGAGAATAATTATGTAAATAAAACACGTATATCACTTTTTGGATTAGTGATTAGTCCGATAAAAAAAAAATGATCTTCAAATTGTACGAATCAAAATAGGAATGCTGTAAAAATGACTTAAGACTAAATCGAAAAACTGCTATACTGAACCCGGTTATGTTTACATCCGCTTGGATTGGAAAATAGTTTTGGAAATCAAAAATACGACTACTTTCGGGGTAAGTCCTATTTTTCTATACTCAAAAATTACTGAACGATTATAAACAAAAGCAAATTTTCATTTCATAAATGATTTTTCAATTGTAGGAATAAAAAAGGCAATTCTATAAAAATGACTAAATTAACAGGCAGACACAGAAAATTTCGAATGGCTATTATTCGATTGACAAAGAGACCAAAATCACCTCTGCAGGATTATTGGCATAATCAGTACAATAATATAAAAATAATGAAATAGTTTTAAAAAAATAAAGTCGACACTCAAAGATATTACATTCCAACATAGAATACAATAAAAATTCGAAGTCTTCTTGTGCAAAAAAAGTTAATCAGAAAATAAAATCAAATTAATTAATATATTAAATAGAATGATTTATTTTAGAATAAAAATGCTAATTGTTGGAATACTTTGAATACCTAACATCATTGTACATTGACGAAGTCACTCCCAATTACTTGTAGAAGAGTACGTATTGTACGCGTATTACGTTGAGCAAACAGCAGCAAAACATGGCATTGAACCTTTTTGAATATTTCCTTCATTTGTAAAGATACGTAGAAACTTTGTTCAAAGGACACCTAGGATATACTTTTATCTATAAAATGCTACTAAAAAAATTTTGATAGTCCTTAAGGATATTGAATAAGAACACCTCACCTTCGGCTTATTTGACGAGGAAATTTTCACTAAGGAATCTGAAAAAATTGAATATTTACATGATGCCCCCACATATTTGATATATTATTACATATACGCAAAGACAAATCTTCACTCTATAATTTAAGATCAAATTTGTCTAAAAATTATAATTGCCAAAAATACTTATATAAATTTCTTTCACTTATAGTATTATTACTTTTTCTTATGTAATGTGTAATGTGATCAAAAATATTTTTCAGCCAAATCTAAGATAATTTCTAGACCTTTAATTTGATATATAAAATGTCAAAAATGATGCCTAAATACGACCTGTAGGTGAGAAAGTACACCGGATCTAATATAAAAATTTGAATTATTTCGGATATTTTATATTATTTAGTATATTTGCTCAATGAAGATATTTATCCAAAATTGTATTATCTAGACAGCTAGAGCTCATTATGACCTTTCATTTGATATATAATTTGTTAAGATTGATGTGAAAATTTGGACCCACGAGCAAAAAACGGAATAAAAATTTTACAATATTCCGATTTTCCGAAAGGGTTTTTAATTTATCTCACCACTACATATACATAACAATAAGCTTATTATGTTATTACATAGCCATACTATCTGTGGTCAATTTGTCGTTTAAATTATTTCGATCGGTTCAAGAATGACGGTCCTAGAGTAAAAAGTGTATTCTGTGGACGAAAAATTGCTCGGCAACGTTTTTCAGCTGCTAACAATACTTTTTGCCAACAACGACTTCTGTAAATTTCGTTCTGCGTAATCGGTCACACTAAATTTTGGCCCGCGTGATGGATTTTTCGGTTTTATCGCTAAAGGATTAACGTATCGACTTGATTTTTTTTTTATTCTTTTGGAAAATATTCATTTCTTACGTATGACGATATTTTCCTTATTTCGTCCTTACAAGGATATAGTATTTTGACTAATTAATATTAATTTTTATTTTTTTTTAAATAATGTCCGAATACGTATCTGGCTCCCTTTTCACAGGATACCAATTAATCTATATCGTCCTTGCAAGGACAAATAACTTATTTTCGGGAAAAAAAACTAAAAAATCTTTTCTAATTAATTTTATTGAATATTTTTAGTAAAAAATATTTTTTAGTAAAAATGTTCAGTACAAAATTTCAGTATAATTATGCTATTAGGGATTTTTGAATTTTTTGAAATAATAAGTTCTTTGTTCTTGCATAGACGATAAGGATAAAACTGCTCCAGAGAAGCTAGATATCTATTTAGGATTTTTTTTTCTTAAAATGAAAATTAAAATTAATTAACAGAAAAACTATATCCTTGTAAGGACGAAAGAAGGGAAATATCCATATCGGTAAAAAATGAACATTTCCCAAGAGAATAAAAAAAAAATCAAGTCGATACATTAATCCTTTCACGAGAAAACCGAAAAATTCGTTACGTGAACGAAAATTCAGTTTGACCAATTACGCAGAACGAAATTTACAGAAGTCGTCGTTGGCAAAAAGTATTGTTAGCATACAATAAATGTTGCCGAGCAATTTTTCGACCACAGAACACATTTTTTACTCTAGGATCATCATTCCTAAACCAATCGAAATAATTTAAGTGCCAAATTCACCGCAGTTAGTGTGACTATGTGATTACATAATAAGCTCGCTATTATGTATATGTAGTGGTGAGCTAATTTAAAAAACCTCTCGGAAAATCGGAATATTGTGGAATTGTTATTCCGTTTTGTGCTCGTAAGTCCAAATTTTTACATCAATCTTAACAAATTATACATCAAATGAAAGGTCATAATGAGCTCTGACTGTCTAGATTATACAATTTTAGATAAATATCTTTATTGAGAAAATATACCACAGAGCACATTTTTTACTCTAAGATCATCATTCCTAAAGCAATGGAAATAATTTAAGTGGCAAATTTACCGCAGTTAGTGGACTATGTGATTACATAATAAGCTTGCTATTTTGTATATGTAGTGGTGAGCTAATTTAAAAAACCTCTCGGAAAATCGGAATATTGTGGAATTGTTATTCCCTTTTTGTGCTCGTAAGTCCAAATTTTTACATCAATCTTAACAAATTATACATCAAATGAAAGGTCATAATGAGCTTTGGCTGTCTAAATTATACAATTTTAAATAAATATCTTCATTGAGAAAATATACTAAATAATATAAAATATCCGAAATAATTCAAATTTTTCTATTAGATCCGGTGTACTTTCTCACCTACAGGTCGTATTTAGATATCATTTTTGAGATTTTATATATCAAATTAAAGGTCTAGAAATTATCTTAGATTTGGCTGAAAAAGTATTTTTGATCACGTTACACATTATATAAGAAAAAGTAATAATACTATAATTGAAAGAAATTTATATAAGTATTTTTAGCAATTATCCTTTCTGGACAAATTTGATCTTAAATCATAGAGTGAAGATTTCTCTTTGGACTTTTTCGATAATATACGAGTATAAAATACTCGTATATGGGGACATCATGTTACTATTAAATTTTTTTCAGATTCCTTTGTGAAAATTTCCTCTTAGTTACAGTTCACTTTATTGCATAACATTAATAATTTTACATTTGTCCAATACAATCTTAAAACTATTTTTCCTTAAGAATATTTAATCCTAGCTCAAATATTTGTCTTTATTGTTCTTAGCGTTCTGCTAACATTGAATAAGTTTCTAAGATTATATAAATAAGATTTTAATTTACTTAATTTGACTTTTTTTTTTTTAAAACATGCTTACATCCTATAACCTAACCTTAAAACTTAATTCTACTCTTATAAACTAACATGCAATTTTTACAATTATTCCTAAAAACTATTCTTAAAACTACAATGATGTCCAGATATCCTTCGGTGCATCCGACCTTGTGTGATGTAGTTGCTACCCACGATGTTGTCCTTTTGGTTTCTTCTTGTACATCTGGAGGCGTTGCTCCAGAGCTTCTTCTGTGTCCTTCACTAGAAGTAGCGGTGACAGGTACTTGTTGTTCCTCAAGGTTTCCAGTAAGTTGCCGTTCGTCAACTGCCTTATTTCCCTGTTTGAATGATGGGCTAATGACTTCACCCATTTGTGCATTATCCCCATTTGCCATACTACAATGGGGTAACGTCTAGCGAACAGAGCCATGTAGAACGGTTTTTAATTCGTTCCAGTATAACGTCTGTGTGTACCTTTAAAAGTGCGTGCTGTGTAGAGTGGCCTTCACGAAACCCATATTGGAATTCTGGAATTATGTTTTCTTCCTCGATGAAGAGATTAAGCCTGTCTAGGATAAACCTTTCAAATAATTTTCCCACATTGGAAAGGAGTGATATTGGCCGGTAGTCTGCTTCCGTGTAGGAGTGCTGTTTCTTTTGGATGGTTACGATATCTGCCGACTTCCATATTGTAGGGAAGTACCCATTGTTAATGCAGTTATTGCAAATGAGTGTTAGCAATGTTATTCCTTCTTCTGGAAGGCATTTCATTACTAGACTGGGTATACCATCCGGACCATGGGATTTTTTCCTAGATGACCTCTCAATGTAAGATTTGATGTCGCTTTTTGCAACGAAACAATGTTTTACCTTTGTCGGATTCGTGCTTGGATTATCCGATGAAAAGTAGGTTATTGGTGCCGAAGAGCTCTCCTCGTTCCTATATCCTGCTTTGCGTTTGAATTCCTCTACGGTATCTTGCACGATCGGTTTATTACCGAAAGTATTATGGCTGCCATAAAGTTTGGAATAGTAATTTGCGAACATTTCGCTTTTGATTTTATTATCCGTGATAATTCTATTCCCCTTCTTCAGACCTGGGCTGCCTTTTGTTCTATCCCTCATTAATTGCTTAATTTTGGAATAAGCATATGGACCGGGCTCTATGTTACGTAAAGTACGTTTGAATGCCTCGTTCCATTGGTCATTAAGTCTGGCAGTTATTTCTTGCTTAAGGCTTTCAATTTGAATTTTGATCGCCTTGAAATAATTTTCGTCCCTACTCGGGAAAATTTCCTCTTCAAAAAAGCCGAAGGTTTTATTTTGATGCCGGAAAAGTCGGGCTTACGATTCCTGCGATTTTTCGATTGTTGACATCTGGTATCTTTTTGTCTTTGCACTCAACATTTAGAGCGTTAGAGCGTGATTGAGAGAACGAGCCTGTCTCACTCGTAAATCAACTGTAAGAGAACCCGCAAAAACGAATGTTTGCGGTCGACCGGCGTCTAATAAGCGAGTAGAAGTATATGGTCTGAAAGCGATTGTGAATTTCGCCTGATTATGAGAGCATATTTTCAGCAGATCCTCTCTCGCAAACACCAACCGTCGAGGAATTTTGAAATGACAGTTTTTAAGCGTCTCTCAGTCAATTCAGTTGATTAATGTGTGTCTACTCGAATTATCTGAAAATATTCTTGGAATTTAATAAAAGTCCAACGACAGTTTATATTTGAGAAAAAGTCTTGTTTTGAAATAAGAAAATAATTTCATCGAACGCTGAATTTGTCTACATTCGTTACAATAGGAGAATAATTATGTAAATAAAACACGTATATCACTTTTTGGATTAGTGATTAGTCCGATATAAATGATCTTCAAATTGTACGAATCAAAATAGGAATGCTGTAAAAATGACTTAAGACTAAATCAAAACACTGCCATACTGAACCCGGTTATGTTTACATCCGCTTGGATTGGAAAATAGTTTTGGAAATCAAAAATACGACTACTTTCGGGGTAAGTCCTATTTTTCTATACTCAAAAATTACTGAACGGTTATAAACAAAAACAAATTTTCATTTCATAAATGATTTTTCAATTCTAGGAATAAAAAAGGCAATTCTATAAAAATGACTAAATTAACAGGCAGACACAGAAAATTTCGAATGGCTATTATTCGATTGACAAAGACCCCAAAATCACCTCTGCAAGATTATTGGCATAATCATTACAATAATATAAAAATAATGAAATAGTTTTAAAAAAATAAAGTCGACACTCAAAGATATTACATTCCAACATACAATACAATAAAAATTCGAAGTCTTCTTGTGCAAAAAAAGTTAATCAGAAAATAAAATCAAATTAATTAATATATTAAATAGAATGATTTATTTTAGAATAAAAATGCTAATTGTTGGAATACTTTGAATACCTAACATCATTGTACATTGACGAAGTCACTCCCAATTACTTGTAGAAGAGTACGTATTGTACGCGTATTACGTTGAGCAAACAGCAGCAAAACATGGCATTGAACCTTTCTGAATATTTCCTTCATTTGTAAAGATACGCAGAAACTTTGTTCAAAGGACACCTAGGATATACTTTTATCTATAAAATGCTACTAAAAAAATTTTGATAGTCCTTAAGGACATTGAATAAGAACACCTCACCTTCGGCTTATTTGACGAGGAAATTTTCACTAAGGAATCTGAAAAAATTGAATATTTACATGATGCCCCCACATATTTGATATATCATTACATATACGCAAAGACAAATCTTTACTCTATAATTTAAGATCAAATTTGTCCAAAAATTATAATTGCCAAAAATACTTATATAAATTTCTTTCACTTATAGTATTATTACTTTTTCTTATGTAATGTGTAATGTGATCAAAAATATTTTTCAGCCAAATCCAAGATAATTTCTAGACCTTTAATTTGATATATAAAATGTCAAAAATGATGCCTAAATACGACCTGTAGGTGAGAAAGTACACCGGATCTAATATAAAAATTTGAATTATTTCGGATATTTTATATTATTTAGTATATTTGCTCAATGAAGATATTTATCTAAAATTTTATAATCTAGACTGCTAGAGCTTATTATGACCTTTCATTTGATATATAATTTGTTAAGATTGATGTGAAAATTTGGACCCACGAGCAAAAAACGGAATAAAAATTTTACAATATTCCGATTTTCCGAGAGGCTTTTTAATTTATCTCACCACTACATATACATAACAATAAGCTTATTATGTTATTACATAGCCATACTATCTGTGGTCGATTTGTCGTTTAAATTATTTCGATCGGTTCAAGAATGACGGTCCTAGAGTAAAAAGTGTGTTCTGTGGACGAAAAATTGCTCGGCAACTTTTTTCAGCTGCTAACAATACTTTTTGCCAACGACGACTTCTGTAAATTTCGTTCTGCGTAATCGTTCACACTAAATTTTGGCTCGCGTGATGGATTTTTCGGTTTTCTCGCTAAAGGATTAACGTATCGACTTGATTTTTTTTATTCTTTTGGAAAATATTCATTTCTTACGTATGACGATATTTTCCTTATTTCGTCCTTACAAGGATATAGTATTTTGACTAATTAATATTAATTTTTATTTTTTTTTTACATAATGTCCGAATACGTATCTGGCTCCCTTTTCACAGGATACCAATTCATCTATATCGTCCTTGCAAGGACAAATAACTTATTTTCGGAAAAAAAACTAAAAAATCTTTTCTAATTAATTTTATTGAATATTTTTAGTAAAAATATTCAATTAAAAATTTTCAGTAAAAATGTTCAGTACAAAATTTCAGTATAATTATGCTATTAGGGATTTTTGAATTTTTTGAAATAATAAGTTCTTTGTTCTTGCATAGACGATAAGGATAAAACTGCTCCAGAGAAGCTAGATATCTATTTAGGATTTTTTTTTCTTAAAATGAAAATTAAAATTAATTAACAGAAAAACTATATCCTTGTAAGGACGAAAGAAGCGAAATATCCATATCGGTAAAGAATGAACATTTTCCAAGAGAATAAAAAAAAACTCAAGTCGATACATTAATCCTTTCACGAGAAAACCGAAAAATTCGTTACGTGAACGAAAATTCAGTTTGACCAATTACGCAGAACGAAATTTACAGAAGTCGTCGTTGGCAAAAAGTATTGTTAGCACACAATAAATGTTGCCGAGCAATTTTTCGACCACAGAACACATTTTTTACTCTAGGAACATCATTCCTAAGCCAATCGAAATAATTTAAGTGCCAAATTCACCGCAGTTAGTGTGACTATGTGATTACATAATAAGCTCGCTATTATGTATATGTAGTGGTGAGCTAATTTACAAAACCTCTCGGAAAATCGGAATATTGTGGAATTGTTATTCCGTTTTGTGCTCGTAAGTCCAAATTTTTACATCAAACTTAACAAATTATACATCAAATGAAAGGTCATAATGAGCTCTGACTGTCTAGATTATACAATTTTAGATAAATATCTTTATTGAGAAAATATACCACAGAACACATTTTTTACTCTAAAATCATCATTCCTAAACCAATCGAAATAATTTAAGTGGCAAATTCACCGCAGTTAGTGTGACTATGTGATTACATAATAAGCTTGCTATTTTGTATATGTAGTGGTGAGCTAATTTAAAAAACCTCTCGGAAAATCGGAATATTGTGGAATTGCTATTCCGTTTTGTGCTCGTAAGTCCAAATTTTTACATCAATCTTAACAAATTATACATCAAATGAAAGGTCATAATGAGCTCTGACTGTCTAGATTATACAATTTTAGATAAATATCTTCATTGAGAAAATATACTAAATAATATAAAATATCCGAAATTATTCAAATTTTTCTATTAGATCCGGTGTACTTTCTCACCTACAGGTCGTATTTAGATATCATTTTTGAGATTTTATATATCAAATTAAAGGTCTAGAAATTATCTTAGATTTGGCTGAAAAAGTATTTTTGATCACGTTACACATTATATAAGAAAAAGTAATAATACTATAATTGAAAGAAATTTATATAAGTATTTTTAGCAATTATCTTTTCTGGACAAATTTGATCTTAAATCATAGAGTGAAGATTTCTCTTTGGACTTTTTCGATAATATACGAGTATAAAATACTCGTATATGGGGACATCATGTTACTATTAAATTTTTTTCAGATTCCTTTGTGAAAATTTCCTCTTAGTTACAGTTCACTTTATTGCATAACATTAATAATTTTACATTTGTCCAATACAATCTTAAAACTATTTTTCCTTAAGAATATTTAATCCTAGCTCAAATATTTGTCTTTATTGTTCTTAGCGTTCTGCTAACATTGAATAAGTTTCTACGATTATATAAATAAGATTTTAATTTACTTAATTTGACTTTTTTTTTTTTAAAACATGCTTACATCCTATAACCTAACCTTAAAACTTAATTCAACTCTTATAAACTAACATGCAATTTTTACAATTATTCCTAAAAACTATTCTTAAAACTACAATGATGTCCAGATATCCTTCGGTGCATTCGACCTTGTGTGATGTAGTTGCTACCCACGATGTTGTCCTTTTGGTTTCTTCTTGTACATCTGGAGGCGTTGCTCCAGAGCTTCTTCTGTGTCCTTCGCTAGAAGTAGCGGTGACAGGTACTTGTTGTTCCTCAAGGTTTCCAGTAAGTTGCCGTTCGTCAACTGCCTTATTTCCCTGTTTGAATGATGGGCTAATGACTTCACCCATTTGTGCATTATCCCCATTTGCCATACTACAATGGGGTAACGTCTAGCGAACAGAGCCATGTAGAACGGTTTTTAATTCGTTCCAGTATAACGTCTGTGTGTACCTTTAAAAGTGCGTGCTGTGTAGAGTGGCCTTCACGAAACCCATATTGGAATTCTGGAATTATGTTTTCTTCCTCGATGAAGAGATTAAGCCTGTCTAGGATAAACCTTTCATATAATTTTCCCACATTGGAAAGGAGTGATATTGGCCGGTAGTCTGCTTCCGTGTAGGAGTGCTGTTTCTTTTGGATGGTTACGATATCTGCCGACTTCCATATTGTAGGGAAGTACCCATTGTTAATGCAGTTATTGCAAATGAGTGTTAGCAATGTTATTCCTTCTTCTGGAAGGCATTTCATTACTAGACTGGGTATACCATCCAGACCATGGGATTTTTTCCTAGATGACCTCTCAATGTAAGATTTGATGTCGCTTTTTGCAACGAAACAATGTTTTACCTTTGTCGGATTCGTGCTTGGATTATCCGATGAAAAGTAGGTTATTGGTGCCGAAGAGCTCTCCTCGTTCCTATATCCTGCTTTGCATTTGAATTCCTCTACGGTATCTTGCACGATCGGTTTATTACCGAAAGTATTATGGCTGCCATAAAGTTTGGAATAGTAATTTGCGAACATTTCGCTTTTGATTTTATTATCCGTGATAATTCTATTCCCCTTCTTCAGACCTGGGCTGCCTTTTGTTCTATCCCTCATTAATTGCTTAATTTTGGAATAAGCATATGGACCGGGCTCTATGTTACGTAAAGTACGTTTGAATGCCTCGTTCCATTGGTCATTAAGTCTGGCAGCTATTTCTTGCTTAAGGCTTTCAATTTGAATTTTGATCGCCTTGAAATAATTTTCGTCCCTACTCGGGAAAATTTCCTCTTCAAAAAAGCCGAAGGTTTTATTTTGATGCCGGAAAAGTCGGGCTTACGATTCCTGCGATTTTTCGATTGTTGACATCTGGTATCTTTTTGTCTTTGCACTCAACATTTAGAGCGTTAGAGCGTGATTGAGAGAACGAGCCTGTCTCACTCGTAAATCAACTGTAAGAGAACCCGCAAAAACGAATGTTTGCGGTCGACCGGCGTCTAATAAGCGAGTAGAAGTATATGGTCTGAAAGCGATTGTGAATTTCGCCTGATTATGAGAGCATATTTTCAGCAGATCCTCTCTCGCAAACACCAACCGTCGAGGAATTTTGAAATGACAGTTTTTAAGCGTCTCTCAGTCAATTCAGTTGATTAATGTGTGTCTACTCGAATTATCTGAAAATATTCTTGGAATTTAATAAAAGTCCAACGACAGTTTATATTTGAGAAAAAGTCTTGTTTTGAAATAAGAAAATAATTTCATCGAACGCTGAATTTGTCTACATTCGTTACAATAGGAGAATAATTATGTAAATAAAACACGTATATCACTTTTTGGATTAGTGATTAGTCCGATATAAATGATCTTCAAATTGTACGAATCAAAATAGTAATGCTGTAAAAATGACTTAAGACTAAATCGAAACACTGCCATACTGAACCCGGTTATGTTTACATCCGCTTGGATTGGAAAATAGTTTTGGAAATCAAAAATACGACTACTTTCGGGGTAAGTCCTATTTTTCTATACTCAAAACTTACTGAACGATTATAAACAAAAGCAAATTTTCATTTCATAAATGATTTTTCAATTGTAGGAATAAAAAAGGCAATTCTATAAAAATGACTAAATTAACAGGCAGACACAGAAAATTTCGAATGGCTATTATTCGATTGACAAAGAGACCAAAATCACCTCTGCACGATTATTGGCATAATCAGTACAATAATATAAAAATAATGAAATAGTTTTAAAAAAATAAAGTCGACACTCAAAGATATTACATTCCAACATAGAATACAATAAAAATTCGAAGTCTTCTTGTGCAAAAAAAGTTAATCAGAAAATAAAATCAAATTAATTAATATATTAAATAGAATGATTTATTTTAGAATAAAAATGCTAATTGTTGGAATACTTTGAATACCTAACATCATTGTACATTGACGAAGTCACTCCCAATTACTTGTTGCAGCAAAACATGGCATTGAAGCTTTTTGAATATTTCCTTCATTTGTAAAGATACGCAGAAATTTTGTTCAAAGGACACCTAGGATATACTTTTATCTATAAAATGCTACTAAAAAAATTTTGATAGTCCTTAAGGACATTGAATAAGAACACCTCACCTTCGGCTTATTTGACGAGGAAATTTTCACTAAGGAATCTGAAAAAATTGAATATTTACATGATGCCCCCACATATTTGATATATTATTACATATACGCAAAGACAAATCTTCATTCTATAATTTAAGATCAAATTTGTCCAAAAATTATAATTGCCAAAAATACTTATATAAATTTCTTTCACTTATAGTATTATTACTTTTTCTTATGTAATGTGTAATGTGATCAAAAATATTTTTCAGCCAAATCCAAGATAATTTCTAGACCTTTAATTTGATATATAAAATGTCAAAAATGATGCCTAAATACGACCTGTAGGTGAGAAAGTACACCGGATCTAATATAAAAATTTGAATTATTTCGGATATTTTATATTATTTCGTATATTTTCTCAATGAAGATATTTATCTAAAATTGTATAATCTAGACAGTCAGAGCTCATTATGACCTTTCATTTGATGTATAATTTGTTAAGATTGATGTAAAAATTTGGACTTACGAGCACAAAACGGAATAGCAATTCCACAATATTCCGATTTTCCGAGAGGCTTTTTAATTTATCTCACCACTACATATACATAACAATAAGCTTATTATGTTATTACATAGCCATACTATCTGTGGTCGATTTGTCGTTTAAATTATTTCGATCGGTTCAAGAATGACGGTCCTAGAGTAAAAAGTGTATTCTGTGGACGAAAAATTGCTCGGCAACGTTTTTCAGCTGCTAACAATACTTTTTGCCAACGACGACTTCTGTAAATTTCGTTCTGCGTAATCGGTCACACTAAATTTTGGCTCGCGTGATGGATTTTTCGGTTTTCTCGCTAAAGGATTAACGTATCGACTTGATTTTTTTTTATTCTTTTGGAAAATATTCATTTCTTACGTATGACGATATTTTCCTTATTTCGTCCTTACGAGGATATAGTATTTTGACTAATTAATATTAATTTTATTTTTTTTTTAAATAATGTCCGAATACGTATCTGGCTCCCTTTTCACAGGATACCAATTTATCTATATCGTCCTTGCAAGGACAAATAACTTATTTTCGGAAAAAAAACTAAAAAATCTTTTCTAATTAATTTTATTGAATATATTTAGTAAAAATATTCAATTAAAAATTTTCAGTAAAAATGTTCAGTACAAAATTTCAGTATAATTATGCTATTAGGGATTTTTGAATTTTTTGAAATAATAAGTTCTTTGTTCTTGCATAGACGATAAGGATAAAACTGCTCCAGAGAAGCTAGATATCTATTTAGGATTTTTTTTTCTTAAAATGAAAATTAAAATTAATTAACAGAAAAACTATATCCTTGTAAGGACGAAAGAAGGGAAATATCCATATCGGTAAAGAATGAACATTTTCCAAGAGAATAAAAAAAAAATCAAGTCGATACATTAATCCTTTCACGAGAAAACCGAAAAATTCGTTACGTGAACGAAAATTCAGTTTGACCAATTACGCAGAACGAAATTTACAGAAGTCGTCGTTGGCAAAAAGTATTGTTAGCATACAATAAATGTTGCCGAGCAATTTTTCGACCACCGAACACATTTTTTACTCTAGGAACATCATTCCTAAACCAATCGAAATAATTTAAGTGCCAAATTCACCGCAGTTAGTGTGGCTATGTGATTACATAATAAGCTCGCTATTATGTATATGTAGTGGTGAGCTAATTTACAAAACCTCTCGGAAAATCGGAATATTGTGGAATTGTTATTCCGTTTTGTGCTCGTAAGTCCAAATTTTTACATCAATCTTAACAAATTATACATCAAATGAAAGGTCATAATGAGCTCTGACTGTCTAGATTATACAATTTTAGATAAATATCTTTATTGAGAAAATATACCACAGAGCACATTTTTTACTCTAAGATCATCATTCCTAAACCAATCGAAATAATTTAAGTGGCAAATTTACCGCAGTAGTGTGACTATGTGATTACATAATAAGCTTGCTATTTTGTATATGTAGTGGTGAGCTAATTTAAAAAACCTCTCGGAAAATCGGAATATTGTGGAATTGTTATTCCGTTTTGTGCTCGTAAGTCCAAATTTTTACATCAATCTTAACAAATTATACATCAAATGAAAGGTCATAATGAGCTCTGACTGTCTAGATTATACAATTTTAGATAAATATCTTTATTGAGAAAATATACCACAGAACACATTTTTTACTCTAAGATCATCATTCCTAAACCAATCGAAATAATTTAAGTGGCAAATTTACCGCAGTTAGTGTGACTATGTGATTACATAATAAGCTTGCTATTTTGTATATGTAGTGGTGAGCTAATTTAAAAAACCTCTCGGAAAATCGGAATATTGTGGAATTGTTATTCCGTTTTGTGCTCGTAAGTCCAAATTTTTACATCAATCTTAACAAATTATACATCAAATGAAAGGTCATAATGAGCTCTGACTGTCTAGATTATACAATTTTAGATAAATATCTTTATTGAGAAAATATACCACAGAACACATTTTTTACTCTAAGATCATCATTCCTAAACCAATCGAAATAATTTAAGTGGCAAATTTACCGCAGTTAGTGTGACTATGTGATTACATAATAAGCTTGCTATTTTGTATATGTAGTGGTGAGCTAATTTAAAAAACCTCTCGGAAAATCGGAATATTGTGGAATTGTTATTCCGTTTTGTGCTCGTAAGTCCAAATTTTTACATCAATCTTAACAAATTATACATCAAATGAAAGGTCATAATGAGCTCTGACTGTCTAGATTATACAATTTTAGATAAATATCTTTATTGAGAAAATATACCACAGAACACATTTTTTACTCTAAGATCATCATTCCTAAACCAATCGAAATAATTTAAGTGGCAAATTTACCGCAGTTAGTGTGACTATGTGATTACATAATAAGCTTGCTATTTTGTATATGTAGTGGTGAGCTAATTTAAAAAACCTCTCGGAAAATCGGAATATTGTGGAATTGTTATTCCATTTTGTGCTCGTAAGTCCAAATTTTTACATCAATCTTAACAAATTATATATCAAATGAAAGGTCATAATGAGCTCTGGCTGTCTAAATTATACAATTTTAGATAAATATCTTCATTGAGAAAATATACTAAATAATATAAAATATCCGAAATAATTCAAATTTTTCTATTAGAAACGGTGTACTTTCTCACCTACAGGTCGTATTTAGATATCATTTTTGAGATTTTATATATCAAATTAAAGGTCTAGAAATTATCTTAGATTTGGCTGAAAAAATATTTTTGATCACGTTACACATTATATAAGAAAAAGTAATAATACTATAATTGAAAGAAATTTATATAAGTATTTTTAGCAATTATCCTTTCTGGACAAATTTGATCTTAAATCATAGAGTGAAGATTTATCTTTGGACTTTTTCGATAATATATAAAATACTCGTATGTGGGGACATCATGTTACTATTAAATTTTTTTCATCCCGGAAAAGTTGGGCTTACGATTCCTGCGATTTTTCGATTGTTGACATCTGGTATCTTTTTGTCTTTGCACTCAACATTTAGAGCGTTAGAGCGTGCTTGAGAGAACGAGCCTATCTCACTCGTAACTCAACTGTAAGAGAACCCGCAAAAACGAATGTTTGCGGTCGACCGGCGTCTAATAAGCGAGTAGAAGTATATGGTCCAAAAGCGATTGTGAATTTCGCCTGATTATGAGAGCATATTTTCAGCAGATCCTCTCTCGCAAACACCAACCGTCGAGGAATTTTGAAATGACAGTTTTTAAGCGTCTCTCAGTCAATTCAGTTGATTAATGTGTGTCTACTCGAATTATCTGAAAATATTCTTGGAATTTAATAAAAGTCCAACGACAGTTTATATTTGAGAAAAAGTCTATTTTTGAAATAAGAAAATAATTTCATCGAACGCTGAATTTGTTTACATTCGTTACTATAGGAGAATAATTATGTAAATAAAACACGTATATCACTTTTTGGATTAGTGATTAGTCCGATATAAATGATCTTCAAATTGTACGAATCAAAATAGGAATGCTGTAAAAATGACTTAAGACTAAATCGAAAAACTGCTATACTGAACCCGGTTATGTTTACATCCGCTTGAATTGAAAAATAGTTTTGGAAATCAAAAATACGACTACTTTCGGGGTAAGTCCTATTTTTCTATACTCAAAAATTACTGAACGGTTATAAACAAAAACAAATTTTCATTTCATAAATGATTTTTCAATTCTAGGAATAAAAAAGGCAATTCTATAAAAATGACTAAATTAACAGGCAGACACAGAAAATTTCGAATGGCTATTATTCGATTGACAAAGACCCCAAAATCACCTCTGCAAGATTATTGGCATAATCATTACAATAATATAAAAATAATGAAATATTTTTAAAAAAATAAAGTCGACACTCAAAGATATTACATTCCAACATACAATACAATAAAAATTCGAAGTCTTCTTGTGCAAAAAAAGTTAATCAGAAAATAAAATCAAATTAATTAATATATTAAATAGAATGATTTATTTTAGAATAAAAATGCTAATTGTTGGAATACTTTGAATACCTAACATCATTGTACATTGATGAAGTCACTCCCAATTACTTGTAGAAGAGTACGTATTGTACGCGTATTACGTTGAGCAAACAGCAGCAAAACATGGCATTGAACCTTTTTGAATATTTCCTTCATTTGTAAAGATACGCAGAAATTTTGTTCAAAGGACACCTAGGATATACTTTTATCTCTAAAATGCTACTAAAAAAATTTTGATAGTCCTTAAGGACATTGAATAAGAACACCTCACCTTCGGCTTATTTGACGAGGAAATTTTCACTAAGGAATCTGAAAAAATTGAATATTTACATGATGCCCCCACATATTTGATATATCATTACATATACGCAAAGACAAATCTTCACTCTATAATTTAAGATCAAATTTGTCCAAAAATTATAATTGCCAAAAATACTTATATAAATTTCTTTCACTTATAGTATTATTACTTTTTCTTATGTAATGTGTAATGTAATCAAAAATACTTTTCAGCTAAATCCAAGATAATTTCTAGACCTTTAATTTGATATATAAAATGTCAAAAATGATGCCTAAATACGACCTGTAGGTGAGAAAGTACACCGGATCTAATATAAAAATTTGAATTATTTCGGATATTTTATATTATTTAGTATATTTGCTCAATGAAGATATTTATCTAAAATTGTATTATCTAGACAGCTAGAGCTCATTATAACCTTTTATTTGATATATAATTTGTTAAGATTGATGTGAAAATTTGGACCCACGAGCAAAAAACGGAATAAAAATTTTACAATATTCCGATTTTCCGAGAGGCTTTTTAATTTATCTCACCACTACATATACATAACAATAAGCTTATTATGTTATTACATAGCCATACTATCTGTGGTCGATTTGTCGTTTAAATTATTTCGATCGGTTTAAGAATGACGGTCCTAGAGTAAAAAGTGTATTCTGTGGACGAAAAATTGCTCGGCAACGTTTTTCAGCTGCTAACAATACTTTTTGCCAACGACGACTTCTGTAAATTTCGTTCTGCGTAATCGGTCACACTAAATTTTGGCTCGCGTGATGGATTTTTCGGTTTTCTCGCTAAAGGATTAACGTATCGACTTGATTTTTTTTTTATTCTTTTGGAAAATATTCATTTCTTACGTATGACGATATTTTCCTTATTTCGTCCTTACAAGGATATAGTATTTTGACTAATTAATATTATATTTAATTTTTTTTTAAATAATGTCCGAATACGTATCTGGCTCCCTTTTCACAGGATACCAATTTATCTATATCGTCCTTGCAAGGACAAATAACTTATTTTCGGAAAAAAAACTAAAAAATCTTTTCTAATTAATTTTATTGAATATATTTAGTAAAAATATTCAATTAAAAATTTTCAGTAAAAATGTTCAGTACAAAATTTCAGTATAATTATGCTATTAGGGATTTTTGAATTTTTTGAAATAATAAGTTCTTTGTTCTTGCATAGACGATAAGGATAAAACTGCTCCAGAGAAGCTAGATATCTATTTAGGATTTTTTTTTCTTAAAATGAAAATTAAAATTAATTAACAGAAAAACTATATCCTTGTAAGGACGAAAGAAGGGAAATATCCATATCGGTAAAGAATGCACATTTTCCAAGAGAATAAAAAAAAATCAAGTAGATACATTAATCCTTTCAGGAGAAAACCGAAAAATTCGTTACGTGAACGAAAATTCAGTTTGACCAATTACGCAGAACGAAATTTACAGAAGTCGTCGTTGGCAAAAAGTATTGTTAGCACACAATAAATGTTGCCGAGCAATTTTTCGACCACAGAACACATTTTTTACTCTAGGATCATCATTCCTAAACCAATCGAAATAATTTAAGTGCCAAATTCACCGCAGTTAGTGTGACTATGTGATTACATAATAAGCTCGCTATTATGTATATGTAGTGGTGAGCTAATTTAAAAAACCTCTCGGAAAATCGGAATATTGTGGAATTGTTATTCCGTTTTGTGCTCGTAAGTCCAAATTTTTACATCAATCTTAACAAATTATACATCAAATGAAAGGTCATTATGAGCTTTGGCTGTCTAAATTATACAATTTTAAATAAATATCTTCATTGAGAAAATATACTAAATAATATAAAATATCCGAAATAATGCAAATTTTTCTATTAGATCCGGTGTACTTTCTCACCTACAGGTCGTATTTAGATATCATTTTTGAGATTTTATATATCAAATTAAAGGTCTAGAAATTATCTTAGATTTGGCTGAAAAAGTATTTTTGATCACGTTACACATTATATAAGAAAAAGTAATAATACTATAATTGAAAGAAATTTATATAAGTATTTTTAGCAATTATCCTTTCTGGACAAATTTGATCTTAAATCATAGAGTGAAGATTTCTCTTTGGACTTTTTCGATAATATACGAGTATAAAATACTCGTATATGGGGACATCATGTTACTATTAAATTTTTTTCAGATTCCTTTGTGAAAATTTCCTCTTAGTTACAGTTCACTTTATTGCATAACATTAATAATTTTACATTTGTCCAATACAATCTTAAAACTATTTTTCCTTAAAAATATTTAATCCTAGCTCAAATATTTGTCTTTATTGTTCTTAGCGTTCTGCTAACATTGAATAAGTTTCTACGATTATATAAATAAGATTTTAATTTACTTAATTTGACTTTTTTTTTTTAAAACATGCTTACATCCTATAACCTAACCTTAAAACTTAATTCAACTCTTATAAACTAACATGCAATTTTTACAATTATTCCTAAAAACTATTCTTAAAACTACAATGATGTCCAGATATCCTTCGGTGCATTCGACCTTGTGTGATGTAGTTGCTACCCACGATGTTGTCCTTTTGGTTTCTTCTTGTACATCTGGAGGCGTTGCTCCAGAGCTTCTTCTGTGTCCTTCACTAGAAGTAGCGGTGACAGGTACTTGTTGTTCCTCAAGGTTTCCAGTAAGTTGCCGTTCGTCAACTGCCTTATTTCCCTGTTTGAATGATGGGCTAATGACTTCACCCATTTGTGCATTATCCCCATTTGCCATACTACAATGGGGTAACGTCTAGCGAACAGAGCCATGTAGAACGGTTTTTAATTCGTTCCAGTATAACGTCTGTGTGTACCTTTAAAAGTGCGTGCTGTGTAGAGTGGCCTTCACGAAACCCATATTGGAATTCTGGAATTATGTTTTCTTCCTCGATGAAGAGATTAAGCCTGTCTAGGATAAACCTTTCAAATAATTTTCCCACATTGGAAAGGAGTGATATTGGCCGGTAGTCTGCTTCCGTGTAGGAGTGCTGTTTCTTTTGGATGGTTACGATATCTGCCGACTTCCATATTGTAGGGAAGTACCCATTGTTAATGCAGTTATTGCAAATGAGTGTTAGCAATGTTATTCCTTCTTCTGGAAGGCATTTCATTACTAGACTGGGTATACCATCCGGACCATGGGATTTTTTCCTAGATGACCTCTCAATGTAAGATTTGATGTCGCTTTTTGCAACGAAACAATGTTTTACCTTTGTCGGATTCGTGCTTGGATTATCCGATGAAAAGTAGGTTATTGGTGCAGAAGAGCTCTCCTCGTTCCTATATCCTGCTTTGCGTTTGAATTCCTCTACGGTATCTTGCACGATCGGTTTATTACCGAAAGTATTATGGCTGCCATAAAGTTTGGAATAGTAATTTGCGAACATTTCGCTTTTGATTTTATTATCCGTGATAATTCTATTCCCCTTCTTCAGACCTGGGCTGCCTTTTGTTCTATCCCTCATTAATTGCTTAATTTTGGAATAAGCATATGGACCGGGCTCTATGTTACGTAAAGTACGTTTGAATGCCTCGTTCCATTGGTCATTAAGTCTGGCAGCTATTTCTTGCTTAAGGCTTTCAATTTGAATTTTGATCGCCTTGAAATAATTTTCGTCCCTACTCGGGAAAATTTCCTCTTCAAAAAAGCCGAAGGTTTTATTTTGATGCCGGAAAAGTCGGGCTTACGATTCCTGCGATTTTTCGATTGTTGACATCTGGTATCTTTTTGTCTTTGCACTCAACATTTAGAGCGTTAGAGCGTGATTGAGAGAACGAGCCTGTCTCACTCGTAAATCAACTGTAAGAGAACCCGCAAAAACGAATGTTTGCGGTCGACCGGCGTCTAATAAGCGAGTAGAAGTATATGGTCTGAAAGCGATTGTGAATTTCGCCTGATTATGAGAGCATATTTTCAGCAGATCCTCTCTCGCAAACACCAACCGTCGAGGAATTTTGAAATGACAGTTTTTAAGCGTCTCTCAGTCAATTCAGTTGATTAATGTGTGTCTACTCGAATTATCTGAAAATATTCTTGGAATTTAATAAAAGTCCAACGACAGTTTATATTTGAGAAAAAGTCTTGTTTTGAAATAAGAAAATAATTTCATCGAACGCTGAATTTGTTTACATTCGTTACTATAGGAGAATAATTATGTAAATAAAACACGTATATCACTTTTTGGATTAGTGATTAGTCCGATATAAATGATCTTCAAATTGTACGAATCAAAATAGGAATGCTGTAAAAATGACTTAAGACTAAATCGAAAAACTGCTATACTGAACCCGGTTATGTTTACATCCGCTTGGATTGGAAAATAGTTTTGGAAATCAAAAATACGACTACTTTCGGGGTAAGTCCAATTTTTCTATACTCAAAAATTACTGAACGATTATAAACAAAAGCAAATTTTCATTTCATAAATGATTTTTCAATTGTAGGAATAAAAAAGGCAATTCTATAAAAATGACTAAATTAACAGGCAGACACAGAAAATTTCGAATGGCTATTATTCGATTGACAAAGAGACCAAAATCACCTCTGCAGGATTATTGGCATAATCAGTACAATAATATAAAAATAATGAAATAGTTTTAAAAAAATAAAGTCGACACTCAAAGATATTACATTCCAACATAGAATACAATAAAAATTCGAAGTCTTCTTGTGCAAAAAAAGTTAATCAGAAAATAAAATCAAATTAATTAATATATTAAATAGAATGATTTATTTTAGAATAAAAATGCTAATTGTTGGAATACTTTGAATACCTAACATCATTGTACATTGACGAAGTCACTCCCAATTACTTGTAGAAGACTACGTATTGTACGCGTTTTACGTTGAGCAAACAGCAGCAAAACATGGCATTGAACCTTTTTGAATATTTCCTTTATTTGTAAAGATACGCAGAAATTTTGTTCAAAGGACACCTAGGATATACTTTTATCTATAAAATGATACTAAAAAAATTTTGATAGTCCTTAAGTATATTGAATAAGAACACCTCACCTTCGGCTTATTTGACGAGGAAATTTTCACTAAGGAATCTGAAAAAATTGAATATTTACATGATGCCCCCACATATTTGATATATTATTACATATACGCAAAGACAAATCTTCACTCTATAATTTAAGATCAACTTTGTCCAAAAATTATAATTGCCAAAAATACTTATATAAATTTCTTTCACTTATAGTATTATTACTTTTTCTTATGTAATGTGTAATGTGATCAAAAATATTTTTCAGCCAAATCCAAGATAATTTCTAGACCTTTAATTTGATATATAAAATGTCAAAAATGATGCCTAAATACGACCTGTAGGTGAGAAAGTACACCGGATCTAATATAAAAATTTGAATTATTTCGGATATTTTATATTATTTAGTATATTTGCTCAATGAAGATATTTATCTAAAATTTTATAATCTAGACAGCTAGAGCTTATTATGACCTTTCATTTGATATATAATTTGTTAAGATTGATGTGAAAATTTGGACCCACGAGCAAAAAACGGAATAAAAATTTTACAATATTCCGATTTTCCGAGAGGCTTTTTAATTTATCTCACCACTACATATACATAACAATAAGCTTATTATGTTATTACATAGCCATACTATCTGTGGTCGATTTGTCGTTTAAATTATTTCGATCGGTTCAAGAATGACGGTCCTAGAGTAAAAAGTGTGTTCTGTGGACGAAAAATTGCTCGGCAACTTTTTTCAGCTGCTAACAATACTTTTTGCCAACGACGACTTCTGTAAATTTCGTTCTGCGTAATCGGTCACACTAAATTTTGGCTCGCGTGATGGATTTTTCGGTTTTCTTGCTAAAGAATTAACGTATCGACTTGATTTTTTTTTTATTCTTTTGGAAAATATTCATTTCTTACGTATGACGATATTTTCCTTATTTCGTCCTTACAAGGATATAGTATTTTGACTAATTAATATTAATTTTTATTTTTTTTTAAATAATGTCCGAATACGTATCTGGCTCCCTTTTCACAGGATACCAATTCATCTATATCGTCCTTGCAAGGACAAATAACTTATTTTCGGAAAAAAAACTAAAAAATCTTTTCTAATTAATTTTATTGAATATTTTTAGTAAAAATGTTCAATTAAAAATTTTCTGTAAAAATGTTCAGTACAAAATTTCAGTATAATTATGCTATTAAGGATTTTTGAATTTTTTGAAATAATAAGTTCTTTGTTCTTGCATAGACGATTAGGATAAAACTGCTCCAGAGAAGCTAGATATCTATTTAGGATTTTTTTTTCTTAAAATGAAAATTAAAATTAATTAAAAGAAAAACTATATCCTTGTAAGGACGAAAGAAGGGAAATATCCATATCGGTAAAGAATGAACATTTTCCAAGAGAATAAAAAAAAAATCAAGTCGATACATTAATCCTTTCACGAGAAAACCGAAAAATTCGCTACGTGAACGAAAATTCAGTTTGACCAATTACGCAGAACGAAATTTACAGAAGTCGTCGTTGGCAAAAAGTATTGTTAGCATACAATAAATGTTGCCGAGCAATTTTTCGACCACAGAACACATTTTTTACTCTAGGAACATCATTCCTAAACCAATCGAAATAATTTAAGTGCCAAATTCACCGCAGTTAGTGTGACTATGTGATTACATAATAAGCTCGCTATTATGTATATGTAGTGGTGAGCTAATTTACAAAACCTCTCGGAAAATCGGAATATTGTGGAATTGTTATTCCGTTTTGTGCTCGTAAGTCCAAATTTTTACATCAATCTTAACAAATTATACATCAAATGAAAGGTCATAATGAGCTCTGACTGTCTAGATTATACAATTTTAGATAAATATCTTTATTGAGAAAATATACCACAGAACACATTTTTTACTCTAAGATCATCATTCCTAAACCAATCGAAATAATTTAAGTGGCAAATTCACCGCAGTTAGTGTGACTATGTGATTACATAATAAGCTTGCTATTTTGTATATGTAGTGGTGAGCTAATTTAAAAAACCTCTCGGAAAATCGGAATATTGTGGAATTGTTATTCCATTTTGTGCTCGTAAGTCCGAATTTTTACATCAATCTTAACAAATTATACATCAAATGAAAGGTCATAATGAGCTCTGACTGTCTAGATTATACAATTTTAGATAAATATCTTTATTGAGAAAATATACCACAGAACACATTTTTTACTCTAAGATCATCATTCCTAAACCAATCGAAATAATTTAAGTGGCAAATTCACCGCAGTTAGTGTGACTATGTGATTACATAATAAGCTTGCTATTTTGTATATGTAGTGGTGAGCTAATTTATAAAACCTCTCGGAAAATCGGAATATTGTGGAATTGTTATTCCGTTTTGTGCTCGTAAGTCCAAATTTTTACATCAATCTTAACAAATTATACATCAAATGAAAGGTCATAATGAGCTCTGACTGTGTAGATTATGCAATTTTAGATAAATATCTTTATTGAGAAAATATACCACAGAACACATTTTTTACTCTAAAATCATCATTCCTAAACCAATCGAAATAATTTAAGTGGCAAATTCACCGCAGTTAGTGTGACTATGTGATTACATAATAAGCTTGCTATTATGTATATGTAGTGGTGAGCTAATTTACAAAACCTCTCGGAAAATCGGAATATTGTGGAATTGTTATTCCGTTTTGTGCTCGTAAGTCCAAATTTTTACATCAATCTTAACAAATTATACATCAAATGAAAGGTCATAATGAGCTCTGACTGTCTAGATTATACAATTTTAGATAAATATCTTTATTGAGAAAATATACCACAGAACACATTTTTTACTCTAAGATCATCATTTCTAAACCAATCGAAATAATTTAAGTGGCAAATTCACCGCAGTTAGTGTGACTATGTGATTACATAATAAGCTTGCTATTATGTATATGTAGTGGTGAGCTAATTTACAAAACCTCTCGGAAAATCGGAATATTGTGGAATTGTTATTCCATTTTGTGCTCGTAAGTCCAAATTTTTACATCAATCTTAACAAATTATACATCAAATGAAAGGTCATAATGAGCTCTGACTGTCTAGATTATACAATTTTAGATAAATATCTTTATTGAGAAAATATACCACAGAACATATTTTTTACTCTAAGATCATCATTCCTAAACCAATCGAAATAATTTAAGTGGCAAATTCACCGCAGTTAGTGTGACTATGTGATTACATAATAAGCTTGCTATTATGTATATGTAGTGGTGAGCTAATTTACAAAACCTCTCGGAAAATCGGAATATTGTGGAATTGTTATTCCGTTTTGTGCTCGTAAGTCCAAATTTTTACATCAATCTTAACAAATTATACATCAAATGAAAGGTCATAATGAGCTCTGACTGTCTAGATTATACAATTTTAGATAAATATCTTTATTGAGAAAATATACCACAGAACACATTTTTTACTCTAAGATCATCATTCCTAAACCAATAGAAATAATTTAAGTAGCAAATTCACCGCAGTTAGTGTGACTATGTGATTACATAATAAGCTCGCTATTATGTATATGTAGTGGTGAGCTAATTTACAAAACCTCTCGGAAAATCGGAATATTGTGGAATTGTTATTCCATTTTGTGCTCGTAAGTCCAAATTTTTACATCAATCTTAACAAATTATACATCAAATGAAAGGTCATAATGAGCTCTGACTGTCTAGATTATACAATTTTAGATAAATATCTTTATTGAGAAAATATACCACAGAACACATTTTTTACTCTAAGATCATCATTCCTAAACCAATCGAAATAATTTAAGTGGCAAATTCACCGCAGTTAGTGTGACTATGTGATTACATAATAAGCTCGCTATTATGTATATGTAGTGGTGAGCTAATTTACAAAACCTCTCGGAAAATCGGAATATTGTGGAATTGTTATTCCGTTTTGTGCTCGTAAGTCCAAATTTTTACATCAATCTTAACAAATTATACATCAAATGAAAGGTCATAATGAGCTCTGACTGTCTAGATTATACAATTTTTGATAAATATCTTTATTGAGAAAATATACCACAGAACACATTTTTTACTCTAAGATCATCATTCCTAAGCCAATCGAAATAATTTAAGTAGCAAATTCACCGCAGTTAGTGTGACTATGTGATTACATAATAAGCTCGCTATTATGTATATGTAGTGGTGAGCTAATTTACAAAACCTCTCGGAAAATCGGAATATTGTGGAATTGTTATTCCGTTTTGTGCTCGTAAGTCCAAATTTTTACATCAATCTTAACAAATTATACATCAAATGAAAGGTCATAATGAGCTCTGACTGTCTAGATTATACAATTTTTGATAAATATCTTTATTGAGAAAATATACCACAGAACACATTTTTTACTCTAAGATCATCATTCCTAAGCCAATCGAAATAATTTAAGTAGCAAATTCACCGCAGTTAGTGTGACTATGTGATTACATAATAAGCTCGCTATTATGTATATGTAGTGGTGAGCTAATTTACAAAACCTCTCGGAAAATCGGAATATTGTGGAATTGTTATTCCATTTTGTGCTCGTAAGTCCAAATTTTTACATCAATCTTAACAAATTATACATCAAATGAAAGGTCATAATGAGCTCTGACTGTCTAGATTATACAATTTTTGATAAATATCTTTATTGAGAAAATATACCACAGAACACATTTTTTACTCTAAAATCATCATTCCTAAACCAATCGAAATAATTTAAGTGGCAAATTCACCGCAGTTAGTGTGACTATGTGATTACATAATAAGCTTGCTATTATGTATATGTAGTGGTGAGCTAATTTACAAAACCTCTCGGAAAATCGGAATATTGTGGAATTGTTATTCCATTTTGTGCTCGTAAGTCCAAATTTTTACATCAATCTTAACAAATTATACATCAAATGAAAGGTCATAATGAGCTCTGACTGTCTAGATTATACAATTTTAGATAAATATCCTTATTGAGAAAATATACCACAGAACACATTTTTTACTCTAAGATCATCATTCCTAAACCAATCGAAATAATTTAAGTGGCAAATTCACCGCAGTTAGTGTGACTATGTGATTACATAATAAGCTTGCTATTTTGTATATGTAGTGGTGAGCTAATTTAAAAAACCTCTCGGAAAATCGGAATATTGTGGAATTGTTATTCCATTTTGTGCTCGTAAGTCCAAATTTTTACATCAATCTTAACAAATTATACATCAAATGAAAGGTCATAATGAGCTCTGACTGTCTAGATTATACAATTTTAGATAAATATCTTTATTGAGAAAATATACCACAGAACACATTTTTTACTCTAAGATCATCATTCCTAAACCAATCGAAATAATTTAAGTGGCAAATTCACCGCAGTTAGTGTGACTATGTGATTACATAATAAGCTTGCTATTATGTATATGTAGTGGTGAGCTAATTTACAAAACCTCTCGGAAAATCGGAATATTGTGGAATTGTTATTCCATTTTGTGCTCGTAAGTCCAAATTTTTACATCAATCTTAACAAATTATACATCAAATGAAAGGTCATAATGAGCTCTGACTGTCTAGATTATACAATTTTAGATTAATATCTTTATTGAGAAAATATACCACAGAACACATTTTTTACTCTAAGATCATCATTCCTAAACCAATCGAAATAATTTAAGTGGCAAATTCACCGCAGTTAGTGTGACTATGTGATTACATAATAAGCTCGCTATTATGTATATGTAGTGGTGAGCTAATTTACAAAACCTCTCGGAAAATCGGAATATTGTGGAATTGTTATTCCGTTTTGTGCTCGTAAGTCCAAATTTTTACATCAATCTTAACAAATTATACATCAAATGAAAGGTCATAATGAGCTCTGACTGTCTAGATTATACAATTTTAGATAAATATCTTTATTGAGAAAATATACCACAGAACACATTTTTTACTCTAAGATCATCATTCCTAAACCAATCGAAATAATTTAAGTAGCAAATTCACCGCAGTTAGTGTGACTATGTGATTACATAATAAGCTCGCTATTATGTATATGTAGTGGTGAGCTAATTTACAAAACCTCTCGGAAAATCGGAATATTGTGGAATTGTTATTCCATTTTGTGCTCGTAAGTCCAAATTTTTACATCAATCTTAACAAATTATACATCAAATGAAAGGTCATAATGAGCTCTGACTGTCTAGATTATACAATTTTAGATAAATATCTTTATTGAGAAAATATACCACAGAACACATTTTTTACTCTAAGATCATCATTCCTAAACCAATCGAAATAATTTAAGTAGCAAATTCACCGCAGTTAGTGTGACTATGTGATTACATAATAAGCTCGCTATTATGTATATGTAGTGGTGAGCTAATTTACAAAACCTCTCGGAAAATCGGAATATTGTGGAATTGTTATTCCGTTTTGTGCTCGTAAGTCCAAATTTTTACATCAATCTTAACAAATTATACATCAAATGAAAGGTCATAATGAGCTCTGACTGTCTAGATTATACAATTTTAGATAAATATCTTTATTGAGAAAATATACCACAGAACACATTTTTTACTCTAAGATCATCATTCCTAAACCAATCGAAATAATTTAAGTAGCAAATTCACCGCAGTTAGTGTGACTATGTGATTACATAATAAGCTCGCTATTATGTATATGTAGTGGTGAGCTAATTTACAAAACCTCTCGGAAAATCGGAATATTGTGGAATTGTTATTCCATTTTGTGCTCGTAAGTCCAAATTTTTACATCAATCTTAACAAATTATACATCAAATGAAAGGTCATAATGAGCTCCGACTGTCTAGATTATACAATTTTAGATAAATATCTTTATTGAGAAAATATACCGCAGAACACATTTTTTACTCTAAGATCATCATTCCTAAACCAATCGAAATAATTTAAGTGGCAAATTCACCGCAGTTAGTGTGACTATGTGATTACATAATAAGCTTGCTATTTTGTATATGTAGTGGTGAGCTAATTTAAAAAACCTCTCGGAAAATCGGAATATTGTGGAATTGTTATTCCGTTTTGTGCTCGTAAGTCCAAATTTTTACATCAATCTTAACAAATTATACATCAAATGAAAGGTCATAATGAGCTCTGACTGTGTAGATTATGCAATTTTAGATAAATATCTTTATTGAGAAAATATACCACAGAACACATTTTTTACTCTAAAATCATCATTCCTAAACCAATCGAAATAATTTAAGTGGCAAATTCACCGCAGTTAGTGTGACTATGTGATTACATAATAAGCTTGCTATTATGTATATGTAGTGGTGAGCTAATTTACAAAACCTCTCGGAAAATCGGAATATTGTGGAATTGTTATTCCGTTTTGTGCTCGTAAGTCCAAATTTTTACATCAATCTTAACAAATTATACATCAAATGAAAGGTCATAATGAGCTCTGACTGTCTAGATTATACAATTTTAGATAAATATCTTTATTGAGAAAATATACCACAGAACACATTTTTTACTCTAAGATCATCATTCCTAAACCAATCGAAATAATTTAAGTAGCAAATTCACCGCAGTTAGTGTGACTATGTGATTACATAATAAGCTCGCTATTATGTATATGTAGTGGTGAGCTAATTTACAAAACCTCTCGGAAAATCGGAATATTGTGGAATTGTTATTCCATTTTGTGCTCGTATGTCCAAATTTTTACATCAATCTTAACAAATTATACATCAAATGAAAGGTCATAATGAGCTCTGACTGTCTAGATTATACAATTTTAGATAAATATCTTTATTAAGAAAATATACCACAGAACACATTTTTTACTCTAAGATCATCATTCCTAAACCAATCGAAATAATTTAAGTGGCAAATTCACCGCAGTTAGTGTGACTATGTGATTACATAATAAGCTCGCTATTATGTATATGTAGTGGTGAGCTAATTTAAAAAACCTCTCGGAAAATCGGAATATTGTGGAATTGTTATTCCGTTTTGTGCTCGTTAGTCCAAATTTTTACATCAATCTTAACAAATTATATATCAAATGAAAGGTCATAATGAGCTCTGACTGTTTAGATTATACAATTTTAGATAAATATCTTCATTGAGAAAATATACTAAATAATATAAAATATCCGAAATAATTCAAATTTTTCTATTAGATCCGGTGTACTTTCTCACCTACAGGTCGTATTTAGATATCATTTTTGAGATTTTATATATCAAATTAAAGGTCTAGAAATTATCTTAGATTTGGCTGAAAAAGTATTTTTGATCACGTTACACATTATTTAAGAAAAAGTAATAATACTATAATTGAAAGAAATTTATATAAGTATTTTTAGCAATTATCCTTTCTGGACAAATTTGATCTTAAATCATAGAGTGAAGATTTCTCTTTGGACTTTTTCGATAATATATAAAATACTCGTATGTGGGGACATCATGTTACTATTAAATTTTTTTCATCCCGGAAAAGTTGGGCTTACGATTCCTGCGATTTTTCGATTGTTGACATCTGGTATCTTTTTGTCTTTGCACTCAACACTTAGAGCGTTAGAGCGTGATTGAGAGAACGAGCCTATCTCACTCGTAACTCAACTGTAAGAGAACCCGCAAAAACGAATGTTTGCGGTCGACCGGCGTCTAATAAGCGAGTAGAAGTATATGGTCTGAAAGCGATTGTGAATTTCGCCTGATTATGAGAGCATATTTTCAGCAGATCCTCTCTCGCAAACACCAACCGTCGAGGAATTTTGAAATGACAGTTTTTAAGCGTCTCTCAGTCAATTCAGTTGATTAATGTGTGTCTACTCGAATTATCTGAAAATATTCTTGGAATTTAATAAAAGTCCAACGACAGTTTATATTTGAGAAAAAGTCTTGTTTTGAAATAAGAAAATAATTTCATCGAACGCTGAATTTGTTTACATTCGTTACTATAGGAGAATAATTATGTAAATAAAACACGTATATCACTTTTTGGATTAGTGATTAGTCCGATATAAATGATCTTCAAATTGTACGAATCAAAATAGGAATGCTGTAAAAATGACTTAAGACTAAATCGAAAAACTGCTATACTGAACCCGGTTATGTTTACATCCGCTTGGATTGGAAAATAGTTTTGGAAATCAAAAATACGACTACTTTCGCGGTAAGTCCAATTTTTTTATACTCAAAAATTACTGAACGATTATAAACAAAAGCAAATTTTCATTTCATAAATGATTTTTCAATTGTAGGAATAAAAAAGGCAATTCTATAAAAATGACTAAATTAACAGGCAGACACAGAAAATTTCGAATGGCTATTATTCGATTGACAAAGAGACTAAAATCACCTCTGCAGGATTATTGGCATAATCAGTACAATAATATAAAAATAATGAAATAGTTTTAAAAAAATAAAGTCGACACTCAAAGATATTACATTCCAACATAGAATACAATAAAAATTCGAAGTCTTCTTGTGCAAAAAAAGTTAATCAGAAAATAAAATCAAATTAATTAATATATTAAATAGAATGATTTATTTTAGAATAAAAATGCTAATTGTTGGAATACTTTGAATACCTAACATCATTGTACATTGACGAAGTCACTCCCAATTACTTGTAGAAGAGTACGTATTGTACGCGTATTACGTTGAGCAAACAGCAGCAAAACATGGCATTGAACCTTTTTGAATATTTCCTTCATTTGTAAAGATACGCAGAAACTTTGTTCAAAGGACACCTAGGCTATACTTTTATCTATAAAATGCTACTAAAAAAATTTTGATAGTCCTTAAGGATATTGAATAAGAACACCTCACCTTCGGCTTATTTGACGAGGAAATTTTCACTAAGGAATCTGAAAAAATTGAATATTTACATGATGCCCCCACATATTTGATATATTATTACATATATGTACGCAAAGATAAATCTTCGCACTATAATTTAAGATCAAATTTGTCCAAAAATTATAATTGCCAAAAATACTTATATAAATTTCTTTCACTTATAGTATTATTACTTTTTCTTATGTAATGTGTAATGTGATCAAAAATATTTTTCAGCTAAATCCAAGATAATTTCTGGACCTTTAATTTGATATATAAAATGTCAAAAATGATGCCTAAATACGACCTGTAGGTGAGAAAGTACACCGGATCTAATATAAAAATTTGAATTATTTCGGATATTTTATATTATTTAGTATATTTGCTCAATGAAGATATTTATCTAAAATTGTATTATCTAGACAGCTAGAGCTTATTATGACCTTTCATTTGATATATAATTTGTTAAGATTGATGTGAAAATTTGGACCCACGAGCAAAAAACGGAATAAAAATTTTACAATATTCCGATTTTCCGAGAGGCTTTTTAATTTATCTCACCATTACATATACATAACAATAAGCTTATTATGTTATTACATAGCCATACTATCTGTGGTCGATTTGTCGTTTAAATTATTTCGATCGGTTCAAGAATGACGGTCCTAGAGTAAAAAGTGTGTTCTGTGGACGAAAAATTGCTCGGCAACTTTTTTCAGCTGCTAACAATACTTTTTGCCAACGACGACTTCTGTAAATTTCGTTCTGCGTAATCGGTCACACTAAATTTTGGCTCGCGTGATGGATTTTTCGGTTTTCTTGCTAAAGGATTAACGTATCGACTTGCTTTTTTTTTTATTCCTTTGGAAAATATTCATTTCTTACGTATGACGATATTTTCCTTATTTCGTCCTTACAAGGATATAGTATTTTGACTAATTAATATTATATTTAATTTTTTTTTAAATAATGTCCGAATACGTATCTGGCTCCCTTTTCACAGGATACCAATTAATCTATATCGTCCTTGCAAGGACAAATAACTTATTTTCGGAAAAAAAACTAAAAAATCTTTTCTAATTAATTTTATTGAATATATTTAGTAAAAATATTCAATTAAAAATTTTCAGTAAAAATGTTCAGTACAAAATTTCAGTATAATTATGCTATTAGGGATTTTTGAATTTTTTGAAATAATAAGTTCTTTGTTCTTGCATAGACGATAAGGATAAAACTGCTCCAGAGAAGCTAGATATCTATTTAGGATTTTTTTTTCTTAAAATGAAAATTAAAATTAATTAACAGAAAAACTATATCCTTGTAAGGACGAAAGAAGGGAAATATCCATATCGGTAAAGAATGAACATTTTCCAAGAGAATAAAAAAAAAATCAAGTCGATACATTAATCCTTTCACGAGAAAACCGAAAAATTCGCTCCGTGAACGAAAATTCAGTTTGACCAATTACGCAGAACGAAATTTACAGAAGTCGTCGTTGGCAAAAAGTATTGTTAGCATACAATAAATGTTGCCGAGCATTTTTTCGACCACAGAACACATTTTTTACTCTAGGAACATCATTCCTAAACCAATCGAAATAATTTAAGTGCCAAATTCACCGCAGTTAGTGTGACTATGTGATTACATAATAAGCTCGCTATTATGTATATGTAGTGGTGAGCTAATTTACAAAACCTCTCGGAAAATCGGAATATTGTGGAATTGTTATTCCGTTTTGTGCTCGTAAGTCCAAATTTTTACATCAATCTTAACAAATTATACATCAAATGAAAGGTTATAATGAGCTCTGACTGTCTAGATTATACAATTTTAGATAAATATCCTTATTGAGAAAATATACCACAGAACACATTTTTTACTCTAAGATCATCATTCCTAAACCAATCGAAATAATTTAAGTGGCAAATTCACCGCAGTTAGTGTGACTATGTGATTACATAATAAGCTTGCTATTTTGTATATGTAGTGGTGAGCTAATTTACAAAACCTCTCGGAAAATCGGAATATTGTGGAATTGTTATTCCGTTTTGTGCTCGTAAGTCCAAATTTTTACATCAATCTTAACAAATTATACATCAAATGAAAGGTCATAATGAGCTCTGACTGTCTAAATTATACAATTTTAGATAAATATCCTTATTGAGAAAATATACCACAGAACACATTTTTTACTCTAAAATCATCATTCCTAAACCAATCGAAATAATTTAAGTGCCAAATTCACCGCAGTTAGTGTGACTATGTGATTACATAATAAGCTCGCTATTATGTATATGTAGTGGTGAGCTAATTTACAAAACCTCTCGGAAAATCGGAATATTGTGGAATTGTTATTCCGTTTTGTGCTCGTAAGTCCAAATTTTTACATCAATCTTAACAAATTATACATCATATGAAAGGTCATAATGAGCTCTGACTGTCTAGATTATACAATTTTAGATAAATATCCTTATTGAGAAAATATACCACAGAACACATTTTTTACTCTAAGATCATCATTCCTAAACCAATCGAAATAATTTAAGTGGCAAATTCACCGCAGTTAGTGTGACTATGTGATTACATAATAAGCTTGCTATTTTGTATATGTAGTGGTGAGCTAATTTAAAAAACCTCTCGGAAAATCGGAATATTGTGGAATTGTTATTCCGTTTTGTGCTCGTAAGTCCAAATTTTTACATCAATCTTAACAAATTATACATCAAATGAAAGGTCATAATGAGCTCTGACTGTCTAGATTATACAATTTTAGATAAATATCTTTATTGAGAAAATATACCACAGAACACATTTTTTACTCTAAGATCATCATTCCTAAACCAATCGAAATAATTTAAGTGGCAAATTCACCGCAGTTAGTGTGACTATGTGATTACATAATAAGCTTGCTATTTTGTATATGTAGTGGTGAGCTAATTTAAAAAACCTCTCCGAAAATCGGAATATTGTGGAATTGTTATTCCATTTTGTGCTCGTAAGTCCAAATTTTTACATCAATCTTAACAAATTATATATCAAATGAAAGGTCATAATGAGCTCTGGCTGTCTAAATTATACAATTTTAGATAAATATCTTCATTGAGAAAATATACTAAATAATATAAAATATCCGAAATAATTCAAATTTTTCTATTAGATCCGGTGTACTTTCTCACCTACAGGTCGTATTTAGATATCATTTTTGAGATTTTATATAACAAATTAAAGGTCTAGAAATTATCTTAGATTTGGCTGAAAAAATATTTTTGATCACGTTACATATTATATAAGAAAAAGTAATAATACTATAATTGAAAGAAATTTATATAAGTATTTTTAGCAATTATCCTTTCTGGACAAATTTGATCTTAAATCATAGAGTGAAGATTTCTCTTTGGACTTTTTCGATAATATATAAAATACTCGTATGTGGGGACATCATGTTACTATTAAATATTTTTCATCCCGGAAAAGTTGGGCTTACGATTCCTGTGATTTTTCGATTGTTGACATCTGGTATCTTTTTGTCTTTGCACTCAACATTTAGAGCGTTAGAGCGTGATTGAGAGAACGAGCCTATCTCACTCGTAACTCAACTGTAAGAGAACCCGCAAAAACGAATGTTTGCGGTCGACCGGCGTCTAATAAGCGAGTAGAAGTATATGGTCTGAAAGCGATTGTGAATTTCGCCTGATTATGAGAGCATATTTTCAGCAGATCCTCTCTCGCAAACACCAACCGTCGAGGAATTTTGAAATGACAGTTTTTAAGCGTCTCTCAGTCAATTCAGTTGATTAATGTGTGTCTACTCGAATTATCTGAAAATATTCTTGGAATTTAATAAAAGTCCAACGACAGTTTATATTTGAGAAAAAGTCTTGTTTTGAAATAAGAAAATAATTTCATCGAACGCTGAATTTGTTTACATTCGTTACTATAGGAGAATAATTATGTAAATAAAACACGTATATCACTTTTTGGATTAGTGATTAGTCCGATATAAATGATCTTCAAATTGTACGAATCAAAATATAAATGCTGTAAAAATGACTTAAGACTAAATCGAAAAACTGCTATACTGAACCCGGTTATGTTTACATCCGCTTGGATTGGAAAATAGTTTTGGAAATCAAAAATACGACTACTTTCGGGGTAAGTCCTATTTTTCTATACTCAAAAATTACTGAACGATTATAAACAAAAGCAAATTTTCATTTCATAAATGATTTTTCAATTGTAGGAATAAAAAAGGCAATTCTATAAAAATGACTAAATTAACAGGCAGACACAGAAAATTTCGATTGGCTATTATTCGATTGACAAAGAGACCAAAATCACCTCTGCAGGATTATTGGCATAATCAGTACAATAATATAAAAATAATGAAATAGTTTTAAAAAAATAAAGTCGACACTCAAAGATATTACATTCCAACATAGAATACAATAAAAATTCTAAGTCTTTTTGTGCAAAAAAAGTTAATCAGAAAATAAAATCAAATTAATTAATATATTAAATAGAATGATTTATTTTAGAATAAAAATGCTAATTGTTGGAATACTTTGAATACCTAACATCATTGTACATTGACGAAGTCACTCCCAATTACTTGTAGAAAAGTACGTATTGTACGCGTATTACGTTGAGCAAACAGCAGCAAAACATGGCATTGAACCTTTTTGAATATTTCCTTCATTTGTAAAGATACGCAGAAATTTTTTTCAAAGGACACCTAGAATATACTTTTATCTATAAAATGCTACTAAAAAAATTTTGATAGTGCTTAAGGATATTGAATAAGAACACCTCACCTTCGGCTTATTTGACGAGGAAATTTTCACTAAGGAATCTGAAAAAATTGAATATTTACATGATGCCCCCACATATTTGATATATTATTACATATACGCAAAGACAAATCTTCACTCTATAATTTAAGATCAAATTTGTCCAAAAATTATAATTGCCAAAAATACTTATATAAATTTCTTTCACTTATAGTATTATTACTTTTTCTTATGTATTGTGTAATGTGATCAAAAATATTTTTCAGCTAAATCCAAGATAATTTCTAAACCTTTAATTTGATATATAAAATGTCAAAAATGATGCCTAAATACGACCTGTAGGTGAGAAAGTACACCGGATCTAATATAAAAATTTGAATTATTTCGGATATTTTATATTATTTAGTATATTTGCTCAATGAAGATATTTATCTAAAATTGTATTATCTAGACAGCTAGAGCTCATTATGACCTTTCATTTGATATATAATTTGTTAAGATTGATGTGAAAATTTGGATCCACGAGCAAAAAACGGAATAAAAATTTTACAATATTCCGATTTTCCGAGAGGCTTTTTAATTTATCTCACCACTACATATACATAACAATAAGCTTATTATGTTATTACATAGCCATACTATCTGTGGTCGATTTGTCGTTTAAATTATTTCGATCGGTTCAAGAATGACGGTCCTAGAGTAAAAAGTGTGTTCTGTGGACGAAAAATTGCTCGGCAACTTTTTTCAGCTGCTAACAATACTTTTTGCCAACGACGACTTCTGTAAATTTCGTTCTGCGTAATCGGTCACACTAAATTTTGGCTCGCGTGATAGTTTTTTCGGTTTTTTCGCTAAAGGATTAACGTATCGACTTGATTTCTTTTTTATTTTTTTGGAAAATATTCATTTCTTACGTATGACGATATTTTCCTTATTTCGTCCTTACAAGGATATAGTATTTTGACTAATTAATATTAATTTTTATTTTTTTTTAAATAATGTCCGAATACGTATCTGGCTCCCTTTTCACAGGATACCAATTTATCTATATCGTCCTTGCAAGGACAAATAACTTATTTTCGGAAAAAAAAACTAAAAAATCTTTTCTAATTAATTTTATTGAATATATTTAGTAAAAATATTCAATTAAAAATTTTCAGTAAAAATGTTCAGTACAAAATTTCAGTATAATTATGCTATTAGGGATTTTTGAATTTTTTGAAATAATAAGTTCTTTGCTCTTGCATAGACGATAAGGATAAAACTGCTCCAGAGAAGCTAGATATCTATTTAGGATTTTTTTTTCTTAAATGAAAATTAAAATTAATTAACAGAAAAACTATATCCTTGTAAGGACGAAAGAAGGGAAATATCCATATCGGTTAAGAATGAACATTTTCCAAGAGAATAAAAAAAAAATCAAGTCGATACATTAATCCTTTCACGAGAAAACCGAAAAATTCCTTACGTGAACGAAAATTCAGTTTGACCAATTACGCAGAACGAAATTTACAGAAGTCGTCGTTGGCAAAAAGTATTGTTAGCAGCTGAAAAAAGTTGCCGAGCAATTTTTCGACCACAGAACACATTTTTTACTCTAGGAACATCATTCCTAAACCAATCGAAATAATTTAAGTGCCGAATTCACCGCAGTTAGTGTGACTATGTGATTACATAATAAGCTTGCTATTTTGTATATGTAGTGGTGAGCTAATTTAAAAAACCTCTCGGAAAATCGGAATATTGTGGAATTGTTATTCCATTTTGTGCTCGTAAGTCGAAATTTTTACATCAATCTTAACAAATTATACATCAAATGAAAGGTCATAATGAGCTCTGACTGTCTAGATTATACAATTTTAGATAAATATCTTTATTGAGAAAATATACCACAGAACACATTTTTTACTCTAAAATCATCATTCCTAAACCAATCGAAATAATTTAAGTGCCAAAATCACCGCAGTTAGTGTGACTATATGATTACATAATAAGCTTGCTATTATGTATATGTAGTGGTGAGCTAATTTACAAAACCTCTCGGAAAATCGGAATATTGAGGAATTGTTATTCCGTTTTGTGCTCGTAAGTCCAAATTTTTACATCAATCTTAACAAATTATACATCAAATGAAAGGTCATAATGAGCTCTGACTGTCTAGATTATACAATTTTAGATAAATATCTTTATTGAGAAAATATACCACAAAACACATTTTTTACTCTAAGATCATCATTCCTAAACCAATCGAAATAATTTAAGTGGCAAATTCACCGCAGTTAGTGTGACTATGTGATTACATAATAAGCTTGCTATTTTGTATATGTAGTGGTGAGCTAATTTAAAAAACCTCTCGGAAAATCGGAATATTGTGGAATTGTTATTCCATTTTGTGCTCGTAAGTCCAAATTTTTACATCAATCTTAACAAATTATACATCAAATGAAAGGTCATAATGAGCTCTGGCTGTCTAAATTATACAATTTTAGATAAATATCTACATTGAGAAAATATACTAAATAATATAAAATATCCGAAATAATTCAAATTTTTCTATTAGATCCGGTGTACTTTCTCACCTACAGGTCGTATTTAGATATCATTTTTGAGATTTTATATAACAAATTAAAGGTCTAGAAATTATCTTAGATTTGGCTGAAAAAATATTTTTGATCACGTTACATATTATATAAGAAAAAGTAATAATACTATAATTGAAAGAAATTTATATAAGTATTTTTAGCAATTATCCTTTCTGGACAAATTTGATCTTAAATCATAGAGTGAAGATTTCTCTTTGGACTTTTTCGATAATATATAAAATACTCGTATGTGGGGACATAATGTTACTATTAAATTTTTTTCATCCCGGAAAAGTTGGGCTTACGATTCCTGCGATTTTTCGATTGTTGACATCTGGTATCTTTTTGTCTTTGCACTCAACACTTAGAGCGTTAGGGCGTGATTGAGAGAACGAGCCTATCTCACTCGTAACTCAACTGTAAGAGAACCCGCAAAAACGAATGTTTGCGGTCGACCGGCGTCTAATAAGCGAGTAGAAGTATATGGTCTGAAAGCGATTGTGAATTTCGCCTGATTATGAGAGCATATTTTCAGCAGATCCTCTCTCGCAAACACCAACCGTCGAGGAATTTTGAAATGACAGTTTTTAAGCGTCTCTCAGTCAATTCAGTTGATTAATGTGTGTCTACTCGAATTATCTGAAAATATTCTTGGAATTTAATAAAAGTCCAACGACAGTTTATATTTGAGAAAAAGTCTTGTTTTGAAATAAGAAAATAATTTCATCGAACGCTGAATTTGTTTACATTCGTTACTATAGGAGAATAATTATGTAAATAAAACACGTATATCACTTTTTGGATTAGTGATTAGTCCGATATAAATGATCTTCAAATTGTACCAATCAAAATAGGAATGCTGTAAAAATGACTTAAGACTAAATCGAAAAACTGCTATACTGAACACGGTTATGTTTACATCCGCTTGGATTGGAAAATAGTTTTGGAAATCAAAAATACGACTACTTTTGGGGTAAGTCCAATTTTTCTATACTCAAAAATTACTGAACGATTATAAACAAAAGCAAATTTTCATTTCATAAATGATTTTTCAATTGTAGGAATAAAAAAGGCAATTCTATAAAAATGACTAAATTAACAGGCAGACACAGAAAATTTCGAATGGCTATTATTCGATTGACAAAGAGACCAAAATCACCTCTGCAGGATTATTGGCATAATCAGTACAATAATATAAAAATAATGAAATAGTTTTAAAAAAATAAAGTCGACACTCAAAGATATTACATTCCAACATACAATACAATAAAAATTCGAAGTCTTCTTGTGCAAAAAAAGTTAATCAGAAAATAAAATCAAATTAATTAATATATTAAATAGAATGATTTATTTTAGAATAAAAATGCTAATTGTTGGAATACTTTGAATACCTAACATCATTGTACATTGACGAAGTCACTCCCAATTACTTGTAGAAGAGTACGTATTGTACGCGTATTACGTTGAGCAAACAGCAGCAAAACATGGCATTGAACCTTTTTGAATATTTCCTTCATTTGTAAAGATACGCAGAAACTTTGTTCAAAGGACACCTAGGATATACTTTTATCTATAAAATGCTACTAAAAAAATTTTGATAGTCCTTAAGGATATTGAATAAGAACACCTCACCTTCGGCTTATTTGACGAGGAAATTTTCACTAAGGAATCTGAAAAAATTGAATATTTACATGATGCCCCCACATATTTGATATATTATTACATATACGCAAAGACAAATCTTCACTCTATAATTTAAGATCAAATTTGTCCAAAAATTATAATTGCCAAAAATACTTATATAAATTTCTTTCACTTATAGTATTATTACTTTTTCTTATGTAATGTGTAATGTGATCAAAAATATTTTTCAGCCAAATCCAAGATAATTTTTAGACCTTTAATTTGATATATAAAATGTCAAAAATGATGCCTAAATACGACCTGTAGGTGAGAAAGTACACCGGATCTAATATAAAAATTTGAATTATTTCGGATATTTTATATTATTTCGTATATTTGCTCAATGAAGATATTTATCTATAATTGTATTATCTAGACAGCTAGAGCTCATTATGACCTTTCATTTGATATATAATTTGTTAAGATTGATGTGAAAATTTGGACCCACGAGCAAAAAACGGAATAAAAATTTTACAATATTCCGATTTTCCGAGAGGCTTTTTAATTTATCTCACCACTACATATACATAACAATAAGCTTATTATGTTATTACATAGCCATACTATCTGTGGTCGATTTGTCGTTTAAATTATTTCGATCGGTTCAAGAATGACGGTCCTAGAGTAAAAAGTGTATTCTGTGGACGAAAAATTGCTCGGCAACGTTTTTCAGCTGCTAACAATACTTTTTGCCAACAACGACTTCTGTAAATTTCGTTCTGCGTAATCGGTCACACTAAATTTTGGCCCGCGTGATGGATTTTTCGGTTTTATCGCTAAAGGATTAACGTATCGACTTGATTTTTTTTTTATTCTTTTGGAAAATATTCATTTCTTACGTATGACGATATTTTCCTTATTTCGTCCTTACAAGGATATAGTATTTTGACTAATTAATATTAATTTTTATTTTTTTTTAAATAATGTCCGAATACGTATCTGGCTCCCTTTTCACAGGATACCAATTAATCTATATCGTCCTTGCAAGGACAAATAACTTATTTTCGGGAAAAAAAACTAAAAAATCTTTTCTAATTAATTTTATTGAATATTTTTAGTAAAAAATATTTTTTAGTAAAAATGTTCAGTACAAAATTTCAGTATAATTATACTATTAGGAATTTTTGAATTTTTTGAAATAATAAGTTCTTTGTTCTTGCATAGACGATAAGGATAAAACTGCTCCAGAGAAGCTAGATATCTATTTAGGATTTTTTTTTCTTAAAATGAAAATTAAAATTAATTAACAGAAAAACTATATCCTTGTAAGGACGAAAGAAGGGAAATATCCATATCGGTAAAGAATGAACATTTTCCAAGAGAATAAAAAAAAATCAAGTCGATACGTTAATCCTTTCACGAGAAAACCGAAAAATTCGTTACGTGAACGAAAATTCAGTTTGACCAATTACGCAGAACGAAATTTACAGAAGTCGTCGTTGGCAAAAAGTATTGTTAGCACACAATAAATGTTGCCGAGCAATTTTTCGACCACAGAACACATTTTTTACTCTAGGATCATCATTCCTAAACCAATCGAAATAATTTAAGTGCCAAATTCACCGCAGTGAGTGTGACTATGTGATTACATAATAAGCTCGCTATTTTGTATATGTAGTGGTGAGCTCATTTACAAAACCTCTCGGAAAATCGGAATATTGTGGAATTGTTATTCCGTTTTGTGCTCGTAAGTCCAAATTTTTACATCAATCTTAACAAATTATACATCAAATGAAAGGTCATAATGAGCTCTGACTGTCTAGAGTATACAATTTTAGATAAATATCTTTATTGAGAAAATATACCACAGAACACATTTTTTACTCTAAAATCATCATTCCTAAGCCAATCGAAAAATTTAAGTACCAAATTCACCGCAGTTAGTGTGACTATGTGATTACATAATAAGCTCGCTATTATGTATATGTAGTGGTGAGCTAATTTAAAAAACCTCTCGGAAAATCGGAATATTGTGGAATTGTTATTCCCTTTTTGTGCTCGTAAGTCCAAATTTTTACATCAATCTTAACAAATTATACATCAAATGAAAGGTCATAATGAGCTCTAACTGTCTAGATTATACAATTTTAGATAAATATCTTTATTGAGAAAATATACCACAGAATACATTTTTTACTCTAAAATCATCATTCCTAAGCCAATCGAAATAATTTAAGTGCCAAATTCACCGCAGTTAGTGTGACTATGTGATTATATAATAAGCTCGCTATTATGTATATGTAGTGGTGAGCTAATTTAAAAAACCTCTCGGAAAATCGGAATATTGTGGAATTGTTATTCCGTTTTGTGCTCGTAAGTCCAAATTTTTACATCAATCTTAACAAATTATACATCAAATGAAAGGTCATAATGAGCTCTGACTGTCTAGATTATACAATTTTAGATAAATATCTTTATTGAGAAAATATACCACAGAACACATTTTTTACTCTAAAATCATCATTCCTAAACCAATCGAAATAATTTAAGTGCCAAATTCACCGCAGTTAGTGTGACTATGTGATTACATAATAAGCTTGCTATTATGTATATGTAGTGGTGAGCTAATTTAAAAAACCTCTCGGAAAATCGGAATATTGTGGAATTGTTATTCCCTTTTTGTGCTCGTAAGTCCAAATTTTTACATCAATCTTAACAAATTATACATCAAATGAAAGGTCATAATGAGCTCTAACTGTCTAGATTATACAATTTTAGATAAATATCTTTATTGAGAAAATATACCACAGAATACATTTTTTACTCTAAAATCATCATTCCTAAGCCAATCGAAATAATTTAAGTGCCAAATTCACCGCAGTTAGTGTGACTATGTGATTATATAATAAGCTCGCTATTATGTATATGTAGTGGTGAGCTAATTTAAAAAACCTCTCGGAAAATCGGAATATTGTGGAATTGTTATTCCGTTTTGTGCTCGTAAGTCCAAATTTTTACATCAATCTTAACAAATTATACATCAAATGAAAGGTCATAATGAGCTCTGACTGTCTAGATTATACAATTTTAGATAAATATCTTTATTGAGAAAATATACCACAGAACACATTTTTTACTCTAAGATCATCATTCCTAAACCAATCGAAATAATTTAAGTGGCAAATTTACCGCAGTTAGTGTGACTATGTGATTACATAATAAGCTCGCTATTGTGTATATGTAGTGGTGAGCTAATTTACAAAACCTCTCGGAAAATCGGAATATTGTGGAATTGTTTTCCGTTTTGTGCTCGTAAGTCCAAATTTTTACATCAATCTTAACAAATTATACATCAAATGAAAGGTCATAATGAGCTCTGACTGTCTAGATTATACAATTTTAGATAAATATTTTTATCGAGAAAATATACCACAGAACACATTTTTTACTCTAAAATCATCATTCCTAAACCAATCGAAATAATTTAAGTGCCAAATTCACCGCAGTTAGTGTGACTATGTGATTACATAATAAACTCGCTACTATGAATATGTAGTGGTGAGCTAATTTAAAAAACCTCTCGGAAAATCGGAATATTGTGGAATTGTTATTCCGTTTTGTGCTCGTAAGTCCAAATTTTTACATCAATCTTAACAAATTATACATCAAATGAAAGGTCATAATGAGCTCTGACTGTCTAGATTATACAATTTTAGATAAATATTTTTATCGAGAAAATATACCACAGAACACATTTTTTACTCTAAAATCATCATTTCTAAACCAATCGAAATAATTTAAGTGGTAAATTCACCGCAGTTAGTGTGACTATGTGATTACATAATAAACTCGCTACTATGAATATGTAGTGGTGAGCTAATTTAAAAAACCTCTCGGAAAATCGGAATATTGTGGAATTGTTATTCCGTTTTGTGCTCGTAAGTCCAAATTTTTACATCAATCTTAACAAATTATACATCAAATGAAAGGTCATAATGAGCTCTGACTGTCTAGATTATACAATTTTAGATAAATATTTTTATCGAGAAAATATACCACAGAACACATTTTTTACTCTAAAATCATCATTCCTAAACCAATCGAAATAATTTAAGTGGCAAATTCACCGCAGTTAGTGTGACTATGTGATTACATAATAAACTCGCTACTATGAATATGTAGTGGTGAGCTAATTTAAAAAACCTCTCGGAAAATCGGAATATTGTGGAATTGTTATTCCGTTTTGTGCTCGTAAGTCCAAATTTTTACATCAATCTTAACAAATTATACATCAAATGAAAGGTCATAATGAGCTCTGACTGTCTAGATTATACAATTTTAGATAAATATTTTTATCGAGAAAATATACCACAGAACACATTTTTTACTCTAAAATCATCATTCCTAAACCAATCGAAATAATTTAAGTGGCAAATTCACCGCAGTTAGGGTAACTATGTGATTACATAATAAACTCGCTACTATGTATATGTAGTGGTGAGCTAATTTAAAAAACCTCTCGGAAAATCGGAATATTGTGGAATTGTTATTCCATTTTGTGCTCGTAAGTCCAAATTTTTACATCAATCTTAACAAATTATATATCAAATGAAAGGTCATAATGAGCTCTGACTGTCTAAATTATACAATTTCAGATAAATATCTTCATTGAGAAAATATACTAAATAATATAAAATATCCGAAATAATTCAAATTTTTCTATTAGATCCGGTGTACTTTCTCACCTACAGGTCGTATTTAGATATCATTTTTGAGATTTTATATATCAAATTAAAGGTCTAGAAATTATCTTAGATTTGGCTGAAAAAGTATTTTTGATCACGTTACACATTATTTAAGAAAAAGTAATAATACTATAATTGAAAGAAATTTATATAAGTATTTTTAGCAATTATCCTTTCTGGACAAATTTGATCTTAAATCATAGAGTGAAGATTTCTCTTTGGACTTTTTCGATAATATATAAAATACTCGTATGTGGGGACATCATGTTACTATTAAATTTTTTTCATCCCGGAAAAGTTGGGCTTACGATTCCTGCGATTTTTCGATTGTTGACATCTGGTATCTTTTTGTCTTTGCACTCAACACTTAGAGCGTTAGAGCGTGATTGAGAGAACGAGCCTATCTCACTCGTAACTCAACTGTAAGAGAACCCGCAAAAACGAATGTTTGCCGTCTACCGGCGTCTAATAAGCGAGTAGAAGTATATGGTCTGAAAGCGATTGTGAATTGCGCCTGATTATGAGAGCATATTTTCAGCAGATCCTCTCTCGCAAACACCAACCGTCAAGGAATTTGAAATGACAGTTTTTAAGCGTCTCTCAGTCAATTCAGTTGATTAATGTGTGTCTACTCGAATTATCTGAAAATATTCTTGGAATTTAATAAAAGTCCAACGACAGTTTATATTTGAGAAAAAGTCTATTTTTGAAATAAGAAAATAATTTCATCGAACGCCGAATTTGTCTACATTCGTTACAATAGGAGAATAATTATGTAAATAAAACACGTATATCACTTTTTGGATTAGTGATTAGTCCGATATAAATGATCTTCAAATTGTAGGAATCAAAATAGGAATGCTGTAAAAATGACTTAAGACTAAATCGAAAAACTGCTATACTGAACCCGGTTATGTTTACATCCGCTTGGATTGGAAAATAGTTTTGGAAATCAAAAATACGACTACTTTCGGGGTAAGTCCAATTTTTCTATACTCAAAAATTACTGAACGATTATAAACAAAAGCAAATTTTCATTTCATAAATGATTTTTCAATTGTAGGAATAAAAAAGGCAATTCTATAAAAATGACTAAATTAACAGGCAGACACAGAAAATTTCGAATGGCTATTATTCGATTGACAAAGAGACCAAAATCACCTCTGCAGGATTATTGGCATAATCAGTACAATAATATAAAAATAATGAAATAGTTTTAAAAAAATAAAGTCGACACTCAAAGATATTACATTCCAACATAGAATACAATAAAAATTCGAAGTCTTCTTGTGCAAAAAAAGTTAATCAGAAAATAAAATCAAATTAATTAATATATTAAATAGAATGATTTATTTTAGAATAAAAATGCTAATTGTTGGAATACTTTGAATACCTAACATCATTGTACATTGACGAAGTCACTCCCAATTACTTGTAGAAGAGTACGTATTGTACGCGTTTTACGTTGAGCAAACAGCAGCAAAACATGGCATTGAACCTTTTTGAATATTTCCTTTACTTGTAAAGATACGCAGAAATTTTGTTCAAAGGACACCTAGGATATACTTTTATCTATAAAATGATACTAAAAAAATTTTGATAGTCCTTAAGTATATTGAATAAGAACACCTCACCTTCGGCTTATTTGACGAGGAAATTTTCACTAAGGAATCTGAAAAAATTGAATATTTACATGATGCCCCCACATATTTGATATATTATTACATATACGCAAAGACAAATCTTCACTCTATAATTTAAGATCAACTTTGTCCAAAAATTATAATTGCCAAAAATACTTATATAAATTTCTTTCACTTATAGTATTATTACTTTTTCTTATGTAATGTGTAATGTGATCAAAAATATTTTTCAGCCAAATCCAAGATAATTTCTAGACCTTTAATTTGATATATAAAATGTCAAAAATGATGCCTAAATACGACCTGTAGGTGAGAAAGTACACCGGATCTAATAGAAAAATTTGAATTATTTCGGATATTTTATATTATTTCGTATATTTTCTCAATGAAGATATTTATCTAAAATTGTATAATTTAAACAGCTAGAGCTTTTCATGACCTTTCATTTGATATATAATTTGTTAAGATTGATGTGAAAATTTGGACCCACGAGCAAAAAACGGAATAAAAATTTTACAATATTCCGATTTTCCGAGAGGCTTTTTAATTTATCTCACCACTACATATACATAACAATAAGCTTATTATGTTATTGCATAGCCATACTATCTGTGGTCGATTTATTGTTTAAATTATTTCGATCGGTTGAAGAATGACGGTCCTAGAGTAAAAAGTGTGTTCTGTGGACGAAAAATTGCTCGGCAACTTTTTTCAGCTGCTAACAATACTTTTTGCCAACGACGACTTCTGTAAATTTCGTTCTGCGTAATCGGTCACACTAAATTTTGGCTCACGTGATGGTTTTTTCGGTTTTCTCGCTAAAGGATTAACGTATCGACTTGATTTTTTTTTTATTCTTTTGGAAAATATTCACTTCTTACGTATGACGATATTTTCCTTATTTCGTCCTTACAAGGATATAGTATTTTGACTAATTAATATTAATTTTTATTTTTTTTTTAATAATGTCCGAATACGTATCTGGCTCCCTTTTCACAGGATACCAATTTATCTATATCGTCCTTGCAAGGACAAATAACTTATTTTCGGAAAAAAAACTAAAAAATCTTTTCTAATTAATTTTATTGAATATTTTTATTAAAAATGTTCAATTAAAAATTTTCAGTAAAAATGTTCAGTACAAAATTTCAGTATAATTATGCTATTAAGGATTTTTGAATTTTTTGAAATAATAAGTTCTTTGTTCTTGCATAGACGATAAGGATAAAACTGCTCCAGAGAAGCTAGATATCTATTTAGGATTTTTTTTTCTTAAAATGAAAATTAAAATTAATTAACAGAAAAACTATATCCTTGTAAGGACGAAAGAAGGGAAATATCCATATCGGTAAAGAATGGACATTTTCCAAGAGAATAAAAAAAAATCAAGTAGGTACATTAATCCTTTCAGGAGAAAACCGAAAAATTCGTTACGTGAACGAAAATTCAGTTTGACCAATTACGCAGAACGAAATTTACAGAAGTCGTCGTTGGCAAAAAGTATTGTTAGCATACAATAAATGTTGCCGAGCAATTTTTCGACCACAGAACACATTTTTTACTCTAGGAACATCATTCCTAAACCAATCGAAATAATTTAAGTGGCAAATTCACCGCAGTTAGTGTGACTATGTGATTACATAATAAGCTCGCTATTATGTATATGTAGTGGTGAGCTAATTTACAAAACCTCTCGGAAAATCGGAATATTGTGGAATTGTTATTCCGTTTTGTGCTCGTAAGTCCAAATTTTTACATCAATCTTAACAAATTATACATCAAATGAAAGGTCATAATGAGCTCTGACTGTCTAGATTATACAATTTTAGATAAATATCTTTATTGAGAAAATATACCACAGAACACATTTTTTACTCTAAGATCATCATTCCTAAACCAATCGAAATAATTTAAGTACCAAATTCACCGCAGTTAGTGTGACTATGTGATTACATAATAAGCTTGCTATTTTGTATATGTAGTGGTGAGCTAGTTTAAAAAACCTCTCGGCAAATCGGAATATTGTGGAATTGTTATTCCATTTTGTGCTCGTAAGTCCAAATTTTTACATCAATCTTAACAAATTATACATCAAATGAAAGGTCATAATGAGCTCTGACTGTCTAGATTATACAATTTTACTCTAAAATCATCATTCCTAAACCAATCGAAATAATTTAAGTGGCAAATTTACCGCAGTTAGTGTAACTATGTGATTACATAATAAGCTCGCTATTTTGTATATGTAGTGGTGAGCTTATTTAAAAAACCTCTCGGAAAATCGGAATATTGTGGAATTGTTATTCCATTTTGTGCTCGTAAGTCCAAATTTTTACATCAATCTTAACAAATTATGTATCAAATGAAAGGTCATAATGAGCTCTGACTGTCTAAATTATACAATTTTAGATAAATATCTTCATTGAGAAAATATACTAAATAATATAAAATATCCGAAATAATTCAAATTTTTCTATTAGATCCGGTTTACTTTCTCACCTACAGGTCGTATTAGATATCATTTTTGACATTTTAAAAAATCTTTTTTCAACAAACATAAATCTTTTCAAAGTATATTTCTCGGTGCGTTTAAAGAAATTTTTTAACTTTGCCAGGATTCATTTTTCAATAAGATTTTAGAAAAACTTACTATTAATTCTTGAATTGAAATGTCAAGGAAAAAAATTATGTCCACAAGTATGGCGTAATCGAATAGCTTTGTGACTAGGACACAAACTAACATGAGTTCAAATAAAGCTTAGAAAATACGGTCGTCACATGGACTTTAGTGTTGTGGTTCTTAGAACTTATAGTTCAGTATTAAGGTAACTTGAAATTGATACCATCTAATAATCAATTTGTCTGATAATAGTCTCATGTTTAATAAAACAATAAAAAAAAAATCATTTTATTTTTTTATAATCTGTTAAAAAAAATTACAGCCGATTTTATCTTTTTTACCCTCAACATTAAAAATTCTTAGTCAAATTGATATAAATGAGATATTTTACCTGCTTTTACGATTTCAATATAACAAAAGTACATATTTACAGTCATATTTTTTGTATAGATATTTATGAGATACATTACAAAAGATAATAATCAACGAGTAGCGCAGCGCGTAAAGTACAAAAGAGGATCATAAATATTACAAAAATTGTGATATCGAAATCAGCTTAAATGATTTACCATTTATGTTTGTCATTTATCTTCAAATATTCTTATAGGTATATGTGTATGTCCATAAAATAATACATATTTTTATGATAGCACTTAACTTTTTAATCTGGTATTATTTATTTGTTATATTTAATCTATTGTATTTCAACAGTAACGCTATGAATTATGATTTGAAAAAATATTTCCGAGTATTGGGATAGAATAAATCCTTTATAATGTTTTATAGTTAATTTTCTTTGAAAAACTGATGCTCTATTGCAAAAAATGTAAAATGTTTTTTTTTTTAATTTTAACAATTTTCAAATTTTCCATGTTACAAATTATTAAAAATTTTACCCAAAAAAACGATTAAAAAAATGTCTAATACATAAAAAAATAAAAAATAGAATATATTGTATTATTTTCTATTATACAATATATTTTGAAAAACCTTTAAAGAAAATATTATCTATGCTATACTACTGATATTTATCGATAATAGGTAGTAAAAGAATAGAAAAATGCTTTTATGATAATTTTCTTCATCATTTCGCCTTATGTACACATGTGCAAACATTCTCCTTAAGAGATTGTACTCGTAATATAAAAATGAATGTTATAAAATTTAACGTTGATATTCTGACTCAAATCACAAGTCATTTATAAATTCTTGTTTCTTCAGGTGGCATACAAGCATCACTATACGTGTACAGCCATTATCAAGAATAGCTCATATCTACCTACTGTACACCAAAGTATTAAAGTATAGAATTTGAAATGGTCGTACATTCCCTTATGGTATCTTGTATCTACACATAATATGATTTTTCAAAAGAGCATTCTAACTATAGTAAAGTTCATATTTGCCTTGCGGTCTCTATTCGATAAATAGAACTTTAAAATACATTTTCCAGTTATACGAATATGTGTAGATGAGATATCATTAAAAAATTTATTAAGGATATTAGCTTGGATGTATTCTATGTGAAGTTATGTTTAGAATATTATCTTTACGGTTCTCAAAAGGTAATTAAATACTAAGAAATAATGGACTACACGCTTCCCCAAGGATATGTATACGGCTATTTTCTCATAAAATAATTCGTTACTTTAATATACGATACACAGTTAAATTTGCCGAAAATAACATTCGAAAAATATTTTCAAAATTGTATGGCAAACAAATATTATATTAAACGCTTTTCAATAATCCTTTAATCCAGTTTTGTTTTAAAGAGAACGTTTATGGTGGTGATGGTTTTTGTTTTGAATTTGATCTAGGTTAAAGGATTCTAATTTCGTTCTATTTCATAAGACCGTACCGGAATAATGTTGACATTCATATTAAAAGATAAATTTTAAATTTATATTTATCCAAGAGGAAATTTTATTGAAAACGGAAAAGGATTATGGTTACGAAAAATTCATATATTTTATCAATTAATAATTGTTAAAAAGGGTTTCTTCGAAGATATATAAGGTAACCCAAACTATACGCAAGAAGTAATTTTGATAGAAAACGCAGGTTTGTAATTAAAAATTGTAATTTTTTTATTAATTCATAAAACATACAATATAGAATTACCAAGGGTATAAGCGGTTAAATCCGCTGTTTGGTCATAGATGGCGTGAGTGAGCGTATTAAGCTACCATGAGCACGCCATACTTTTTTTTATGAGTTTGACATCTGTCAACAATAATCAGTGCACATTGTCAGCAATTTCGTACAACAACATACAGTTTTCCTTTTGTAATCGTGTCTAGTTTTGTGCCAGAAAAAGAAATCGGCTGCCGAATCCCATCGAATGCTTATGGAGGCTTATGGTAACAGTGCTTTATCGGAAACAACATGCCGAGATTGGTTTCGTCGAAACCGTCAAAGCCGGCAATTTTGACTTGTGGGACAAGAAGCGTGAAAATCGGCCAAGGAAGGTTGAGGACCATCAATTTCAGGTTTTTTTGGACGACGACGACACCCAATCGCAAAAAATTCTCGCGGAGCAATTGGGTGTTACTCAACCAGCCATTTCCATGCGTTTGCGTGCCATGGGGAAGATTGAAAAGATCGGAAAATGGGTACCGCAGGAATTGAACGATAGGCAGATGGAGCGACGCCAACACACATGCGAAATCTTGCTCGCCAGACAAAAAATAAAGTTGTTTCTGCATCGAATTGTGACAGGCGATGAAAAGTGGATATATTTCGAGAATCCTAAACGCAAGAAATCGTGAGTTGAGCCCGGCCAACCAACAACATCTTCCCCAAGACCAAATCGCTTAGGACGGAAGACGATGCTGTGCGTTTGATGGAATCAGTAGGGTATCGTCTACTATGAAATGTTGAAACCTGGTGAAACTGTCAATGCCCACCGCTACTACCAACAACTGATCAAATTGTACCGTGCTCTGCGTGCAGAAAGACATGACAAGCTGATTTTCCTCCATGACAACGCACCATCGTACACGTCAAAAATAGTCCGAAACTACTTGGAGACACTCAACTGGGAGGTGTTACCCTACCCCGCTTATTCACCTTCCGACTAGGGAGCACTTCGATTCTTACGAAGACGTCCGGAAATGGCTTGATGAGTGGTTTGACTCGAAAGAGAACAAATTTTTTTGGCGTGGTATCCATAAATTGCTCGAGAGATGAGGAAAATGTGTAGCTAGCGAGGGCAAGTACTTTGAATAAATTTGTTTTTGCTTTCAAACAGCGAATTTAAGCTTATACACCTGGTATGTATGAAATAGCATATTGGGCAAATGCCTTTGTATGAAATAGCATATTGGGCAATGAGCTCCATGCCTTTGCTGGCACATTAGCACTCTTTTGTTCGAATTTTCCATGCCCGTTTTGCATAAATGGGGCTGAGTTTCGTTGACACAGCAGTCAATTTCCTCCTTCATGACGTAGGTGATCATAGGCTTGTAAACATGAAGATGCTAATCTTTTGTGAGAATCGCTGTAGAGAGCTTCTCGAAATGTCCAAGTACTGAACTCTCAGTTACACTCTCTCAAAATGCTTCGATATTTTGTGTTGAACGAATTTTGAAGGACGGCCAGAGTCTTTAAGATCACTAATTGATCCAGTCTATCCAAATTTTTTTATTAATCTCTTCAAGTTGATGAACTTAAATTACTTTTCCCATCATATTTTGTACGAAAATTGTGTACTGTTGCTGGCAAACCTTCATTATTTTTAAAATATTGCTCAACAATGAAAACACATTGCTTTTTCTTGTAGCGTTCCATTTTTAATAATATTGAACTGTCAGCTGTCATGCTGATTTCTTTTTCGTTGGCAACACTTTACCGCACAAATCGCGCAAAATTCAAATTCTTTAGGGAAGCAAAAATTATTTCAAACTAATTATTTCTATTTAATATTTAAAAAAAAGGTTCCATTAAATATCTTTAAAAAAATTAAAAATGGTATTCTCTTATTGATTCAAATTGCATATTTATCTAAATGTATTTATTGAAATAATAGAAAACCAGGCTGAAAATATTATAAAGCAAAGGATTGATTGAATTAATTGAATTAAAATTTAAATAACGTCAATTCGATTTGCATAATACAAAATTGTTTATTAAATAACTTTCACCATTCACCATCATTTGAAATTTATATTTTCAATTTTGTTCATCTTTTATTTGATTAAGCTAATTAATAACCAATTTCTGATAAATCGTCAAATCTTTAAAAAAAATTATAGAAACAACTTTAAATCTGTTAGCAGCAAAAGTCTAACTACCATTTCTCTTCGAATTGGACACAAATCGAATTACTAAAAATTGCCTTCTATCAAATTCCTTTATCCATTCGGTATTTTACCACAAATTTCCCAATTGCTAATGAAATCTATTTTCGTTACCCCTTTCCGATTCCATTACTCCCTTTTTACGCAGTATCTTTTAGAAAAATTTTCATTTTCAATTTTCCACTCCTTTGCTTTCTTTACGAGATATAATTTGCCTTAATTCGATGCCGCATTTTGTAAAATTTTCGATTCTGCCATTTAGTCCGTTACTCTGAATAAAATTTCATTAATTATCAGTAAGGAATTCTTGGCAAAAGATAAATTAAGTCGTGTCAGTTCGATATTCTTCAAATTAGTTTAGAAAAATACAAACAAAGTGAAATTATTTCAATATTCTCTGTTAAATAATTAACAGTTCTTATATGCGTTTCGTGAGTATTTTTCTTAAAACGGAAAATGTTCTTTATTTTTTTTTTTTTGCAGAGCAAATATTTTTTTTGTTTTGAGTAAAAAATATTTAAATATCTTCCAGACTAATGAAAATTTATTATTTCTAATATCTGAAGTTATTTTGAATTTTTTGTTAAATTTTTCCGTATTCTATTTGATTTTTAATAAATCTCAAAAAATTCTTAATATTATATATAGAATTTTTTTCAAATAAATAATTTTTTTGATAGTACATGAGGATACATTTTTTGAAAAAAAAAGAACATTAAACTAAACATACTGTTGATAAGGTACTATTAATCCATCGATTGCTTAGCGTTATTGTCGCCAGGAAAAGTAAGGTCAGACCGGATGAAGCAATACGAGTGACTAACGCTCTTTTCGACGACAGCTTGCTGTATTGCTTCATCCTCCTGTGTGCCAAGATGTCCAATGCATGTTTCCACAAAATTGAGGCAGCGGTCAACCGGCCGTTGAGGAGGTCTCCGTACTTCATCTGTGGCTTCTCTGCAAGGTAAAACTGGCCGAACTCCTTTATTACACCTTCTCCTCAAAGTCATATACCGATTCATCTATAAAAACATATTCTACTTTGAATATATATTGCACTCATTGATTAAAAAGATATTGAACACTCCCATTCGCAAAAGAGGCTCTTACTTCTTTTCACTAATTTCGGCTAATATGTCCCCATTAAAAAATAATGCAACCAACTCAATATGCTTCCGTACATTGTTTAAGCACGAGCTGAGCCGATTACGTTAATGCCGCAATTTATTATACTGATGCGGCTTCTAATGACCATTTTACATCTTTTACGATTATTCAACAATCGGGCAGTTACTTTCAGGCGGTACATTATTGTAACTTTTCATACAAGGTAGCAGCTTATTTTGCAGAACTGTGGAAAGTGCGATCAGCAGTAGAACATGCTGTAAATAATAAACATGAAAATGGCCACGAAGCCTTTATTTTTAGCGATAGCCTCACTGCTTTAAACGCTATTCGTGGCTCCAAGACGAACTCGGTTATAAATTATATCAGACACCGTCTAATAAACTATCGCTTTATTCAGTTGCGGTCGGGTGGATTGGGCATATAGGAATTCCTGGCAATTAATATGCTGATCGGCTTACAAAAGCGGTTTTCCTCCGCCCAGTTCCCACATTATTCGGGGCATTTATTAATCTAGTCATCTCGTGGTAACTAACAGCATCAACGTCCACCAGATGCACAGAATGGGAAAATAGTGAGACTTTCCTCGCTACACACTGGCAGACCATCGCCAAACCGATTTACTCGACAATAATCCAAAATTGAAGATAAGAAAATAGATAGCCCTACAATGCTTAGATGTTGCCCCTTGGAATTGCTTTTAAGACCTTGCTTCCAACAAACAATATAGAACATTTGTAAGGTTTAATATGTAGACAACTTAAATATAGTTCTCTTTCTAGAATAAATCATATTCCAAATAAGTTTATAAAATAATTTTACCTCTATTTTAATTGCTCAATAATATTCTTATAAAATTTATAATTTTCTAAAATGCATTCACAAAAACAACTTATTTTGAGTTGTTTTTAAAAAATAAAACCCTACAAAATGGAAACTGCATTACCGATGAAAATATTATCTTTTCTTAAGCATTGGCAATCAGCTGTTTTTGTTGTTGTTTTTGTACAGATACACAAAATACTCTCTCATCCACGTGCTTGCACTTTGAATCATGCGTACTCTCTCTTGCTCTCCAGCAATGCTCTGTCAAAATATTACGAAAGGCCGGTTTGTATGGTGCGGATGTAAAGAAAAATTTTATTTTCGGAATTTTTAATGCTTTAATTTCGTGCTAAAATAATAGTGGTCTTAACATGTTGCATTTTAATCGGCTTCTGCGCAATCGGCATTTGCAGAAAAAGTTAAATATTATTTTGAATAGTGCTAGGAGCAATTCAAGTTCAATAGCCGAATTCGGGGAGGTAAAAATTGAAATTCCCAACAAAATTAAACGCAGCCCTACCGACTTATTATACGCTCTATCCAGCACAGTTGGTACCGATCCCACTGCTGCACACTATAAATATCACGATGATCCGTACTTGATTCCACTGTCGAACATTGGAAAGAGAACGTTCGCATTAGCACAAGAGTCCGGAAGAAAGGCGGCTCGATGGGTTCGAGATGAAAACAGTAAACTTTTCCAGGTAATAATTCCAGAAAACGCTTAATGTTGCCCTTAATTAAAATTTCTTTTCTACTTACAAAACGAAACAATGTAGCATAAAGTTGCTGATCCTCCAATTGCGGCATATACGCCAAAAATGGTCTTTACGGAAGAATCGGAAGTAGATGAAGATTGTTTGCAGGGTTTAGTTCGGAACGTCGAGGTAGCTGATGCTGTTCTAGTATACAACATTATGCAGACAAAGAATTTACCAATTTCGGATGACTTAAAAGAGGAACTCTTAGAGTTGCTATGCTTTTACAATCATGATAGCCAGTTGGATCCGGAATACATTGAAGAACGTTGGTTTAGCCAAGCTACCGTTGGTAAAGAACGCCAGCGTAAAACCTGGAAAGACGGTGAACTTGCTGAGAAATTATTTAACGAGATCGAACCAAAAAATTCGCAAACATATGCAGCTATTATTCGTGGAATGTGTAAATACTTTCAAGCCGAACGAGCTTGGGCACTATTCCAGGAAGCATTGGATAAAAATATCGCAATGGATACAAAAACTTATAATTCTATAATCAGTGTTGCGTCTTTTTTAAAAGAGTCTGGAGAAATGCGCTGGGATCTGTGCAGGCAACTTCTTACCGAAATGAATGAAAAGAACTTAGTACCTAACTTGGGTACCATGAACTCCTTAATGTCCGTAATTAGTACGATAAACAACTATCGTCTTGCAAAGTCGGCAACACTACAAGTATTAAGTGAATTTCGCAATTTAGGAATTGAACCATCCCTGGGTACGTGGTATTATGTTATAATTTCATTCTGTCGGGAACGTGGTCCAGTCTCGCATGTGTTGGTCGATATTATGAATCAGATCGATGACAAAGAATTCAAAATTGAAGATCCCAAAGACACATTCTTCTTTGTTACCGCGATGGATGTATGTCGTCATCATTTACATGACAAAACATTAGCAAAACAAGTTAACAAGTTATTACACTACGGCAACAACTATGATCTTATTGGCGATTCATTTAAGGAGTCAATATACTACAGAAATTATTTTGCGCTACTTTGCCAAACGGAACCGCTCGAAGAATTTATGAACGTGTATGATTGTCTTGTTCCTAACGTATACATTCCAGAACCGGGAATAATGGAAGAAATATTAAAAGCGGTTGAGACAAGCGGTGCGCTTGAACTGATACCAAAGATGTGGTCCGATATGGTCATTTTCGATCATACAAATCGCGAGAGTTTATTGGTTAAGATTCTGAATATTATGGTCGAAAATAAACCGAGCAATGCTATTACTGCACACGAAGGACTTAACAAAAAATTTGCTAATATTGCTAGGGATATCTATACAAAAATAGACGAATTACGTACAGACCGTAATACAAAACTTAGTTTTACTGGGGCAATGCTAGGCGATATTCTCACACTATTAGCGAGAAATAATAGAATAGACGATTCCATTTTAATATTCAGCAGACTTGAGCAGCACCAACAATCAATTCCAGGTAATCCATCGCCTGAATCGATTGCTGAGTTTGTCGAGCTTTGTATTATCGAAAAACGACCTAGCCGTGCGTTTTCAGCCCTTCAGTATTGTGCCGAAAATGGTTTCCCAAATTGTAAAGATATAGCCAGACGTGTGGTATCCGCATTTACTTTGGATGATTTCACTATTTCGAAAATACGAAGTTTTGTTGGAGAAGATGTTTTCCTAGACAAACCGAAAGAACCTATAGTTTTAAAAGAATAACTTGTATTTGATACGTGTAATTAATTCGTTTTTTTTTTTGCCATCATTTACAAGTTTTAATTTAGATGAAATAAATTTATTGATTTTTTAAAGCCAGAATTTACTTTTAATCAGATGAATAGTCATTTTGAATTTAAATAATACAAAATGTATTTTTAAAAAAACATGCAACATCAAATGATCCCTGTAGCCATTTTCACTTTGGGATTTAAATAATTTTGATCGGCAAAGCAAAACTCGCGCACAGAAGTAGGACAAATACAATAGTTCAATTTGGTTTCATATGGGTAAGGGTCATTGACCTACGAGCCTGATATGAGGTCAGTGACCTTAGTTTATCCAAATATAAGTCAAGTTTTTTTACATCAACGAAATGAAGACGAACTATTGATGATCGCTAATATTAGAAATTAAATCAATTATTAGGAATGCAAAATTATTGAATAAAAACAATGCCGAAATTTTTGCTATTTTAATAAGTGAAGAACTTTAAACTTGAATTATAAAAATTCAAGAAAATAGTCTGAAAACAATCTAGTTTTAGCTTCAAAAACACTGGGGATAGATTAATTACGTATCTTTATTTTTCAATCGCGATTGATATGCTTTATTTGCTTGAAGGATCATCAACGAGAGTTCGATGTAGGCCTGCCAAATCAAAGAACTCCGTACGTCTGTCGTCTTCCAGTTCGACACTCCCAGCATATTTTTATTATCGTGGCTAATGCCGTCGCTCCACCGAAGGCATGGCCTACCTTGTCTTCTGGAGCCATAAATGGAACCATTGCAGACTTTCCAAAGATAGTATTTTCCTAACCCATACAAATTATATGCCCGTCCTACCGCAACCACTTGAGCTTCATTTTATTCAAAACCGCGGGATAACGCTACAGGATATCGTCGTCATAATAGGCTTCGGAATCGTCGTCATAGTAAGCTTCGGAATCGTCGTCATAATAGGCTTCGGAATCATCGTCATAATGGCTTCGGAATAGTCGTCATAATAGGCTTCGGAATAGTCGTCATAATAGGCTTTGGAATAGTCGTCTTAAAAGGCTTCGGAATCGTTCATCCTCATGTAGGCTTCGGAATCGTCGTCATAATAGGCTTCGGAATCGTCGTCATAATAGGTTTCGGAATCGTCGTCATAATAGGCTTCGGAATCGTCGTCATAATAGGCTTCGGAATCGTCGTCATAATAGGCTTCGGAATAGTCGTCATAATAGGCTTTGGAATAGTCGTCTAAATAGGCTTCGGAATCGTTCATCCTCATGTAGGCTTCGGAATCGTCGTCATAATAGGCTTCGGAATCGTCGTCATAATAGGCTTCGGAATCGTCGTCATAATAGGCTTCGGAATCGTCGTCATAATAGGCTTCGGAATCGTTCATCCTCATGTAGGCTTCGGAATCGTCGTCATAAAAGGCTTCGGAATCGTCGTTATAATAGGCTTCGGAATCGTCGTCATATTAGGCTTCGGAATCGTCGTCATAATAGGCTTCGGAATCGTCGTCATAATAGGCTTCGGAATCGTTCATCCTCATGTAGGCTTCGGAATCGTCGTCATAATCGGCTTCGGAATCGTCGTCATAATAGGTTTCGGAATCGTCGTCATAATAGGCTTCGGAATCGTCGTCATAATAGGCTTCGGAATCGTCGTCATAATAGGCTTCGGAATCGTCGTCATAATAGGCTTCGGAATCGTCATCATAATAGGCTTCGGAATCATCGTCATAATAGGCTTCGGATTCATCGTCATAATAGACTTCGGAATCGTCGTCATAATAGGCTTCGGAATCGTCGTCATAATAGGCTTCGGAATCGTCATCATAATAGGCTTCGGAATCATCGTCATAATAGGCTTCGGATTCATCGTCATAATAGACTTCGGAATCGTCGTCATAATAGCCTTCGGAATCGTCGTCATAATAGGCTTCGGAATAGTCGTCATAATAGGCTTCGGAATAGTCGGCATAATAGGATTCGGGATCGTTCATCCTCATGTAGGCTTCGGAATAGTCGTCATAATAGGATTCGGGATCGTCGTCATAATAGGATTCGGAATCGTCGTCATAATAGGATTCGGAATCGTCGTCATAATAGGCTTCGGAATCGTCGTCATAGTAAGCTTCGGAATCGTCGTCATAATAGGCTTCGGAATCGTCGTCATAATAGGCTTCGGAATCATCGTCATAATGGCTTCGGAATCGTCGTCATAATAGGCTTCGGAATAGTCGTCATAATAGGCTTTGGAATAGTCGTCTTAATAGGCTTCGGAATCGTTCATCCTCATGTAGGCTTCGGAATCGTCGTCATAATAGGCTTCGGAATCGTCGTCATAATAGGTTTCGGATTCGTCGTCATAATAGGCTTCGGAATCATCGTCATAATAGACTTCGGAATCGTCGTCATAATAGGATTCGGAATCGTCGTCATAATAGGCTTTGGAATCGTCGTCATAATAGGCTTCGGAATAGTCGTCATAATAGGCTTCGGAATCGTTCATCCTCATGTAGCCTTCGGAATCGTCGTCATAATAGGCTTCGGAATCGTCGTCATAATAGGTTTCGGAATCGTCGTCATAATAAGCTTCGAAATCGTCGTTATAATAGGCTTCGGAATCGTCATCATAATAGGCTTCGGAATAGCCCATACTCAAGTGGATAGCCTTAAATTCTTCGAAGCATCCTTCTCTTAAATGCAGACAAAAGTTCGCAATGGTTTCTACTAAGAACCCAAACTTCCGAAAAATACATGAGGACTGTCCAGACTAATGCTTTGTACAGTAGTAGCTTCAATGTTATAGTCAGAATTTTCGAGCGAAATAATTTCTATTAACTGAGATTGGCTCTGTTGGCTGCCAGTAGCCCAAGGCGAATTTTTTCCTCCATATTGTTATAATATTCTATACTAGTTCGTTTTATCTTCGACATCGACGTTGTCCCCATACTTTGCCTTCACTTATGTGTCACTTGATAAAGGCTTCTAGTACAGCTGTTTCTAATCGGCGCATAATGTCGATGTAGTCGGTGTATGCTATAACTGGATGGAATTAATAAGGATACTGAGAGTTACAAATTATGTTTTTCAGCGCCAGGTTAAAGAGTACTCACAAAAGTACGTCTCCTTGCTGGCTGCTTTCACTCTTCCTCTCACACTAGTCATGGTCATCCTAGTCAGTCTAATAAATTTTACTGGGATGTGCAAAGTTTTACCTTAGCTATGCTTTTATAAGCTGTTTTAAAGCCGTGGGTTCGGTTGAGCATATTCCAGCAATTTCTCCATCAACTGCCGTAGAGAGGAGATCTGATCTGTTGCTAATTTCCCTGGAGTAAATCCTCTCTGCTATAGGCCAATAATATTTTCAATAATTTCTCTGAGGATACAGAATATATACGATGTCTATTCAAAAAGTATCGCGAGTTTGAATTTCCGCGGGTACGTATATTCGATTTTTTGTGGTGTTATGTTGGTACTCATGTCTCTCACTTATGCCGACAAGTTCGAAATTAATTCAGTTAATTTTTGACATCTGCTTTGCTTGCGTGGTGCATCATGAGTACTTGCCACAGGATAGAACGGTCAATAAGGAATATTATCTGCAAGTTAATAAGGAATATTACCTGCAGGCCAGAAACGCCCGGATTTGCGGAGGAACAAAAATTGGCCTTTGCCATTTTTGGCCAAAAACAACACACTAATAACGCTGCCAACACCGTATTCCCCAGATCTGGCTCCTGTGACTTTTTCTTGTTACCGAAACAGATTCTTTGATTCATTTTTTGGAATCGGTAAAAATCGAAGACGAGCCAAAACACGTGCAAGCTAATCATCTATTAAAAATTAACTGAACATTCAAAATGGCTGAACTTGTCGGCATAAGTGAGAGACATAAGTACCAGCATAACGCCACAAAAAATCGAAAATCGAATAAACGTAACCCGCGGAAATTCAAAATTCGCGATACTTTTTGAACAGACCTCGTACTCAGGGTCATCAAGTAACAGTTTTAATCGAACATGCAGTTCTGTGCATTAAAACGAAATAAGTTCAATAAAACAGGGCTTTTTCTTCTTCTATTTTTTTTTGTTAAAATAAAACCAATGTTTTTCATAATAATCTATATATATTTATTTTATTGGTTTTGTTTTAATTTTATTGTGTATACAATGAATTATTTTATTTTGTGATGCATTTACAATCGTGTTTATTTCTGTTTACAATTCTTCGCGACTATTAATACTCATCAACTAATATTCGCACCTGATTTTCCTTTGGAAAGGAATCTTTTTAGCACTTATCTCTGTTTCTACTCTCTTTTTTTTATGTCTTTTTATATAATATGTTTGGTATTTTTTCTTGTTGTTGTCATTTTATTTTGTCTGTTGTCGTTTAAATGAAATAATAAAAAAAAAATTATTATAATAACTGTTCAAAGAATATTGCGTACAAGTGAGTATTTTTTCTCACATCATTAATAGCTATTTTGATTAAATTTATTTTTCTTATAATTATGGATAATTTTAATTGATAAAATAATTCAAATCATAATGAAAAGTATTTATTTTCTGATCATATGTAACGTTTTTTTTTTTTTTTTACTTAATCAATGTTTCATTAATTTTTCAATCATATCCAAATAATTATTTTTTAACTAAATATAAATTTAACATTAATTAACGTACAATATTTAGAATTTTTATACATTTTCAGATAATTTTTTTTTGTTTTTTGTAAATTTTTAATATCAATAAATTATGTGATTAATATTATATTATAGAATATGTTCAATGAGTTTTCTTTTCGTTTTTCTACTAGCTTGCTTTTCTTCTTTCTTTTGTTTTGAATTGAAAAATGCATATTATTTGAAATATGGTAAATAGTAATATTAATATTATAAATAAATTGCAATATCATGGTAAATAAGTATATTTAGATTTAATTAATATTTATAATTCTTAAGAACTATTTTGATCACCGAATATTAATGAAAAATGATAATTTCTAAACTAGTTTATTAATAAACATACCTAAATTAATGGAAATTATTTTATATGTATGTGATATAGTTGTTATCTTTTTCTAAATAATAAATGTCTAATTTATTGTTTTGCCTTTTCATATTTATTATTATATATAAATTAGGTGAAATTTTTGTTGTTGTTGCATTTTTAAAATGCGATTAATGCAATTCATAAGTATTTCGTTACGAAGGTATGTACTATACTAACATAATAATAATAATAATAATAATAATAATAATAATAAGATAATAGTAATTATTTTGATTATGTTCAATTTTATGTCCGAGTATTTTTATAAAGCGTCAATATTCGCACAAGGATTGATATTTTTCCAGACACCTGTATCGGTAATTTTTTTTCCCAGTCCTCTGGAATTTCTATACATTATGATTTAAGCTCCCGTTCCCTTATTAAGATGTTCTCTCTAACAAATTCAACATTTTTCTAGTAAATTTATTTTACAAAAAAAATATTCTATTTTTACTTTTGTTCAATGGTTTTTTTGTTTGAAATGTTTGTATTTAAGAAAATTTACTTTTATCATTGTCAATGCATTTTATATTTATAATAAAATCTTCAACTTTCGTTGTATACTCCATAAATATTTAAATCGTATTTGCAGTTGTTTTCTTTCTCATAATTTAATTTTTTTTTTTTGAGTTTATTTGAATATGAATATATTATTAAATATTATTTATGAATAATGTGAAATTTTAAAGAAAATTCATAATAGCACACTCGTATTATGTACCATATGTGCATGATTAGAATGCGAAATTAATTTTTCTCTTTCATAAATAGAAGCTCAACGTTTTTATGAATTCTTATAAATTTTTTTTTTTATAATTTTTGATCATTAATATATAACTGATATCTTTTTAGACAATTTCTTTAGCTAAAAAAATGTTTATAAAAGTATATTTATTCAAATATCTAAAAAAAAATTCGTGTTCTTATTAAAAAAAAAGTCTACAAATCTTTTATGAACTCGTACACTTTTTTCTTCATATTTAAACGTTTACTTTTTTATTTTTTATTTAGATTTGATAAATTCTAATTAATGTTATTAAAATGAATTTTTTTTTTGTTGAAAATTTATATTCTTTTATAATTTTGCTGATAAAAAAAATTTAGTAATGGGACTGGCTATAAATTTTGTAAGATTTGTTTGTAAATTTACAGAAAGTTTCAAAGAGAATCTATTTACTTTTTTTTTGTAAATAGTGTAAGATGAAAAATATTTCAATTAAAGACAGAACTGTGTGTGTGTGTGTTATAATATCTTAAAACAAGTGAATAATTATCTATCATAGATTTCATAATATAACGGAAAAAAATTAATTGATTTATTTTTTAGTTTTTTTTTGCAAATATACGATTTTTATTATAAATATAACAAAATTTAATTTAATTATGTTGCATGCGTTTTTTTTGTTAATTATTTACTTACATTATAATAATATCTATTAATTTTTTATTATCATCAACAAACGAACTCGAACTTTATTAAGTTAATAGAAGGAAAATCTATCTTCAGAAGAAGATACGAAAAATAAACTATATAAAAAATATATTTTCTAGACAAAAAGTTTGTATTGTAGAATACTGGAATTTTCGAAACCATAAAAATACACTTAACTATACGTATATCGAATTTTGGAAGAAAATATATAAAATAAAAGATGTTCTTTTTATTTTTATTGCACTTTCTGTGGATTTGTAGGAAGACTTTTTTTATTCATGGGAAATTAACTATTTCCAAAATTTCTTTAAACTAAAACTTTCTTAAAATAGAAGATTAGAAAATTTCTCATCTATTATAAATATATTTTATTGGAATTTATTATAGCAATAAATATTTTCGAGTTCATCTGTTTGCATCTCTGTAAATTTATGTGTAATACAAAAAAATCTGAGAGCATTTTAAAAAACTATTTTACAAACAATATATTTTTTGGGAAACCACAAAATGATGTACAGTTATGAATTGGTATAATTTTAAGGGATAATGAGAAATCCTTCTTTTTTTGGGGTGTGGGGGGGGAGGTCGGTCTGGAGGGGAGTTGTTACGTGAAAGTGATGATATTTGTTACTGTCGGCTTGTATGGAAACGACTCTTTGCATTACGTGCCCACGTTATCCTTAGAAGCCGACGATGGTATTTTTCATTCAAATGTTGTCCAGTTAGTCTTACCGAAAGTTTTTGTAGCATTACCATTTGTTTTAGTTGGGCTACTGGTAGCGAATGTCGAAGAACTGCTGCTATTGCTATTGGAAGTGGTAAGTGTAAACTGGTCTAAACCATACTTCCGCAGCAAAGCTAAGTCTTCATCTTTAACTTCGGACGCCGCTTCTTTTGGCAGCGAAGTTACTTTCCGATCCGGCAGAAAGTAAGTCTGATATGGATGCTGGCAATTATTGGGAATGGCAAGTGGAGCATTTATGCTGTTCGTACTGCTGCTACAACTGCTACTGGTATTCATGGCCATTCCCAATTGGGCATGAATATGACGATTTATCGTATTTGCCGCTTGTACAGGTGATGGTATCGGTTTCGCATTTTGATTGAGTGGATCGAAATCTTCAATTTCTAAACTGGTATTACTCTCATCCAAACTGATTAGATCTCTCGTCTTTAACGATGCTGGAGGAGTAGGTATTGCAGATGTTCCATTTCCGACAGTGTTTAATTTTCTTCGACTTTCACTGGTTCCATTACTCGTCAATAACTGTAAAATTAAAAACTAATAACTACTTAACCAATTGACGCTCATTTTTAACGTTTCCCGTTTTTTTTTCAAGAGCATTTTTATTGACAAAAAAAAAAAGTGGAAAGTAACAGTACTAATATTAAAAGCGCCACAACCAAAAATTATTAAAAATAACAATAAAAAAAAAACTGACAAAATGTAATTGTATTTTTTCTTTTGTCTTTATATAAAAGTATAAATCACGTAAATTGTTTTATTTGAAATTATATGAAATTTAAATGAAATTAGAGAGAGATAGAGAGAGAGAGAGAGAGAGAGACGAAAGCGCAAAAGACTATTATGAAATGTTACAAATGACTGTACTGATATTGTTTTAATTGTTAAAGATCTTATTAATGTATCCTGGACGTGTTACCTCTTTTGGTTTTGGTCTAGGCGGTGGTATTGGAGCTTTGTTTGCTGGCGATATTGGTTTTTGGACTTTAGTATTCAACTCAGAACCATTATTTACAAAATTATTTTCAAAAACAAATGAAGCTGACATAACAGTTTGTCGTTCACTTTTCGTATCAAATTCACAAGATTTGTTTGAGGGTAATTTTATATAAGCATCGCCACTACTTTGCGTCCGTTTCGGTGGGATTGGCGGCGATGGCATATCTGGTGGTGAATCGAACAGATACTCATTGCTAACTGACGGTGCTGTTGTTGCCTGATCATCATCCTCTTCAGGTTCACTTTCACCATCTTCCTCTTCATTACACTCGCTCCCTGCCACAAGTACATCTTCATCATCATCATCATCGTTTTCATCCTCATCATCATCATCCTCATCATCATCGTCATCTCCATAATAATCGTCTATTATACATAAATCGCCTGTTGGAACATCCGTCTGTATAGACTTATGGCATGGTGGTGGTATTGGTTTGGCTGCACGAACAGTTCGCAATCCCCCATTGTCCATACTGTTGCTCGGTTTCAACTGCGAGAATTGAGTACACAATATTTTTCTATTTTGTCTTTTCTTTTCTTTACTAAATTATTTTTTTTTCTTTTCATCATTTTTATCTTCTTTCATTTATTATAAACAAACAACGTTCAAATTAATTATTAGTTTTACTTTCAGGTAGTTTTATAAATAAAAAAAAAAAGAAGAAAAATTACAATTTTACGATTAGTTATTTATTATCTTGACTTTCTAATATCAGGTCTTTGAGTTAGTTTCTCTTTAAATATCACTTGCATGCATATTTATTTATATATAATAGAATACAAAAGCATATTAATTCAATTACGAGAAGCTTTAGTTGAAAGTAAACTTTTTAAAGGCATTCGCTAACAGTTTTATTAAAATAATATTGTTGGCAGCAGTATAGAGATGCATGTAGAGCGATGTTAGGCGCGCACATCGAAGGTAGATTAAAATTTTCTAGTTTTCCTTGCTTTTATTAAATGAAAGTTAGTTATGAGTCCATTTAGAGCAATTCAGCTTTTTTTTAATAGTTGTTTTATTTTCTAATAAAATCTTTTAGTTACGTTCAATAAGAGTATAGTATTTTCTATTTTAAAAACAAAGTAGATTCTAAATGTTTATAGGATTCCATATTCTTATTGTTTGTTAATATGTTAAATACATTAAATGAAGAAAGTCAATTGCATTTTCCACCTTGTTGTCGCATTTATTTTCCAAATTAAATTGTGTAAGGAAATGCGCTTCAAAAAATTTAGGGATGCAATGAATCACCGCAATGATTGATGATTGAAATATGGAACTTACTAATTATCAATATATGAACGTAGAATGAGAGTTTATGAATGCGTACACAAATATTGTTATAAGACATGTGCGTTAAGTGCATATAATAAATAATAACTTTAATGATGACTCTGATCTTTATTGAATTTTGCCTGTTTTTTTTTGTGTGCACAAAAAAGTGCAATTAGTTTTTGTGCAAACTAAAAGATAACAGATAAATAAGTATTTGTCTTCTGTAAATTAAGATTCATCTTATATATTATAAATATGTTTCATTATACCTTAAGGCGCACACATTTATGTAAGAGCAATAATTAAAACGGTAAAAAAAATTAGAAATTCGTTATTTTGGGATGAATAATATAATTTTAGTATACGAGGTCTGTTCAAAAAGTATCGCGAATTTTGAATTTCCGCGGGTTACGTATATTCGATTTTCGATTTTTTGTGGCGTTATGTTGGTACTCATGTCTCTCCCTTATGCCGACAAGTTCGGCCATTTTGAATGTTCAGTTAATTTTTGACAGCTGTTAATGTTCAGTTAATTTTTGAAACAAAATTAATTGCCGGGCGCTTTCCGAATGTTGACTGTGGCATATGGTGAAGCTATATGTTCTCAGAGGGCCGAGAAGATGTGAACGACGAAAAGCGTGCCAGACGCCCGAGCACGTTAACAACAGACGAAAACATTGATGAAGTGAAGAATATAGTGTTGGCCAATCGTCGAATCACCGTTAGAGAAGTTACGGAGGACTTGAACATATCGATTGGCTCGTGCCATTTGATTTTTACCAATGATTTTTTCGTGAGACGGGTCGCCGCGAAATTCGTACCAAAATTGCTTAATTTCGACCAAAAACAGCATCGCATTAACTAAGGAGCTGTGGACTCTATCAGCGACGACCCAAATTTGCTCCAGAGGGTCATAACCGGTGACGAATCATGGGTTTATGGTTATGACGTGATAACTAAAGCTCAATCATCCCAATGAAAGCCAAGACCGAAAAAAGCGCCAAGTTCGGTCGAATGTCAAGGTTTTGGTTACAGTTTTCTTCGATTGCAGGGGCGTGGTGCATCATGAGTACTTGCCACAGGGTAGAACGGTCAATAAGGAATATTACCTGCAGGCCAGAAACGCCCGGATTTGTGGAAGAACAAAAATTGGCTTTTGCCATTTTTGGCCAAAAACAACATACTAATAATGCCGCAGCCACCGTATTCCCCAGATCTGGCCCCCTGTGACTTTTTCTTGTTCCCAAAACTGAAGAGCCCCATGAAAGGACAACGCTACACTACGATTGAGGAGATAAAGACGGCATCGAAGGAGGAGCTGAACAAGATCACAAAAAATGATTTTTCGAAGTGCCTGGAGGATTGGAAAAAATATTGGCACAAGTGTATAATATCTGGTGGGGATTACTTTAAAGGGGACCAAATAGATATTCATGAATTAATAAATAATTTTTGAAAAAACACAAAATTCGCGATACCTTTTGAACAGACCTCGTATGTGAGCTGTTCTATAGAAATACGGGAGAAATAAGCACAAAAAATGTTATTTATTAATAGCTACGCTTGTATGAAATAACTTCAGCTACAAACGTAAAACACAATACAAAATACTTATTTTAATGTTAGTTAAATATTTTTTTAAAATAAACGGTTAATACTACAATATTAATTTGATACAAATTTTTGATGGTTGAGTTATTGATGATATTTTCAAAGCGCCGAAAGCATAAATTTAACGCAACTGCAAGACTAACGGTTAACGCAATGGATGTACAAATTCGACAGAACGCGCGCAATGTAATGAATAAAAAAGCACGTACGAACGCAATAAGAATTGAGTAAAAAGTTTGTGCACTCAAACACGGATGCGTGCGAAAATCCGTATAAGAATACAAACCGCCTCAAACAAAGAACGCACGCGAGCGGATTTTATTAAGCAAAACAATTGCGCTCACGTACAAAGAAGACAGATTTAACAGCACGCGCGTTTGGTTATATGCGGCGTTTGTCCGTGAATTATAAATGTTAATATTTGAATATATTCTAATATTAAATGCATTTTTCATTTTTCTACTTTATTTATATGGCACTGATGGACAAAACTTTTGATTTATATATATAGAAAAATATAAAAAAAAGTAAATAATAAAACCTACATTATTGAGAATTTTCTACCTAAATCAGAATCATCATTTACTAAAAAGAATTGTTTTAAAATAATCCACAACCACAATTAAATATTTTAAACTAAATACTTTTAAATATACAAACCAAACACCAATCCATAGTTTATCGATGAGAAATTTGATAATAAAAACTAAATAATAGTAAATAAGCTAATTCTTCATTTAACTAAATCAAAATTAATATGCAACTATAGCTATAAGCAAAATCATGAGCTAAAATAAATTCAAGAAAAAATAAAATGAAAATAAAAAACGAAAACCATATGACATTGATCTTAAAAAAATCCATTCTATTTTGAAGCAATGCTGATATTCAGATATCTAAACAAGTCCTTCATCCCACATTCAGTACTTACACTTCGATCAACGACTGGTGGCTTAAAGAGCGGATGATTTTGGAGTTCCTGTGAAATGTTCATATCAGATGAACAAAGCGAATTAGTTGGACTTACAGTTGGACTTTTGCTCACATGATTATTATTTATATTAACATAACGATTTGATAGATTTGTATAGCCATTTAGTGTTTGCGAATTGGAAGTTTGTATCATCGATTGGGAATTGTGCGGTTTTCTTAAAACTGTTGATGTTCCTGTTCCAGCATCAGTAAAACTAAAGTCAGTGCCTTGTGTACGCATCGAGAAAACCGGTGAATTTGGTGCCGAATGATGCTGTCCGGCCGATGATGATTCCGTAAAAAATGACGATTGTGGTAAACTAGTATGGAATTGTGATTTGGGTGGTGTTTTATCACGTAATTTCGATTTAAGATCTTTATATGCGGTTTTAACACCTCGGCTACCCTCTTTAACCTGTTCAAATATATTAACAAAATTTATTAGATAAAAAAATTATTTCAATTTTTACTAATAATCAATTAAGTAAAAAAAAATTTAATTTTTAAATCATATTTTTTACAATTATTTTATTTTTGTTCTAATTTTGTTTTTATCATAGAAATATGTAAATAGGAAAAAGTTTTTAGATCAAACAACATCAAAATGAAAATATTTATTTTTACACTCTGCCTGCACATATTAATATTAATTTTTACAAATAGAAAATCTCGAAACTTTCAATTTTTCTCTTTTATGGTATTTTTATTTGAAATTAACAGCACTTTTATTTTTTATTTTTAAATTAACAGCACTTTCGAGATATTCTATTTGATAAAAAACTAAAAAAATATCTTATTTGTATTACATCACATTATTATCAAATATAAAAGCAATATTTTAAATTTGCATCATATTTATTATATGATAAAACGGAAGTAAATATAAAAAGCAAAGCGAATTTATTTCTAAAAAAAAATTGCTTCAAATACATTTTTTTTATTTAAAATTTTCGTTTTTTTTTTTAATTTATAAATTAAAAACTACACGATGATTAAATCCAACTAATTACATAAGAAAATATACAAACTACATTTAAAAAAAATATTACTAATTTAAGCATATTACTCTACAATATAAATTATGATGAATTCAAAAATGCAGTGCGAAATTTTTTTTAAAACTTCCAAAGTTAATCAAAACGAAAATAAAATTAACAATTTATTTATTGTGTATATTGTAGTAGTGCAATATGTTGGATGTACATACAAATAGTTTGCAAACAATTACACTCTATTCTCGTTTTATGCGGTAAAAGCGTTCTATGGAAATCTGCACATAAAAAATCGCACAAAAAGACATAGATTTATATGCAAAATTATGGATACGTTTTTCAAGGCCTCAATTGTCTCTGGATGGCTTGCATTACATTTATCCTTAACGGCTTCCCACAGAAAATAATCCAACGGGCTCAAATCACAGCTCCGAGGCGGCAAATTGACATCAGAATTTCGGCTGATTATTCGGTTTTCGAAAGTTCTCAATATTTCCCAGTTTTCTGGGAATGATGTTGTGTTTTTAAAAGAAATCTCAAAAACTTAAAAACCTAAATAATGTTTTAAAATATACCAAAAATCGCATAAAAAAGGTAAGATATTATCATGAAAAAATATGGAAAATTGCTCAAAATATTGGACAACATAAATGTTTGTAAATAAAAAAATGATCTAAATTTTTTTTCTTAATATTTTATTGAAAATAAAAAATATGCATACACATATGTAAATAACATAAACAAAACAATATTTTATTGAAAACATAGATAACATAAGCAAAACTTCATCAGATCTGCATGGTAATGCTTCATCAGGAATCTCAGTTGTTTTTTTTTTCTTTGACAAGGTAGTCAGCAATCAAACACTGTGATGGCTTGACTAATTCTTTGTAAAGCTCTCGGTAGCCAGACATACAAAATTTCAGATCACGTTGGAATTTCAAGGCGCGTTCTGAATCATTATCATTTACAAGAAAAAATTTTTCCAATTTACTGGAAAGCTGAAGGCCTTCCCGAATTAATTTTGCGTCGAGTGGAACAGGTTCTTCTTCCGGTTTACTATCCTTTTTCAGAATCTTCGATAGCACCTAATACCACACTTTCCAAAATATCATCATCACTTAAAGCTTTCGTCCGCAAGCAATTCTTCAACATCGTTTTCACCAAAGTTATCAAAACCTTCTCCACCTATTTCTTTAGCCAGTGAAATAATTTCTGATGATTTGCTTGTTATTTGATTTAATTCATTTCTTTTTGATACGCATTCAGGCCAAACTGCTTTCCAACATGCATTTAATGTTTGTGGTTTTATTTCAGCAATTGCTAATGCAGCATAGTTTCGATCTTTTGAAGCTTTAAAACCACTGGCAGTTTTTTCGGACTTTGCAATGTAGGTACGGGTTGGCATTTTTTCCAAAATAATCATGTTTCATCAGCATTGAAGATTTGATGGGCGCAATATCCGCCATCTTTAATAATTTTAGCAAACTTTTCAAGATATTTTCTAGCAGCTTCTTCGTTTGCAGAAACGACCTCACCTTTTATCTTCAGATTATGAAAAGAATGTGTTTTTATAAAACCAGTTAGCCACCCTGTGCGCTGGCAGAGAATTGTGGATTACTTCCGCATGAAGATGTAGATGGCTCCGATTCTTTCAGCTGCTTGTAAACTCTAAGGACTTTCTGTTTAATTAAATGTTCATCTATTGGAATTCTTTTTTGAGTTAAATCTTCAATCCAAATTACAAGAGCCTTTTCCGTTTTTTCTATTAAAGTGTCTCTTGAATATGATGAAATTTTAGCATTCAATTTTGTACCAGATGTGACTGATTTTCTTATTGCCGTTTTTTTTTTATTGCTCTAATAGTAGATTCGCCTAAACTACAATGTTTACCTACTGCTGTAGATCCTTCTCCTTTCACCAAGCGATCCATAATTATAACTTTGGTTTGTAGCGAAATTGCACTCCTTTTCTGTCTTTGTGTTTTATTAGTACAGGGTGGACCATTTAAAAGTTACATTTTAAAAAGTAAAAAAAAAAAGCTAGTGTATTTCAAATTTCCTGTTTTATTAGAAAGATTGAACCTTAAAATTTAAGAATGAAACACAACATCATTCCCAGAAAACTGGAAAACATTGAGAACTTTCGAAAACCGAATAATCAGCCGAAATTCTGATGTCAATTTGCCGCCTCGGAGCTGTTATTTGAGCCCGTTGGATTATTTTCTGTGGGGAACCGTTAAAGATAAATGTTACGCAAGCCATCCAGAGACAATTGAGGCCTTGAAGAACGAAATCAAAGTTGCCATTGAAGAGATACAGGCCCAGACAATCGAAAATGTACTGAAAAATTGGGTCGAGCGAATGGGGTACTGTAAGGCCAGCCGTGGCAGTCATTTAAATAATGTCGTGTTTCATTCTTAAATTTCAAGGTTCAATCTTTCTAATGAAACCGGAAATTTGAAAAGATAAGCACTCGTTTTTTTTAATTACTTTTTAAAATGCAAATTTTAAATTTGCACCACATTTATGGTCTACCCTATATTAGCTGTATTCCATTGGACCAATTTTGCTACTCACAAGTACTTCTAGCTACTCGCAGCTTCTCTTGCTCGTACAAATGAGTAGTTAGCATGAGTGGTTACGCATACAATTTACGGTAAGGGGATTTTAGTTCCCAAAATGAAAATAGACGGCTTAAAGGGTTCGTTGGTTATGTTGAAGTGTCATATTTTTGTTGTGCCTCTATATATTAAGAAAGCTAGAGTTGAAAATTATGTACATGTAATTTGAAATTACACAGATTTGCAATTTAAGAAAAAAAAACTTTAGATTAACAAGAGTTATCGCGAAAAGGATTATCGATATGCGGTTTTTATTTTACACCGACCAAGTCATGGAGGACGTACTGCAGTTGGTTTTGATGTTGACTATTTTGAGGTTATATTTTATTTCTGTCATTAAATTTTGCGTTCCATTGGGCATCTACTCGCAAGTACTTGTGAGTAGCAAAATTGGTCCAATGGAATACAGCTATTATCACACATTTTGCTTAAGAGGACTAAAAAAATTATAGAAAGAACTTACCTTCCAGTAGTAACCTTCTTTCACAGAGTTTTTGATTTCTACTGAGTAATAAAAAGGTACATAGTCTAGAACAGTATGACAAATTAAATGTATATCAATTACGCACTAAAGTTTAAATAAAATTTCGTGAATCCACAATTACGCACTAAAATAATTTTTTGGTTACCGCATTATTCTAAAATTGCATTACAAAAACCGCATAAAACGAGAATAGAGTGTATAAGGAAAGGTAATTGAAGTTAAATTTAAAAAAAAAAAAAACAAAACAAAACATAAATAAAATACAAAAATAAATAACTACAATTTCAATAATGTATAAAAAGCAACCACTCACCGATTTAACTGCAGACCTTACAGCTGGATTAGTCTGCAAATAGCACCCATGGAACAATGATTGTATAATATCGAGTGTAATAAAATAAAAAATAAAAAGAATACAAAATACAAAAATATTAACAATATTTTTAAGCATATCCGTGTGATCATCAATGGTTTTTTGTTTTAAATTTTCATTTTATTTTTTTAACATTTTTACTTATAGCATTTTTTGTTTGTATATATTAAATATCTTATTTATTTTTTTTAACACAAAATTTGTCTTAAACAAATATTTAATATTTGTTTGGAATTATTTTCTAAAACATTAATCGTATCCTTTTGTTTGTTTTATAATTTTTATGTAATTTATGTGCTATGTACTTTTGTCGTATTGCAGCAGTTTTTTTAAAAAAATGTCATAGTGGTTTTTTTGTGTGTGCTAGATTTGCTCGTATTGGTGTGTAGTTTTTGTAGTAATTTTAATTGCTAGTTGAGCTCTCTAAGCATAACAATTGGTTTAACATTTAATATATAAATATGGTTACTAACTAAGGAATTATAAACGCTGATCACAATAGAATCGAATAAGATTTATAAGCATTTTTGGGTCTTAGATTAACTGCATAATAAATCTCAGAAATAAAAACAAATATTTTTAGTTAAACTGCAATATAATACCTAATTTTCTATCCTCTAAAATAATAGTTTATTTCTATCAGTTAAAATAAAGTGAAATTCGTTATTTATTGCGTTTCAAATTTTTTTTTAACTTATTAATTTACGTAAGTTTCAAAAAGTAAGAATTGCGACTCGACGAATTTATAAATTTTATTTAAAAAATCTACCAACAATTAGAGGTCTGCCTAACAATTTTTAAAATTTATAATACTTAAAGTTGATGTAATGAATTTTGTAATTCAGGATATTCTCCTTTTTTTTATCAGAAAGTATTTTTTTTTTCTTAATAAATTATCAATTTTATTATATAATTTTTTCTCCAAAAATTATATTTTCAATAATTTGTTATTCTTCTCTTTAAAACATTGCCTTTCACTTATTATAAGAATGCATTTAGAGCTCAACCAAAAATATGTAAATAATAAAATTTTAAATAAGAAAAAAAAAATTAAGTTACGTTTAATGAGATTGTCTTTTATTTTATCAACAATATATTAATATTTTGGAGATTATCGAAACAATTTATAAAACTACTTAGAATCATTCAAAATTCTGTTTTTAGTTCTAACAATTAGTATTAATAAATTAATGTTGTGTAAATAATTTTCAATGTTCATAAATTTGTGTAGAAAAAAATACAGATTTCTTTTTAATTATTTAGGTTGTTTCATTTGCATTTTCAAATATAGGACCTACGAAAAAATAGCTGAAAAGTAAAAGAAAATTGAAAGTTAAGAACTAGACAAAAAAAAATACCTAATAAATTTTTTTAACTACGATTTGGTGCTTAAATGATTTTATTAATTTTATACAGTTATGATAATATTGTTCAAGAAATGGTTTGATTTTATTTTTATGATAAGCGGACACACAGAAAATTTTAAAATTAAAGAAAGAGCTTATACTATATATAATTATAATAGACAAGCACACGAACACAAAAATATTAATTGTTAGATAAAGGATAGAAGAGAATTTCACCCGAAAATTGATATTTCCAATTTGTATATCATTAATAAAGCCCCAAAACCTAGAAAAACGAAATTAAAAGCGATTTTTTTTAAATTTTTTTTTTGTTGTTTTTAAACGTAACTTAATTTTCTTTTACCATTAAAGAGTACATTTTATTTCTATAACAGATATAAATAGAAATATTTTTCTCTGTTATATATTGTATATTAAAACATTTGTGTATGATTTTATTATTATTACAATACCATAATTATTATTGCAATTGTTGAACAAAACCAATTATAGCAAAAGTTTTTTTTTCTGTTTATGTGCTCTTTTTTTTGTTTTTGTTTTAACAAGTTTCTCAAGTGCGTATAAATAATTTTAAATGTATTTATTTTTCATTGTTATTTATATTGTAATTTACTTCTACTAATCAAGTTTTTAATAAAACTACTCGAAATCGACAATTTTTATTACTCATTAATGAAATTAATTTAATTATAGTTAATTTTTTCTTGTAAGCAAATTTATTACTAGCAAATTTTACATTAATCATTTCTGAGCATTTCTAAATGAAATAAATAATCTTAAATAATTTGTTAAATATGAGTAAGTAAAAGGTATATAAACATCAGCAAGTGGATTACTGCTAAGAGGATGTCCAAAATGATGGGACGTTTTAGTTCTACTATACCAGATGTATAAGCTTAAATCCGCTGCTTGCAAATGAGCGTATTAAGCTACCATGGGCACGCCATACTTTTTTTATGAGTTTGACATCTGTCAACATTAATCAGTGCACATCTGTCAACATTTTCCTTTGGTAATCATGTCTAGTTTTATGCCAGAAAAAGAGCATATGCGGGAAGCTCTGCTTTTCTGCTTCAATTTGAAGAAATCGGCTGCCGAATCGCATCGAATGCTTATGGAGGGTTATGGGGACAGTGCTTTATCGGAAACAACGTGCCGAGATTGGTTTCGTCGGTTCAAAACCGGCAATTCTGACTTGTGGGACAAGAAGCGTAAAAATCGGACAAGGAAGGTTGAGGACCATCAATTGCAGGCTCTTTCGGATGAAGACGATACCCAATCGCAAAAAATGCTCGCGGAGCAATTGGGTGTTACTCAACCAGCCATTTCCATGCGTCTCCGTGCGATGGGGAAGATTGAAAAGATCGGAAAATGAGTGCCGCATGAATTGAACGGTAGGCAGATGGAGCGACGCCATAACACAAGCGAAATCTTGCTCGCCGGACAAAAAAGAAAGTCGTTCCTGCATCGGATTGTGACAGGCGATGAAAAGTTGATATATTTCGAGAATCCTAAACGGAAATAATCGTGGGTTGATCCCGGCCAACCATCAACATCTTCCCCAAGACCAAATCGCTTCGGAAGGAAGACAATACTTTGCATTTGGTGGAATCAGCAGGGTGTCCTCTACTATGAGATGTTGAAACCTCGTGAAACTGTAAATCCCCATCGCTACCACCAACAACTGATCAAATTGCACCGTGATCTGCGTGAAAAAAGGACGGATTATCAACAAAGACATGACAAGCTGATTTTCCTCCAGGACAACGCACCATCGCACACGTCAAAAATGGTCCGAAACTACTTGGACACTCTCATCTGGGAGGTGCTACCCCTACCCGCCTATTGTCCAGACCTGGCGCTTTCCGACTATCACCTGTTTACGTCGATGGGCCACGCGCTCTGTGAGCAGCACTTCGATTCTTACGAAGACGTCCGAAAATGGCTTGATGAGTTGTTTGCTTTAAAAGAGAAGGATTGTTTTTGGCGTGGTATCCACAAATTGTCCGAGAGATGGGGACAATGTGTAGCTAGCGAGGGCAAATTGCCATATATGAGGCTCTAAAAACCCTCAAGTTACTGCGGAGAAGTTATTGCATCCACAAAAAGTGACTGCTGAGTGTGAATTTTGTCTTTATGCCCATTTTTCACTGAATAGATTCACCATTGAGAAATTTGATTATACAAAAAAAAATATTTAGCAAAGTTTAAAGATTCTTTCTTCAGATTTCATATAATATTATTTATTTTGTTTTAGGATAAACCAATTACTAATAATGTTTGTTAAAATTGTATTTAAATAATTTGCTTCTATTTGGTTTAATAGTGAAACTCATAGCCCAAGAATATAGTTGGAAAAAAAACTCATTTCAAAGTAAGTGAATGGATTTGTTGTGGATTTCTCAAGAACTACAATTTCTTCATTAAATATATTACTTCAAATACATTTTATATACTAGCAAATATGCACCTTAAGTTTCCTTAGTTATCCTCATTGCTTACCACAGAAATTGGAAAGCGAAACGTCCAACTTGCTGTCATCGTAAACTTATAATTGTTTTAGTTAAAAGTAAAAAAAAAAAAAAAAGTAGAAAAAAAACAGCTAATTAACAGCAAAAAATATTATTCTTAGTATAAATTATTTTAATTTGTATTTAATAAAAAATAACGTATATCGTTTTTTACTAAACGATAAATTAATCACGAAATTATTAATTATTCACTTAAAAAGTTAGTTTTAAGAAAAACACACCCTTTCAGTTAGTTACTTCGCAATTGAGAACTTGTTTTTTTCTTTTCTTTTTTCTATAATTTCTTCTTCAAATTTTCCTTCAGATCAATTTGGTTTATTATTTCCTTATTGGAAAATTTATTTGACCAAAGAAGAAATAATAAATAAAAAAAAGAAAAATTTCATGGAGATGTAATAAAAATAGTTTTAAAAAAAACAAATTTTCTTTTTTTTTTTTTAAATAAAACAAACCAACTAAAAAAAATTTTTCAAAAAAAAATAATCAATCGATAATTTTGTTTCAAACCAACATTACTTACCTTATCTTTAACATTTTTTAAAAATTCTTTATAATTTTTGCTGCTTTTAGTAATTTTTTCCGCATAGCGAGACGTCTCAAACTCAAATTCATCAGATATCCCCTGACCAGTATTGAGCATATTCAGCCGTTCATCAATAAACTGATGGAATATTTGCAATTCCATCATTTTATTAAGGAACGGACGCAAATGGTCCGGTCGAGATTCCATAAATGTATCTCGGTCCCATGTAATTTTCTGACCCTGTGAGAATTTAGTACCGTCCCTATAGCCACCGATCAATTGAACTAAGGCTCCCAGAAATATCCTCGACACACGATCCCCACTATGCTTATGCGAGTAGATAAGCTGCTTTTTCAATTGTGTAACCAACTTTTGTGGCATTTGAGCGACATCATCAAATGGAGTTTGAAAAATGTTATTATCACAGTTTAATATGACGACATCGCCTAATTCCTCGCGACTCATCTGTAATTTTTAGAATTACATTTTTTAGTTAATTAAATTGTCAATTAAAAATTTCAACAACGATTTTAACTTACAGATTTTAATACAGGCTCTGGTACTCCAATTATATAGGGCATCGGAGCGCTAAGAAAATCTTTCATTTTCATTGGCAAAAGCGGTATGAATATATGTTGCCAGACCATCGGGTAAAGGAATGCATTTGCTGCTTGTGTACATGAGGAAAGCTTGTCAAGTTGACTCGATGAGAATATAATTCGCCTTTCATGCAACATTGCTGCAAATACTGCAATCATATTTTTGGGGTCGACAAAATTGTAGTACAAATTTAGATTATGCTGGAAAAAAAACAGCAAAAATATTAATTTCTTCTAGTGGACTTATTGATTATTTTAAGGTATTTAAATTGACTCCTCAACAAAATACTATAATTACAATTAAAATCTAATAAGTGTTATGAATAAACCCTAAGAAAATATTCAGATTTGTAAAATTTTTAAGTCAAAATATATAAGATCGATTGTATGGAAAAATAATTTTAGTTCTAGTCCGAGTAATATACACATATTCAAAGTCTACACACTTTCTTTAATATAAAAATTCGATAGTTAAAATTATTAGTACTTAAAAAAATATATATTGAATTTTATAAACAAACAAATAAACTATTTGTATTAAAACTATGAATATTATTCATCAATTAATATGTGAATAATTCTTAAAAATTTAGTCACTTGAAAAATACGTAAACATAATAGCAGTGGAGAATATCACTAAGAGTTTAATTATAACAGACCAATCAAATGCAAAGAAAATATTTACAAATAAATATGTTTACGATATGACTAATTTAAGCAAACTGAACAAAACCATAAATAAAAATTAAAAAAGAAAAAAAATTATTATGAAAAGAATTAATCTAATTGTTTATAAAGATAGGAAAATATAAGAATACGATAACATTTACTCGAGCATAGTAAATAATAACATAACTGATTAAATAATTTCGGATTGAAGTATTATCGGATTTCTTTTTCCATTTCGTTCTTACAATCGCCTAATAGGTATTTAACACTTAATTTGTTACACTTAAACTGGCCTTGTTGAATAATAAATGAATCATACCCATACGTCAAGGCAAGATATTCGATCGAATTGTAAACCAAGAACGGTAAAGCACATACGAATATATCGACTTACATTTTCCGGAATGCTAGGAAGCTGAAACTGCGGTGGATGTTGAAACATGAAATACTAAAGACAAAAAATTGAAATTTTTTTTAGTTTATTTTGGAGAAAAAAAATTCTTTTTAATTTATGTTACTCACATTAGATCCAGCATGGTAAAATACTTTTAGACTGCATTCTACTTCCGGGACACCTTTGCTATACGCTTCGCCCAGAAATGATTCAAATTCGCCTTGTTGTGATCGTCGCAGCTCACCCAGCACACCCAATAGTCTTAGAAAAGTATCATGCCAAGGAAGACACGTTATCAGGACCATTGCTGTGTCGCTCCGAACTTCGTGTCGGCAGAAACCAAAACGCCATTTCGAATCTTCGCCAGTTAACACAAACGAATACGTCAAAACACAATCACTGCAATTTAAACCGATATCATGAACAAAGCAGGAAATTAAATTAAATTTTATTCAAGTTGGTCGGTTGCATTCTATTTGGAAAACCATTGAAGTATTGAACAAAGACAAAATATTTTTTTCCGCCATTTCTTAAGAGACAACATTTATAGGCATTGCACCAATTGTGATTATAAAAGGAATTTATTGTGCGGGCGGTAAATAGGGGTGAAGGCTATGAATAGGCTCAATTGTGACAGAAAATACAATTCATAATGAAAAAAAAAATGCATTAAAAAACTTCTTTGAGCACAGAAGAAAATTTTCAATTGACATCCGAGCGGATGACGTTTTAGGAAGACAAATGTTCAAGTGCAGCATAGGCAGTGTGCAGCAGGTGATTCAAACGTCATTGCGTGATGAATGGTGTATAGGAGGTAAGAAAATCGGATGACTAAAGAGAAGGGGAAAGGTTATCAATTGAATGACGTTTTTATTCTACTTACTTTTCGAATTCGCATGGATAAGCAAAATCTGGAATTTGTTTGATGATTGCCTTGTCGTCAAAGAGGCGCGGGAAACTCTGCGTTATATTGTTAGCTGTTACCTTTTGACCTTTTTGCGGCTTTGAAACCTCACACCAAAACTCGAAGAGTTTGTGTACATCTTGCCTAAAAAAAAATTACAAACAAAACGTCGAGATATATGTGATCGGAAATAGACAAAACAAAGTGAAAGTTTAATTAATCATCGATCAAACGACCCAGACCGTAATCTATTCCTGGGTCATCGAACAGACGTTTTCTCGGAACGATGATATTTACTTGATTCTTGAATTCATTACGTATCTATGATAAATTGAATAACATTTTCGACTCGACCCGATTCGATTTTTTTTCTAAATTTTGCTAAATTCACCAACGCGATAACTAAATATCGTATCTATTCGTAAGCGATATAACTACTCCTACTTTTTGGAAAGAAATGCGCACCCAAATAGACACGAAATCACAGATCGCTGAAATTTTTTCTACGCGTACACCTTTCTACCGTGAATAATGGTGGAAATGAATGAACAACTGACTGAACGAATAACATCAGCACTTTTGAGCTCACGGATATATTCCGTCAAGTGTCAAAAAATTTGCAAGAAAATAAAAAATAACAACAACAATAAAAAAAGAAACTCCCTTCAATATGATGGCCAATAGGCTCTCTAACATACTGCCAATCGAAATATACAGATGTCAGCTGCTCTATTAAATAAAGAGAATAAATTAACATAAAAAACGATTAAAGAGAACAAAACGTCACCCAGTGGCGGTGGAAAAATTTTAAATTTGCAATTTCTAAAGTGTGTTTCAAGTAAATACTGAAAATTTAACTTTGTTTATATTTCATCCGTTTTTTTTTCTTTTTATATTGTAATAAAAACAATTTTTATTCAAATATAATAAATTTCAATATATGTTTGCATGCATGCAAAAAAGGTACGTATTAACAGAAACATAACAGTCATTATAATATAGTTTATTAAGTAAAATTCCTAGTTTTATTATTATAATTTGGAGAAAAAAATCATATCAACTATATTTAATACATTATAAAAATATTACCATTGAAATTACGTACAAAAAAAGTTATATATTGTTTTGAGATATGTATATGAGATATATAAAATAAAGTAGTTGTTTAATTCATGAAAATTCAATTTGCATAAGGAAGTGTTGCAATGTTTTACAACGGTTCTCCCATTGTTGCCTTATTCAATGACCATCTTTACAGCAGAGCTGACGGACAGCCTCCTTAAATGTCAAGCGCAATTCAAAGAAAATTTCCTTACTTCAATTTTAAATATATCTGCACAGCTTTTGTTTTTAAATAAAAATCAAAAAGAATCAATTTTTTTCAGCAAAATATTTAAAGCTAATTTGAAATTTTTCATTCAAAAAAATTATATTAAAATTTTCTACTATGCGCAACCAATCTACTCCCATTTTTACATTTTCAACACTAACACACATTCACATCAAATCATTGGCGTATTTTTAGTTGTCAAAAATATTTTCGCAGAGAGTGTATTTTTTGTGCAAGTGGATTTTTTTTTTGTTTTGCGGATTTCCCGGAAATACAAAATCAAATTCGTTGGAAAACCCAATCATATCACACAGTGAGTTTTTACATGCAAAACATTGAAAATGAAAATTGAACATAAAATCAATGATTTCACTATTTCATTTTTTTTTTATTTAAATTCATCTTATTTCGCCTTGTACTTATTTTCTTATTTAAATTGGTTTTTGATTCAACAGGCTTTATTTGTTTACTATTTTCTATGAACCATATATCAATGAAAACAATCGGAATTATTGTCTGAATTCGTTTTTTTCCCCAAATAGCAAATATATTTTTACCATTTTTAAACATTCGCCAATACAAAAAAAAACGAACAAATTATGTAAAATAAAACTGAAGAGAAACTATTTTTGTTGATTTGGAATAGTAAATTGTATTTGTCTACGACAATTCAGAAAATATTTCAATATCAATGAAAAGAGGATAAATTCATTTTTTATGAATATTATTATTCTAAAAATTATTTTATTTTACTGTATAATGCATATATTTATCACTATCAGTATAGAATGTTCTACAAACCGAAAGAATATATATTTTTCGTATAGTTTTTATGGCAATTATTAACCAATCAGTTATGCAAAAATAGTCTAGATTAAAATAGAATAATTATTTCGATTAGTAGTGAATTTTTTTATTGTATGACAATTTATTACACTATATTTTCTTTGCCAAACGTATAAATAATATGCTCGTTATTGGATAATTTTCAATTTTATAAAAAAATTTAATGATTACATAGTGGGCATAAGAAAAATAATTTGAAAATAATTATTTTTTGGAAATTTATTTAAATTAGTACAAATTGGCAATTTTTCTGATAAGAAATTGTTGGTCAAATTTTTCATTCAGAGTACCTATGTTTTTTATATTAAAAACAAAACAACAACAAAATTTAAATATTCTGTAACATAGAAGTTCATCTTTAATTATATTCTACCCATTAAATTAAACTTAAATCGTATCATAATTTATAGCAAAATATCGTAACCACCCTGTATAACAGGATCATTTCATTCTCTTTTTTATCGATAGCATATTTTAATTCACTTTTATCAATATTGCCAAAAGTAAGAGTGAAATTTACGTGGTGCTTTTATTCAAAAACGAATTTTAATAAATTCCAATTTGCATATTGACAAAAAAATTTATCCGATCTTCACAGTTTTTCTGCAAATTTTTAAATCAACTTCTATTCAACTATTATTAAAAACTCTTCGAAAATAATAAAAATATAAAACAATTAGGCTTTTTTTCCCATCAATAATGACTAGCCAAATTTTAAAGTATAGAAGAAAAATAGTAAAAGTAAAAGTGAAGAGAAATAATTATAGTATAATTGTAACCGAATAAAAAACGAAAACAAACAATAATAAAAATAGTAAAACGTGCGCTGTGTAAATATTCGCTTTAAAAAGTAATCTTTTCTTTGATATATGAAATTATTTACAAAAAAAAAAATAACTCAATGTTGTTGTTTTTCTTAAGTTCAAGTGAATAGTTTTTTTTTTATTCGAAATAAAAATAGGCAAAAACAAAAACTAATTATTTTAAGTAGCAAAGATTTATTTTCGATTTTCACGAAAACGTGTAATTTTCACTTTAATAAACAAATTTAAATTTTTTTAAAAAAATGTTGTTTTTTCAGAAACGTTTACTATGACTGGTCATAGTATGAAAATTCGTAAACGTATATTTCCACGGACTATTCAAGATTTAGTTGCGACATTATTTTTATCAATATGCATTCCTATTGTATTTTGGTTTGAATTATTTATTGTATTGCCTGAATTCCATGAATTCGGATCGTTCTTTTATAATTTTACATTTTTCGCTGCTGCATTTCTTGTTTTCAATATCAAATCGAACATGCTGGCAATTATGTTATGCGATACTAGCATTAAAGGTAAATATATCATAAAAGTATTCATGATTATAATAGTTATTTTTTATATTTGAAGGGGGAGATTTTTAATATTGTTTATTATTGAATTTCTAGGGGAGATTTTGGCTGTACCTGAAAAAGAAGACCACAAAGCACTGTGGCGTCTGTGTTCGGTATGTGAGACTATAGCACCTCCACGCTCATGGCACTGTAATACGTGCCGAACTTGCATACTGAAAAGAGATCATCATTGTTTTTTTACTGGATGTTGTATTGGTCATCGTAATCATCGATACTTTATGTTTTTAGTACTGTTCCTATTCATTGGCACAGCATATGCTAGCATTTATAACAACATCTTTATTTGGTGGATACATAACGATCAGTATGCTAACTGGTCTACATGTTTAAAAATGGTATTTCCGCTTTTTATCTTGACGCTGGACGTTTCCTATGGAAACTACTATTTAGCCATATATGAGATAACAATGATTGGTGCTGCAATATCGCTTATGTTGCTAATTTATCATGGCGGCATAATAATGCGCGGCTCTATTATACATGAACGAAATAGTACAGATTATAATCTTGGCTGGAAGAAAAACCTCGAAATGGTAATGGGTAAACGATGGTATTTAACATGGATATCACCATTTGTTATTAGTGAATTACCACATGACGGTATACATTGGGAAGAGATTCGTTTCGATTCGAGTAAAAACCGATAAAAGCAATTTTAACGTTTTCTTTAAAAAAAAAAATATCAATCAAAAATTCACCAAAGAAATTTTAGTGATATTATAAAAATTTACGAATAAGTAATTAAAAAGTAGAAAACAACGTGCTATGTACTTTTTAAAAATATTCGTTAATACATTTCAGTAAATTTAAATTGAATTTTTTTTTCTTCAATTTTACTATTACTTCAAATTAATAGTGATCGTTTTTGTATAAGAAAAATACTTTTTTATACAATATAATTTTAGTAGAAATTCCAGATTAGGTTTAAGCAATTATTGAGAGCACAACGAATTTCTTTTATAAAACACCAATTCTTAGGGTGGAAAAAAACTGCATTGAAATTAAAAACACATTTACATAATAGGTCACTTTTTATGAAATATTATTATTTAGCTAACAATAAACAAAATAAAATTAAGCAAAAACAAAACCATAGAGATAAATGGCCACAAGTTATTAATAAAAAAAAATTTACAAAAAATTTTCAATTGTCTACTTTTATTAGTGATGTTCTATTTAAAAAACAACATCACCATCGGCTACTAGTCCACTTGATTTTGCGTTCGGATTGATGCCGATAATGCCACGAGATCGTTGCAATTGCATAAGTTCACGTACTAATGACTGTTTTTCGCGTTCTAACGCAGTGATTCGTTCGCTCTTTTGGCCGATTTCATCGGTTAACTGACGATTTTGTTGCTTCAAACGGGTAGTGGTATCGTTGGGATGTCGCAAATTATTCTGGTTATTATTATTACGAACGGCTAAATTCATATGCAATGGAAAACCTCCACGTTCCCAACTATCGGCTAATGCTGATAAATGTCGATTGACTTCAAAAACTCGAGCTCTTTGTAGATCTAGGCGTTCTTGTTGCGCTTCTGACCATTGTTCCTACAAAATAACAAAACAACAAATTGGAATAAAAAAATAATGTCGAATTCTTAGATAAATTTATCCCCTGAAATTTATTTCTAATTACAATATGTGATCCCATACGGCCAAGGTATTTAATTTTCTCCTGAATGTTGGACACTTGTTTTAAATACCAATCTCGAGCATTTTCAACAGCAGATAATCCCTGCAGTAGGACATCTTTCTCCTCTTCGAACTGTTTCAGTCTCTTCATCATGTTGTAGTCAATTGCATTTTGTAGGGTGTGGCGTCTTGGTTCTCGTCTTTTTGTATTCGGCTTTTTCTGATATAGACTATTCGGAGAAGATTGTTGAGATTGTGATGTTGGTGGTGGAGGTTGCTGCTGATGTGACTGTTGAGGTTGTAAAGATACTTGAGGTATACAAGTTTCAGTGGAGCCACCATCTGCAGTTCCACGTGCGAATCTGTTAACGGAAAAGCTCTTACGCTTCTCTTTAGCGTCCATTTCATTCATAAGAACACCCATCTGCCAGTTTTGTAAAGCATGTCGAATCTCAGCCTTATCCATTCCATTGTTGCTTTGAATGATGGCACTTCTCGGTGGTTTTGGTGGTGGGTTAAAGACATCAGGCAATGGAGCATCCGATAACATGTCAATATCACTATCTGGACTTAATTGTGGCAAACTGAGCGTTCTCTGCGCAGCCATGGCATTGTTGGGACGTACAGCAGCCGTATTAGTTGTGGTTGTGATCCATTGCGAATTGGGTATTGGCGTTTCGATATCAAGCAACGGATCTGACGGTGGCCGTTGTGTTTTCAGAACTGTTTCCTTAACTAAAGCATTACTATCCGAGGACAATCTTCGATCGTCGTTATCAGTTTGATTCCGTAGCAGGCATATTTTAAGTCCAGTGCAGAATCGTTCGAACGATAATAGTCCACTTGTGGGTGTTACCTTGCGCAAACTATCAACAACACCATGCGGTAGCCCCTTGCATCCGTCATCTTGCCATCCTTTCTCAATATCCGACAACTTGACGAAACCGGTTTGCTGATCATCCAAAATATCAAACAAAGTTTTCATCGACGTTACAAATTGCTTTGGAAAAGCATCCAGAGTCGTATTGGTACCAATAATCCCACCACCAACGCCCCCGCTATTCGATAACACCATTTGTGGTGGACCACTTGTCCGATGCATTCTCTTCTCGCGCAAAATATTCGGTACTTTTCAAAATTTATTCGTTGACTAACTACTAACCACTTTGTTCACTGATTCCATGCAAACACTCAGCACTGCTGTTCAATGTTTTCGTATCGATTCCACTCTCACTCAATATAAACATTGTTAAATTTTACAATCGCCACAATTATATTAAACACATTTTATACACATAATATTAATTCTTACACAAATATTGCCTACATACTCTCGAACGTGAACAAAATTTCACCGCAAATAAAAATTATTATTATAATAAGAAACGTTAACACAATGTACACAGCACCATCGTTGGTTGGGTTATTCAGTCTGTTTGAGCTCTCTTTCAATACTATTGATTTGCTTTTGCTGATACCTGTCGTTGGTGTTGGTCGCTACCTTCATTAAATGACGTTATTCACCTATTTTAAGTCTCTCCCAAACCGTCTTCTGTCCGTCTATAGCACCGCTCCTTGCTTTTCATAGCGATTCTTTCTTCTGTTTTCATTTACCTGTTGTTATTATTGTTGTTTTTATTGCGGTTATTAATCTTCTGGCCATACCAGAAAGCAAGTATCTTCTATAAGGGTCAGTTGGTATTAAGTATTGTCGTATGTATGCACCGTTGTGGCTACCTAGAGAAGAACCGAAACAGAAACTTAAGAGATCCGATCACTTGGCCGTTTAATCGGTCAGGTGGAATGAGATGAAAATAAGCGCGCGTTCATGTCTCGTGGCTGCGTGCTAGATTTTGGGTCTTTGGCTCTCTTCGTACTTCAACTGGTTATGAAACGGTTTCGAGTGCACAATGCGGAGACCTCAGCTAAACGTTGTTAGTCAACCATCCCTACCCAACATAAATAGTCACAATAGTTATCATCGAATCCGGTCGCAATTGTGCCTATGCCATTCCATTACATAGTTTTGTTTCTACGAATGTGTACATTTTCCCACCTCACCTAACCATTTCGAGACAAAATAAATAGGATTTTTTTATGGACTATATCGTACATAATAAAAATAATGAAAGTACACACACTGGACAACAATTCAAAGTAAAATTTCCATTTTATAGTTGACTTATTTGATATTTGAATGAAAATGAAACTAATTATAGGAATTACGGTGTGTTATTTTTTCCTTATATTCTGCGTGCAATTTAAAAAAAAAATTATATATTATGAATAACTAAAAACATGCATGATTTTTTTTAAATTTATTAGACTCATTTACTGATGATGGTTAATGTTTTTGAAAAGTTCGAGTGCATGTTTATAGGCGCCGTTAAATTATGACCATCATAGGGGATATGGGTACGTTTTGCATAATAAAGGTGTCCTATGTCTATAATAACAATGGACTTTTTCATTTTGGAAGCTTTCTGATGTGTAACAAATTAGTTCGCAGTATTTGGGACTAATTTTGTGAATGCGATGGAAATGCGAAACAGGAAGTCGGGAGAAGCGCGCGCTATTCAATTTATTTTTATTGATTCTTACTCTCTCTTTCGGTGTGATGTATTTATTTTATTGATGGGAACGACAAAAATAAAAATTGCAAGCATTTCTTTTTCAAATTTAAAATTTTTCGTTAGAATATTTGATTTTTCTTTCTTTCACATTCATATAAATGTAATGATATGAAAATATGTATCATTGCGTTTTTTTTGTGTTTCTATCCGAAACCAGGCAGAGAAAAGAGTTTATTACAAAATAAATAAGAAGATATTATCTCTTTCTATGATATGGTAGTGAACGAGACAGAAATGAAAATATGATTTTCGATGCGAAAAATATAACAATTTGCAATATTTTTTTCAATATTATTGGATAAAGTAAGTATTAATAAAAAATTACAATACCCGGACTCTAATAACAGGTGAATTTTTAAGTGTTTGGTTTTTCAAATTTCCAACAAAAAAAACAGAAAAATTGCAAAACTGTCTGAATGCTTGCCATTTACTTTTTAAATATTATTTCATGTAAAAGTTGGCCATGACTACGTTATAAGTGATCTATGCGAGAAGTCCAATTTTCTTGGAGTTTGGATAGGATGTGTTCCCATACCTCTCATAATCTTCAGACCTTGCGCCATCAGACTTCCACTCTTTTCGGTCTTTTCAATACTGCTAGCGTAGTATGACGTTCAATGCAGTTGAGGCTATAAGTCTAAACCTTGTTCAGTTCTTTGCCGATACATGCAGGTCTTGCTATGAACGAGAAATTATGATACTCGCTGAAATATAGCAAAAGGTTATCGAGCAAAATGGTCAATACATCATTGATGGATCTTTGTTCTTTTTATATAAAAAAATACATTTTTTAAAACAGAAAAAATGCGTCATAATCAATATTTAATAGGTTTTTTTCTAAACCTAAGGAAAAAATACCAATTAAGTAAGATCGCATGATTTTGGTGAATAGTTTATATCGGCATCTCAATAAGTTTATTCTTTTGGAACTAAATATTTTGCAGATCAACATCATCACCAAGCACGATCGTTTTGGAACTGTATATTTTGCAGATCAACATTATCTAATTCATGCTAGAAAAAATTGAACTGCATTGCCAAAATACATTCAAATTGCACTTGCAGACCAAAAATCACACAAAATTTTTAATTTTTATGGATGTTAAGTTGTTTTAGTAATAGCATGTGCGTTTTTATTACTTCAAATGCAACAATTGAGCTTATTTATAATGCCATTTAATTGTAAATTAGCTTCATCGGTGATATTTTTAACAGGACGCTCATGTTTTGACTGGAATATATCTAATTATATTACGAATGGAAAGCTCTACATTTTACGTAGTAATCATTATGATATTTTTTAATAATTTCAACACAAATGTACATTATTAGGTTGTTATGCTCTCCATGACGGTTTTCCAATAGAACTGAACACAAATATCAATTTTGGCGATCATCAAAAAACAACATGGCTACTTTGACATTTTAACAAAACATGTATTACTAGTTTGACAGCCTCCTAAGTAATTACACAACTTCAAAATTTTAAGATTTCCGATCTACTAAGTACTGAATGAACAGCATTTGCCGAAAAATACATATTCCCCACGAAGCTCATGCTTATTTTTTCGAAGATTTCTTAACTAGATCAATCATTGAGTAATAATAATTTATACAAAGTTGCAATACCAAACAATATTTCTGCTACAGTTTCTTTTAAAAGCGCTATCTTTTAATGTTAACGATACTAGCCGCACTTGAATCGCTATATGGGTTCCCAACTGAGTTTCTAATTAAAAATTACAGGGTCTGAAAAAGTCATAACTTGTTACTTGCAATCTTTTTCATTAAAAAAAACTATAAGTAAATAAATATGTCAACCAAGGTTATGACTTTTAATAAATAAATATGTCAGTGATGAGGCTTATTTTTCGCTCGGTCGATGCGTCAATTGCCATATGCGGGGCTGTGAGAACCCACAAGTAACTGTAGAGAAGCAATTTTTCCAACAAAAAAAAGTGTCTGTCAGTAGTTCATTTTGGTCTGAAGATGTTATCGACCCATATTTCTTTGAAAATGAATAAAGAAAGATTATTACAGACAGTTTTGACCGCCATGGGCGCATGAGAAACGACTTTTTTTTGGCTACCTGTAAGACCCTATTTACGCAAACAATCTTCAAACTTTAAAGCATTTAAAAATCCAAATTCGCCTAATTTAAAACCCGAAATTTGCGAAATAGTCATCAAAAATTACCTCAAAAAAAAATGTCTTGCAAAAAGTCTCGTGGCGGTCATTTAAATAATGTTTAAAAAATATAAAAAAATCAAAAAATCTGTCAATATTTGAATTTTTAGTGCACTTTTATTTAACTTGACTTTCCAAAGCAAAACTTTAATAAATTCTTTACAAAAGAGAGAATACATACCAGCTATGTAATTTTCTTTTTTCTATACAAAATTATAATTATTAAATAATTACAGGAGAAAATGCATTTTTTTTGCAATAGTAAATGAATTGTATGCACTTATTATTATAACAATACTATAGCTATTCTTGCTCTCTTAACAAAATACACTGACACTTATACTCTTGAAAATGTTTATAAACATTCAAAGGCATTCAACTCTGAATTGAACTCTTTGATAAGAAAAGTTCTCTTTCAAGGCCATTCACCTTATTTAAGTGTGTATCTAGATACGATTGATAAAATTGCTTAAAATACCACAGTTTGAATCACTTTTACTTTTACTTTTACTCATATTCAGAATTGATATATAAAAATTATGTTTTTTTTTGCAAAAAAAAAAATCTATATTAGGAAAAGAAAATCCATTTTAATCCAATATGTACACTTTGTTTAAATTTAAATTCTAAATTACTCTCAAATTTTTGTAAAAAGCAATAAAATAAAAATATTTAAATAAATAGTCAAAGTTATTAACTTTTAATACTAATTTTAAAAAAAAAATCTGTCGCTTTTAAAAATCGACTCCACCCAATAAATTATTAGGCTTGCACGACAGTTTTCTTAATAAATATCAATACATCGGTGAATATTTACATTTAGTAATAAATAGAAAAAGGTATGATTAAATAGATACATACATAATATTAGAAATATATTTTTAATATGATTACCGTACTCTGTAGATTTGTGTTGATTTACGCGGCAGCATTGTTTTTCTAAATCATAAATGTAATTATAACAATTACAAACCACACACACACACACACATACACAAAAAAAACAAGAAAATTATTAGAAACTTTTAAAAATCCAAATAATCAATATTATTACTAAAAAAAAAATACAGCTTTTTTTTTGATATATTTGAACAAATAAACACACTAATATTAACAGAAATTCTTCAATCAAAAACTGTTATAGTATTTTTTGTATATTCTTTTTTTTCTGTTAAAAAAAAACAACTTTTATTTCAAATAGTTATTAATAATCCATAAGTTATGTTGAAATCACTCTTTTCTTAATACAAAACACTTTTAATGTGTGAAAATAAGAAAATCTTATCTTAGTTACTAATAGAACACAAACACTTGACAGTCCCTACGGTAAGAATTTTTCATTCTGCAGAGCTGATGCTTTTACTACGAGACACTAACATACTACATTCCTTATTGTGCCTCCTTAGTTGGCGCAATCGTAAACTGAAGAGGTCACCCACCCATTGTCCATATATCAGTGGAGCAGCAAATCCTTGTACCAAAAATTGCTCACAGACACATATATACTCGTAATTCGCATATCTCTCACAATAGAATAGCATCTTTGGTATTCAGGCAGGAGAGATGCCAAATTCCAAGGCGGATAATTTTTTTCTTGTTGGTAATTTCACGAATTCACAATTTTAAGGAGAAATTATTTTTACCAAATTTTCTCTTAATTTCAATTACTCATTTCTTATCTGCAATAGTTGTTTTAAGATATTTTTTTATTTAATAGATTTTTATCCAAAATTTGGTCAATTATACAATATGTTCTAAAAATCTTTAAGAAATACACCTTTTTTTTAAAATTATTTATGAATTAAGTTAATTTTTTTTTTTTTGCATTAACACGTGAACAATTTTATTATGGAAAAATTCCCAAAGTAAAGGTAAGAACACAATTACAACGACAACTGAAAATTGTCAAACATTTTAAAACCTTCACAATCTTATGGGAATACCCAAAACTCCAAACTCTTTTATCGCCGAATAAGATCTTGTTGCTAATTTTGTCGTTGTAGTTAAAGTACTGCCCCACACATATCAGTAGTTTTTTTTTGTTATATGGCAGCACTGTTAGTTTACAGTTAAAATTGAATTAATAAAAAGGTAAGTGAATGAATTATTTTTAGTTATATCATATTAAAATATTGAATGAAAAATTTATTTATAAATTGTAGTTAATTGATTGTTTTGTGCGAAATTTATTATATTTAGACAGTAATTGTAGTTGTAGATTGCAGTTGCCATTGGAATTGTGCTCCCAGCATATGAGTGCACCACATACAACAGGTGATTCACGCATGTTTTTGTTTAAAGAAACAAAATTGGTCCAGTTACCTCTTGTAAGGATTAGAAATTAATTAAAAATGACTTACTCCCAAATGTGTTGTAGTATATAATATCTTTTTTAATTAACATACCATACTAATGAGTTACTTTTCAATTAAGATTGTTTTAATTCAACTTTCTTTTCCGTTTGTGTAATTCCAAAATATTACAAATTTGTTACTTATTAGAGAAAATTTCCCCACTTTACAGAATTCTCTTTTATTCTTTACGAAAGAGAGCAATATTGGATAAGGTTCGGATGATGTTTCTCTTTGACCTAAATAAAGTTTAGCGTGTTCCAATTTTCGCATTATTTTTTTTATATATCATCGTTTGTTTTGATGTTGTAGGCGAACAGAAGATGTTTCGTGTCCCAGTGTAAATTTTTTTTCTTCAAAAAACAAAAATAATACGAAAAATTGTCGTTGGGTCATTTGTCCGGAAATTGGCACAGGAAATTTTCATTGCAATAATACGTTATGCTTGCATAATTTTTGTTGTATTTTTTTTAATTATTTTAATTCTTTTTTTTTTGCATAAATATCTTTTGTATAATATAATATAAGATTAATCATATTTTTTTTAAATATAAAGTTTAATAATTAGTGTAACATTCGAGATTGACTTAATATTTCGGTTTTTCGTTTTCCAAGTTTTGATTCCTTTTTTTTATTTTGTTGATAATTTTTAAAAATTAGTCATCGTTTGGTTGTCATTTTGATCTGTTAAATTGGTACTAGACGCAAATTGTATAAGTATTATTAAGTAAGTTGTTAAAGAGCTTATAATCTGAAAGAAATATTAAAGAACTTTAATAGTAGAGCTAGTAAAATTATTCACATTTCAGAATAAAATACAAACTATTTAAATATATCACCTCGATTCGAGAGTGAATTTTTGCATTCTTTTCAAAGTTTTTATTACTTAAACAGTTCTTGTAAATTGTTCAAAAGCATTAACTCTTTTTTTGTTAAAAAAAAGGAAAATATATTTTAACACAATTTTCTACCAAAAATACATTAACGAATGCATTAAATACAATCTACGAACATGACCTACCGTGAAAATCAGTGTTGCATTTATTGGAAACATTCCAAGAACTTTAAATGATGGTAAATTGATCTGTACCACTTGTAAATATTCCATTAGCTAAAAATGGCAAAATACATTAAAAAAAAGGTTTAAAATAAGAGAAAAAATTATATTATCCATATAATAGTCGTACGTACATGTTGTCGAACTGCTGGATTTTTATTGTATATAATTAATTTGCGAATAGTATGAAGTGTGCTTTTAAGCTATTTAATAAAAAGTATTTTTTTTTTCAATCCAAATAATAATAAATTGGAAATATTTAATTGTATTTTTTTTACCGAATTTACACTATACGAACAGCCACCAACAATTAATAAAATTAAAGCAATACTATTTAAAATTCGAGCGCCAATAAAAATTATTGCATCTAATGGTTCCAGCAGGAAATCTGAAAAAAAAATTATTTACAAAAGTAAATTACAATTAGATTTAGATATATTAATAGTTGTTTTTTTTTTGTTGGGTAAAATATATACTTACATCTTGGTTCAAAATAAAGCAATAGAAAATAGTAGCAAGAGAAGAGTATATTAAGAAATGATCCCAAAATTATTAACAATAATGGCATTTGATGATTTTTAATTACACAACGAGTAATTTCACATATATAATGATTAAGCTATTTAAATACGAAATGATAAATAATTAAACTTTTTCTTTATTATTAAATTATTTTCTATTTTGTTTTTGATTAAATTATCTAATTAATTTACCTGCAAACCAATGTGAATAGTATCTACTAAAATTTGCTCATCTAAACATTTTGCCAGATTACCTTCTAAAAGTGTATTATTTTTTTCATGTAATTTATTTAGTTTAGTTTTGAATTTTCTTTTTGTATGAAAATCATTTTTTAAATAAAAAACAGGTAAATTTTGCAAATTTTGCTTTTCAATTGACATGATGTGAATAGTAACTAAATAGTTAAAGTGTCTCTGAAAGTTGATTTGTACATAAAAATTAATTAATATCAAAAGATATTAATACATTTATTTTATGATATTATATATATTTTTTAAATGGATTAATTTTCCATTTAATTTGCATATCTATTAATTCATAATTACAAAGTTATAACAATAATTTTTTTTTCTTCAACCACCAAGTTATACATTTAGTAAAAAATGGAATTTTTAATTTTCATAAATGATTAACATTTTTTTTATGAAATAGATTTTGCGTGACAAGTAATATAAAAAAAAGATCATTAATTTAATTGTTTTCATTTAAGATAATAAATTATTGTTATGTGTGGAAAAAAACTTTTTCTAATTAGTGTATTGGAAATTGAAGTGTGCGCTAGGTAGACTCACATGTTAAACGCGATTGTAGAATGCTAGGCGCACAATAAATAAACGAGAATGATACTCTGATGTAGGAGAGAGTTCTTCTTATTTATTTGTATTACTTTATAATTAAATTATTTGTTTTTTTATTAAAACTTTATAGTAATGACTATTCCAGTCAAAAATATTCAATTTGCAGGTGAAAATTTGTTTGAATCGTACGTTAAACGGGGCCAGAATTCATTAGAACGTTTTTATTCTCATGCTATAAATTGTGACAGAAAAAGTAATGAAACTGATTTATTTTATTTTTGTACATCAATATTATCTCCTTTAAAGCATTTCCTTTGGCCATATATACGTGACCGGCGGAGTAATTTCCACTCTTCGTAGTACTAATGGAACGCTTCAGCTACAATCGCCTTTAGCTCCTCAAGAACGCCCATTTAAGTGTTTTTTGAGTTCGGGAATCAAGCAAAAATCACATGGACAGGACGTCTGGGCAACCACATAAATCGCTCTTTTTAATAAAAACTCGTTGATGGGAGCATTGTCATTGTGGAGCATCTCATAGAGTACCATAGAGTAGCTGTATCTTGTCGCTGTTCGCCTTCTTTTATTGCAACGCCATCACAGTCATTTTACTGAACTAAAAGCATAACATAAAAAAAAATACAGCTTTTGAGATAGCAAATATAACTCAATGGCTCTAGCCAATATACTATTCGGAAAAATTAAATTTTTATTTCTCGAATATATTAATTTAAAATCATCATCGTTTATTTATAATTGAAGACGTGTCAAAGTTCGAAGATACTTTTTCAGCATCCAGTGCCATTATGCAGTACCCCTTTTTAGGCATTTTACAGGTACACATAGTTTGGCTTTCCATCTATTGTATAATTTTGACAGTGTCAGCGGTAGTATATGTATTTTAAGAAGTAAATTTAGTACATAAAAATGAAATTATAGACGATTTTTATTTGAAACGTAAAATTAAAGTATATCAAAATAACAAGATTAGAACCACATTGTTTTTTGATCAAAAATAAATTGGGCCGAGGGTGGAAATTGTTACGCTCCAGATTCAAGTCAAAACCAAGTACATAATGGCAGCGTTGGCGTCGAAGATAAAGGCGAGTAGCCCTAGTAGGATATTATAGCTTTGAAATAAAAACGTAGAGGGAGAAATTCGGCACTGCTGACCTCTTTGGTCAACAGAGCCTCTATAAGTCAGTGTAAATTATTTTACTCTATAATTCTGGTTTAGATAATTCTGTAATTCTTACACCGAGGGCGCTGCTGTACAAAGCACTAGTGTGCTATGTTTGCATCGTGTGTATGGGGTGACATTATGTGTTACCAGTATGCAAGGGTAGGCATAAATTCTGTACAGCGTCTGGCTTTGTGTGCATGTTTGAATGTATTATATATAGAATCGTGTCAACAGAAATTCCATGGGACCTGGAGGTGGTGCGTGAAAGCATTAACCACCGTCTACGGCAGGGCATCCCGCTTGCTGGTTGTCCGGTTACGAATGAAGAGGTCCAGGGGTATTAGTTGGTTCTGAATAGAATATATGAAATATGGCAACGTCGATGGGATGAGAGTGTGAAAGGAAGATGGACGCACATGTTCATTTCGGGCGTATGCTTTGTGTCTGTGTGTAGTTTTGAATTTGGTCTGTTTCGTGTGTATTTACGCACGGGACAGGGCAGTATGAATGGGTTCCTGTACGGGCGTGGATTGGCTGCGGTAGTCAGATGCCTTTGTGGGGCGGTGTAGCAGAGTGTGGCCTGTACGGGGATTTGCGTGACCTAGATGAATTGTAGTGAATGGTGATAGTGTGGATATGAGTGGTGTGTTAGTTATCAGAGACCGGTAGGAATGTTTCAATAGGTTTGCCTAGGCACTTTTTGAGAGGAGAGCGAGGTAAATTCCGGTTGTACTTTCAGATCTTGGCGAACCCGCGGACCTCAGCTGTCTTAGCGGGGCCTATGAATTTACAATGTTCCTTACTGTAGCTTAATGAGCGGAGTATAAACCGAAGTACTCTTAAAACAAAAATTGGTACCACGGGAATCGGGGTGCCCCATGGTATTAAAACACACTGTGCTCGACAATACCCACATTGCGGGTACGGTCTCCGGATCGCTAGGGGAAGATAACGGTAATTATGACAGTAGAGGTTTAAATAAGCCTCGCCACAAACGGTTGGAATAATCAGCTTGTAACTGCTTACTGACTGCAAACTGCCAGTAATGGTGGTGCGTTGGTTGAGCATAACTCAATTCCTATTGTCGTAGGCGACCCGTGGTTTTATGTTTAACAATAGACAAGTCACGTTAAATAACATAATACTACTGCACAAAGCTCAGTTAAAACCATTGCGAACTCTTGTCTCCGTTTGAGAAACGGATCCTTTTTAATCCTGTACATGAAGATGAATTTTTGATCCCGTACATGAAAATGGACGATTCCGGATCCTATTTAACGACGATGTCCTGGAATGTTATACAACCGCTCGGTTGTGAATAAAATTAAGCTCAATAGGTTGCGGTTGTCTGGACACTTAATCCATATGTGTGTGGAAAATCCTGTCCGGAAAGTCTACAGTGGCTCCATTTATGGTGTCAGAAGGCAAGGTAGGCTTAGAAGCGTGAACGTCGGAGTACTTGGTTTCAGTAGGCTTATGTAGACTGTACTCCCGGTTGTCTGCCGGTGATGATAATGAAAATAATAAGATGACTAGGATTGCACAAGAGCAATAATTTTTTTAGTCGGGTCATGTGATAAAAAGCCAATAATCATTGGCCTTTTACCAGGCCAATTATTGGCCTTTTACCATCATGTGGTAAAAGGTGTTTGTATTATTCGATCTGACGCGTAGTATCCTTGTTCTGGGCTTTTCATCAGTTCAATATTAGTCGGCTTTCCAAAAATGCCTTATGCCACTGAAAAACTTGTGCTCGTTGCAACCATATTAATAATACCGAACACACTATTTACTGATTTTTGATTGCAATTTAATTCTGGGTTTTTGGAGAATATCTGCTTATCTTCATCCAGTGCATTCGTACTCTGATTATCCCCTACTAGACCTCCATTCTATGTATCGTACATAATACCTATTAACTCAATCAATTTTTTGCAAAATGAAGAATAAAACAACAATATTCACTTCAATAATTTTAATTGTTTCCAAACAATAATATCTTCAGTTTTAAAAAGAATTTATTATTTTTCAATTAAAAAAAAACATTTATAATTATAATAATTTTAAAATATTCCATCTCAAAAAAAATAAGTTTTATTTTTGAAAACAATTAAATAATTAAATTAAATTTAAAACAAACAAAAAAACTATATCAAAATTTGGTATCTTCATATATTTTGTCCACATCGAAATTTGCATACTCTTTTAGTTTTTGTTTCATTTTATTTAGTCCTGGCTCATTAGCTGTCATATATGAAGGAAGCAGTCTCATTTGTTCGAACCAATATTTTAGTTTTGGCCATTCAGATGTTACCGGAAACACCAAATTCATGGAACTTAAAGTTGTTACAACTGATATATCAGCTAATGTTAACTAATAAATAAAATTTCAATTAAATATTCTATTTCGTATTTAATAAATATATGAAAATTTTAAATATCTTACGCTACTGTATGCTATAAAATTATCTTCGGTTAGGAATTTTTCCAAAAACGAATATGCTTCATGGATTTTATCTTTATAGTGGCTAACGTCATTTGTTTTCTTATGGATAATTTCAATCTGAAAACGAATAAATCAATTTGGTTTATACCAAATATTATTATACAAAAATTTTTTTTTAAGGTTTAATTACTCATAAAACTATTTATACACATAAAGGACTATCGATTTTGTGCTCCGGAAAGATGAAATTTAAAAAATCCCCTTTAAAGTTGGATTTCAATTAAATTTTAATTTTAATAAATTGTTTTAAACTTGCCATTATGCCTGCAATATAACATCATTTGAATGGTTGCCAGAAAACTTTTTACAAAACTCGAAATTTTGATGACTTTTTAACTTATTAATAGTCTGTAATTCGACCATCACTTGGCGGCTGTTACATTTTAATTACTCTAAAGTTTGAGAATTTTCTGTGTAATTATGTGTCCTAACTTGTGGTGTTTTGTGTTACTTGTGTTGAAACAAAATATGCTTCAGATTAAAATCTTTAAGTTCAGGCCAAAAAAAATCAGCTATTATATATTCATAGTACTCAAAATTGACGGTAACGATCTCTCCTTCTTCAAGTTAAAAAATATTCATAGTCACTTGTGGGTTTTTAGAACCCCATATATGATAAAATTTACTAATTGACGCATTCACCAAACGGGAAATGGGACTCTATAATCCCTTCTTAAAGCGCGAAATGTGTGGCTATGTCAGAATTTTCAGTTTTGTAGAAATTGTTTATGATTTTTTCAGCATTTTTTTCTTTTTGTATTTACGAGGTCTGTTCAAAAAGTATCACGAATTTTGTGTTTTTTCAAAAATTATTTATTTTTTTGTTCATGAATATCTATTTTGAACAGACCTCTTAAATACAAAAAAAAATGAATATCTTCAAAGTAATCCCCACCAGATATTATACACTTGTGCCAACGTTTTTTCCAATTCTCGAAACCCTTCAAAAAATTATTTTTTGTGATCTTGTTCTCCTTCATCCTTTCATAGGCCTCTTCAATTTCGGGAATAAGAAAAAGTCATAGGGGGCCAGATCTGGGGAATACGGTGGCTGCGGCATTATTAGTGTGTTGTTTGTGGCCAAAAATTCGCCCACAAGCAACGATGCCAATTTTTGTTCTTCCACAAATCCGGGCGTTTCTGGCGGATTGCTTCGCTCAACTTGTGTATAACTTGCAGGTAATATTCCTTATTGACTGTTCTACCGTGTGGCAAGAACTCATGATGCAACACGCACATGCAATCGAAGAAAACTGTAAGCAAAACCTTCACATTCGACCGAACTTGGCGCTTTTTTCGGTCTTGGCTTTCATTGGGATAATTGAGCTTTAGTTACCACGTCATAACCATAAACCCATGATTCGTCACCAGTTATGACCCTCTGGAGCAAATTTGGGTCATCGTGGACAGAGTCCAACAGCTCCTTAGCAATGTTAATGCGATGCTGTTTTTGATCGAAATTGACCAATTTTAGCATGAATTTTGCGGCGACTCATCTCACATTCAAATCATTGCCAATTTTACAGATTCTTTGATCCATTTTTAGAAATGGGCAAAAATTGAAGACGAGCCAAAATACGTGCAAGCAAAGCAGCTGTCAAAAATTAACTAAACATTCAAAATGGCCGAACTTGTCAGGATAAGTGAGAAATATGAGTACCAACATAACGCCACAAAAAATCGAAAATCGAATATACGTAACCCGAGGAAATTCAAAATTCGTTATACTTTTTGAACAGACCTCGTAAAATGGCAAACTTTAGGCTTAACAAATAAAATATATTTTTTGAATACCTGTCACATGATAAGGTTATACTTTCCAAACAATAAAATGGATAATCCCTTATTTTCACTTGAAAATTTCATAAATACCATATATAAAAATAACCGATTTTACACTCACCATCATATCACTATTTCGTCGGAATAAAATTGAACATTCGAAAAAAAGCCTGTTGATAATTAATGCTCGAATAGTGCCCTTTTGTGGAAATAAATCAAATCCTGCACCATATTTCTCGGATAAATAAATCAATATGGCATGACTATCTGTTAATATAATATCTTTATCTTTTAATGTTGGCACAGTGTGCAGAGGATTTATCTGTAAAAAAATTATTTTTCACTTATAAATAATTAAATTTTTTTAAAAAATCACTATTACTGCTTACCTTAAGGAAATCTTCTGTTAAATGTTCTCGATTGAATAAGTCAACAAAATGCAAATCAACATCAATTCCCATATATTTAATTAACATAAGACAACTGCGAACCGGTGGACTGCGGTCATCATAGTATAGTATCGGTTTCATGTTTCTCTATAAAGACAAGTACTAACTGCTTACACTAGTCCCACAAGGTAACGTGTTAACTTGATCACAAATTCAACTCAACTAAAACAAGAATTCACCTTGAAACCACAATACATCCGAGACAAAAAAAACAGACAAAAACTGTGGGCGACATTATGTAATCAATTGGACAAGAAAACAGTGTTTCTAAAAATGATAATCACTCTGGAAGCATACGAGTACTCTGGCTTCATCCATTTTCAAAAACCAAATTCTACTCTTATCACCATCAAGCTTAACTTATCATAATTCATATATGTGCATGCATACATCTATAGTACATTAATCATATAGTATATAGATAGACCTTCAAAAAACGAATTAATATTAAGTGTTCATGTTTATGTATTAAACATTTGATCTTAGACTTTTAATTTCCGAGATCTCTCTCTCTACACGTAAGACAAATCATTTTATTATTTTTTCTTAAATATGGTAAATAGTCTAGCAAATATTTAAGTAAAAATAGAATTTCAATTTATTCATTTATTAGCTACAAAAATATAAAAAAAAATATTTTTTTTCTGTTTGTCTTTATTTTCTATTTCAAATAGTAAATATGATAAGCCTGTATAATATTTAATAGAGACTCTTAATGAAAATGTCAATTTTTAAAAAATCACAAGTTAGTTAAAACTATTTCTCGCAGAACGGAAATTTATATTTTTTTCCAAATATTAAGACCTCAAACCCATACTATTAATAATAATAAATATGTAAACACCAATCAATAATTAATTAAATTTTTTGTTCAGTGATAAGAGTAAATTTATTAATAGTGATACTAAAACAACCGTGTGATAGTATATAATAGAGTATGGACTATTTATTATCAGAAGGAATTATGGATCAATACGCCTTGCAGTACGACTATACCCTAAATCCAATAGTAAAAAATATTTTGCGTTCGGCAATTTGAAATCATTTTGAATTTTGATTATTTTATCAAAAGATTAGTTTATCAATAAGCAAAAATATGTTTATTTATTATTTATTTAAAAAAAAATTCCAAACATGACACTATCAGTTTATACATACTTACTGATTATATATAATTGTGAATATTATTTAATATTAACCATAACAAATCGATATTGTTGTTTTTTATATTTTTGTTGATATTTTCGTTTTTAATCGCACTTACGAGTATATCGACTAAAAGGTGGAAAGGTGGTCTTTCAACTACGAATATTATGTGGTATGCTTTCTGTTTGATTTAGCTTATCTTGGATTTTAATACTGAAAGATTTCTGTTTTATTTAACTTCTAACCTATTTCGTAGATAATAATTTAATAAAAACATATGAGGATTGGAAAAAAAGTAATGAGACCGATTTTTTTTTAGCGCGAAAATATTATTTTATTTTTATTTATTAATGTTATCCCCTTTAAAATAGTTCTTTTGGGAAGAAGTATGTACATTGGCAGAAGCGTTGTTTGCATTCCTCGTAGCTGTGCTGGAAAGCTTCTACTGGAATTGCCTTAAGCTCCACATCGTCCTTTTAACTGTTTTTTTTTTTTAAATTTTGGAGAACTAAAAAAATTTTCACGGACTTTAATTAGAGATTTCAAATTAGTTCCCTTGGTCAGTGGTGGAGGTGTTTCTACCAATCTTTGTAGTAGTTCTGGAATGTTTAAACTTCCGCCTTCGGTTCCTTGGTTACAATCCTTTTGATTTTATAGAGAGCATCGAGATGGCATCCTTTCACGTGTTTTTTATGTTGGGGAAGAAAAAAAACACACTAACTGAATTAAGGAGGCTGTGGAACAATATAAATTAATTTTTTGGCCAAAAACTCGTTTATGGAGATAGGCTTGTGACAGAACACATTATCATGGTAGAGTATTCAAGTATCTACAATGTTTAATCTACCGCCAAGAATACTTTTTAACTCACTACTCATCAGCTTTAATGTTAATTGACGGTCAGACCTCATAAGGGCCATATTTTCATGAGGTGTCGACTTTCAAGCCTTACCTGAGCGAAGTTTATCTTCTGCAATGTCCAATCAAGAATCCCCACCACTCGCTCAACATTTTCATCAGTTTTAGATTTTGTTTGTAATGTCCGATTTAACCCAAGAGGCCTCTGTTCAGGGCCTCTCAGTGAGCTTCAATGTTTTTTAATTGACGGTCTAACCTAATAAGAGACCTCGAGCGTTCCGAATTTTCATCAGACTTCAAATTAGTTCCCTTAACCAGTGGTGGAGGTGTTCCTTTCACTCTTTGTAGTGGTTTTGGAAGGCCTAAACTTCCTTAGATGCTATTGACAGGACCAATGTAACTTTCTTTCCTGTGTTTTTTATCTTGGGGAACTGAATTGAGGAGGCTGTGGAACAATATAAATTAATTTTTCGGCCAAAAAGTCGTTAATGGAGATAGGCTTGTGAAAGAACACATTGTCATGGTGGAGTATTCAAGCATCTACAATGTTTAATCTACCGCCAACAATCCTTTTTAACTCACTACTCATCAGCTTCAATGTTAATTGACGGTTGGACCTCATAAGGGATTTTTCTCGTTCCATATTTTCATCAGGTTTCGACTTTGAAGGCTTCCCTGAGCGAAATTTATCTTCTGTAATGTCCAATCAAGAACCCCACACTCGCTCCACCATTTCATCAGTTTTAGATTTTGTTGGCAATTTTCACTCCGACGCAAAAAATCTTTTTCGGACCCCTTTCAAGAACTCACTTATCAGCTTCAATGTTAATCAAAGGTCTAATCTTAATAGAACCCTCATTCGTTGCACATTTTCATCAATTTAATAACCTCACCCGAGCTATGTTATTCTTTCACTGCTTCTCGACCTTCCAAATATGCTTTATTCCATAGAAAAACTTATGCTCTTGATAAGTAATCTTCCCCATAGGCTCAATGCAACTTTTCGTAATTCACATTGCTTAACACAAAAATTAATGGAATATTTTTACGCTAAAATTCGCTGGGGCTTATACAGGGTGTCCCAAAAATTTACGAAAAAAGTAAATGACTCATGCAAAAATTGAATTGTTTCCCGGGCTGTGTGGCATGTGGCACCGTCTTGTTGAAACCACGTGTCGTGCACAAAAAACTGAATTATTATGTCACTATAGCGAGCACCGTTTTTTTTTTCGTTGGCAACACTTTACCGCACAAATGGCGCAAAATTCAAATCTTGCGTCAATATTTGGGACACCCTATAAATAATCCCTGGCACATGCCTTTGTCGCGAATTTACCGGAATAAACTATGACTGAAGGTATTTGGGAAGGGGTGGTCTGGTAGCTCGTAAAGCCATAGTATTGCCAGATGGTCCTCACTAACCTTAATTTTATTTAACTTATCTAGGATTTCAATATTAAAAAGTTTATTTTTTACGAGTATTTAACTTCTAACATATTTAGCAGTAAATAATAAAAAAAAAGTAAAACAGAATCAATACTTTAACAAATTTTAATATTAAAATATTGAAATTATTAAAGTTTTTCTATTATTTTAGCTTTTTTTATTATTATAATTTGCTAGGTAAATTATAATTTTTTGTTTACATTTGTTGTTGTACGAGGTCTGTTCAATCGCGAATTTTGTGTTTTTTCAAAAATTATTTATTTCTTCATGAATATCTATTTTGTCCCCCTTCAAAGTAATCCTCACCAGGAGGATATTTTTTCCAATCCTCGAAGCACTTCAAAAATTCATTTTTTGTGATCTTGTTTAGCTCCTCCTTCGATGCCGTCTTTATCTCCTCAATCGTAGCGTAGCGTCGTGCTTTCACGGACTCTTCAATTTCGGTAACAAGAAAAAGTGACAGGGGGCCAGATCTGGGGAATACGGTGGCCTCGGCATTATTAGTGTATTGTTTTTGTCCAAAAATTCGCGCACAAGCAACGATGCGTGAGCAGGGGCGTTATCATGGTGCAAAAGACAATTTTTGTTCTTCCACAAATCCGGGCGTTTCTGGCGGATTGCTTCGCGCAACTTTCGGATAACTTCCAGGTAATATTCCTTATTGACCGTTTTACCCTGTGGCAAGAACTCATGTTGCACCACGCCCCTGGAATCGCCTGTTATTGACGTGCTTGGGCGTTCGGTACTTGTTCACATATTCTCGGCCCTCTGAGAACATTTTGTACCACCGATAAACGTTGCTTCGGTCCAAGGTAGCTTCACCATATGCCACAGTCAACATTCGTAATGCGTCCGCGCAATTAATTTTGTGTTTCACACAAAATTTGATACAGATTCTTTGATCCATTTTTTGAAATGGGCAAAAATCGAAGACGAGCCAAAACACGTGCAAGTAAAGAAGCTGTCAAAAATTAACTGAACATTCAAAATGGCCAAACTTGTCGGCATAAGTGAGAGACATGAGTACCAACATAACGCCATAAAAAATCGAAAATCGAACCGCAGAAATTCAAAATTCGCGATACTTTTTGAACAGACCTTCAGAAATTCAAAATTCGCGATACTTTTTGAACAGAAAAAGAATATATTTTTTTCAACATATAATGAATATTGAAAAAATATTCTACGCACAGGCAGGTATTTACTTTTATCTTATATAAAATAAAAAATAAAAAATAAAAATATTTTCGTGCTTGGAATTTTAAGATATTGTCTGCCTTTTGAATAAAGTTTCTCTAAAAATGGAATGTAAAAAAAAATTCTATACAATTACATTTTTAGAGAAATTTAATTTTTAAATAGAATTTATTTCAACACAATAATTACTAATAAAAAATAAAATAGGAATTCTGCTTCTCTTATTATAAATACTTGAACTATCAGAGTTTAAACAATTAAAAATTATTTCATTATTGAACTGACCGTTATTAGAGTTTATGTTATCCACAAAAGTTTTTTTTTAAAAATTAGTTAAAACAGTTTTTGAACTTATTATTAATAGTAAAAAATAAAAACGAAAAACAATAGACTTTGTAAAATAAATTTTAATGGTAAAAATTCGAAACAAAATTTTTTTTGTTAAAATTTTAATTATTATAAAATTTATGTCACAACAAAACTGATAACTTTTTCAATGAAAATAAAAATTAACAAAATTTAATTAATATGCAGTTTTGAATAAATTAATAACTTTTTTTTTGTGCACAAATATAGTAAGTAGTAAGCGTACGTGCAAAGAGAGACTATCGACTTGAATAAGTCCATATATTCCGCACACTGTAGATTAGGTCTCGGTTTTATTGTGCACAGACAATTATTATCTATTAAAATTGCATATGCATACAATAAGTTAATTTAAATATCGGTGGTTTTAATTAAATTCTTAAATTACATCAAAGCTCTTTTTTTTTATACGACGTTCGAGTGTACTAAATTTTGTGAATGCTGCTGCTAGGCTGTGATTTGTATTCGGTTCAAGGATGGCGACTGTTCTCGTATTTCGTTGAATATTATTTTCCACTGCCTTTCAGCCTTCTGAACTAATTTCTCATAATTAGTATCGTTACAGAATTTGAAGTGTTTTCATAAAAGTTATCTGTACAATAATTAGTTATCTTTTTGATAAAATTAAACGGGAAATATTTTATATACTAAGATAAAAAAAATTGTCCATTTTATAATAATACACGTAAGTAGTATCTTGAAATATTTTTATTACTACAATATTAAAATTTTTCAATGTTAATTTTAAAGAATTTTGTGTGAAAAAAAATTGAAAGTTTTTAATTAATTTTTATTTAAAATAAACAAAAATGTGGTATAAAATTGCATACGTACACTTAATTATATATTGCTACTGCTTGGCTTAGTAATAAATATTATTACCAAAAAATTTTGTTTTTACTTTGAAAAAATATAAATTATATTAAATATTCGATATTTTCTTTTAAATTTTTATTAAATAAATAAGTTTTCTTTTATAAAAATAAAAAAATAAAAAACATCGCAAATAGAAATTATTCCAGTTATGAAAAAGTGCGCTCAAGCTATAACGTTTAATGCTGTTTTATTCACTTTTATTGTATAAATTTCAACTTGATTTTATTTTGTACCATTTTCTACAATTTCATTTTTCATAAAATAATTAATTTTTGTTTAAAAGTTCTTGAATTTTTTCGTTGACAAATTTAGCAATAGCTTTAACCCCTTCAGCGTTTTTTTCCATAGAGCAAGGAAGCTCTGTAAGACAATTCATCCAAGCAGTAAGTTTAGGATATTTTTCTGAGCTAACCGGTGCAAATGTAGCATGCAATGTAGATACACTAGCAAAACAACATAAATCCGCCACTGTTAAAGTATTTCCAACCAAATAATCATCTTTCGCAAAAAACTGCTCCATAAAATCGTATGCATTATAAATGGCATCAACTTTGTCCTTATCAATAGTAGGATTATTCTTGAAAACGATACCCTCCTAAAATAGATTTAAAGATAAAATATTATTAGAATTTTTAAACTTCCAAATATATTTTATAGATATTAATAGATTTTTCCACTTGCAACAATTGCTCGCAATCGAACAAATAATATTCCAGTATCGAAATGTAATCGTTGATCTACCAAAGCGCGTTTATATAAATCCTTTGGATATAGGGAATCATTTTTGGCATACATTCCAATCAAGTATGTAGAAATAGCATGACTATCCCAAATGATTTTGCCATTATCATCTAATGTTGGTACCGTATGCTGAGGATTTTTATTTAAATATTCCTCACTCAAATGCTCTTTATTCAATAAGTCCACAAACTTGAATTCTAATTCAATTCCGATTTGTTCTGCTGTCATTAGAACAGCACGAACTGGAGGACTCAGAATTGTACCGTACAATATAATTTTTCCCATTACGATTACGTTTTAGCTCTCGAACAAGACAAATGACTACGTTGATGTTTCAAATACAACTGATCAATTGATTTTTTCAAATAATTTAAAGCCGGAATATTAATTTAATACAATGACTTTCAGAATTATTTGCCATTATCTCAAGTATGGCTGATGATAAATAAATTAGACACACGCACAAATCAAATAGCCAACTAACTATACAGATACTAAATAGTAGAAACATGCAAAATTATTATTGCTAGTTCTTACTGACTTAGCTATACAATTTAAGATATCAACTTATAATAGTTTATGATAATACTAACTGCATAAAAAAGATATGATTATAATTTATTAAAAATAAATAGTTGTTTCTTAATAATTTATGCATAACAAATATATTAAGAGAAACATTTCTCATTACCAACCCTCCACCCCTGCTCTGCTATTCGCAACTTAATGCGCTGTATTAAATTCGGTTATTAATATGTTATTTATGATTTTCACATCATCAAATTAATTATATATATATAAATATTTAGTTTTATATTAAAATATTAAATTTAAATTGTTGGTTTTTGAATAAATTGATTGGTATTTATTTGTCCTATCATCATCCACTCTCCCATCAACAATTGATTGTTCTGGAAATTGAGTCATTTTTAGCAACTAATAATTATTATTATCTCCTAAATGTATGCAATCGTATTTGCTTTTATTAATCAAGCTTTAATTATAATGGGTATTTCGTAGTTCCAGGAGTGCACAAATAAAAAATCCATTCCAAAAATTCAAAATGAATTAAATGCGAGAATGTGATATTATGTTAAAATTGAAACTACACCTCAACTTAGTAAATATAAATTTTAATGTTAAAACAAGCATTTGTTGATATTGGAAAGCTTCATTATAATATAAATGTGTGTTTGTGATTTGAAATGGTAATTTAAATGCACCACGTGCTGTCGGATGTATTTTTCAGCACAACACTTTCAGAAGAGTACTTTAAAAAGCCAAAGGACTTGTACGAGGATATCTCTTACTTATGCCGACAAGTTCGGCCATTTTGAATATTCCGTTAATTTTTGACAGCTGCGCTTTGCTTGCACGTGTATTGGCTCGCCTTCGATTTTTGCCCATTCCAAAAAATGGATTAAAGAATCTGTTTCGGGAATAAGAAAAAGTCACAGGGGGCTAGATCTGGGTAATACGTTGGGTGCGGCATTATTAGTGTGTTGTTTTTGGCCAAAAATTTGCGCACAAGCAACGAAGCGTGAGAAGGGCCGTATCATGGTGCAAAAGACAATTTTGTTTCTTCCACAAATCCGGGCGTTTCTAGCGGATTGCTTCAAGCAACTTTCGCATAACTTGCAGGTAATATTCCTTATTGACCGTTCTACTCTGTGGCAAGAACTCATGATGCACCACGTCCCTGCAATCGAAGAAAACTGTAAGAAAACCTTCACATTCGACCGAACTTGGCGCGCTTTTTCGGCTTCCATTGGGATGATTGAGCTTTGGTTTCCACGTCATAACCATAAACCCATGATTCGTCACCAATTATGTCCCTCTGGAGAAAATTTGGGTCGTCGCAAACAGATTCCAACGCCTCCTTAGCAATGTTAATGCGATGCTGTTTTTGGTCGAAAATGGGCAAAAATCAAAGACGAGCCAAAACACGTGCAAGCAAAGCAGCTGTTAAAAATTAACTGAACATTCAAAATGGCCGAACTTGTCGGCATAAGTGAGAGACATGACTACCAACATAACACCACAAAAAATCGAAAATCGAATATACGTAACCTCCGGAAATTCAAAATTCGTAATACTTTTTGAGCAGACCTTGTTTGCTACCAAACTGTTTGATGTGAATCCTCCTTCTAAAGCTAAAAGACATTTCTGCAATGTCAAAGACTTACCTAGCTTAAAAACAATAAAGCCTGATATGCATTCGACCACTTTATTTATTAAGTACAGATGGGTTAAATAAATAATCATGGTCACTTAAATTTTCTTACACACACTTTAAGTACGCCGGCACTGAACTATTTTCTGGTAAACATTGAACTGTCAACATCACATTTGTTTACAATTATTGAATGACGAACTTTTCTCTTTTTGATCATTTTTTGGACCAAATAAATCATTAAAAGCCATTTAGGCACATCATAAACTAAATTTTTGTTAATTTCTGTAGTGAAAATGAAGATGTCAACTTAACGAAAGAAAGAAATTCCCGGTTTCCTCATTCCTTCGAATAACCAGTAATCCTTTATAAAACACTTCATATTCTGAAAGAAAAACTTTCTATTAAATGATATCAAAAATATAACTATTGTATTTATATAAATACTTACTTTTTCGTAAATACTTCAAAAAAACATAAAAACCACACTTTCACTTAAACTTTCCGATAAGTGCCAAAATAACAACTTTAAAAATAACAAAAGTATGCAAGCATTTCGGTATGCTACCACTTTCATGGAGAATGGCGCGTTTAAAAACTCTCCGAAAGTCTACAAAATTGAGGCGCTGATATCTACGAAATAAATAATAAACCTAAAATACAATTCTATTTCATATCAAAAGATTGTACAATAAATAAACATTGTCTCTCATTGTGTTTAAATTGTATTTTTGTTTCCAATAAGTGAATTAAAATGAATATAAATTATACTTTTGGAATTCAATAAATTTCTATTACGAAAACTAGATTTTAGTCGGTGTCATGTCTACATAAAAAATATATACAAAAGTATGCAAACAGTATGAAGTCTCGCCGCTTTTGCATTAATTAAGCCAGAAAATTGCGTATACATATACGAAAAGCAGACGTACAGGCCTATCCATGTATTATTTAATCTCTCATTTGACAGCTGTTAAACACATATGTTATTTAAGACAGTGCCTCTTTCGTTTAACGTTTGCCATTTTATATGAAAGAATTTTAACGCATTGCTATCGAGCAATGCATTAAAATTTTAAACACTTTCTACAAAAGTAACGAATCTGCTGCAGCTATTATTCGCCCAAAATATTCTTCAACTTTAAGGCTTATTTCTTAAAATGACAGATACGTAAATAAGCCAAATTGCCGTTCATGAGGCTTTAAAAATCCACAAGTAACTGTAGATAACCTATTGTATCCGCATATAGGACCTGCCTGGAGTTCAATTTTGCATGAAAGTCTCATAATTTTTTTAAATAAAAATGTAGAAACCGTATGATAACCGACTGTTTTTTTTGTCTGAATTTCAAGAATCTGGGGACTACTATGTAGGCTTTGAACTAAAAAGCACCACAAACCACACAATATAGAACGCATAATTTCCAGATTTAATTATGTTAATTGGCCATTGGACTTTTTTTTATGGTTCTATCTCAAAAACCTTATTAACGCTGACAATTCTCAAATTTTAGAGCATTTTAAAATCCAAAATCTATATAGTAATGACCGAATTAAATCCTGAAATTTACTAAAAAATCATTAAAAAAATTATCTCAAAATAAAAAATTGGATCCTTAAAGAAGTCTTGTGGGAAGCATTTCAATAATAAAAAATTTGGGGCATAATCAAAATTTATTCTGAATATAAATCATCGAAATCCGAATATTTTAACTGCGTTCAATTTAACATGACTTTTCGAAGAACAAATTGGTTAATGCTTTATCATAAATTAAACAGATTTTCGCAAAAATTAATATATTCATTTAAGCAAAATCTTATCTTTTTTTTTGTTTATTTTTCTAATTTTATACAAATAATAGTCATACAATATTTGTATTTTACCTACGTAGTTGTTTTATTTATTTCTGTGGTTTCTTCTAATGTATTAATCAACTTTTAATACAAGATAAATTGGACAATAAAAATATGCACAAAAAAACACACGAAATATTGTCTCATATTTAATTCCAACGTAGATTTTCTTTATATTCAATAAGATTTACATAAATCCCTAAAGTCATTACAATTTTTTGGGGTCATTTTAAATCAGTTAAAGGCATTTTGAATATGTTAAATCTTTCCAAAAACAAAAAAAAATTCAAATTGATTCTTCCATTTTTCCAATTATAAATAAACTTAAGACACGTGTCGATTTTATACAATAAAAATAAAAATAAAAATAATTAATCAATTTGCATGCTAAAATTAATTAAATAAATATTAGATAATTTTTTTTTATTTTTAAATAAATCCTTATACAATTGTTTACTATTATTTTGATTTTGTCTATTTTTGTCATCAGTATTTTTAGAGTAAACAAAATTGTTTTTGAACAAACACCAAAAAAAGAAGTAAATTTTAATGTTGTATCCAGTCGTGTAGAAATATTTATGCCTACCGGCGGCTCATTTTTTGCCATTCAAATACAATTTTTTATTTTTGCAAAATAAACTATTCCTGATAAGAGCTTAAGATACGTTTAAATAAAAAATTGTGTTAGTTGAAAATTTAAAAAAAAAACGTATGATAGTGATAAATATACGCAGAGAATAGTTATAAGTGTGAATTATTCCAAATATATGTATTATTATGTATGAGTAAAAATTTATTAGAAGAAAATAATCTCCTATCGCAGTTATAAACAAAAATTCTGATAAAGGCTTAGGACAGTAATGGCGAACCTATGACCTACGTCACGATTTGCAATGACCCAAAGCTTAATTTTTCCCCAAAGAAAAAAAATATATTTGAATACATTAAATGGCATACCAAAATTTGGCAAAACTACAATAATTTGGCATAAATGAAGAAATTTTTGGCCATCTGTTAGGTTCGTTTGTTTTTTTTTTAACTGAAAGAAAACATGCATACATATTAACGTGAGCAAACATCGGTAATTTTTATTGAAAATGAAAGTTGAATCTATTAAAATTATGTAGGAAAAACAAAAAATAATATGATTCCTATGAACACCACGACTCAGTTTGTAGGACTGTATCTGAAGGTCGAAATTTTCGATGACTTTTTCCAATAGAAGTGGATCACTGGCCTCGATTTCTTATTGAATGATGTTCTTTAGGTCTTGAAAAGACCTATGAAAATATTAAAGGAAAAGTATATACTTATTAGCATATACTTTTCCTTTCATATAACCCCAAAAGGAAAAGTCCAACGTTGTCAAATCGCAAGATATTGGCGATTAACATATCGTTCAGACTTCACTGTAATTGCCTCTTCAAGATTATTTTCGAACAAGAACAGCCCAATTATTCCACCAGCCCAAAAACAGTGATTTTTTTAGGATGCATCGGTTTTTCGTAAATTACATGAGGGTTTTCGGCATCCCGATTTCGAACATTTAATTTGCTAACGTAACCGTCGATGTAAAAATGTGATTTGTCACCAAAGATGATTTTTGATGCAAAGTCAGAACGCCCCTTTTCATAATTATGTAATGACTCTATGACTAAAATTATACTACTTTATGTGTTTTGAAGGTTGAAAAAACTATCTGTTCAAGTCCTGCAATTTTTACTGAAATAGAAGAAATTCTACCAAAAATTTTGATTCAGAAACATAAAAAATCGATCACTATTCCCTATTTTCTGCATTGAATATAAAGTCTACTCGGAGATATAAACTTGGCGAAGAATTATGAGGTTGTATGATTAATACCTAATCCTCGATAAGAGATAGTGTTGCTACGATTAGTAAAACTCTATTTTTCGTAAGTGTAACATTTCACAAAAATCCTGTCAAATTTTCAAGTAGCTAAAATATTTAGCTTGCGAGTGGCAGCCATTTCAAGTGAACAACTTTTGTGATTTACAACAATGAAAAAAAATCGAATATTAAAGATAAAAAATGTGTTATTTAAAAAGAAAACGAATAATAAGATAAAAGCGGAACTGAGAGGGGGATCTACACTTTCGCTATCGAAAATAAAGTATTGGAAATCTTTCCGTAATATGCGATTGCTCAAAATTGACCATAAATACGCATGTGTGTAAACTTCAAAAGAATGTTTAGCAATGTTAAAGCGCAATCCAAAGACCAAAGAACATCCAAATAGTCGGCTATCCGTGCCAAACCGATGTCAGAGAAGGTCAAAGCGACTTTATCGGCCAACAAAGCCATAACCACACGTCGATTAACTTGAAAAGGGCAAAACGATTAATGGCGATTATGGTGAGAACTTATTGGCTCATTTTAATGATTCTGTAAAAGAAAAACATCTGCATTTTAGCGAAGAATAATATTTTCTTTCATCAATACAATTGACACGTACATACTTGTGTCATCGCCATGGCAAAATTCTTATAGTTAGAATACGAATTGCTACCATATTCACCAGATTTAGCTCGTAGCGATTATTTCCTATTTACAAATATGAAAAAAATGGTTCAACAGAAAAAAAGTTGGCTCCAACGATGAGATGAGTGCTGAAACAAATGCCCATTTGAAAGGGTTGGAGAAATCATTCTTTTTAGATGGGATACAAAAAATGTAAAAATGTTGGACTAAGTTTATCGAGCTAAAAGACCATAATGTTGTCAAATAAAATAAATTTTACACACAAAAATATTTTTTTTCTTGTCAAGGACAAGTATTTATCATACAACCCTCGTATAAAGTCAACACGAAAAAAATATAAATTTGGCAAAGAATTAACTGCTGCCTTGTACTAAATTAATAAATTCTTAATATTAATCAAATGTATCATAGAATTGTCTAAAAACAAACAACAAATTTTTTTCTATGAATTTTCACAAAAAAAGTCCCATTTACGAATTTTACAAAGAAAAAATTAATATCATTTTTAACCAACCTAAAAAAAAGGTTCGACACACACGCTTTAGAAGAGTAATCAGTCAAACAAAAATTTTAGATTATACTACGTATCGTATTTTTATTTTTATATTATAAAATATTTATCAGATAATTTTCCATTTCTCATATGTATATATTTTTGATATTCATGTAAATTTACAAAAAAAAAATTTTATAATAATAGTAATAGTAATAACGAGAAAAAAGCAAATAAAATTCATTCACCATGACATGGCTATCTTTTGATAATTATTCAATGTATAATAAAAGAATAATTTATGGAAAAAGAAAATTTAATATGTTTTTAACATTAATTTTCAATAGATTCATATAAGCGTTACTAATTTTATATATTGTACTAACATTATTGTTTTATTCTTTATTTTGAATGATAATATTTATTTGAAAAAATTATGGTTTCTGTCGTTTCGAATCGTAGAATTCAATAACATTTCTGGCGCCTTTTCCATTTGCTTCTTCATAGTATGGCAGTTCGGCAAGACGATCAATCCACGCATTAAGTTTTGGATATTTGTCCTTATGAGCTGGTGCTAGCCCTTGTGTTGAAGTTATTGTGGCAATACAACAGAAATCCGCAACGGTCAATGTATTACCCACCATGTATAGATCCTTTTCGAGGAACTTTTCAACAAAATCGTATCCCCGATAAATAGCATCGACTTTTTCCGACGATACAACTGGTTCGGTACCTAGTATAAGTCCCTCCTAAAATGGCATTATCAATAATTCGATATAGAAAAACGTTATTAATTTAAATTACACTGATTGCACGTAATCGAACGTATAGTATTCCCGAATCAAAATGCAATCTTTGATCAATTTGGGCACGTTTGTATAGATCTTTTGGATACAAAGAATCATCTTTGGCATACTTCGAAATTAGGTAGGTACAAATGGCGTGGCTGTCCCAGATAGCTTTACCATCATCGATTACAGTTGGAATTGTGTGTTGAGGATTCAATTTCAAGTACTCTTCCGTTTTATGTTCGCCAGATAGTAAATTAACTTCTTTTCGATCGAACTCAAGCCCAATTGCCTTACAAGTTAATATTACAGCCCGAACTGGACAGCTCAAAGGAGTACCATACAAAATAATTTTCACCATACTGTGTAACACACCGGAACGGGCACTGCTTTAAAATACAAATGATCAACGCAAAATCTTCAACAAGACTAACCAGAAAAATTCTCACAAATATTCCAATCAATTTAAAATAAAAATGAATTGACAAAAATCAGTATTGTTACTGTATCCGGGTGGTGTTCGCAATTATTTATATTCGCGCATATTGCAAAACACACATTTAAAATGAATGGTACAGTCACAGATAAAAGTTTCTTGTTTTCACTAAAAATTATTCTCATTAAATGGATTCAACAATTTACTTTTGAAGAATTTAGCTTAAAATTTTAAATTTTATACTAACTAGAAGATTATGTATACTACTGTCTAGGATAAATCAATTATTTTATCTAATAATTTATAGAAAGTTAAAGATTGTTTGTGATCATGGGGGGAACTGTTCGAAAATAATAATTACAAGATCTTTGTATGGGGGAGTGTGATATTATAATATGATTATATGAGTATGTGGTGTTGCAAATGTATTTAATATAAATACGTTCATTGTTTGATGGAATTTTGCAATAATTTCTACGGAATGGCTCTGGTCAACAGATGACTGGCCATATTTTATTTTAACAATAATACTAATATGGGAAAAAAATGCATACACTCTAAATCAAAAACAACTGTTTGTACTATTACGGTTAGAATATACTATAGTTGATGTATATAGTGTAATTAACTAAATAAGTAAGAGTTGTACTTAAAATTTAACAGTTCTTGGAACAAATAATAAGTTAAAATATAAAAAAGAGTTCATTGAACTACACACAAACACATTGATTCGATGGACAACGGATAAAATGCAATTTTAGTTTAATTCGTATGAAATTTGCAAAAAGAAAAATTTCATCTTCTTGATATCAATCCAGATGCCTAGGACTAATCAAATTTGAACTTTAAAACTGAATACATATATATTAAAAATAAAACAACAAAAATATATATATATTTTATTATTAATTCGAATAAATTAATTTTGATTTAATAGCTGTTGAATTTTTCCATTATATAAATCAATAACATTTTTGGCACCTTTTCCATTTGCCTCTGCATAATAAGGCAAATCATTTAATCGTTTTGTCCATGCATTGAGTTTAGGATATTTTTCAGAGTCAATTGGTGCCAAACTAGGCATCGATGAAATTGTAGCAATACAACATAAATCAGCCACTGTTAAATTATTACCAACCAAATAATTTGAATTTTCTAAATACTTTTCCATCAAATTGTACGCATCGTATAGGGCAGTAGTTTTTTCATCCGGTATTATAGGATTATTGTTAAATAAAATATTTTCCTAAAAAAAAAAAAATGTTTCTTTTAAGCATAAAAAAAATAAGAAAAACTATAATATTTTTTTTATAACATACAACAATTGACCGTAGCCGAACAAATAGTATTCCAGAATCGAAATGTAATCTTTGATCAATTTGGGCACGTTGGTATAAATCCTTTGGATATAGGGAATCATCTTTAGCATATTTGCCAATTAAATATGTGCAAATAGCATGACTATCCCAAATGATATTGCCATCATCGTCCAATGTCGGCACTGTATGCTGAGGATTTCTTCTCATAAACTCATCTGATTTATGCTCGTATTCGAATAGATTTATTTCTTTTAGCTCTATATCAAGACCAATTGCTTTCGCTGTCAAAAGAACCGACCGGACTGGAGGACTTAAAATTGTACCATATAAAATAGGTTTTCCCATTTTACCAACCGGAATAACGAACAAAGTGGCGAACAGTACGAATTTTAATTTATAACTAATCTTGGCCATTCTAGTACAGTTTTATTCAGCATAAATTCAGTAAATATTTTTTTTTAAAACAACCATATCAAAAATGATAGGATTAAAGTCATAAGTACAAGATAAATATTTAAAAACTTTTTCGCATATACAGGGTGAGCCAACTTTGAATTGACTGAGATTCAGTTTTTTTTTTTTTTTTTTTTTTTTTTTTTAATGTCCCTTAAATGATTTCCATTTTCTTGTTGGCAGTTAAGATATGCTTTCTAAAAAATTAGGGACCATCATCGAAAAGTTCTCGAAGAATCACATAATGAGATTGTTCAAAAAGTTGGCATTATCTGTCGCAAGCTGAATGAACCTTTTGGCTCTAACGGCTACCATATCCATTGTGCTCCATCCCACGGCACATGTGTAAACTTCAAAAGATTTTTAGCGTCGATTCATATCTGTTGACGAAATATGAATTCATCACAGTACATCAGAGACCAACCAGTAGATTATCCATGGCAAACCGATTCCAAAGAAGGCTAAAGCGACTTTATTGGCCAACAAAGTCATAGCCACAGTGTTTGAGTATTTCAGTTAGAATACGAATTGCTTCCACATCTAACATATTTGTCAGATTAGCTCCAAGCGATTATTTCCTATTTACAAATACGAAAAAATGGCACAACAGAAAAAAAATTGGCTCCAACGATGAGGTTAGTGCTGAAATAATGGCCTATTTAAAAGGGTTGGAGAAAACCTCCTTTTTATATGGGATACAGAAAATATGAAAACGTTGTACTAAGTGTATCGAGATAAAAGGAAACAATATTATAAAATAAAATTAATTTTACAAACAAAAATATTTTTTTCTTATCAAGGACAAGTATTTATCATACAACCTTTGTATAAAGTCAACTCGAAAAAACATTATTAATTCTTAATATTAATCAAATGTAGAATTGTCTCAAAATAAACCACAAATTTTTTTCTACGAATTTTCACTAAAAAGACAAATTTTACAACGAAAAAATTAATACAATACCTATTGTACTGCATCCCTCGGCAATAATCTTGAGCCAATTGAATATTGTGTAGAAACATCCTCAGATTAAGTTTCAAAATGCCCTTTTTAGTGTTCTGAAGATGCTCAATTGAATAGCACTTGTTCATTATTTATAAAAATGAGCTTGTTCATTACTGCAACACGCTCCTCAAAACGGGTTGTTAAGTTTCTTATCACGTTTAAAATGCTAACGATATTTTCTTGGTGTTGTAACAAAAGATCGTCCGGAAGAAAAATAAAATTCAACAATTGAATGATACGTTCTTTATAATCTGCACACAAAACAAAAAAAAAACTAAATTAAAAAATTTCAAAAATAAAAAAGTTATATGCATTTTAAAGCAGTTAGTCCAAGTTGGCCCACCCTGTAGATATGCGGCGGCATTCTATAAAATATTTAATAAAATCGTGCTCATAAAATTTTATGGGCAAAAAAAAATTATCATGAAATTAAAACTTATCAGTATTTATTAAAATTAGTTTTTTTTTGTTATTTAGGTTAATATTTTTCTACAAAAATGGCTAAACCAATTCTGTACTATGCGCTTTTTAGTCCACCAGCTCGTTCCTGTATATTAACGGCAAAAGTTATAGGACTCGATTTGGATTTGAAGTGTGTATTTAATAAGATATTAATTGCGTATATCTTGATATCACAATTAACTTAATCTTATTTTAGATTTGTAGATTTTTCGAAAAAGGAACATTTAACTGATGAATTCATTAAAGTAATTATTTATGAAAATTTTTTTTATTTAATTTTTTTCCACATTTCTTCTACATAATCATATTTATGGTAATATTTACAGATAAATCCACAACATACCATTCCGGTTCTTATAGATGAGGGTGAAGCCATATGGGATAGGTAAGAGAGAATCAATTATTTTTAATTTTATTGTAAAACTTTTTATGTACATTATTGATTACAGCAAAAATCCACTCTAATTATAAAACTTCATTTTTTCCGCGTTTGTCGCTGTAGTTAAAAAAAATATATAAATTTTTTTTATTTCAATTTTTTTTAAAGGAAAAATAACCACCATTTTGATTATACGAAAAATTATACGTAAATATCTCTGGAAAATCAAAATAGGTTCACATAAATTTTTTGCAGTTAACTCGTCGGAGTGCGCAAAGTGTGCAGCAAAGAACGCAATCAAAATCGTAATGAAAATATTTTACTAGACAAAATCCACTAGTTTGGATACAAACCAATCATTCGTAAAAAAATTTCTTAGACTCAACCCGTTTTTAATCGTATTCACCTCAGTGTGCCTGAACTGATTATGTCAAGACTTTAAATAAATTTTCACCATAAATTTCGTGGTTACTTATTTGTTTAAAGAGTTTTCTTTTTGTTTTTTATAAAAATTAATTTATTAAAAAATATTTTATGTTTAATAATTTACAATATATTTTTATCAATTATAGTTTTTCAAATATACGTGTATTATGGTTAAAAGTAATTTTTTTGTTGAAAATAATATAAAATTAAATTTCTACTTACAAAATATTTAATTTTATGACAATAATTATCGGGTATGATTTTTAAAGTATTTTAACTGAGGTAAAGTTCCACAAACCAACAAAATAACAAAATGATAAAAATACTAACTTAAAAAAAAAATAGAAAAAATATCACAACCTAAAAATAAAACAATAAATAATATTCTTTAAAATAAAATTCTAGCATATTCCGCTAAAAAAAATTAAAGCAAATACACCCCTTCTATATACTTCATTAAACCCTGAAACTAATTCTGATTCCTCTTCAATAAAATCAAAAGGAGTTCGATTAGTTTCAATTAAACAAGAAGCAAATCAAACTAATATCAAAGATATTAAAATTACTGCAAATCAAATATATAATTGATAAAAATAAAAATCAATTAAATTATATCTACCAACTAAAAATACTAATGATAATAAAATTAATGCTAAACTAACTTTATACGAAATAGTTTGAGCAACAGCCCGTAATCCCCCTAACAATACATAATTAGAATTAGAATATCAATCTTGTACACCATAAAAAAATAAAATTTCCAAATTAAAACTATATAATTTAATAAATAAAATAATACATATTCATACAAATTATGATAAAAATAAAGAAATAATAGGAGAAATATAATTTAATAATAAAGGATAAGTTTGTTCTTTTGCAAATAATTTAATTGCATCACAAAATGGTTGAGGCAAACTAACTAATCCAACTTTATTAGGACCTTTACGAAATTGAATATAACCTAACACTTTACGTTCTAATAAAGTTAAAAAGTCAACTCTAACAATTACGCAAACAAATAACAATAAACTTCCAATTAAAAGTAAAATTAAATCTAAATAAAACATAGTACTATCTGTAATTTTATTACATACGAGGTCTGTCCAAAAAGTATCGCGAATTTTGAATTTCCGCGGGTTTTGTATATGCGGTTTTCGATTTTTGTGGCGTTATGTTGGTACTCATGTCTCTCACTTATGCCGACCAGTTCGGCCATTTTGAATATTCAGTTAATTTTTGACAGCTGCTTTACTTGCACGTGTTTTGGCTCGTCTTCGATTTTTGCCCCTTCCAAAAAATGGATCAAAGAATCTGTAAAATTGGCTCGTGCCATTCGATTTTTACCAATGATTTAGTCGCCGCGAAATTCGTACCAAAATAACTCAATTTCGATCAAAAACAGCATCGCATTAACATTGCTAAGAAGCAGTTGGACTCTGTCCGAGACGACCCAAATTTGCTCCAGAGGGTCATAACGGGTGACGATTATGATTATGACGTGGAAACCAAAGCTCAATCATCCCAATGGAAGCTGCCGTACGAGCCATGACCGAAAAAAGCGCCAAGTTCGGTCGAATGTGAAGGTTTTGCTTACAGTTTTCTTTGATTGCAGGGGCGTGATGCATCATGAGTTCTTGCCACAGGGTAGAACGTTCAATAAGGAATATTACTGGCGGAAGCAATCCGCCAGAAACGCCCGGATTTGTGCGAGAACAAAAATTGGCTTTTGCACTATGATAACGCCCCTACTCACGCATCGTTGCTAGTGCGCGAACTTTTGACCAAAAACAACACACCAATTATGCCGCAGCCACCGTATTCCCCAGATCTAGCCCCCTGTAACTTTTTCTTGTTCCCGAAACTGAAGAGCCCCATGAAAGGACGACGCTACGCTACATCGAAGGAAGAGCTGAACAAGATCACAAAAGAAATGATTTTTTGAAGTGCTTCGACGATTGGAAAAAACGTTGGCACAAGTTTATAATATCTGGTGGGAATTACTTTGATTGTCGAATAGATATTCATAAAAAAAAAAAATTTTTTTGAAAAAATACAAAATTTTCGATACTTTTTGAACAGACGTCGTATATAAATTCTAAATTTATTGCACTAATCTGCCAAAATAGTATAAAAAAATTAATAAAATTCAATTAAATTAAAACTTATATTTTAAATATTTGGTCCTTTCGAACTAAAATATTTTATTATTTATAAAGATAAAAACCAACCTGGCTTCCGCCAGTTTGAACTCAGATCATGTAAGAATTTTGAAGTCGAACAGACTTTTATATTTAAACTTCTACACCTAACTTATTTCTTAATTCAGCATCGAGATCATAATCTTTTTTATCGATATGAACTCTTCAAAAAAAATTATGCTGTTATCCCTTAGGTAAAAAAATTAATGTATAAATATTACTGTTATCCCTAATAAACCAAAAATTAATGTACGTGTATAAATATTATAAGAGTTTTTTAAATCTTATTATCACCACAAAAATAAAATTTTTTTTATAAAATTATATTTTAAAATTGCTAAATAAATAAAAATTACAAAAAATATAAAGATCAACAATATATAGGGCCTTCTCGTCTTTTACAAAAATTTTAGCTTTTGAACTAAAAAATAAAATTTTATAATAATATAATAAAGACAGTAAAATATCTCATCCAATCATTCATACAAGCCTTCAATTAAAAGACTAATAATTATGCTACCTTTGCGCACAGTCGAAATACTGCAGCCATTCAATTTGTTATTGGGCAAAATTAAAATTTAAAAAAACATGAAACATGTTTTTGATAAAGAGGTGAATATTAAATTTGCCGAATTCCTTAATTATATTTTTAAACTATTATGTATCATATAATATTTATTTTACTAATTTTATCATTATTTCATTATTAATTTACAAAAATAATAAATAATTTAATAAAAATTTAAAATTTAAATAAATAATTTATTTTTATAAATAAATTATAATAAATTTACAAATAATAACTAATTCTAAGCTTATATTTATACTCGTATATTTCTAATTTAAATTTTTTAATTAAATATTATAACTTATCGCAAACTGTGCAACCCTCCTGAATAGCACAGGAATATTTAGTTTTATGGTTCACATAACATATCATAACAGTTTTGATGAAATATTGAAAAGAAAACTTTTTTTCTAACGCTAATTAAATTATATGTATAATATTATTTTTATAGCCATGCTATTATGACCTATATGGTATCGAAATATGCCAAAGATGATAGTCTCTATCCAAAAGATTTGCTGAAAAGAGCTCGTATTGACCATCGACTGCATTTCGAGAATGGTGTACTTTTTCAAGTTATCAAAGATTTTGTGGTAAATAGAAATTATTTTCTGTAACAACTTAAACTCAAAGTTTATACCAGGTGTATAAGCTTAAATCCCCTGTTTTTTAGGCAAAAAACACATGTTTTTTTTTCATAGAAAGCAAAAACAAATTTATTCAAAGCACTTGGCTTCGCTAGCTACACATTTTTTCCATCTCTCGGGCAATTTGTGGATACCACGCCAAAAAAATTCCTTCTCTTTCGAGGCAAACCACTCATCAAGCCATTTTCGGACGTCTTCGTATAAATCGAAGTGCTGCTCAGGGAGCGCGTGGCCCATCGACGAAAACAGGTAGTAGTCGGAAGGGGCAAGGTCTGGTGAATAAGCGAGGTGGGGTAGCACCTCCCAGTTGAGTGTCTCCAAGTAGTTTCGGACCATTTTTGACGTGTGCGATGGTGCGTTGTCGTGGACGAAAATCAGCTTGTCATGTCTTTGATGATAATCCGTCCTTTTTTCACGCAGAGCACGGTGCAATTTGATCAGTTGTTGGTGGTAGCGGTGGGCATTAACAGTTTCAACACGTTTCAACATTTCATAGTAGACGATACCCTACTGATCCCACCAAAAGCACAGCATCGTCTTCCGGCCGAAGCGATTTGATCTTGGGGAAGATATTGATGGTTGGCCCATGATTTCTTGCGTTTAGGGCTCTCGAAATATATGAACTTTTCATCGCCTGTCACAATCCGATGCAGGAATGACTTTCTTTTTTGTCTGGCGAGCAAGATTTCGCTTGTGTTTTGGCGTAGCTCCATCTGCCTATCGTTCAATTCATGCGGCACCCATTTTCCGATCTTTTTAATCTTCCGCATGGCACGCAGACGCATGGAAATGGCTGGTTGAGTAATACCCAATTGCTCCACGAGAATTTTTTGCGATTGGGTATCGTCTTCGTTCAAAAGTACCTGCAATTGATGGTCCTACACCTTCCTAGGGCGATTTTCACGCTTCTTATCCCACAAGTCAAAATTGTCGTCTTTGAACAGACAAAACCAATCTCAACACGTTGTTTCCGATAAAGCACTGTCACCATAGGCCTTCATAAGCATTCGATACGATTCGGCAGCCAATTTCTTCAAATTGAAGCAGAAAAGAAGATCTTCCCGCATATGCTCTTTTTCTGGCACAAAACTAGACATTATTACCAAAGGAAAAATGTATGTTGTTGTACGAAATTGCTGACAATATGCACTGATTAATGTTGACAGATATCGAACTCATTAAAAAAAAGTCTATCGTGGCCATGGTAGTTTAATACGCTCACTCACGTTTACTATGACCAAACAGCGGATTTAAGCTTATACATCTGGTATTTTACTGGTAAAATAAAAATTTAATTAAAATAAATTGTCGCGTAGGGTCGCAATATCTATGGTGGTGAATCGGAATATAATCCTAAGAGCATTGAATTAGCACACAATGCGTATGGATTTTTAGAGAAATTTCTTATCAACAATTATTTTGTTGGCAACTCATTGACCGTTGCTGATATATCAATTTATACAACTTTAATCACTTTAAATAAACTAGTTCCGGTTGAAACTGAAAGGTGAATAAAATTTACCACAATTAGAAAAATAAGTATAAATAAAATTGCAAAATTAATATTTTCATATTTTATTGTTTAGATATCCGCGTCTTTTTATCTGGATGAAACGTATGGAATCTCTGCCAGATAATAAGGAAGTGAATGAAACTGGCGCTGAAATGCTTTACCAGCGTATTCGCATTGTAATGGAACAAAATAAATCCAAATAAATTGATTGGAAAATGTAGAATTTAGAAAAAAAATTACATTTGAAAAAAAATAAAACTTTAGATTATGGTGGTTGCTGTAGAATTTTTTTTTGTTAAAATAAACTTCATTGAACATATAACAAGAAAGAATTTTTATTGTATGAAAATAAACCTCTATAATATAATAATCATGATAAATAATGAATAATAATTTATTGATTATTATATTTGATTGTATAATAATTACATTTATTAATTATTTTTAATTTAAATGACTGATTTATTTGAAATTGTAATACAATATTGTATATAATAATATTTTTAATTTAACTGACTGATAAGTTTCTTGTTGAACAATTCAATAGTATCTTTTACATTTTTACGATTTATAGGTTCATAATAGTTGAGCTGTGTCATTCGATCAATCCAAGCTATCAATTTTGGATGACCATAACTATTAAATGAGACAAATCTGTCAATTGACGAAATTGTCGCAATACACCCAAATCCGCTATAGTTAAACTATTTCCAACTAAATAAGTTTTTTCTATAAATTTGTCCATCAAATCATACACATTCAAAAAATTTCTCAATTTGTCCATGCATGTAAATGGAGTGCGAGGAAATTCATCTTTCTATGTTAAAAATAAAAAAAATATATACAATAAATATCTATAAGTTGCCAAAAAAATAATGTGATAAAAATCTTACAGCAATTGCATGTAAACGAGGATGCAATATTCCAGAATCGAATTGTAATCGTTGATCAACTAACGATCTTTTGTATAGATCCTTTGGGTACAGCGAATCATCTTTAGCATATTTTTCAATCAAATACAAACAAATTGCATAACTATTATAAATCACTTTTCCATTATCATCTAGAATTGGTATTGTATGTTGAGGATTTTCCATCGAAAAGTCTTTCGTCTTATGTTCACCATTCAGCAAATAAATATTTCGAAATTCCAATTTTAAACCGCTTTCTTTAGCCGTCAACAAAACTGGACGTATTAGATGGCTTATTATAAGACCGTACAAAATTGGCTTGACCATGTTGTAAATAATTAAATATTATCACAAATGTCTATTATTTTATCTCACCATTATACTCTGCAGAATAATTAGCAAATACACAGCTAACTAGATCAGATATTTTTACTATCATCTCTGTTCGGAGTGTTTTTTTTTAATAACAACTTCAATTTATATCATTTGGAGTTATAGTACAAATTGAATGATTATTAAATTATTAATTTTTTTTTAAAAATAAATAACGGTCTTTAATGTAAAAAACTGAATGAAATGGGTCATAATTTAAAAATTAAAAATTATAAAAGGCTGAATACAATGGTCCCGTATTTGTTTGGTAAGCTTTCATTTTTGTAAAACCCAATGTTTTAAATATTTATTTTTGTTATGCTTGTTTTCAGCGCTTATATTCATAAAGTCCTTCCATGTAATAGCGTCTCATAAATTTACGCAAGTATAAATTAGCTGTATTCCATTGAACAAAAATTTTGCTACTCACGAGTAGTTCTAGTTGTCATTATCTACACCACCTCGAACAAATAAGTAGTCATATTTTTATTAGTATTGTTTATGTGTGAATAAACTCAGTTTTTATTGTTTATGTGTGAGTAAACTGAGTATTGTTGTTGACTATTTTGAGGTTATATTTTACTGCTGTCAGTAAATTTTTACTGACAGCAGTAAAATATAACCTAAACTATAATACAGCTATTATAAATTTATATTAATTACTATATATAGCAAAATTGGTCCAATGGAATACAGCTATTATAAATTTATATTAATTATGAATACCATTATTATGAAAAATGATTTATTGCAGGTGATTAATGCCGTCGCCAATTAAAGAATTTATAAGATACTAAAATAAATCAACTAACGTACATAATATATTATTATATGAGTTTCTACATACTTTTAAAATTAAGTTTTTAGCAACAATAAATAAGCAAATTCATTTCTGAGACTGGATGCTTCGTAAGATGATTAAACCTTAAAGATTTCATTTCAATATTTTGATTTCATCATAGAAAAATAATAATAATTGCTGTCCTTGGTAAGGTTAAAAAAAATTTATTGTTACTGTTTTTGGAATAATATTCACAGACGATTTTGTCTATATTTTTTTTTTTTAGAGTACAGTGAATATTATTTCCAAGTACTAGCAACGTGTCGGAAGAATTCTATCTATTGGACAAAATGCCGTATTTGTTTGCAATTATACAATGCACTTTAGATAATCCTTTATTTAAATTTGCCTTGAAAGGACCTAAATGTCGACCCAAATTCTAGCGAATTATATATTTCTTCAAGGTAAAAATCCTGTATCACCAAGAAAGTACAACGAAACAATGGGAACATACCATTAACTATATTCTTTCTAAATGCATTTCTACTGCAAATACGATCACCACTTTGGATTCCACAGTTTATACGTATAATTTTAATTGCAAGCTGTAAGCAACTCTATCCTATATGTAGTTCTATTTATAGTTGTCGAATTGTGACCGACTATTGTTGGGGTAATCAATATTGATGTGCTTTATGTCTGCAGGACCAATTGTAGAATTAGTCTTACTTTACTTCGATACACTCTATTATGGCACAGCAGCATGAACTTCTCCTCACCGATGATATCCTCTCCGACAACCGATTTTCCGAGAATCCGAGAATACTATCCGAGAGTAAGTTTTCCTCCATACATCAACTTTCGTGGGCCAAGCACCTACAGAACAACACGTTATTTTAAATATGAATAATTTTATAGTCACTTCAGGTGCAATAAATTACATTTCAGTAATTAAGTAAATTAAAAAAATGAAATAAAATTTACTAATGTTATGACTAAAACATCCTTTATTCAAAATTATAAATAATGCTCTTGTTGATTTACCAGCCCCAACTAATATTTAAGCATTGATGAAATTTTGGTTCACTTAATTATTCAAATCTTAACCGGACTATTCCTAGCTATACATTATACCGCTGATATTAATACTGCATTTAATAGTGTAGCTCATATTTTCCGAGATGTAAATTATGGACGACTATTACGAATATTACATGCTAACGGAGCATCATTTTTTTTTTATTAGTATTTATTTACATGTAAGACGAGGAATATACTATAGATCATACCTAAACGAGGTCTTTTCAAAAAGTATCGCCAATTTTGAATTTCCGCGGGTTACGTATATTCGATTTTCGATTTTTTGTGGCGTGATGTTGGTACTTATGGATCTCACTTATGCCGACAAGTTCGAATGTTCAGTTAATTTTTGACAGCTGCTTTGCTTGCACGTATTTTGCCTTGTCTTTGATTTTTGCTCAATTTCGACCAAAAACAGCATCGCATTAACATTGCTAAGGAGCTGTTGGACTCTGTCAGCGACGATCCAAATTTGCTCCAGAGGGTCATAACTGGTGACGAATCATGGGTTTATGGTTATGACGTAGAAACCAAAGCTCAATCATCCCAATGAAAGCTGCCGCACGAGCCAAGACCGAAAAAAGCGCGCCAAGTTCGGTCGAATGTGAAGGTTTTGCTTACAGTTTTCTTCGATTGCAGGGGCGTGATGCAGCATGAGTTCTTTCCACAGGTTAGAACGTTTAATAAGGAATATTACCTGCAAGTTATGCGCAAGTTGAGCGAAGCAATCCGCCAGAAACGCCCGGATTTTTGGAAGAACAAGATTGGCTTTTGTCATTTTTGGCCAAAAAAAACACACTAATAATGTCGCAGCCACCGTATTCCCCAGATCTGGCCCCCTGTGACTTTTTCTTGTTCCCGAAACTGAAGAGACCCATGAAAGGACAACACTACGCTACATCGAAGACGGCATGGAAGGAGGAGCTGAACAAGATCACAAAAAATGATTTTTTGAAGTGCTTCGAGGATTGAAAAATTTGTTGACACAAGTGTATAATATCTGGTGGGGATTACTTTGAAGGAAACAAAATATATATTCATGAAGAAATAAATAATTTTTGAAAAAACACTAAATTCGTGATACTTTTTGAACAAACCTCGTATACTCCTACATGATTAATTGGTGTAACTATTTTATTTTTAGTTATAGGAACAGTTTTTATAGAATATGTTTTACTATGAGGATAAATATGATTTTGAGGAGCAACAGTATTTAGAAACTTACTTTCAGCTGTACCATTGAGAAGGATTCGAAGTTTATAATGCAACTTTAACACGATTTTTCAGTTGGATTTATATTTCTACTAATAATATTAACATTACGAAGGTAGAAATATAAATCCAATAAGGACATTGTTGGATTTATATTTCTACTAATAATATTAACATTACGAGAGGGTCCTTATTCTTGTTCTTAATTGCTAGAAAATTCTTCAACAAGAAAAAACCAAACTGATCTCTATTCAAATTCGGTTCCCGCACCTACTACCTCCAGTTTTCTTCAAATTTAGATTAAGTATAATAGCACTCTTACAAATTATGCGATCTACATTAGCACACTTTTTCTTTAATTGAAATGGCTGTATCTTTCACATCTGTCATCCGATTTACATTTTCAATAGATGGCGCATGTTATTTGATTTAAAAATAAGTTCAGTTATTTATTGGACACACTGTGTATTACCATATTTGGGCTTCGATTTTCTCCAAAAACTATGATTCAGCTAATCAGATAACGTTTTTTTACTCGTCGCAATTGTGTAAAATTTTTTTTTTGGAAATTGATCGATCTTCTTAAATTTGTTTGGTTATCAATAATTAATGACAATGATCTTATTAAATCAGCACAATTTTTTTGTTCTATTTTTCATATTATTTTAAATTTTAATTTTGATTAATTTAATTAAAAATAAGAACATTTTTGACTTTTTATACGTCACAAGGTTATGTTCTTGATTGAATTTCCAATTTCATCTTACAAATTTCATAGAAATTTGTTCCTTATAAAATTTAAAAAAATATTTTTTTTTTTAATATTTTGAATAAAAATTTTAATATTTTTATAATAAATCAATTTTTATTAAAAATCTTTGCAAATCTTTGAGAAAAATCTTTTTCTCGAGATTAGTAATATAATTTCAAATTTATTGCGGTATCATTAAATATAAATGAAAAAAACCAACTAATTTTTTGATACAAATTAATTTTATCAGAAAAAAAAATATTTTTCATAATTATTTATTTTAAGAAAAACTCATACACACATGGACACCACTTGTATAGGCGAACACACACACACACACGGAATTTTGATGTGAAGAATGCATTCAACATTAGCAGGATAATAGAATCCTACCTAAGTAGAATTCTGTTATACAGGACGAGCTGTTTGTGAGTTATTATACAGAATCACAAGGGAGGTCCCTCAAAATTCAGTTCTGGGCCCTCTGTTGTGGAATGTGATGTATGATGGTATTCTCAGGCCCCATATGTGTATTGCAGAGGAGGCGAGAATCATCGCATTTGCTGACGATGTTGCTGTGGTCGTAGTGGCCAAATGCGTGGAAGAAGTAGAACAGATCTGTAATGAAACTGTCGCGTCAGTTCGAAACAGGGTTCTGTCAGCTGGTCTTAGCCTTGCGGACCATAAGACAGAGGCAGTCCTAATCACGGGCAGGAAGAGAAGAGGGAATATCACCATTAGAATTGGCGAACATGCGGTGATAACGCCACCATTTCTAAAGTATCTAGGGGTGATGATTAACGCAACGCTGCGGTTTCAGGAGCACCTAATATATGCTGGTGAGAAGACTGCGCTGCTTAATGCAGAACCTTGGGGGACCTAGGCAGAGCAGGACGACCCTGCCTTGCCAATTTGGGCGGATGGGTTGATTAGAGCAACCTACATACGTGGAGTTGTCTCAGTCTACCGTAGGAGCGCATTGAGGGGTGGCCTGCGCATTTCAAACTTGGTCTTACGAGGCCATTTGCGTTGTTGCCGGATTGATACCCATTGAAATACTGGTGGATGAGCTACAGTGGTTGTACCGCCGGAGAGTTCGGTGTGGCGCGATCCGTGGCACTTACGAAGGAGAGAAACGAGTTCAAGAGAGGAGTTAACAAAATCATTGGGATGGACCCACCTTCTTACCTCGGCGATGGATCCGTGGATAGACCGACGACATGGTGATGTTGGTTACTATATATTTATCGCGCTTTAAATTGGATTCTAGCCCAATGTGCCCTCTTTGTGACGGGATGGTGGAGAGCGCGGAGCATGTGTTCTTTTACTGTCGAAGTCCTTGCGACGACCGTTCTAAAAGAACTACATCTGGAGGAGCGTGAAAAAAGCGATAATGATAATTGACCAGAGTAGTAATTTCGATCAACCTCTGCCCTACGAAGTAATGCCTGACGGCGGTTCCGTGGAATTATATTGATATGTGACCGACAAAGTAAGGTGGTTTTAGTATAAGGTTTTTATCTATTTCATTTTTAGCGTTATTTATTTAGGGGAAATGTGAAAAATGATTTTTAAGAAAATGCCACAAACTTAATCATAATATTGCTAAGTTTTGTAAGTTACTGTAGGTGTATGCACACAAGAATTTTATAAATTTTTTATAATTTACATACATGCATAAATGGATTTGTTTATCATATGTTAGAAGATCAACTAATGATTTTGCGTCAAACTAACCCATCGACAATGCCGGTTTATACGCACTTGTTTTTAAGTAAATTGGTATAAATATGTGTATTCATATGTATGTTTGGATTGGCGGTCATTTCCAATTCAGAGATTAAACATAAATAATCTGTGTGTGGATTGATTAAAAAGCTAAATCCCAAGTTCAAGGGGAAATAAATGGAACTTCAAAACAAACTACATATAAGAAGAATTGCATTAATAGTATTTATTTATTGATGTGTTCACGTTCATGCATATGCTCATCTATGTGTATATAGAATATAGATAAAGATATTCTACTTAAATGTTCGGGGGAACTTAAGCGACAATTTGTTCATAATCGCTTAAATTATTGAGCAAAGCAATACAGACAGTCTTGTTTAGTGCTCGAAGTTAGTATAATTTGTCGATCAGTTCTTGTCCACTGTAAGTAGATTGTATCAAATGTAGAGACAGATTTGTGATAATTTCTAATTCTGGAAGATTTATTAATTTAAATGAAACTTTTTAAATCTAAAAGATTATTTGCAAATTGTACTTTATTATTAATTGCGTTAAGTAATTACTATTTGAATATTAAATAAATAAAATAAAAATCAAAGTACTGTAAAATAGTACAGTAAAATGAAATTAAAATGATACGTTTGAAGGGGCACTTATATGTGTATGTGTGTATATATACATGAGTTTTAGCCGATGTTCAAGCAGCATAAAATGATCATCATTTGCTCGAATAACTTAGTGTACACTAACGGTCGAAATTGTTTATTTAAATAACGTAGTTTGTGAAAAAGTATTGAAAAATAAATTTTAATTAAATTTAAAATTAAATTATTTTAAATTATTTAATCATATCAAATTCAAAAAATTATTATTGTTAAAATTATGCAAAATCTTATAAAAAAAATTGCATATGAAGTTTATATGCAAGAATACCTACAGGAAAAAACAATCCTATAATTTGTCTTTCTCATTAATAAATAAATACAAAATATTATTATATATTTACAATAACTATTTATGTAAATACAATATTTAATAGATTTTATATGTGCTGTTTTCTTTGAAAATTTCATGTCTATATGCTTTGTGAAATGTTCTTAACTGAAAAAGAAAACAACAACATATGTTTTAAATAAAAAAAGCATGGCAATACATTTATGAAATGATGAGAAGAATACAAAAACAAAACAAAATTAATTTTAAATTTATTCAGGCGAAAATTGATTTTACAAAAAAATGGCATCCAAACCAGTCCTATATTATGCTACCCTGAGTCCACCATCTCGTGCAGTTTTATTAACAGCAAAGCACATTGGCCTGGAATTAGAATTAAAGTAATTGATGTTTAGTTAAAAAAAAAAAAAAAAAAATTATAGAGTTGCAGTTAAATATTTTATTTTATTTAGGCCAATAAATCTATTAAAGGGGGAGCACTTAACGCCAGAATTTGTCAAAATGAATCCACAACATACTATCCCGACTTTGGATGATAATGGAGTCATTGTTTATGATAGTCATGCTATTTGTGGATATTTGGTTGATAAGTACGCTCCCGATGACAAACTATTTCCTAAAGACTTAGTAAAGCGTGCCCAAATTGAGGCTAGATTGCATTTTGATTCTGGACATCTTTTTGCCCGTTTACGATTCCTCTACGAACCAATCTTGTACCATGGCTCTACAGATTGTTCTATTGACAAAATAGCTTATATACAAAAAACATATGATATTGTGGAATCATTTCTTAAAGAAAGTCCATATTTGTGTGGTGAAGATTTAACAATTGCGGACTATTGCTGCATCGCAACTATATCATCGGTTAATGATGTTGCTCCCATCGACGCCACAAAATATCCCAAGCTGTTGGCATGGATGGATCGATTGGCTGAACTTCCATATTATGACAGTCTTAATAAAGAAGGAGCTGACGAATTGAAAAAACGCTTCAAGGATATTCTTGCACAAAATAAAAACAAAACCTAATTTTAATTTGGTCAATTTATTTATGATCAAAATAAATATTCATAATTGATGTAGAATTTACATTTTATTAACGACTAAATAAAGTTTTATTCACAATATATTTTTGTTTAATTTTTTTCGAAAGTTGACTTGCGAATAAAAGAATATTATTAAAAAAAAAACACTTCAAATTTCTTGAAATTATTGATTTTAGTTTTAACATTTGAACTTAGAAGTGGTTTCTGCTAACAATAAAATATAAATGTTAATTGTGCTATTAAAACTTTATTAAAAATTAAAAAGTATATTTGCATAAATATAAAAAAATATATTTAAGAAAATTTTTTTTTATGGAAACTTATTTAAAAATAATTAGTCGAATGTGCTCCTGTCGTGTAGTAAAATAATGTGCTGGGAAGTTTTCTTAAACATATATATTTTCTTAAACATATTATAATAATCAATTCAAATTTAAATGAAAGATAAAAATATTGCTAGTTCCGATGTGCCCACGACAATTTAATATTTTGGGCAAAATTTAGCTTGTTGTTTCTTAATCGCATAAATTCAACATAACGATTATATTATTTTGTTTTGTCGAAAAGCTTAACTAATAAAACACGAAACTTTATCAATGAATAAATAAATGTTAACAATTATTATCAACATTGATAAAAATCATTGATAAAAAATATTTGAAATTAGGTGTATAACATTATTTTATTAAAAAGTTATTTAAATTTGAAATTTAAAAATGCTCTTCGAGTAAATAGTCTAAAATTCTTACGGAATATTTTTGAGTTTTTGAAAATATAAAATATTTTTAATTTACAGATGAATAAAATATTGAAAATGGCTAAAAAACCAATTTTGTATTATGCAACATTGAGTCCTCCATCACGGGCTGTTTTACTGACTACAAAACATATAAATTTGGATATTGAATATAGGTAAAAAAAAATTCGTATAAAAATAGTAACAAAAATAGTAATTTTGAATTTTTTTAAAGATTAGTTGACCTTTTTAAATTGGAACATCTTACGCCGGAGTTTATAAAAATGAATCCACAACATACTGTGCCAACTTTGGATGATAATGGAGCAATTATTTATGATAGCCATACAATTTGTGGGTATCTGGTTGACAAATATGCTCCAGACAATGCTCTTTATCCAAAAGATTTAGTGAAGCGCGCACATATTGATTCTAAACTCCATTTCGATACTGGGTATCTATTTGCTCGCATGCGATTTATCTTTGAGCCTATTTTGTTTTTTGGATCGGCTGAGTGTCCACAAGAAAAAATTGACTTGGTGCAAGATGCCTATGTTATAATGGAAGCATCTTTACAAGATAGCCCCTATCTGTGCGGTGATAATATAACAATTGCTGATTATTGCTGTGTCGCAACAATATCCACTGTAAATGGAATTGTTCCCATTGATCGTGAGAATTTTCCAAAACTCCAAGCCTGGATGGATAGGTTGTCACAACTTCCATATTATAAAACACTCAATGGTGAAGGTGCTCAAGGATTAATAAAAATCGTTAAAAAACGAATGAGTGTTAACAAAAGTAAATTGTGAAAACATTTTAATTTTTTGTATGTTTATTTCTTATAATGGTTATTTATGTATTTGTATAAAATAAAATTTTTTAAAAAAAACCAAAATTTTGTTTATTTTATTATTTTGTATTGGGGTAAATTCCGAAATTTACTAAACATTTTCCATTTTTATTTGATTTTTTTATGGGGGGTATAGAAAATTGTTTTGTGAATTGTAAAAGCAATAATTGAATGTTGTTGTTTTTCCATAAACTTGTAATTTTAATATATTCTATTACTGGCATCTATAACTGTATAAGTTTATTTAATAGTTGAAAACAAAAAACGTAATAATATTTTGTTGATGGACAAACAACTACATATATTTGAATAATGTTCAAATGTCGATAAAGTGCCGCCAACGAAAGTATATTTTCACCTCACTGTGGTGGATTATACTTTATGCATCAAAGTCACTTCATTGACAATTGATAATTTAGTAGAGAAAAATGGCTTCGCTACCAAGTCCAACACAGGTATTATATTGAATTTTCGGCTTATTTTCATTAGATAATTTGTTTTAATATAGTTTTTTTTGATGAAATAGTCAATTTTAGTTATTAATCAGAAATTTTTCAATGTGAATTTTATGTGTTCGTTAAGAAATCGTGAAAAAACATTTGTTTTTGACATTATAGGGTGTTGTCCAAGTTTCAAATTGACGTATATTTGGTTTTGTTATTCTCAACGATTTTAAATATTTTATTTAAATGGATTTTTTTATATAGTTTTTGTATTTTCAAAAAATAATATTTCTATTGAAATTGAATTAAAATCGATATTGAAATGCTCTGTTCAATATTGCAGGTGTCAGGAAAACACAATGCTATTTATGAGGCGTATTATAAACAGGTGAGTTTAATTGAATTATCTACACTCGAATGATAAGTAGTAGGATAACAATAAAAATACTTGATGACAGGTTGACCCAAAAGGTTTGGGCACGATTGAGGCTATGGATGCCGCAAAATTTTTAAAAAAATCTGGTCTTAGTGATGTGGTGTTGAGTAGAATTTGGGATTTGTCCGATCCCAAGGGACGTGGTTGTCTCGATAAAGCTGGATTTTTCGTATCACTAAAACTAGTCGCTTTAGCGCAAGCCGGAAGAGATATAAATATACGTAACATATTTTTCGAATCGCCGAATCCACCAAAAGTTGTATGTTATTGCATAATAGATGAAAAGTGTTGGCACATTTATATTGATTATTTTATTCTAGGGTGAATTACCAAAGATTATACCTCAAACAATTCAATCGGTTCCAGCAGGCAATACAGATTGGTCTATGAAGCCAGCTGACAAAATCAAATATGAACAACTGTTTGAGTCTCTACAACCTGTTAACGGATTAATAGCAGGCAATAAAGTGAAGGGTGTACTAATGGACTCAAAATTGCCTCTTGATACTTTGGGCAAAATTTGGGATTTAGCTGATCAAGACAAGGATGGAAGCCTGGATAAACATGAATTTTCCGTTGCAATGCATCTTGTATATCAAGCGCTAGATAAACGTGCTGTACCATCTTCTTTGCCAGCTGAATTGCAGAGGACCAAGCCAGTTGTACCACCGCCTCCGGTTTCAACAACAACCGCGCCAGTCTCAAACGATTTTGACGCTGGATTTGTTGCAAATTTCCCTACAGATATTGCACCGCCTCCAGTTCCGCCACTTCCAGCGGTTATGCCAGCTCGTATACCACCTAGTGTTCCTACCATGTCACTAATATCTACTGAGCCCATAGCACCAATAAAACCTGCTGCACCATCCGTAGATTGGGTAGTTACACCACAAGAGCGAATGAGATTTGAAACTATGTTCCGTGAAAGCGATAGAGACAAAGATGGATTAGTATCCGGTCTTGAAGTAAAAAATGTATTTCTGCAATCTGGTGTACCACAAAATTGTTTAGCTCATATCTGGTAAGATAAGTTGTTGCATAATTTTTCTTAATATTGATTATTGATATTTGGTATGATATTTATAAATAGGGCACTCTGCGATACCGATCAATCGGGAAAACTAACCCTTGAGCAATTTGCATTAGCTATGTGGATGGTAGAGCGTAAAAGAAATGGTTTAGAACCTCCAGAAGTATGTGAAAACATTGTTTTTCTATTTTAGTTTAGTGAAATTGTTTGTTAACGTTTCCTTTACAGGTATTAACGCCGAATATGATTCCACCAAGTTTACGAGGAACATCAGTACCGATTGAGACACCAGGTCCAATTCAACCAAATCCGGTATTACTAAGGATAAATATATGATAAATTATAATTTTAGTCCAATATTATTTTTATTAAAATAGGAACCTAAGCCAACTTATACAAATCCGGAACTTGAGATGATATCAAAAGAAATTGATGAATTGGCTAGAGAACGACGTATTTTAGAAACTGATATTGCACAGAAAGAAGCTGATATACGTATTAAATCGGGCGAAGTTCGAAGTTTGCAGGTAAATAAATCACGCCAGATTAATTGGAAATTGTTATGAATTTTTAATAAAAATATATTTTTATAGAGCGAATTAGACACCTTGGCAGCTACTTTGAAACAACTTGAAAATCAAAAGGGCGAAGCACAAAAACGTTTAGATGACCTTAAGTCTCAGGTATTTTTATTTGTTGTGATATTTTATTGTCTTTAAATTATAATATTCCAAAAAAAAAATTTTAATTTTCAACTTTTTACCTTATGATCAATTTGGAATTTTTATTTAGAAGAAATCAAATTTTCTATGAAAAGAATTCCAACTTGATTAACATATTTTTTCTGTTTTAAAAGCTTTTAATAATTTTCTTTTTTTAGTTGTAGTATTTAAAAACATATTTTCTATTGCGATTGTACTTCAAAGATTCTATTTGCATAAAAATTGACAAATGCAAATATATGTTTATTGACTTGGTAGCATTAATTAGCAATTTTATGGCACAAATTCCTATTATAACAACTTTTGTTTAATATTTGCATAAACCGAACTGTAGTTATATAATTGCATGATTTATTTTACTATTAAAACTTAAAACAAAAACTTTTGTAAAATAATTATTTTTAATAAGAAATGATTGCAATTGAATTAACTTTTTAAGACAAATTTAGTTTTATTTGTTTTTCGAATAAATCTTATTAATTGTAAGAACAAATAATTAAAATAATGAAATTTGTAATTTATTATCATTTCTTATTAAATACATTATAATAAAACTTACTATAATAATTCACTTTCACTGTACATCTTTTGGCCATATTATTATAATTAATATTATTGTAAAATATATAATGAATTTTAATTTTATTACGAATTTTTTGCATACTTTTATTGTTGTAATAAAATACTTTATTTGTCTATATGAAAAATTGAACTACTTAACAAATAGCCAAAACTGTTTAAGTTAGATTTATTAAGTTAAAAATCACAAGATAGTAGTTCGTTTTATAACATCAAATTCAGTAAGCATAATAATGTGGCTAATAAATAAGTAAACACTTTAGAAGATTTATTTAAATTTAATGCAAAGCTTACAATGCTATCAAAGAGAAAGCGGAATTGGAGCAATCTAAATTGTAAAAAGGAAGTTACTGGACTAGCTTATAATCTGAATATTATATTACATATACCTTTAATATTAATAACTTTTATTTAGTTATTTTTAGTTAAATTAATTTTCTCTTTCTTATTACATTCATTACGCATATAATTCGTTTTTTTTTTTTATTGAATTTTCATTTTTAAATTTCTTATCAATTATTTAAAAAAAAAACGTTTTTTGGGGCGCAAAATATTTTTTAAACAACCAAAGTATAATGAAGTAACTGATGCCCTTGCTAGTGTTGATGTTGAAATAGACACAACACGTGAACAGGTTGGTGTGTTTACATTTTATGTTTTTTTCTTTTTGTTTCATATTTTCATATTGTTTTTTCTTTTTGTTTCATATTTTCATATATTTTAAGAAAAACAATTAGAATTACTCAATACATATATCAATACGCATATTTGGTGATGACATATACTTATATAATATTTTCATCTTTTTTCATACAACTCTTGGTGTTTTGTAAAAATTGTTCTTCTTTTTGTATGTTTGAAATATTTTACCTTCTCAGTAATTCCTATCCTTGTACGTGTATTTTTATATTGAATTAAATGTTAATAGAATGTGTGTAAAATAACAACAAAAGATAAATATTGTTTTAATGGATATTGTACTAGGTGAACAAAATACGAGACCAATGTCAAAAGCAACAAGATACTATAAATGAGCAAGAAGGAGAGTTGAACTCTAAACGTTCTGAGCTGCAAAAGCTAAAAGATGAGGAAACTGCTTTGGAAAAAGAATACGAATCGAACCACAAAGAGCTTGATAAATTGACCAAACAATTACAAGATACCCAATTGCAAATCAGTCAAGTAAGACTTTTTTAAGTCAAACACCTTGGTTACTCAATGAACGAAAAAAACTATGACTTTTTTTTTAGGTTAAAGCAATGGTTACACAATTATTAGAAACACAGCGTCAAATGAATGATGCTCTCTTGTTGTGCAAGGCTGCTATTGAAGCGAATGATGCCTCCCTTGTTTCTGATTATTCTTTATATATTGAGCCTGATTTAAGTGAAGCAAAATTCACATTGCAAAAACAAATCGAACCATCAAAAAGTGAATCTGAAGATCATTTCGCTAGTAAAGATGTATTTGCATCTGATCCATTCAATAAGACAAATGGATTCTCTTCTGATCCATTTAGTGGCACTACAAATGGGATACGCACTACTTTTGATGATAACTTTGCAAATGCTCCAATATCTGGATTTGATGATGCATTTAGTGGTAGTGCAAATAGTGGGTTCGGCAGCGCTCAAACCAAAGATCCATTTGTTTCTTCAGCATCGGCTGCAGATCCATTTGGAGATAAAAAATCAACAGCTGTCACACCAGAGGTAATGTACTTATATATTTTTTATTAATATAAGTGCAAAGAACTTGAAACAAATTATGTTTGACTATTATCTAATAGCCTGGAAAAGATGATTTCGGAAGTGATCCATTTGCTATTCTTCATGCACCAACGTCAGCTAGTCAAATATTGAGCCCAAACAGTTCACAAAAATCTGGTCCACCACCAAGGCCAGAATCACCTAGTCCAGCTTTACCACCAAAAAAATCAAAACAACCACCACCTAGACCAGCACCACCGCGACCCGGGCAGGTTTGTTCAAAGTTAAAAATTTATGAAACATTTTTGATTGTTAAAAATTTATGAAAAAATTTTTGTTTATTCGAAATGAATTTATAAATATTAGAAAGGTAGGTTTTATATACAATTTATATTAAAATAGGGACCAACTAGACCAGCACCACCCGCAAATGATGGATCTGGCAGCGGATTTGCTGATTTCGCCAACTTCGAAAAGGTTGGTATATTGATGAACAGATGGAACATTTGATTTCATTATTTCAAAGCTTTATACCCTTGAAACGCTTGGAATTATATTTTTCTATTAAAATTATTTTAGTTTAATTTTTACTAACTACTATTTGCTTGTTATGGATATTATACAATTTCGTATAATATTTTTTTTTTTGTTGAATTTCTATCATTCATTTTAATATTATTAATTTTATAATTAAAAAAAAAGTAATACATTTTGCATGTTATGGAGATAATATTTCTTTTTATTAACATTTTACGTTCTATTAAGTTTTTACCAACAATATAAATAAAAAACTATATGCAACCAAAGAACATTTTATTTGGTTGTGAAAAGTTATTTTGTTGTTTTTGTTATTGTTTGATTTCTTGAATAAAATTGTTATTATACTAACATTGATTTTTATTTATTTATTTATTGAGTTTTTAGTTAAACAATTATTAATACTAATATAAATATAGCTAATTTGTTTTTATTTGATTAAATATATTGCTTATTAAGAAGAAAAGCAGCAACAATATATCCTTGTAAAGAAAATTATATGTAATCCCAAAACAGTAAAATATACACATCTGAAGAATTATTATTAATAAAAACATTTATAGAAAGCCATATGTTTTCTATAAGTTACAATATTCATTTTTAATATGAAATCAATTAAATCGAACAATAGTAGTAGAAAATTATTTATTTTTATTAAAATTTCATTTATTTCTCTTTGAATATTTTTTGAATTAATGCTATTGATTGTTCGATTTAAAAAAGTTATCTACTCCAAAAGAGAAGAGGTCAAAAATTCTGTGCAAGGATATAATGTTGTTTAAATCCCATGTTATCGTAGTTTTGATGAATTACTATTTAAATTAACTTTCCTCCCTCATTGATTATTATCTATTAATAATAATTTTTTTCCAAAAAAAACAAAGGCATATTAAAGGAACTAAACTTTAATCGTCTCTTTTAATGTTTCTCCTTTTTTCGATTTTTTCCAGTGAAAGGATAACTTCTTCGAATTAACCGTTTATATCATATATATATATATATATATATATATATATATATATACTAATAAGATTCATACACATTTGCGTAAACATATGTATTTACTTATCGTTATAAAAACACAAGTAAACAAATAATACAAAACTAATGATGTAAATCCTCTATAAAAATTCACCTTATATCTTAATGAAAATGCATTTTATTCTAATTTAAATCAAAGTAATTACTGGTAAAATATTTAAAAAAAAAAACTTATTTTCAAAAGAAAAAGAGCAAATCGATTAGAAAAATTAAAAAAACACATAACATCCCTAAAAATTGAATTCCTCTATTTGAAAGATATTAATAATAATAAAAAAAACTTGCAAATACAACACAATCACTGCTAATCGCTTGTTTACTGTAGCTTTTTTGAAATATTAATATTATACTAAATGTTAATTAATGATAGTTATTATAAAAATAATAAAAATATTAACGGGAATTTTTTCATAGTTAATTATTTTATTGCATTTATTGTTAACATTTGGAAATGTATATGCCTTCATACACGGGAATAGTTTTAAATTTTCTCACATTTCATTTTTATTCTTTCGCATTCATATTTAATTTCTTTTCTATTTTGATTTTTTATTAAAAACAATAAATGGACGAATTTCAATTATAAACCAAACTTTATTATGATTAATAATAATCTCCTATTTGTATTCTCTCTTAGTAAATATAAGAAGAGAACTAAAATATGAAATTATGAATAAAAGTCGATTTTTCCAATATTCTTCGCTATATGAAGGCATGTAATTCTCTGAATAAACGTTTATAGAAATTGTTTTGAAAATAATTTGAATAAATTTAAAGATTATATTTCAGTATTACTTATATTTAAAATGAAATAGTTATACTATCGAATAGAAGAAAAAAACCAATTTAAATAATAAAGTATAGTTAAAAGGTAAAAAGGAATATTCTTATTGTACTTAGTATGTATATTACGCAATTAATACTAAAACAAGGCAAATAAGAAAAAATAATAAACTTATGACATATAAATAATAATAGTAATAATAAATGTATATTAAAAATATAAGCGGAAATTTAAAATAATGTTGAAAAAAATTCAAAAGTGTATTTTCTTCCATATTTAAGTTTTTTTTACCAAAATTTTAATTTTTTTGTTATATATTTGTTGAATCATTTTTTCGAATTAATTTAGTTTTTTTTTTCATACAATTTATAAAATAATTTAAATTGTTTATTTTTTGTCTGATATAATTATAACTTATTTTTTCTATCAAATCATATTTCATTTAGCACTTGTTATTATTATTATTATTATAAATGAAATATCTGTCTGCCTTTTAATGAATATTGTTTCAATAATCTATTTCGATCATTAGCATTATACCTTCTTGACAATGTTTCTGAAAAAAAAATATTGAAAATTTAATATTTATAAAAATAAATAAGACATCCGTTAGACATTAAAAATTAATTGAAATTCTTTTAGTAAAATAAATAAAATTTAGCAAACATTTTGCTATTTTCGTATAACGTTGCTTTTTATAATGCACGCAGGCTCTTCAGTTATCATTGATTTGTGTTTTAGTTCTTTTTTAAAATATTATTTTCATTCGTAGTTGTGTCTTAATTTTAACATGCAAATTTTGATTTGATAAAATTATATTAATTCGAACAATATTCTTGTACTTTTTTTTACATTTCTACTAAAGTATGGTTACATAACGCCGTCGTTTCAAAGTAGAAATTTTAAACGATTTTTCCCTATTTTCAACCAAACAGAAGACTGTTCTCATTTTTTTCATTAAAAGTCGGTGCAATTATTAAGCATTGATAGTTCAGTGAAATTTAATTCATAAAATTTCTGGTGAACATTTTGTCATTACTTTAGACAAAAATAGTAAATTTGTAAAGATTTATATTAAATAAAAAGGACTGCTCTGCATCGATCTCAATATACTTTGTCCTTATACACATTGTATAAAATATATACACATCGATCAATTCGTTATAAATATATTTTATTTTAGTATATTTTTTTTTAACTTTTCTTTATTCTATTTGTTATTTTGATTTTATGATTTCTTTTTTTTTGTCTCATAATTTCGTTTTATTTTTTTTCTATTTTATTTTTTTGAATTATTAGCTGCAACTCCCCTTACCGCCACCAACAACACAACCACCAACAATAACGCATACTCAACAATCGTCTGCAATTACTCAACAGTCGAATTCCGTTGTCAATAAAAATACATCGACGATAATAACTAGTACTACGACTACAGTGCCCCCAGCCGATTTTGTAGATGATCCTTTTAAAGACTACCGTTATGAGGATCCATTTAGTATAAAGGATCCATTCGCCGATGATGAGAACGAAAATGGAAGCTCCGAAGGTATTTTTGTCAATAAATTAAATCCAACATATGAACTAAAGCAATTCTCTTTTTTTTTTTGTTATATAATAATTTTTTTCTTAAACAAAATATCTATAAAATAATTTTCTTTCTTTCAAGATATATTTGCAGATGAATTAAACGTGCCGGAAAAACAGCCATCACAGAATCCGCTATCAAATGGTGATTCACTATTCGATAAGTTTGCAGATGATTTCAAAACGTCTACAGTACCTGGAAATATAAATAATAATATTTCACAGAAAACTAATAAAGGAAAAAAGGCAGAGAATAGTGTTGATAATTTTGCTAATTTCGATGCTTTTACATCTAATGACAATAAAAATGCAAATGTAGACTTTTTCGATGCATTTAATGATAATTTCAAGAGCGCAAATAATAAAAATTCAAAAATAAATTCAACATCAGTATTTGATGCGTTTGGTGATATGAAAATTACATCATTGAATGATAATAAAATGGCAATATCATCAATGAAAACGATAACATCAATGACAACAGAATCAAAAACAAATAAAACGAAACTTTTTGATGATTTTAATGATAATTTTGCTGACGATTTTTTCAAGTCTGATATAACATCAAATTTTGGACTTACAACTGATATAAGTAAAAGTAATGAAAATATTTTAAGAAAATCGCATGATAATTTTGCTAAATTTGATGCATTTGGTGATGATGATTTCGATGATAATTTTAATAAGAGAAATCAATTAAATTCAGTAGATGATGTAAAGAGAAAACATTCCGAACTACCATCAATACCAAAAGAAGAAAAAGTTGCTGAAAAATTCGTATCTGACTATTCGAAAACAGATAATTTTGAAATAGATTTAGAAGCGGTTCTAAAACGCAGTCTAGTGGAGCAATAGTTACAATTCTATAAATAGAAAAAAATAGTATTATTTATTTAAATATAAAACTATTATATGATATATAAACAAATGTAAACAAAACCTAGCCTTATATACAATATAATTTAGTCATAAAAGTAGTATTATGCAATAGCATAACAAGTACTACAAATACTTCACATGAATTTTTATCGATTATATATTAAGAATAAGTTGTTCTATTCAAAATTTCCTTGTGGTACTAACTTTATATTTTAAACATAATGATAGTATTGTGTTCAGAAGTTAAGGTCGACATATATACATATAGTTCACAATATAAGAAAAAAAATTTATATCATATTCACAGAATAACGATTGAATTATTACAAATTAAAAATATTTCTGAATTTTGTCAATTGAGCCGTTCGACAATTAGGATTTTGTCAATTGAATTTTCTAGTAAATCCTTTGCAGAAAAAAAACGTTCCAACAATGTAATTCCTCTTCGATTAAAATAGAAAATTTTCCTTCATAAAGAACGCACCACCACCGAATGCATTTAATATAACCATTACTAGCAGTTAAGAGCGTCAACTTATCAATTGCACACATCGTGTGTGTTAAGGTACTTTATTCTAATTGAATAGAAAATAACTTGTTCTTAAATAATCTAACAAGTATCTATATGCCCACATGTACACAAAAAGTATATAATTTTAAATATTTTAATAGGACTAGACAACAGCTTTAAAACAATTTATTGAATACACATATATATAATTGTAAAAAAATAGAAATATTCTTCCTTAATAGAATTTAACGAATCTCATAATTTATAATTCATATAAAAAAAAACCTAAAAATAAGTGCAAAAAATACCACTTTCAAAAATTAAGTAATCCACTTTGCTTAAAAATATTTCACGAAAAAAATCTAAAGTTGAGTGATTGAATAGTTTCTAATACATCCTCACTATATTTCGAATATATAATAAAAACAGTTCTTAAAGGCAAAATAAATAAAAGATAAAGTTAACAAAATAATAAAGCCTATTGGGAAAACCGTTACCTTTGGTATTGAAAAAATATAGAAAGGATATAGAGATGGGAAATTTAATCTCTATAAATAAAAATATAATCGAATTTATTTAAAAAAAAAAATCAGGAATTTCTTCCTTTTTTATGATGTGTTTTATAATTGAAAAATAAATAGTACACCTATTTAATATTTTAATTTTCTTTGTATTATTAATAGTATGATGAAAAGAAAAGAATTGTAACCGGTACAAAAAAGAACATAGTTCTCTGAAATATTCCAAAAATATATTTATTTTTAATATTATTGCTAAATTAACACCAATAAATACCCAAGCCTAATAAGTGTTTAAATTTGTATGTATTAAATATTATTATTGAAGAAATATAATAAAGTTTTTTTTTTTTTGGTTTATCTATTTATATTTGGCTCTTCTTAAGTAGTATTATTTACAAGCAATACGGTAATCGATTTTCAGATGATTGTACTTAAATGAAACATCTGTAAGAATATTTATAAATATTATTACCAAAAAATTGAAATTTTCCAATAATTACAAAAAAAAATTTGAACTTTGTTTCAAAGTATTATATACTGTCAATAGCAGTTTATGTTGAGATTAATTTCGACAGAGTTTCTGAGTAGGTCTTTTTCTATAATATAAGATAGGATCCTGCATAATAAAGTATCGATATCATAAAATCTTATTTTATTTTAAGAATTTGTTCATATACAACGACAAATAAATTCTTAGTACATAAAAATTACAAATAGTAGGAAACATAAAAAGAAAATTCTTTATTTGAATGGAAACGAGAAGATTCAAGGTTTCGAATTACAGTACAATTGATAAAAATTAATGCTATTTGTCAATAATAGATGGCGGAACAAGCCAGCATAATCTTAGTCCATAGAGTATAATCTAAGATATGGATTGATTCGTCTAAGTTTTTTTCGTTCGGCATAAATCGCTCAAATTATATGTATCTAACTTTGATAATATTAAACGACTAGCTTATTCCCATATTTAAAGATAATTAAAGTTTTATTGACATCTTCAAAAAACTAAGAAAATATTTAAAGAGCATACAGAATATTTATCAAAACATTTAAATAGTAGTTCTACAATAAAAATCTACCACAATAAACAATTTCTTATCGAAGTTCTTCTTTTAAGTTTGATTAATTTGTACAAGTGCACTTCTTGGATTTATTAAAAACGAATAACTATAATAACTATTTCCATGTTTACAATAAACACATATGAATATGATTGTACGAAAAAGTGTCAGAGTCGTGCTCACGGAAGGATAATAACATCAGCGGTCTCTAAGCGGTCGGTTTCGGATGATAATTTGATTGCATTTATAGCTAAGAGTTGCCGAAATTTTGCAGAAAATGTAGACTTTGAGGTTCGCAAATCAACTAAGGATTTAAATATTTTCACCGTATTTTCATAACGTTGCAGGGTAGAAATGCATTACATTTGGCATCATCTGTAGGCCGATACGCAGTGGTTGAGTGGTTACTGAATAATGTATGTTGTACCAAATTTGGTTAGTTCCTATTAAAAATCCAACTATGAAATTATAGGGCGCCCCCATAAACAATAAAGATCAGGAATGTGGAAATACAGCACTTCACCGGGCTATATTTTATGGTTGCATAGATTGCGCTGTTCTACTATTAAAATACGGGGCTAACATATATGCTAGCAACAATGATTTTCGTAGCCCTTTGCAGCAAATTTGCACATACAATAAATTAGATATTTACCGAGAAATGTATGCAATATTCACAGAATTACTACTTAATATAGCACATTTCTATTTTGCAGTCCCCGACTTAATGAATTACTGGTGTGGGGCCGCAATAGAAATTTCAATCTGGGGACAACTAGTGGTGAATGCACTAAAATCCCTCAGTTCATCGATGAATTTCGAAAGCAAAACATTTCTATTCAAAATTTATCGATGAGCATGTATCACACAGTATTTCTTGATAATAAAGGGGAACTATGGGTTGTTGGTCACGGCAATGGTGGTCGTTTAGGTTTGGAAATTGTTTTGAAACATTTTTTTTTTTTATAATAAAGTTATTTTATTTCCATGTATTATCAGGAACTGGTAACGAGAATAGTCTACCTGTACCAGCCCGTATAAAAATTCCATTTAAGTACCCAGATGACCGAGTACTATGTATAAGTTGTTCAAAGAATCACACTTTGGTTTTGACAAAACATGGTACAGTGTACGTGACTGGCCTAAATAATGATCAACAATTGGGTTTAAAACCACCTCCAGATAAGCTCACCAGTTTTCGGGAGATTTCAACTCTAAATCAGTTCACCGCTGAAAATTTAATCTCAGTGATTGCAAGGGATCGCTACTCCGTTGCGTATAATAGTCGACAAATTTTCACTTGGGGTGCCAATCAGGGTATGTTTGGTATTGATAATTCGATGCCACATATAACACAGCCACGTCAAGTAAAGATAACATATTTTCTACATAGACTATTTTGTGCAATAATATAAACGTTTACGTATTATTTTAGATGCAAACAAATGAGAAAATAATCAAAGCAGTTGATGCTAATGATTCGGCTATTGCCGTATACACATCTGTGAGGCAGATCCTCCTATTTTACAATTACAAAGTTAAAGTGATAAAAACGCCTGGGTGATGCTACTTATGTTTATATTTTATGTAAATTTAATATAATTTATTATATTCTTTATTGTCTGAATTAGTATGGAACCTCTATCCACAATATTACTCACTGGTGGTGAGTCTTCAACAAAAAAGAAAAAAAATACTTTACAAATGTTGGCACTTACAATTTTGAATGAAATTTACATATGGTTTGAGGAACAACAGCAGTACATTCGGTAACTCATTTGAATTTCAATTATTAATTTTTGATTAATAATAAGATTAACGACTAATTTACATTTTTCGACTAGTTGCGCCTGCAGTCATTCCTTGGCAAATTTATTGCAAATTACAAAGATTCTATTCCGTAATAACAATTTAATAATTTTGTGTGATGGCAATGTATACGAGGGTGCAGTTACAAAAATTCCTTTAAGTAACAATGCGTCGCTTGACAGGTTTCAAGATGCAGTACCGAACGTCGATGTTAGTACAAAGTTTCGTGGTCGGCTTGAATTAAAACGAATACCGCATATTGATAGAGCTGTTGATATATTTTGTTGCATTGATTTTGAATCATTTGCTGTACTGCAAGAAAACTCAAGGCAGTACTTTCTCTTGCCAAAGCTAATGGCTGAGGAATATACATTTAAAAATCTACTGCACGAAGTAAGCGAATTCGATACTGTACACGACATTGTGTTTCACATTGACCATGGAGTTTTTCCTGCTCATAAATTTATAATTTTCTCAAGAGCTAAAGGCTTAATGGAATTAGCGCGAAACACAGAACATCGTCAAGTAGATCTTGATTTCAACGGATTAACTGGAAAAATGTTTGAACTCATACTGAAGCATATTTATACAAATTATTTTTTATCACTGGAAGGCAAGTGCGATTATGCTAATAAAAAAGAGAATATTCAAGAAATATTTTTTCCTTATATTCTAAATAGATTTTGATGATATTATTGAATCGTTGGGGCCGGAAATTTGTATTGAGCGCTTGGACGTCTTTTCTACATTTTGTGATTTTTGTAAGAAATTCGGATTACATGATTTGGCTAAATATTTAAAATGGTAAAAATTAAAAATAATTGACCAAATACAATATTTAAATTGATATATTTATCATTATGATTTATAAACAGTTCATACCCTCATTTTGATGGAATCGCAGCTAAGCAGAAGCATCGTTTTAATCGCTTGACAAGATTGCAGTTTCCTGAGTTATATGATGTGACAATAAAGTGTGCTGACAATAAACTCATTCGAGCCCATAAGTGCATACTAGTCTCTCGGCTGGAATATTTTAATATAATGTTTAATAACAGTTGGTCAGAAAATACAGTAATTAATTTCAATTCAATTCCTGTGGAATATATGCTGCCAATTATAGACTTCTTATACACCTTAGATGTTGACGATTTTCGTAAACAAAAGTATTCGGAGAGTTTTCTCTATAATATGATTGTTATTTGTGATCAATTCTTTATGAATCGATTACGGAGAGTATGTGAAATTCTTTTGTTGGAACGAATATCGATTAGAAAGTGCGCTGAAATGATAGAGTTTGCTTGTTTATATAATTGCGAAACGATGGAAAGAGGTTGTATGGAGTTCGTTTGTCAAAATTTAGCTAGAATACTAGAACAAAAGTCTTTAGAAAATTGCACACCAAAAACCTTAACAAAATTAAATGATTTTTATCGTAATGTATTTAGTGACATACTTTCTTATCGTTTGATAACACCCTATACGGATGCTATTTCTGATGAAGAATTGACTCAATTTATTTCGAATTTTGAAGTTAGTCTGGAGAATAAAACGATTGAAGAGGACAATAAAGGTAAACCGAAATTGAAATCAAAACCCAATAAATCAGTGCTGAGCAAACGTATTTATGAACGTGATGCTATTAATCGTATGCGGAATTTGTCAGTGGAAACGGTACGAACATCGACAACTTCGTATGATATTGCATCGATTTTAGAACGGAATGCAGAAGAAATATCGAATCGATATCAAGCTCAAGCGAATGGTTGGATGAAGGTTCAAGACAAAAAAGAAACTAAGAAGAAATCCTTAGTTGTTGCTCAGAAAATTAATGAAATTCTAAAAGCTGAAGAGAAGCCGAAGGATGATTTTACAAATATTAGTCAATGTGTAAAATCACCTCCAAATTTGGGAAAACAACTGAGCACAATGAAATTAAATAGTAATAGTGCCACAGAGAAGAATAACAAAGAAATGAATTCTATTTCATCAGCTGCCACAATTAGTCGATCCCATTTTAATTTAGGAGATTGCGTCGTAAGGAACGATAAACTATCACAGAAGCAACGTAAACGCTTATCATCAACATCGAATGATTCGAAAACGGAAACACTCAATAGTGTGACATCTCCAATACCAATTCCAACAACGTCGAATGTATGGGCAACGCGAACATCACCCTCTACCTCATTTGATTGTGAACATTCGTTTGCGGATATTATTAAAACGCCTAATAACATACACTCTTCACCTGAAAATATAAAAAGCCCAGAAACTGTAGAAAAATCGAATATGGCTATTTCATTATGGTCTTCTCCCACTTCAACGAACCTACCTATCACATCCCCGAAATCTGCTCGGGAATCATTGAAATTTTCGAAAATAGTTGAAGATGAACGCAGACAGAAGGAGTATCTTGTAAAATTGAAGTCAAAATCTTTAATGTTAACACAAATTGAAGAGGCTGCTATTGATGAATTGAAAAACTTCTACAATACGGACAATGTTTTCGATGAAAATATTGCCATAAACCGACGATCGGTTGAAGTGACTATGAATTTTGCTACTTGGCAACATAGTAGGAATAGTTAATATTATCATATCTTCTTCTTAATAATTATTCTATAAAAAGAATTAAAAATAATGCTTTTACTACTGTTCTAAGGAAGGTTTATTTCCTTTTATTCTCATGTGTACATTTCTATTTCAATTAGAAATTGATTGTACATTTTATAAATACCGACTTTATTTAAAATAAATTTAAATATGCACAAATTACAATAAAAGTTATTTCTTTAATTGATTGTGATTGAAAATTTCAATGAATGGGGTCCCAAACGTTTATGATGATTCGCTGAAAGAATTTTTTTTCCCTATCAACAAAATAAAATTAGAATCTGTATTATTTTTTTAATTTAGAGCAAAATAAATAAAAAAGCAGCTTTGCCTTAAATGTGCCTCCTGTGAGGATTGAACTCACGACCCCTGGTTTACAAGACCAGTGCTCTGCCACTGAGCTAAAGAGGCGCACAAATTATTTTATTCACAGATCTCAATAGTTTGCAAGCCACATAACTCAACTAAATAATAGAGAAATAATCCTTTATAATTTTGGAGTCTTTCGAATAATATTAATCCATATTCAAATAAGAAACAAGATTAATTAGCATAAAATAAAAGCAAATATAAGTTTACTTAAAAATAATGTTTTTATTTTCGTACTTTCATAATGCTAAAAAATGTTTATAAAATTTACAAAAAAAGTATTTTATATATATATATATATATTTTTCCATATAAATATTATTTATAAATTGAGAATCAAGAAAATTATATGTACAATTTATTTGCATCCTTTCAATGCTGGAAGTAAAAACAAAAACAGTTTTTATATTTATCAATTACTGTAAGATAAAGAAGAAAATATTCAAACGAATTCTTTTCTAAATTATTCACAGCTCTTACGTTCTCTTCAGTATTTTTTTCTCTGCTTTTATGTGAATAAAAATAAATAAATAGAACAATAACTTGCATAATAATAAAATGCAATAACAATAATTAATTTGTTACATTATTAAATATAAAATAACTTCATTCATATTTGTTTGTTACTTAATATTAAGTGTTTAGTTAGATTTGGAGCAACTTTTATTGTTTAACTCCTAATATTGAAGAAGAAATTCTTTCAGTCGTTCAGGTAGTGGCAATTTAGTTATTTCCGATCTATTTACCCTTGCTAATATCGCATCCCTGCATGCTATTTGCAATGTACTCACTATAGGTGAAATACCATATATTAAATTACAGTATTTGTTTGAAAAAAAGAAATTATTACCGTAAATTTGGACAATTTTCACTTGTTTTGTTGTGCCATACACATCTACAACTGCATATAGAGCACCTTTTTTGTACGGTATATCTTTAGTACAAGGTCCTTGTGCTTCACCATTTATAATAAAGTGCATTTCGGCCAGATCTTGATTGTGTGAGGTCGGAACGAACATAACACCGATTCGAGAACCTTTGTCAGTCAGTAAAATATCAGTGCCTTCACCATCATGGGACATTGGCTTTAACATACTACGTGGAATCAACCCTCTTGATGTTTTAATATTAATTCCACTTCCTAAAACACTGACTAAAAATTAAAAGAACCACGAATATTAATTTGGGCAATTATTTCAAAGCATTGAGAATTCATATCAAATTATGAAATTCATGTTAAAGATGATATTTAATAAGTATTTACTCACAACTAGTTCTTCTATTTGAGCTTGTCGATGGCCCAGCATCGCAGTATATTTCAGTAAGTATGTGATCATTGGCGTTACCTGTAAACTTAGTTATGGGATACACCCAACTTGTACCCATGTTTGCCAAGTCAGGCAGTGCAAATTGTGGTAAACCATCTTTGGATGCAGCCACTGTTTGTGGATCCAGTTGGGTTAGCCCTAATCGCATATGTCCAGACCATCCACATTCATTCTTTTCAATCTCGAGCAGGAATATTTCGCCCGGCATAAGCGGTTTTTCTGAAAATGTTAGAGCATTTGCAAAACTAGCATTTCGAAATGCAACTGTGTTTTCCTCGTAGAGAATAATATTCGCGCCATGATATGGATGAAATCGCGATAACATTTTACGTGGACTCGCAGTCATCCTGCAATTTTGTACACACTTATTATTTATTATTATCGTTTGTTTTCACGTTATTATATACTTTTTAAAACATCTAATTGTTTTAAGCGCAAATAAATGCAACACGGACATAAACACTCACCTATTAACTGATAGTCAACAGTTCCTCTATGACAATACAACACAGTAGATTCACGACAACAGTACGAAGAAAAAAACATCAAAACTACTAATAACCTCAATCAGGTGAGATGAGATGTGGTAAACTTAGATTATAGAGTATACAAAGTGGTGAATTATCCATCTGACGATATCTAAGGATTGAATATCAAAAGTTTATATTCTTACATATCAGTTAATTTTAATCCTAATTGTCCAAAAATACATTGCCATATTAACTAAAATGAATATTTTTAGTTAAAAATTAACTAAGTATATCGCAATTTATATGAGCATATTATCTAATATATAAGTAAATATTTAGTGTAATTCGAATGAGCATGTGTGAGACAAAAATTTTTAGCAATTATTTTCACAATTAATTAGTTATTGTATTTTATTTGATACAAATTTAAAAACAAAAATATTAAATTGTATTGATTGTAAAAACAAATGTCGCCTATTGCTCTGACAGGTTTGAATCCTCCTTTAAAGCTTTTATAGTTTGACAGTCTATACCAGCTGTTTTCAAGAAAACCTAACCATAAATAGTAGGTTACGAAAATTTTTACGGATTAAATAAATGTAAGAAATTGGATTTGTAATTTTCTGAACGTTTATATTTAATTGTGTTTAAATTTTATTTGTAGAAAAAATATGCGTATTCCGACTGCCTTATACGCTGCACGAACTCCGCAAAATGAGAAAATTGTTCCATTTCAAGAAATTCTTCCGCTTCGGCTTAAAAATTCAGTTAGCGGCAAGGGCGACTCCCAAAATGATGTAGCATGCCTACATGAGATGTCGATACTTTTTGCTTGCTTGAAAACAAATGAATTTATTGAAAAGCAATGTTCGAAGGAAATTGGAAATTTTCAGAAATGTTATACGGGATTTATGGATAAAAAGTTCAAAGCGAAAAAGGAAGAAAGTCAAGGAATTATCGTAGCCGGAAAGAAATTGGGCTACAAACAATTAAATAAATATCTTAGAACGTATCCAAATCCAAAATAATATAGTGAAGTTTATTAATTAGATAACTAAACTTTTAAGTGTGCATTAATAAAGTTTTAGATTTAAAAAATCCAACGATCTTATTTAATTTGTTAAATAATTTTGTCAACCGATAAATTCCTATCCATCCTTCTCTGGAATGCTAATGGACTGACTTTACACCGACAAGAACTAGATATTCTCTTACACAACAAACGCATAGAGGTTGCACTGATTACAGAAACTCACTTTACGTCCAGGTCGTTTTTTGCTATACGTGACTATAAAACATGCAACTGACCATCCAGACAACACAGCACACGGTGGAACTGCCATCCTTATTATAAACTCCTTAAATCATTCCTTCCACTCAAAAACTGCTACCGAATCCCTTCAGTCAATAGTTATTAACCTTCAATGTAAATCCTTTACCTTTAACGTTGCATCCGTTTATTGTCCTCCAAATAAAAAATTAACTCCCATACAATTTGATTCCTTCCTCAAATCAATTGGAAAATCCTTCATCGCGGGAGGAGATTATAATGCCAAGCACCCTAAATGGGGTTGCCGTGTTTTGAATCCCCGAGGAAAGATTCTCCAAGAAGTCCTCTCCCATACCACTCTTGAGGTCCTATCTCCTCCCACGCCAAATATTGGCCGACCAGTGCCAGAAATCTTCCCAATATTCTAGAATATTTCATAACCACACCTATCCATTCCATTAATACTTCCATAGATACACTCCTTGACCTGAATTCCGACCATTCCCCGGTTCTCCTAACACTAGACACTTCTCCTTCCTTAAAATCCTATCCTGCTAAACTTGTAAATGGGAAAGTTGATTGGGACATTTTTAGACAGAACTTAGACCAACAGATTCATTTACAACAAAGCCTTAAGAACGTATAAGAAATAGACGATGCCGTAAACGACTTGACTGTTTGCATACAGAACTCAATCACTAACGCCCACATAACTCATAACAAACCAACCATACGAGAACATGACTATAATATTCCCCAAAAAATTCGCAGCTTGATAAGCGAGAAACGTCGAGCCAGGGCACAGTGGCAACGTTCAACAATGCCAAATGAGAAGAAAAAACTGAACCAACTACAACGAGAACTAAAACAGGAAATAATTAATTATAACATCGAACGATTTACTGAATACACAGAATCACTGACAACTAATAAGTCACTCTGGACAGCTCCCAGACGAATTCTCAAATACAAAACAGCTACACACCCGCTCCGGAATACCGACGGAACCTGGGCAAAAACGGACAAACAGAAAGCCGACAACTTTGGTATACGCTTAGAAAACATCTTTAAACCTCACGAAGATGTCCAAGACATTCTGCATAACGAACAAATATTCCGACAAATATCAACTCAGTTGCCCATAAGTCCACCTCCTAAGTTTTTCACTCCTTCCGAAGTTAAATCCACAATAGAAAACCTTTCCAATAAAAAAGCCCCAGGATATGACCTAATAACTTCGGAAATCCTGAAGCAAATATCCAAAAGAACCCTCGTCCTGATAACCTATATTTATAATAGTATCCTCCGCACATCATTTTTTCCTTCACTGTGGAAGTTTTCCATAATTAAGATGATCCCAAAACCTAAAAACCTTCCTACCTCATATAGACCTATAAGCCTCCTTCCCATGTTATCAAAAATCCTAGAAAAATGAATCCTAAAACGCCTTTATCCCATTTTTGAAACCGAGGGTGTCATTCCTCAGCATAAGTTTGGATTTCGACCTGAGCATTCCACTATCCAGCAGTGCCATCGCATAGTCGATTACATAGCGTGTTCGCTAGAGCGAAAGGAATACTGCCCAGGCGTGTTTCTTGACATTTCGCATGCTTTCGACCGTGTTTGGCACTCTGGAATGCTTTGGAAGTTGCAGCGAGTCCTACCCTCGGGTTATTTCCACATCCTTAAATTTTATCTCTCAGACCGATATTTTCAGGTAGCTGAAAATATTGAGTACTCTGACATTTATCCAATTTCCGCCGGTGTCCCTCAAGGAAGTGTCCTATGTCCTATCCTTTATAACATTTATACCCATGACATTTCTTACCACAACAACATCCTAACCACAACATATGCTGACGATACAGCCATCCTGACACATCACAAAGATCCTTCCAGAGCCATTAGTATCCTACAGAACCATACCCACTCCTCCTTAGAAACTTGGTTCAAAAGGTGGAGAGTGAAGGTAAATGAGCAAAAATCTGCTCATGTAACTTTCACACTCTGCCGAGAACAAATTTCCGACATAACCCTAAACGGCAGTAATATTCCACAAAAAAATAGCGTACGTTACCTTGGACTTATATTCGACAAACGGTTAACCTGGAAAATTCATACGAAAACTAAAAGACGTGAACTTAACGGATGATACAAACAATTATTACGGCTCCTAGACAGTAAATCAATACTTACAACAACAAGTAAACTATTACTATACAATACGGTTCTGAAACCAATATGGACATATGGTTTAGAACTTTGGGTTCGACTAAGCATTCCAACTCCCTTCCAATCCAATCCCTACAATCCCGAATCCTTCGTAAAATTGTCAATGTCCGCTTTTATGTGCGAAACACTGTTATCTACCGTGACCTAAATGTTCCATTTGTTCGTGAACTGTGCATCTCCCGACATAAAAAATTCCATTCGCATCTATCCTTTCACCCTAATCCTTTAGGAAGGGAACTGTTCACAAAAAATCTGCTTGTTACTAGCATAAGTAGTTGTAGATAACATTTAAATAAAAAAAAAATAATTTTAAAGTTCATTAGTTTTTAGACAAATACGTATTCTCAAGGTTTCTTTAAAACTTCGATATAAAAGTATTTTCTTTTGAATATTTAGATGATATAAACACACATTCACTAATTAGTTCACTTTAAAAAAAAAAAAAGTTTGTTTTTATTTTAATCGTAAATAAATAAAACATTATTAAATATATAATTTGTAAAAATATTTTATTTATCAAAAAATAATGGTAACAGTTTTTATATAAAAATAATAAGCAACAAATACTGAACAATAAGCAACAAATAATAATCAGTATAAATGTAATATTTAACAATTAACAAAGTAAAAGAAAAAATAACAGAAAATAATATAGGAGGATGTATTAATATTATATAAAAAAAAGTCCAGAATCCAAGTAAAAAAAATAAAAATATATGGTTTTTCGTATTTACATATTTTACAATAAATTAAGAGTCATAAATGTAAAAACAAAAAAGAAAATAATTTTGCGAATTGGTAACATAATTGTTTGTTTATTTGAGTTTTTGGATAAAAATTTGTTAAAATTCAATTTAGGAATTTTTAATTTAGCAAAATCTATTATTCGAATCGAACTTAACAATACTCTTATTCTTTAGAAAAATTTGCCACTGAAGAAAATATAACATTACGTTCAAAAGAAAAATGAAGGTAAAAAAATAACGATATGTACCGGAAATAAGTTCTCTAAAACTTATATTATCATTTTTTACACAAATTTAATTTTATTTTTCATCTAAATTAACTTAAAAATTCTCTTTTCTAAATGCAAAACCATATTGATCACATTTATAGCGTAAAGTTTTGCCAAGCTGTGGTGGCCCACAATAATAGACGGTAACTTTTCCTTTCTTTTGGTCGGTAATTTGTTTAAAAACTTTGTCCCAATTTGGTCGGCCAGCATTTGTTCGGGTTTTTAACCCAGTTATGAGATCTCTTTTTTCCTAAAATATATGTTATTATATATAATTTCAAAGATATATTATATGTTCGAGGTCTGTTGAAAAAGAATCGCGAATTTTGAATTTCCGCAGATTACGTATTTTCGATTTTAGATTTTTTTGTGGCGTTTTTTGAATGTGCAGTTAAAAAGTTCGGCCATTTTGAATGTTTAGTTAATATTTGACAGCTGCTTTGCTTGCACGTGTTTTGGCTCGTCTTCAATTTTTGCCCATTCCAAAAAATTGATCAAAGAATCTGTTTCGGGAACAAGAAAAAGTCACAGGGGGCCAGATCTGGGGAATACGGTGGTTACGGCATTATTGGTGTGTTGTTTTTGGCCAAAAATTCGCGAACAAGCAATGATGCGTGAGCAGAGGCGTTATCATGGTACAAAAACTAATTTTTGTTCTTCTACAAATCCGGGCGTTTCTGGCAGATTGCTTCGCGCAACTTGCGCATAACTTGCAGGTAATATACCTTATTGATCGTTCTACCCTGTGGCAAAAATTCATGATGCACGACGCCCCTGCAATCGAAGAAAACTGTAAGCAAAACCTTCACATTCGTGCAATCGAAGAAAACTGTAAGCTCGTGCGCCAGCTTTTATTGGGATAATTGAAATTTGGTTTCTACGTCATAACCATAAACCCATGATTCGTCACCAGTTATAACCCTCTGGAGCAAATTTGGGACGTCGCGGACAGAGTCCAACAGCTCCTTAGCAATGTTAATACGATGCTGTTTTTGGTCGAAAATGGGCAAAAATCGATGATGAGTCAAAACACGTACAAGCTGTCAAAAATTACCTGAACATTCAAAATGGCCGAACTTGTCGGCATAAGTGAGAGACATGATTACCAACATAACACCACAAAAAATCGAAAATCGAATATACGTAACCCGCGGAAATTCTAAATTCGCGATACTTTTTGAACAGACCTCGTATGTATGTACTTTCTCGTGCAACAAATCCAGAGCCAATTGTAATCCAACTGCTTTCATATCAGTTTTTTGTAGGGCACTTGTTATGTACATATGCATATCCAAAAATCTATTGGAAAAAATAATTTTCGGGTTATCATTTTCAATTTGTACAAAAAAACAAAAACAAATAACCTTTCCATGGCACCACCCAACTCGGCTTGCTCAATTTCTAATTGTGATAATAAGTTCACGAACCATTCGAACGATCTTTGATCTCGGTTAATCCAGAAGAAGTCAACCTTTCGCAGGTTCATCACAGTTGGTGGGATATCGCTGGCCCACTCATAAGAGCAGCGTGGACAGGTATGTCTCGCCTTCCAATATCGATGCATAATCGATTGCAGAATAGATGCAAACGGTGTAACACCAATACCAGTACCTATTAGTACAGCATGCTGAGCACCAAATATATGGCTAGATGGTGCTCCGTAAGGACCATCAATATAAATCTAGAATTTATATTTTAATTTTTAATAATTATGTTAATTGCGGTTTGATTATTTTAATCATTATGAAGGAAAAAATAGTATAGAATCAAATAAACTTGACGAATAAGTATTTTATTAGTAGATATCGTTTTTATTTATGGTATACAATATAAAAATATTACATTTATGGTTAAAATTGATTAAATTTATTTATTATCATGAACGATATTGTTAAGAATACTATCGAATTAGGAAAATTTAACCAAGTTTACATATGAGCAAATTTATGGAACTATCTCCAATGATGTGGATGAATTAGCTTATGAATTGAAGCAATTGGCGTTCCTTTATAATTAGGGCTTTGTGATATTAAATAAAATATTTACAGTAGCAAAGTTACACATTTTAAAAGCAAACATATTTACATTCAGAGTATATACATACAATATATTAGCAACCAATATTAATTTTTTTTGACCAATTAAAAAAACATGTTTAGACTTAAAATATAATCCCAAACCTCCATTCCAAGATTTATTGAATGATCTACAGTAGACCATGTATTATATCTATTAGTCAGATGTCTCGCAAATGAGGATAAACGTCCAAGGACGTTCGGCTCACTTTTCGGTCCTGATTTAATTCCCTTCAATAATTAAGACATGTATTATGTGATAAATTATCGCTTAATAATTACTTGTATGTTAAACGTAAAATATGCATTAATACTATGGAGCTAAATGTAAGTAAAATTAATTATTTATTAATACAAACCTCAAGTGGTTTGCCAACAGGATAATTTACAGCACGCTGAGTGGGCGATTCTAAAATTTTCAGAAAAATAATTCTTTTACTTTCAAATTTTAACCGATATTTTATTGTAAACAATTGAAAAGAAACCATAGTTTACCATTTGCTCGTTTAATAATTTTTCCATGTTCGGCTTCTTTTTGTGTATACATTCCAGGAGAAACAACTAAAATAAATATAAAACTTTTAAAATTAGTTTAGAAAATGAACTTTATACTTGTACTCATAGATTGTGACGATGGTCGAGGCTCGCAATTTTCCAAACTCGGAGTCTTAAAGGCAATTATTGTCGGTTTATTTCTCATATAACGGAAACTTTGGGCTAATGATTTATTTTGTGGGCTAAGATATGCTAAGCCAAGCGCTTGAAGTCGACCTTTTTTTATTTTAACCTCATCAAAGGATCTTTCCGATTCGGATCTCGTATATTCTCTTAATCTGAAAAATATCTTTTGTTAATTTTTACAAATAAACAAAAAAAAGATAATAATTCCAGTATCTTACGCCATAAGACGTTCACGTTTCTTTAGCTTATTTTGCATGTCAGGCATTGATAGACTTTTTTCCAATGGAGCTTTATTAAAAAGTAATTTGTGAAGTTTTTGTTCTGGTGTTAATTTTCTTTTTGGCGAAATATTTTTTTCAATATCAATTTCATCTGAAGTAAATGCTTCATTGGCAACACCAGTATCTCTAGTTCGATTATCTTTTCTGGAGAAAGTTCGTTGCAGTGAAGCCTTAAGAGTTTTGATGGTGCTAACTTCTGTGGCTGGTCGATCGATTTTTTGTCGATTAGATTCCATTGGGTTAGAGTAGCTTTCAATAGCTAATTTAGATGTACCTGGTCCTCCTCGTCCAGATTTGAGTGGATGAATTGGATCTGATTTATTCTGTGATGTAGAAAGATCAAAAGTGAATGGGCTTTCTTTCATTTCCAAGTCAGTCACTTCTTTTTTCGCTTTTAATGCAGAATCAAAACTAGAACTATGGTTCATACGAGCTAAATTCTTAATGAGAAAATCAGTTTGTGGCGTAGAACTTGTCTCAGTATTTGAAGCAACCGGCTTTCGACAATCTCCAGATTTCGCAATATGTGCAGGAATTTCACCATTGTGGAGTTTCTCTTGTTCTTTTTCGAAATAACTGTACAAGCGATTAGTCCATTCTCCCACTCCTCTTATATGCAACCACATATAGTCTTCCTGTTCGGGAGCACTACTCAAAGTAAACGGATGCCATTCATATTTTGCAATAGCCGGTATATTTACGAAAACGTAATCGCCTGGTATGAAGTGGAAATGCACTGGTCTTTTTATAACCAAATGAGTTACTTTTGAAGGTAGAAGTAAACCGGAACTAATATAGGTTTTACCGCGTTTAGACTTCATCCATACAAAACGTACAAGACGCTCAATAGCATATATAAATCCAGGTACAATAAACCACTTCCAAAAGTTTGGACCATGGAATAGCACCAACAACCAAAAGGGAACATATAATAAATGTGTCCAATAGAATATCTCAAAGCTTCCCTTACGTCTTACAAATGGTTGAGAACAAATAAACATGACGAATAGTATGAAGAAAAGCGCAAAACCAGTAGGATTAGCACAACCGGGAACCAATCCGAATACGCCAGGCCGTCCCGTAAATAGCCATTCTGCCGTTGTGAAATTCTTTGCATTTACAACCGGATCATTAACAACCATAATTGTAAAATTGAACAAATGCATTATTGTATGAAATAGACTATATGCAGCAATTAATATTCCAGTAAGCTTATGCAGGTAAATATGATGATCAAGAGGCAGAAATGAACAAAATCCACGAGTTCGTAAATATGTAATACAATGTCGTAGCATCAGAACCAGTATCCATGCACAATTGAAATTTAAACATTGTCCTGCAAATATTCAATAAGATTATCAATTAAAAATGAACAGTCCATAAACAACTATCAAATTAATAGATTCGTATTTTGCTTACCACAAGCACGAGCTAATATTACAAATCCATTACTAGCACGATATTCTATTGATCGTGATATAAATAATCCAATATTAATAGCCGTAAATACGAATAGAAATGACACAAAAACATAGTTATTTTTTAGATATCCTGGTGTCAATTGGTGTGGCATAGGAAACGATTTTTTCTGTGCTGTCTCTTGTGGCAGAGGAACTAACCATCGATCAATACTATGAATTCCAATAAAATAACAAATGCATAAAACTGAATATTTTATCTGTATATGAGAGTAATTGCTATTTGTTTTATAAAAAAGAAAAAAAACAACAACAACTGTAATTAAATAAACATTACCTAATACTTAAATTTTCCAAAAGTCCTCCGTGCTTTTCCAGTTGACTTTTCAGTGCTTCATAAGTAATAGCGCCTCGATTGTACGGATCAGCATCCTCGAACATTGCCATAGTTAGGTCATCGATCTAAATTTTTAAAGACAAATGAATCAATCAATATCTTCCATTGTAGATTAAATAAAAATATAGTTTTTTTTAAATAATAAATATTTACATGTGTTAGCTTTGGTGAGAATATTTTTTTGTTATTTTCCGCAGAAATTTTGCGTTAATTTATTGAATTGCTATTGGCTAACTATGAGTATCTATACCTAAGGGTTTAGGGGTAACAATCCTCGACGGGTTGCGGTAGTAATGGATTCAATTAAAGATCATGCGATATGATCGATAGCCATTTTAAAATCAATAATTTATTTATTGACAAATAGCATGTTCAGATATGCAAATTAGGATCTAAAATCGAAAATATGGTGAAATCATGGATTGCGCGGTACCACCAGCAGCAAGGATACATGTTAGGTAGTTAAGATGAAGGGGAAAAAATGTGAATTTAGTTTGGTGGTGTCTAAGAAGAGTGTAGTTAGATCGTCGTCAAATAACAGATTATTTGGATGTGATAACATAGTCTGTTCGAGTAATTAATTGTGAACAGTACTACGTGTATGGTTGGAATCGTGTTGTTTAAATAACTCAGGATATTGAATTTCATGCACAGTCAACATCCTCGTGCACATCCGATAGTCTGTAATTAGTTTTTAAGGAAGGTGGAACAAATAGACTGAACGAGTACTAAATTGTTCGGAATCTTAAAGACCGTGAGGGATTGGTCTACACTTTTGAGAAATCGATATGATTGCATCTGCAATGGCAAACGAAGCAAAATAGATTACCTGATCTTCTGAGAATTCCATTCCATTCTCCTCCATGCAGGCACGCATAACATGTTGCAGTTCACGATGTTGAATCAAACCATCGCCTACATGATAAAATAAATTCCATCAAAACCATATTAAAAAAATACCCTGTAATATACGAATATGTACATGGTTCTTCTGTCTTTACATAGAAGACAAAAAAAAAAACAGACAAAATTATTTACATTCTACAATTAAATGTAACTCACCATCAATATCGTAAACCTTGAAGAGAAATTTTATTTTATCCTCAGCCGATTGTCCAGCGAATTGATGTATTGCATCGATGAACTCCTGCAGTGATATTGATCCCGAATTGTCTTTATCGAAAATATGAAATACTCGTTCAGTAAAAAATGGCTGTTCAAAATAGAATTAATTTTTTTTTATTAAAATTTATTAACTTGAGTTTCTTTTTAAATAGAAGAGACATTTTTTGATGTGACGATTTTTTTGAATTCTTCACGTCGGATCTCCTTTTCATTGCCAACAGTTTTTCGGAAAAGTAGCTCAAGACGATCCAATGAATTTTTATCGAATCCTGTACGAGGTCTAAAATGTAAAATTTTTTTTTTAGAATTTCCACCAAATCAATATAAGTTTTTTGTTGGTTTTTTTTTGTTGAATAATTTACTGAAAATCTGTACAAAGTTTAAACTCATAAATTCGAAATAATATATTTTTAATTGCCAAAACAAAGAAAAAACTGAAAAGGAAATAAATATTTATTCATGCTAAGATTTATGTTGATTTATATCGAAAATATTTATATTTTTATAAATTCAATATCTGAAATTCGATCTCACTTAATTGATCGTTACAAATTGATATTCGTTAATTAAACTTGAAAACATAATTTGTTAATTTAAAAAAAAAATTACTGTACACCAAAGTATCTTGATCAAAATAAAGCAAGGAATTTTATTTTGCCAGACATTATTTGAGTAATAATTTATGCTTAAAAAATTTGGTTTTCTTTTATTTTGTAATGATGTTATCATTTTTGAATTGTCGGATATTTGTCTTGTATAAAATTTTCATTTTTAAATATGATTATACCAATTGGAAATCCATTTAATTGAGTCGTTATAAAGAGTTATCTAATGTGTGATTTGGAAAGTAAAGTTAAATAAATTACGTTCAAATTTTGATAAATTTTTTATTGCATTTTGTTGCTTGAACATTGTCATTATGTATAAAAATCAATACCATTCAAATTACTGATACGGGACTTTGTGCAGAATTCGATTCTTTAAGGAAATTTTTTGATAACTTTTCGCACATTTCCGCCTATTATTCGGTCATTAGTAAAGTTTAAAAACTCTAAAGTTAAAAACAAAATATGTCTAGAAAAAAAAGAAAATGACAAATTTGGCTCAATCGCACGATCTTGAAGATCAATTGATACAACCATATTTCGAAATTACTCGTTCTTGGAACTTTTCGCTAAATAATGACAAAATTTCTTATGGTGGTAGTTTTTTTAAAAATTAATTTTGGTCCAAATTAAAATCTTTAAGTTCAGGCTTAATAATAGTTGGTCATAGTGCTCAAAATTAGCGGTAATAGTCTCTATATCTTAATTTTCAAAAAAATACGAGCAACTGATACATTTAGACCAAACTCCTCATCAAGCAGTCGCCTTTCGTAGATACTATGGCCTTTCTATACTCACTTGTGAATTTTCAAAAAGTACCGCGAATTTTGAATTTCCACGGGTTACGTATTTTTGATTTTTGTTTTTTTTTTGGCTTATGTTGGTACTCATGTCTTTCACCAATGCCGACAAGTTCGGCCATTTTGAATGTTCAGTTAATTTTTGACAGCTGCTTTGTGTGCACGTTTTTTGGTTCGTCTTCGATTTTTGCCCATTCCAAAAAATGAATCAAAGAATCTGTTTCGGTAACAAGAAAAAGTCACAGGGGGCCAGATCTGGGGAATACGGTGGCTACGGCATAATTAGTGTGTTGTTTTTGGCCAAAAATTCGCGCACAAGCAACGATGCGTGAGCAGGGGCGTTATCATGGTACAAAAACCAATTTTTGTTCTTCCACAAATCCAGGCGTTTCTAGCGGATTGCTTCGCGCAACTTGCGCATAACTTGTAGGTAATATTCCTTATTGACCGTTCTACCCTGTGGCAAGAACTCATGATGCAACACGCCTCTGCAATCGAAGAAAACTAAGCAAAACCTTCACATTCGACCGAACTTGGAGCAAATTTGGGTTGTCGCGGACAGAGTCCAACAGCTCATTAGCAATGTTAATGCGATCCTGTTTTCGGACGAAAATGGGCAAAAATCGAATACGACTGAAAACACGTGCAAGCAAAGCAGCTGTCAAAACTTAACTGAACATTCAAAATGGCCGAACTTGTCGGCATAAGTGAGAGACATGAGTACTAACATAACGCCACAAAAATCGAAAATCGAATATATGTAACTCGCGGAAATTCAAAATTCGCGATACTTTTTGAACATACCTCGTATAAGGTAATTTTGCTTATTGACGTATCCACCAAGTGTAAAATTAGTCTAGTCGCTATTTCAAAAGGCCAAAAGTAACTACGACAGAAATACAACAATAGTCTTATAGAAATATTTTTACAATATTAACATATTATTTAGTTATAAAACAATCGATAATATAAAACGGCAAACTTTATATTAACTAATATATTATTTTAAATAATATTATATGCAATAAATCTTTAATGACAGTGTTATACTTTCCAAACTATAAAATGGATAACTCGTTATAAATGAAGACACAATGCACCAATAAATCAGTCAACCAGATTATGGATTAAAATAATAATTCTCGAAGATGAAAATTTTACTCAGCATCCATAAATACATATTTATTTGCCCATTAATTTGTAATTAAGTGAAAGAACATTCAGAGCAGGGCAGCCCACGTCATTCAAATTGCGGCTCGTCCTTTCCTGGTCGATATGATCGTATTAAAATCGGCTTGCTCTTGTATAAAAGATAATTGCCAACATTTCTACATTAATCAAAAGCAGATAACATGTATAAATATTATAATTGAAATTTGTTTTATTTGGTATAGGTATGCATGTATATACTTTAGATCAAAGAATAACTAACTGTCTGAAGAAATCGAGATATCAAAATAGAAAATGAGACAGTTATGACATGGGGACAGATGAAATTGATTCACTTGTCGTTATAATTATCGTTGCCTTTCCAGTTGTCTAAGGAAAATTCGTTATCATCTTATAAATCGTATTATTATCACAATTAATTAAATTAAATAGTTGAAAAAAATATCTTTATTAGTTTGTAACTTTTGTATACTGACTGCACCATAATGTATGTAGTATTTTTATGAATGAACGTACCTCACATTAGTCAGATTCGATAAGAAGACCATTATCTGATTTGTTGATATTTGATTAGTTCCATCCGTATCGATAAGACGATATAATTTTTCCAATATCTGTTAAAAAATTATATCAAGAAGATCACAAAGAAAGAAAATTAGTAAATTAGTAAGTGAGGAATTATTTTTGTTAATTGAATAAATCAAAAAAAAATTACTCCTCGAGCATTCCAAATTTGACAAAAGTTACTAAATGTAATCCGGCTACTATTTCCACAAAGAACGTAAGCAACCGATTCTAGTTGTTCAGCATAATCAATTTGTTTTTCGTCTCTGAAAAGATGCCAAAAAAATAGTTCAAATAAGTAAATATGGTAAAAGGAAATTTTTAACGAAATCAAAAAAATTACAAAATAATTATACGTTATATAACGTTTGTAATTAGTACATTTTTTAGGTAATCAATTCCATATGTTTTATAGGCAACACAGTTTGTTATTTCAGTATATGTACACTGCTGGCCAAAAGTATGCGACCACTTTGGTTTCAGATGAAAGTTTTATAAAATTCAGAAATTAAAATGAACAAGCGAGAAAACCTTTAATTAGTATTTCAAAATTATATTTTTAAAAGCTTCCATATTGAATTTCTACAACTACATAAACATTGTAACAGGCAGATTTTAGAGGAACATGTGACAGTAAACACACATCGGTGTTTTTCTATTTAACAAGTCATATTATATTAACAAAGCACAAGATCTCTTGGCCAATTTCTCTTTCAACGCCGATGAATGTTTCTGGTGAAAGTAATGGAGGAGAGTTTTCTAACAAGAGAATTATAGTGACAGGATAATCGGGAATGAAACTTTTTATAACGAGAAACACATAAGTTATGAACAAAGAGAACATTTAGATCACGATGAATTACTTTGTTTTCGGACGAACTTTGGATTAAAGAGATTGGACTAGAGAGGAATTGGAACGATTAGTAGAACCCCAGAATTAAATTCTGTAAGTCGAGATGGGTTTTAAAATTGTGTTGTAAATTAAAAGATTAATTTATTATCTAACAGTAGTTTGAATAGTAGTCGATAACGTCTGTAAAATCTTTTTAATTTCATGTCAGAATTCCAAGTAAGTCGTTTGTCTAGGTTTAGTTCCAGGTAGCATACACGTACTTTGTCTTTTGGTGGAATGATGTTGTCATTAAGGCATATAGGAATGGGTAGATCTTTGCAGAGGGCAAAAATAATATTAACACTCTTCTGCTCTTTTACCTTCACTCTGCATATCTTAAATCAGTCTTGAAGATTTTTAATATGGGATTGTGGATATTTTGAGACTTTTTGGATATTGGATTTGGATGCAAAAATAGCGGTATCGTTCGCATAGGTGGTAGTTAAAGTTTTGGTATTAGTTGGAATGTCAAAAGTATAAATATTAAATAGGAGTGGATAAAGGATGAAGTATATTTCAGAATAATCAGTATTAACTCTAACTTGAAAATGGCGTTGGAAGAGATATGATCGTAAAATTAGGAAGTTTGTGGAGGGAAGGAAGCTCTTAAGTTTTCAGAGTAGTTCAGGCTGCCACGCTCGATCAAAAGCGTGTGATTTATCTAGGAACACACATGGACAGAACTCTTTTCGCTCAAGAGAGCTATTAAATCAATCATACGATAATATTTTTTATTAAATTAAAAATACAATATAAAAAAATGCTGAAATTGAATTTTTGTTAAAAAAATTTTTTTTTTCCACTTGTTATTATAGAAAAACGTTGGATAATTTCAACTATGTTGAGGACTGTTATGTTGTTTTATAATGAATTCTTCACCAGTTAACCATAGTCCTGATGGTCTCTAAAATATTTTGATCGAATTCACACCAAGGCTCCCACTTCATCTATAAACCATAATTAAACAAGCGCCTTGTTTAACTGTTGGATTCATAGCTTCCGGGCAGCATTTTTTCTCCAGCACTGCTATGCACGTAGATTCTTCTTTTAGACCCAAATATCTGTAACTTTGACTCATCCATCCTTAGCCATTTTTAAGGCCCTCAGTATTCTCAGTTTTGATGGAATAAAGCCGAATACAATTTTTTTGAGCGCGTAGTAATGCTTTCTTTACCGCCATGTGCTCAAACAGAACAACAGATTTCAATCGCCTCTACACCCATCTTAGATACACTGGTTTGGTACTATAAATTAAGGCTTACCAGATGGCCGTGGTAAAATCTGATGATTTCCGGTTTGATTAAAACGTTCTTATTTCACGATTCATATGAATAAATATTAAGAAAAAGGGGGGATCCATATATTTCTAGGATAATGTTAAGATATCTTACGAAAGAAAAATATTTCAACTTTCCAAAATGGCACCATAAAAATTAAACAAACTTGGGTCTGTAACTTCTTAATTGTACTTGGTCTATTATGACATGAATGCACTAATTTTTTAAATGTAGGGTGTCCCAAACTTCACGGAAGATTTGAATTTTCCGCCATTTGTGCGGTAAAGTATTGTCAACGGAAATAAAAGATAGCGTGCCAGCTGACAGTTCAGGTTATTAAAAATGGAGCCTTCATTTAAAAATAATGAAGATTTGGCAGCTACAGTTTGCAATTTTCGTACAGAATATGGTCGGAATAGTAATTTAACTTCATCAACTGTGAAGATGTTAATTGAAAAATTTAGGAAGACTGGATCAACTAGTGATCTTAAATACTCGGGCCGCTCTTCAACATAAAACATAGAAGCAGTTCGTGAGAGTGTTACTGAGTTCAGGAACATCAATTCGGGGCCGTGTTTATAGATTTGACATAATGAGAAGCTCTTCAGCGTATTCTCACGAAAGATTTGCATATTCATGCTTACAAAGTTCACTTGACTGAAGAACTAAAGCCTTCTGACAACGCACAGCGAATGACGTTTGCTGAATGGATTATGGAACAATAACAAGTGGATGCTGATTTTGCGAACAAAATCATCTTCAGCTATGAGGTTTATTTTAATCTTGACAGGTTGGTTAATCGATAAAATTTTCACATTTGGGTTAAAGAAAATCCACGAGTAATTGTTGAGAAACAAATATATCCACAACGTGGCGGTATCATCGAACTATTCTTCTTCGAAAATGCAGCTGGTCAGGCAATAACCGTTAATATTGGTTATAATCCAATTTTTTGTGCCTCAATTGGAAGATATGGATGTGGACGACATGTGGTTTCAACAAAACGGTGCCACATGCCATACAGGTTTTAATTATAAACCTGTGTTTTCTATCAAAATTACTTTTTTCGTAAATTTTTGTGACACCATTTATTTCCGAAAATCATAAAATATTTACACTGTTATTTATATTAATTTATCATATATTATTATATTATATAGGGTTTTCCAATAAGAGTCATTGTATTTAGTAATGTTTACAATTTCATCATTGAGAGATATACGCTTTACAAAGTTTACAAAATATTCAATTTTATTATAAAAATAATCGTTCTCCAATTGCAACTTTTCGTGCGCTCACTTTCATCTGAGTGGTGCGGTAAATAAACAAAACTGTCGATTCTGGTGCAAAGAAAATCCACAAATTATTCACGAACACCCATTACATTGGGCCTAAATTGACAGTTTGGTGTGGTTTTTGGTCTAGTAGAATCATCGGTCCGTACTTCTTTCGAAATGAAGCTGGTAACTCCATTACTGTCAATGGAGAGCAGTATAGATCTATGATAACCAACTTTTTATGACCGAAATTGGAAGAAGTCGATCTTGATAACATTTGGTTCCAACAAGACGGGGCTACGAGCCACACAGCACGTGCAACAACCGAATTATTGCGAGAAAAGTTTGGAAATTCCATTATTTCAAGAAATTGTGACATGGCCTCCAAGAAGTTGTCATTTAACACCATTAGACTATTTCTTTTGGGGTTATTTGAAGTCATTGGTCTTTAACAATAAACCAGACTCTCTTCAAGCTTTAGAAGTCAATATTGAACATGCTATTCATGACATACGACTTGATTTAGTGGAAAAAGTGCTCGAAAATTGGGTTAATCGAATTTGTTCCTACAAAAGTAGTCGTGGAGCCCATTTGAATGACATTTTATTCAGAACTTATGTTAATTGTATCGATTTTACTCCACAATAAATAACAAACATTTGAATTTCCTTAACAATTAGTGTGTTTTTTAAAAAAAGAAATCATAACACTCTTTTTGGAAAATCCTATACATCCAAAAAAAAGTACAAGTTTTCGATTTATTAAGATTTTAAGCAAAGATTTCTCGAGAATATGTTATGTTGTTATCAATGTGGTCACATACTTTTGTCCTGCAGTGTATAATCAAAAGTTAACTAAGTAGTAATGGGCAGTGCAGTCGATTATTTAGATGGTTTTGTTGAATTGTCTGCAACAAATATGCAACAGGTCTTAATTCCGATTTCCATAAATGTCGGACATAATCAATCAAGAAGTCAGTCAGTCAATCAGTTTTGTTCATCAAATGAATTCTTGTTGAGTGAGAATATGTAAACCTACTCGTCGAATGTTGATATACGTAGGAATTGACCATTCATTTACCTGCCACTCTAAAATGCCTTTATTTTTATATATACGATACTTCTCAGATAGTATAACATATTATATAGATTGCCATCATTTACGATAAGTTTACTTATTCATGTTGAGTATTTTTACTTAAATTTGGTTCGACGATAATCAAACCAGGTTGACAGCCTCATTAGGTGTTGTTTTGGTATCGTTTCAATGATAGTACCATACCACTTATTAAATCGATAGGAATTTGGTAATGAACACCACTGCAACGGTAAGATAGTCGACATATTTCTAGTCATCTTACCAATTATCAATTAAGAGGATTCCGATTAATAATAAATGAAATTAATTTCAACAATTCAACAGTTTGCTCTATTTTATTGTAAGCATTTTGTATTCTATAATTTATATATTATATTTAATAATAGTAAAAATAAATATTAATTAATGGTTTCTTTTTATTGGTTACTAGAAGAAATAATAATAATAAATAAGCGAGCGATTGTGTAAATTTATTTCCACAAGAATATGTAAATTATTAAAGTTGCTGTGGGAAATTGCAAATGGCGGTCAACATATGGTATGGCAAATGCGAATAGAACGAATGGCGGCGGGTGGCAAATTTCGAATGGCAAATGGTGAATATATTCTCATGGTTGTCATGTCGACGATGTAAATCGTTCCTGTTGACTGCTAGTAACATGGATGCGATCAGATACAGTGCACAGTTATCCCAATGCAGACTTAGTTTAAATTGCATCTCTACAGACTCCTGTGCAACTTCTAATTCGATGTTCGAAGCTTGTTCAATGTTTTGCAGGGACTAGTATACTATGTGGTAAAGTGGTAGTTTAAGGTTGTTAACATTCTATGATGCTGCACTTGTTGGTATTTATGTCCTCCTACTATGCACATGTTTTATGCTATTAAGAAGTTACAAAAAATAAGTTAAAAAACTAAAACATCTATTTTATGCCCTGAAGTGCCACGTATTTTTCAATACATTGATATGATAGCGTAAATTCGAGCAAAGTAATGCAAAAATGCATATTTTCTACACTATTTCTCAGAAACTTATCTACGTTGAAATGATACTTGTTATCGAACTGATCAGAATAAAGTATATCAATTTTATTTTCTGTTTCTCGATAAAAAAAAAATGGGTTGATCTTAATTTGTGTATTGGTCGAGAATCTATACTATTATAAAATTTCTATATCACTTCTGTTTTATACAAAATTTATAATAATGTTATTTAATTAAATTTATTTATAATATTTTTTAAAGAAAAAATAAATAAACACAACATACGTTAATCTTCCTTTAATTTGTTCAATCCATTTGTCGTGTGCTAGGAAATTTTTCCCATCCAAATCGAATAGTCGAAAGAAATTTTGTTGAAATTTCTGAAAGCATAAATATTAAATAAGAAAAAATTATTAAGTAACAATCTTAAGAAAAAATATATATATAAAAAAATAAAATAACTGTTAAGTTTACCACATGGTATAGGTAACAAAAATTTATATAATGTAACATATTTTCTATTAAATCTATTTGCTTTTAAAGAAAAAAGGTCTAATATTTTCTTAAAGTAAATGAATGACCATAAATGAGAGCATAACGAGTTTTTTTTTTTTTAAAGATTTGTCGGCATTTCAACGGTGATTACTGAACACTATTTAAGGGTAAATTATATTTTTGCTAATTGAAAAATAAAAATTGTTGTGATTTTTATTTTATTGATCATTAAGCCACTATGGTGTGTCACACGTATAAATTTATCCCCATTTTTAAACCTACATACATATTCGGATTGTTCACAATCAATTAGTTCATAATTAAAAATATACAATATTATTCTTTGCGCTCCTTTTTATGGTTAAATAAAATTTTAAATTCTATCAATAATTGCTGTTCAAAAAATTCTTCTAAATAAGTTGTTGCATTAATGTGAATATAATATTTTCAATAAACTTTATGTCCGTCACATTTTCACTGAATACCCAACCATTTATGATGTCATTTATAAATTGTAGATTTTATATATTAATTAAGTGAATTTTTGCTTTGATTTATTACTAAGCAAATATTATACAATTACTATATGAAAATTTTGTTCGTTCTGAGTGTGTGATTTATTTCTAAAAAAAGTAAATAAAAGTCCCCTCCTAGACGTGCAGTACAAGTTTGTCCCCTCCTAGGCGTGCAGTACAAGTTTCTACTTTTTGCGGTAATTACGCGGCCCTACAGAGTGTGTTAAGTGAAGTTGTGTTTTTGTAGTGCATTACGAAATTTGGAACAGCAACGATGGACCGTCAAATTTTGTATTAAGATTGATAAGTTTGTTGAACAAAAAGAGCATATGCAGAACGGTCCTTAACAAGAACTCAAGTTTTTTGGTCGCATAAACTATTTTTGGAGAGCGCAAAAGCACTGGAAGATGAAACTCGTTCAGGGAAGCCTATAAACATAGTATCCAACAGAGTATATCGAAGCTACGTAGGCTACTATATATATTTCTGGCCTAGGCAACACTAAGTGTTGCCAGGTGCGATCTGACATTTCCATTGGAAAGTTTGACATTTTTTAGCATAAACGTACTCAGAACGTTTTGACGTACAACTATCATTTGTGTTGTTTACAGTGACTTGAAAAAATCAATTTGGCAAAAAAATGGAATTAACTCGTGAACATTTTCGTGCGATCATTTTTCACAACTTTCGACGTGGATTATCACGACAAGAGTGCATCGATGAACTTAAATCTTTGTATGGCTATGAAGCACCATCCTATAGCACTGTGAAAAACTGGTACAACGAATTCAATCGTGGCCGACGCTCGCTCAAAGACGAATTCCGTGAAGGTCGTCCAAAAACAGCCGTTGTTCCAGAAAACATCGATGCCGTACGTGAACTGATAATGCAAGACCGTCATGTGACATACCGTGAGATAGAGGCATGCCTAGGCATTTCTCTCACCAGCATACATTCGATATTGCATGAACACCTGGCCGTAAAAAAGGTTTGTTCTCGTTGGATCCCGCACAATTTGACAATCGCTCAAAAAAAGGCTCGTGTGGATTGGTGTAAAGAAATGCTGAAAAAATACGATCGCGGTGCTTCAAAAGACGTTTATAAGATCGTCACAGGTGACGAATCATGGATCTATGCGTATGAGCCCGAAACAAAACAGCAATCGACCGTGTGGGTCTTCCAAGACGAGTCAAATCCAACGAAAGTTGTTCGTGGAAGAAGCACTTCGAAGCAAATGGTCGCTTGTTTCTTTGGCAAAACTGGTCATGTGGCGACTGTTCCGCTTGTGCAACGTAGGACGGTCAATTCTGAGTGGTACACCACCATTTGTTTGCCTGAAGTCTTCGGAGAAATTCGAAAAACGAACAAGAGAAGTCGAATCATTGTGCACCATGACAATGCGAGCTCTCACACATCGGCTCAAACCAGCGCCTTTTTGACCGGACAAAACGTCGAATTGATGGGTCATCCTCCGTACAGTCCTGACTTGGCACCCAATGACTTCTTTTTATTCCCACACATCAAGAAAAAAATGCGTGGTCAACGATTTTCGTCGCCAGAAGATGCTGTTGAAGCATTCAAAAACCATGTTTTGGAGGTGTCTCAATCGGAGTGGAAAAAGTGCTTCGAAAATTGGTTTGAGCGCATGCAAAAGTGTATAAATCTTGATGGAGAATATTCTGAAAAACAATAAAACCTTTTTCGTTGATAAATATTCGCATTTTCATTATTAGGCCAGAAATATATATAGTAGCCCACGTATTGAACATCGCTGGGAAAAGTGTATTGAGCTAAAAAGAGACTATATTGAGAAATAAAGATATTTTTTCCCAATTTTTTGTGTTTTCTTTGTTAGGTTGGGTATTTCTGCGAGTACCCTCATATGTTGGTACCACCATTTGTATTTTTTTAGTGTGTTACGAAAAATCGAACAGTAAAATTTTGGAGCAATGATGGGTATTAAAATTTTCTGTTAAGATTGGTGAATCCGTCAGTTTGACTTACGAAAAGTTGTAATACGCCTATGGAGAGTAAACGTGCGGAAGGCTAACCTCACTTAGGGAGGCTTTACATGTGATCTGATGAGTAGTTCTTGAAAGGTTAAAAAAAAGTGGTTTTCCCCGCAGAGCTAAAATTGCAAAAAACATCAAACACTGATGAAAATATGGAAAGAGTGAAGAGGATCCTTTGAAATCAGACCATCGATTTATATTGAACCTTATGAGTAGTCCCTGTAATGGTCAGAAAAAGGGTTCTTCGTGTCTAATCAAACATTTCAAACAACATCAAAAACTGATGAAAACCATCTATTTACATTGAACCTGATGATTAGTCTTTACTACTACTAACAAAAATATTCTTCGCATTAGATCGGACATTGTACACGTGGCCATGTTCATCAACGATTAATTATTGGGAAAAGGGGCTTCTGTGGGTCCTTCCTGCATTAACCTGATCTAAGACCGCGTGACTTTTTTTGTTCCCTAAGATCAAAAACCACTTGAAATGATGTCATCTTAGATAACATCCACAGAAGTGCAATCAAGGACCTGAATGCGATTCGAATTGAAGTCTTCTAGAAGAGTGGAAACAACGCCTCCGCCAATGTATAGCTGCTCTTGTGAAGCGGATAACTTTGATATAAAATGTAAGAATACAACAAAATCAGTCGAGTATATTCTTATGATAACTTACAAAGCTATCATATTGTGCTTTCAATATATAATATTATCCTCATATAATTAAAAGTAACGATATGCAATTTCCATTATAAACTGTGGAAAAGTCCTTTCATTCTCATATTTTGTAGCGCATTAAAATGTTAACAATTTACGATTATTATCGAAAATGTATCCATTATATTTTATCAATGGTTTATTTTCCGGTTCGAATATTTGTTGAAAGCAATAAGCTGTAATCGTAGAGGATGGTTTCAAATTACAAAATGCCATTTACTTTCCGACTTTCCGATCAATATGCTATTGATGATGACATTCGGCGTTTAAAATGATAATATTAACTCGACTGTATACAAATAAAAAAAAGGTCCGATGTAAAAAAAAAAAATGCTTTTATTGGATATCCGTTCGATACCAAAGTAAAATTATTATAATAATCGTAAGGAAGAGAAAATTTGTAAAACTTTTACATTATTTTTCGATAATTTTTTGTTTGTTTTCTTCTTTTTTTTAAGCTTATATTTTGTTTCGATTTGAAAATTTTTCTTTATTTATTGCTAATGCATAAGAGTGCATCGGATGACTAGGGACATTTTTAAATTTATTTCCAGCGATAAAAATTCGATGCCTTCTCTTAGATGACGTGCACATACGAGAAACGACAAATCTTAAAGTTCTTGCTAGGATCTGTGTGCATCCTACAATATTCGTGTTCGTCTAGTGTGTCGATTAGACAGTGTTATTGAAGAATCGAAACAGACACTACGATGGTCTGTGTCAATTTGAATTAACCATCAATTAAGGCGTCAACCCGCCTTAAGATGAATATATTAAAGTGAACAATGTCCGTTTCGGTGCCAGAGATAGTGCTCGAGCCATACATAAATACATCATAAGATACGAAATTCTCTTCTATACTCGTATTTTCGATGGAATTGCTATACACTGTAGTCACATAAGACGGAGTATTTTGAATGGAATGGAGTTGTTGAGATTGAACATCCGCAATGGAGCAATGGAGCAGTTGGGATAAAGTATTTGTGGTTGCCGTTGTTGTCGAGCGATTATATTCGGCCCACTCCTTGTCGATTTCCAGTTCAGTTTATATGCGATTTCTGTTGAATTTGAAGACGTTCGAATAAATTAACCAAAACGTAATATCAAGTGACAATTTGTGCATGTACTCGAACAGAGAATATTAATTCTTTGAATCTTGCAACGAAAATCACTGCACTTTAGCATCTTGTGACTTCCATTCAGAATCGACTCGAATTTCAAGATTAACATGACTGTTGGTAAAAATCTCCTGTGAAAAGTCTTGGTGAGTAGCTTTAGATGCACTTGTTACAAATGGTGAAACATACATATTCAGGAGACATGAAGCATCCGCTTCCATACGGCTACAATAATTAATGGTTAGAGATCGTCGAGTCACGATTACCACTTCGGTTCAGTCCGATATGCAAATTCTGCTACATTCATTTGGTTAGGTTAACTTGGAAGCTTGTACTATTTCACTCCCAGATTAAATTCGATCAGACAAAAGGTATCCCCACTTTCAGAATCTAGCAATACAAGTTTTATTAGTGTGTGTTGTCCTTACGGATAAATTCTAGTCACCAAATCTGCTCAACTCTAAGTGAATTTTCCTCATACTCGTAGTATCAATTTCTTGTCGAAGCATCCATTTTATGCATAGAACAACAATTTTCAAATGATTGACTTGTAAAGATATTCACCCAAGTACAACCATCAAGAATGTAAAACAGTAAAATAAACATTTCAATTAAATTGGAAATTGTTCTTGAAGACCTTAAACTTACTTTAAGATTCCCAATATATTCGTAAGATTTCCTAATTCAACATGCAACATACATTATCTAGAGTACAAATGCAGTTGACGGCAGAGGACTACACTTGGAATGTTTTCTGGTCGTAAAAGCATCTAAAGATTATCATCAGTCCTAGAAGCAATACATGAATTCAAAATCCAATCCAGAAGCGGCAACTGAATTTAGCTGCTGAGCAACGATTTGTCAGATAAAGATTGAAATGCAAATTTTCTGTACAAAAAAAAATTGATACATATTTTTTGTATAAAATATTATTTTGCCATTATTTCATTTTCTATTTATATGCGATGCTCTTAGTACAGAAAAATTTTCTGTAATCGCTTTCGAATAAAAATGCTCATGTCACTGAAAAAACCTTACAAATGTTGCAAAAATAAAGAAATATCCATTTTATAATTTTGAAAGTATAGCTCAGTTATTTAACAGATTTTAAATAAATATAGCATTTAAGAAAAAATTTAATTGACATGTGGTTTGCCATTTTCTTAATAAATTAAAAATACCCTAAAACTTATCAATAGTATGTTGAAATGGCGCGATTGGGTTCTGGAATAACATGCTGTTGCAGCTGATATTTTGCTGAAATTTTTTTTTACCTGAATAAGGCTCATTTCTGTTATATGTGGGACTCCAAAAATCTACAAGTAACTGTGAAGAAGCTATTATATCCACAAAAAGTCATTATTTGGTGCGAATTTTATTCTGAAGTTGTCATTGGTTCATATTTCTTTGAAAACGAAAAGAACGAGACAGTTACCGTCAATTTTGAGGCGTTTGTCTGTATGGTGTCCGAATTATTTTAAGCCTGAATTTAAAGATTTTTATCTTGATTATATGTGATTGTAACAAAAAAGTATCACCAGTAAAAAATAGGCATCACATTTGGTTTATTGCGCAAAAAGTTTCCAGCACACATATTGTCGAGATTTGTTGATGTTAATTGGCTTCCAAAATCGCGCGATTTGAAGCAATCGGACTTTTTCTTATGAAACTATATAAAATAAAGTGTTTTTCCAGATAATTTTATTTGTAAACTTAAGAGCATTTAAAAACCAACATCCGTCAAGTAATGGCAAAAATGTTGCGAGCAAGTCACCTAAAAGAACCTCAAAAGGATCGAATCGTGAAAAAAGTCTCATGGTAGTCATTTGAATAATTTAATATTCCATGCAGAATGGCAAAATTTAAGAAATGTAATAATATAAAATATTTATAAAAATCAATATTTAAGTATATTTTACTTTAACTTTACTTTACAAAGCTCAAATTAGATAATCTGTTGCAACCTTATAAATAGAAACTGTTCAAGATATTATTTATAATGAATTACTTTCTTAATTTATTATATTAATATACAACCAATATTCATAGCGCCTTAAGCTATATTATTACTAGGCTCTATAATTAAAAAAAAAAATAATTTGTCTTGTTAAAAATATATTAACAACATTCTAGTCTTTTCTAATCTAATAACATTAAATTCAAGAGCAAATTTAATATTTCTTAACAAAAGGTAGGAGATCACAAAATACTATGGACAAATTACATGAAAATAAACATAAAATCTAAATTACAGAAAAAATTAAAAACAAAAGTGTAAAAAAAAACAAACTTGGATGCAAAATTGAGGTAAAAAATTGGAGGTGATAGATGTGGCATGTGATTTGCACGTTGACATACTTTTAAAAATTATTTACATTATATTTAATAATATCATTTTTGCGCATACATTCACCCACCAACTATAGTAGTTTGCAGTTGAAAAATTGGTGCGGTTTGGGATAATATACAATAGTTGCGTGCATAACATTTAATGGAGATTGACTTTGGATCACGCCTCTTTGGCATTGATACCGTCCCGTCTCGTATAATAAAGTCTCTAAACGGTATGGATTCAATTAATATTGAACAAGAAAATCACCATTACGTAGTATTAGGATACACCTATTGTATCGTTACCATGTGTCTTATTGTCTATCGACGACTAGATTCTACATGAACCACTAAAGCCTCCGGTCTAGAGTAGGTTTTAGAGCTAAGCGCATACAGCCTATACAATAATGATCTGTTCTTTTCATGAAATAGAAGTAGTCATGTTACTATCGATACGGCGTGGTTAAGGCAGTGAATGGATTTTGTTAATGGGCACAGTTAGACCTCAAAATATAAACCTTGTTGCTCTTTTACTTCATCGCCATTGGACAAATAGTGAAAAAGATTAAATTAATTGGTAATTACTGGACTGATTGAACCTTCTCTTTAGTGACAGACCTGCCTCCTTATAGGCAATGAATTCAATGTCTATTTATATTTTGAACACATTTAAGTTGAATTTTAAGTATTTAAATTTTTCAGAATTTGGACATTGGTTTTTCTAATATAAAAATTTCCAACAAAAATAATTGAAATCACTAAAAATAATTTTCAATATAAATTTTTAGTAAAAAGTTTGCGTAAAAATAATTCTCAGTTAAAATAATTTTCAGTAAACATTAGTAAAAATTTTGAATAAAAATAATTTTCAGGAAAAATAATTTTTAGTAAAAATTTTGAATAAAAATAATTTTCAGGAAAGATAATTTTCACTAAAAGTTATTTTCAGTGAAAATTTTCCGTAAAAATAATTTTTAGAATTTTAGCAGTAATAATTTTCAGGAAAAATAAATTTCAGAAAAAAATTTCCGTAAAAATATGTTTCAGTAAATTTAATTTTCAGTAAAAATATTCCTGAAAACTAATTTTCAGTTAAAACAAATTTCAGTAAAAAATTTCCGTAAAAATAATTTTCAGTAAAAAATTTCCGGAAAATTAATTTTTAGTAAAAATAATGTTCAGCAAAAATTTTCAGTAAAAATAAATTTCAGTAAAAATTTTCCGTAAAAATCATTTTTAGTAAAAATTTTGAATAATATTTTTTAGTAAAAATTTCAGTAAAAATAATTTTCAGTAAAAATATTCCTGAAAATTAATTTTCAGTAAAAATAATGTTCAGTAAAAATTTTCAGTAAAAATAATTTTCAGTAAAAATAATTTTCAGTAAAAATAATTTTCAGTAAAAAGGATTGTCAGTAAAATTAATTTTTAGCGATAATAATTTTTAGAAAAATTATTTTCAGCCAAAAATTTTTAGTAAAAATAATTTTCAGTCCAAAAAGCTTTAGTAAAAATAATTTTCAGTAAAATTAAATTTCAGTAAAAATTATTTAGTAAAAATTATTCAGTAAAAATAAATCTCCTTAAAAATTTCCAGCAAAAATAATTTTTAGTTAAAATTATTTTCAGTAAAAGTAACTTTCAGTAAAAAGTTTCCGGAAAATTAATTTGGAGTAAAAATAATGTTCAGTAAAAATTTTCAGTAAAAATGTTTTTCAGTCAAAAAGTTTCTAGTAAAAAAATTCAAAATTTAACATTTGAGGATAAACTTTAAAAGCTAAATTCATAGAGTCGGCAGCTTAACTTAATTTACGAGTAAATTGCTAAAACGTGCACTAGCTTATGTTGGGTGAAATACGAGTATTTTCCGTACTTTAGGAGTAATGAGATATGATAAATTGCGGTAATATTTTAGGCCATGTATGAAGTAGATCCTCGGATAGTAAGACTATCATTCAGGATTACAATTTATTTGCTATTTTTCTTAGAATAAAATAGGCTGGGATTTTCAAAATCAGATAATTTATGCTGTGAAAAATTAACTCAATAGTGTTCTATGTGTATGCGTCTTTCGAATGGTGTAATCTGATTCAACGTTGGATTAGTTTTCATGCTGAGTCTTAAGTGCAAAGGGCCTTGCAGTGGTTGCCCTCTAATGTGAAATGCCAGAGCATGACTCGACCAATTACATCTGAAAATTTTTAATTGCATTGATCCTCGACATAGATTGTGCACAAAATTTATACATAACTTTGGGCGTATACAATAGAATCATGTTTATTTACACTATGAGTAAGACGCGTTCGTGAAACTGCTCCCTTGCATAGCTGAAGTCGATAATGCAGTTTCGCTCATTACCTTTCATAATTCAAAGAGTAGGAGTAGCCTAATCGTAAAATAATTTATCTTCTTCTGTTTTTATAGACACGGTTTTGGTTTATTTAATATTCTTGAAAATGTTTTTTTTTATATAATTTTAATTTAATACAAATTGTTTAATGAAAAATTATATATTTAAGATTCAAAATAATCAGTTTTTTAAATCTTGTCTCTGTTTTCACACAGGCGCTTTTCAATAGCTTGTAAGTACATTTTGTAGTAAATTATAAATATTTTTTTTTGCAAAAGTGTATATTTGCTTTAATGAAAATTATGTAAGTTTCTTATTCGAACTAACGAGAAAGATAATTTGTATATTTTTGAAATAAAAAATTTCTATTTTAATCGAGCTACTAGAAAGCGTATGTTCTTAAAAGCGTACGAAAGGAAAAAATCAAAAGCCACTTAATATTAGCGACCATTTTCTTATGATTTGAGGACAAGTACCAGCCTACTCAGTAGTTATTTTGGCCTTGTGTGGTTCAACGAATTTGATTGGTCAGATTAAGCATACGCTAACGTAGATGCTGTCAACTTCTCGGTGGTAATTGTGACCCAGAAATTAGATGAATATAATACAGACTAGAGTATATTCGGAATGAATAAATGGCCTATGTTACCCTCACTCTGGTATATTGGAATGGCAGTTTCATCGCATTCGAACTTAATCGTAACAGGTTGTTCCATGAGTACAGTTTTGTATGTTGGGGGCCCACAATTTGTGCAAAATCTCAAAAGTGATTGTTCCAATTGCAATTGCTTGAAACTGGTTCGTCTAATACCACCAATATCTACGAGTAGTAAAAGCGAAATATATAAAATTTGCAAATCGTGTACCTGTTGCACTATTATTTTGTTGTGTAGATTATAATGTTTTTTTTTTACTCTCCTCTCAATGAGAGGAGAATAAGCAAGTGTCATAGAGTAATGTTATTGCAGCCATTTTCGTTGGTTCTATTCAAAGTAAGCATTTAGAAGAAAACAAACGCTCATTGACAAGATTTATATTAAAATAAAAATTCATATCGACCAATTATTATTATTATAATTCACTCAAAACTTGCACTCCACATATCTTATACGAGGTTACTTCAAGAACTACCCGGCCTGACGTATAAATGGCGGTTGTTCTTCGGAAAAAATTACTATGATCGAAAGTACCAAGCTTAAAAAGCTTAAGTTTGAAGTTTGATGATGTTTCGTTATTTATGTTAGTATTTGTTTGACAGCTATTAATAGTGAGCGCTCTACAGTAAATTTGTAAAGATGGAAAAAATTGGTCATCGTTATGTGATGTAATACTTTTATTTGAAAGGTTTTAGTCTAACCAATATCAAAGCCGAGCTAGACTCTAGTTTTGAGGAGTCTGCTCCTTTGTTTAGAACCAAAATATACTGGGTAGCAGAGTTTTAACGAGGCCGTACGAGCTGTCAAAACGAATATCGCAGTAGTCGCCAAAACAAGGTGACCACGTCAGAAATAGTGAAGAAAATTCACAAAATGGTATTTGATAACCGTCGATTGAAAGTGTGCGAGCTAGTGAGTGTCCATCGTATATGGACTGAAAATTTAGACATGACAAAGCTGTGCGATAGATGGGTGCCGCGTTTGCTCACAATGGAACATAAACAGCATTGTGAAGATGTTTTCAATCAAAAGTTTGAGATGAAGATAGTCAGTGTGGGATAATTTTCACTAACTATCTTCAAAAAGAAAAAATAATCAATGGCGATTATTGCAGCGTTTGAGTGATGAAATCAAGAAGTGGTGTTCGCCAGTTCACACATCTGTTATGGCGATGGTGAAAATCAATGAGTTAAAGGTCGAATTGCTTCTTCACGCATCCTATTCGCCAGATTTAGCCCCTCCGGATTATTTTCTCTTTCCAAACTTGAAAAAAATGGGTCACTAGTAAGAGATTAGCCAACAATGAAAAGGTAGAGTCTGCGGTTAATGACTATTTTTAATGGTTCTCACTATAAACAGAGTATATCGAAGCTATTGAACATCCCTGGGACAAGTGTATCGACCCAAAAAGAGACTACGTTGAGAAATAAAGATATATTTTTCCCAATTTTTTTGTGTTTTCTTTGTTAGGTCGGGTACTTCTGGTACTACTCTCGTATGTTGGTCTTTCCATTTATGTTTTTTTAATGCGTTACGAAAAATCGAACAGCAAAATTTGTAGCAATGATGAGCTATGCGATTTTCTGTTAAGGTTGGTAAATCCGTCAGTTTGACAGATTTATGTTAAGGTTATGAAAAGTTGGTAAATCTGTCAGTTTGACAGAATTTTCTGTCAAAAAAGGTTACGAAAAGTTGCAATGCGCCTTTTTCGGTTGCGCAAAATATTTCCGAACGGCTAAGAAGTAATGAAACTCATCAAATCGCATGTAAAGCGCTTTGGATGGTTTTTCATGCGATTTGATAAGTAGTTCTTGAAAGGCTCAGAAAAAGGAGTTTTCACCGCAGAGCTAAAATTGAAAACCAAATCGAAAATTAATGAAAATGTGAGTCGAATGAAGACTCTTATGAGATCATACTATGTATTTACATTAAACGTGATGAGTAGTCCTTGAAAGGCTTAAAAAAGAGTCCTTCACTGCAGAGCTAAAATTGCGAACAAAATCGAAAGCTGATGAAAATGTGGAAAGAGTGAGTTTCCTGCGAGGTCAGACCGTCGATTTATATTTAACCTGATGAGTAGTCCTTGAAAAGTTCAGAAAAAGAGTCCTTCACTGCAGGGCTAAAATTGCGAACAAAAGCGAAAGCTGATGAAAATGTGGAAAGAGTGAGTTTCTTGTGAGGTCAGACCATCGATTTATATTAAACCTGATGAGTAGTCCTTGAAAGGCTCGGATAAAGGAGTCCTTCACCGTAGAGCTAAAATTTCAAACAAAATAGAAAACTGATGGAAATGTGGAACTTGTAAGGCTCTTATGAGGCCATACCGTCTATTAACATTGAAGCTGAGTAATCCTTGATAGGATTCGCCTCAGATCGAAAATTGCAAACAAAATCGAAAACTCAGAAAAATGTGTATCGATTGTGGGCTCTTGTGAGATCAGAACGTCGTACAACACTGTAGCTAATGAGTTGTTTTTGAAATTTTTTTTTGGACAAAATTGGAAACAAATAAAAATCTGGAACGAGTGTGACATCTTGATCGGCCATTGCAGAAGAAGAACATAGCTGCGCAAGAGAACTCTCTGGAAGGGGATAACATTGATGCTTAAAATTCAGTAAAGTATTTGCAGCAAAAAAAAAATTCAATATTAAAGACCGTAAAATAAACGACACCAAATAACTGATCTCGGCCTAAGCAGATTTAAATATAGTTTTTATAACTTTGCATCGTTAAAGGATTTCTCTTCTAATAGCCTTTATTAGACTGAAAACGATAATTTATGATTTCCAATTGACCATTTCGAATTTTATTAATGTATAGCTTCGAACGATTACCATCCCAGATGGTAAAATACGATGGCCACGAAATGACATTATTAATGTGCAAACGGAATGTATCGAAATAAAATTGGATTTCTATAAAGTCGAATTTCTATGCAATAAGAAAAGGATACATACAAAAGCAATTTCCTTTTATAGGCAAATATACCCGTATTTACAGATATGTACATGTATTGACGAGTATACAAAGTATAATGTAGAATTAGTGTGACTAAATTGTCGTGAACGTAGATGCTAAAAAATCAGTCGATTAATGTGTAAAAGGAAACAAGCTGTCTCGTGCTTAAATTGGTTGCCGGATAAATTACTTCCAAATGAAACCATCTGAAATGTAAGTGACGAAATTTTATGATCTTATGGAACTGTTCTTGGCAATTACACTAACCACAGATGGCACATAAATATGTACTAATCTGAAAAATATCACAAATCGAAATGTATGACGTATCTTATATTTAAGAATTTATGTATCTAAAAAAAAAAACCAAAGCCGAACAAGTCCACTCTAAATCACCTGCTCTTTCAGAAATTCTTTTTGAATTATGAACGCAATAGCAGATAACAAGGTGCGAAGATATTATACTCATAAATAAATGGATGAGGATGGACATCGTATCTACGAATATATATATAAGAGGGAGCTTCTTAAACTATCCACTAGTTAGAAGATCTATAAATGCCATCATTCTGTATATGAGACAAAATCGCAGAAAAATGCTAATCTTGGGGAATGCAATTTATTCTGGAACAAGACATCCCGTGTAGTCTTACGCACTTATGGCTTGTTACCTGTTCAAAAATCTCAAACACCAATGATAAATAGATCTCGGCCATTACTGAAACTTTTTATTATTTGTTTTATTTTTTTGTCTGCATATACAGCTTATCTTAATGGTGAATGTCAAAAACGCTTTATTCATTTCTATCTACATAACTTATGTACTCGTACGTCACATTAGTATATACCATATAAGACTTCGACATCTATAGAGGGCTGATTTCAAACGAATACGATATTTATGAGATTCTACTGAAATCTTGAATAGTAGGAGTACTAAATGTACAGCAGGTGCACCTGATTTCGATTTCAGTGAAACACATAAAAATCAAATAGAATTTTTTCGACATTTTCTTTTTCACGTTTGATATTTCATTAAGACGAGTTATAAAAATTTTATTTACTGTCTTTGGCGAAAGTCAAAAAGCACACGATTTGTTTGTTCTTTACTTTGCTATAACAATAACAATTTTTTATCTACTGTATTCTTCTTCAAAGCAATATTATTTTTCTCGATTCTATCGTGTGTTCCTTTGCGAAATTTTTATTACCAGTCTATATATTATTTTCAGATAAATATAGAAAAAAATGTTAATATAACAAGAATCAATATAAAATTTGTACAAAATTTTTTATTATCTTTTAAAATACTTTTCAAAATCAAATATTTCAGTAAGGTTTCTTTGTTTTTGAAAAAGATATTCTTGCTGATAACAAGTAGATTTTTGTGAATATAAATACAAGAAGATGAGTACTTATTAAGGAAAACACCCATCGATGTTACCTCAACAACAGAGTAATATTATTTTATAATTTTACAAAAATATTACGAAGGATTCGGGTTTGTAGGGTTTGGGTTGGAAAGGAATTGGAATGCTTAGTCGAACCCCAAAGTTTGAGTCTACGAGGTCTGTTCAAAAAGTATCGCGAATTTTGTGTTTTTTCAAAATTTTTTTCATTTTTTTATGAATATCTATTTTGTCCGCTTCAAAGTAATCCCCACCAGATATTATATACTTGTACCAACATTTTTTCCAATCCTCGAAGCACTTCTAAAATCATTTTTTGTGATCTTGTTCAGCTCCTCCTTCGATGCCGTCTTTATCTCCTCAATCGTAGCGTAGCGTCGTCCTTTCATGGGAATTTTCAGTTTCGGGAACAAGAAAAAGTCACAGGAGGCCAGATCTGGGAAATACGGTGGCTGTGGCATTATTAGTGTGTTGTTTTTGGCCAAAAATTCGCGTACAAGCACCGATGCGTGAGCAGGGGCGTTATCATGGTGCAAAAGCCCATTTTAGTTCTTCCACAAATCTGGGCATTTCTGGTGGATTTCTTCGCGCAACTTGCGCATTACTTGCAGGAAATATTCCTTATAAACCGTTCTACCCTGTGGCAAGAACTCACGATGCACCACGCCCCTGCACTCGAAGAAAACTGTAAGCAAAACCTTCACAACGGCTATTCGTCGTTCACATCTTTTCGGCCCTCTGCGAACATTTTGTACCACCGTAAACGTTGCTTCGGTCCAAGGTAGCTTCACCATATGCCACAGTCAACATTCGGAATGCGTCCGCGCACTTAATTTTCTTTTTCATACAAAATCTGATACTTGATCCATTTTTTGAAATGGGAAAAAACGAAGACGAGCCAAAACACGTGCAAGCAAAGCAGCTGTCAAAAATTAACTGAACATTAAAAATGGCCGAACTTGTCGGCATAACTGAGAGATATGAGTACCAACATAACGCCACAAAAATTCGAAAATCGAATATACGTAACCCGCGGACCTCGTATATCGGTTTCAGTACCGTAATATAGAGTAATAGTTTCCAAGGTAATGCACGCTCGTTTTTGTGGAATATTACTGCCGTTTAGGGTTATATCAGGGATCGATTCTCGGCAGGGTGTGTAAAGTAACATAAGCAAATTTTTGTTCATTTACCTCCACTCTCCACCTTTTGAACCAAATTTCTAAGGGAGTGAATATGGTTTTGTTAGATATTGATGGCTATGGAAGTATCTTTGTGATATGTAAGGATGACTGTACCATCAGCATATGTTACAGTGAGGATACCATTATGATAAGGAATATCATGGGTGTAAGTATTGTAAAGGATTGGATCTAGAATACTTACCTGAGAGATATCAACGGAAATAGGATAAATATCAGAAAACAAAATATTTTAAACTAGCTGAAAATATCGGTCTGAGAGATAGAATTTTAGGATGTTTAAATAACTACAGGGTAGGAATCGCTGCAACTTCCAAAGCAATCCAGCATGCCCCATACACCTGTCGAAAACGTGCGAAATGTCAAGAAACATGGCTGGGCAGTGTTCCTTTCGCTCTAGCGAATGCTCAGCTCTAAATCCAAACTGAGATTCTTCATATGCAGTATTTTTTTAACTTGAATTTAAAACAATTATTTTTAACAATAGTACAAGAATTGTGAATTCAAACTACATCATTACCGAACAATATGAATAAATTCGTTTAAAATTTGCATTAAATTAGGTACGCCATTATGTAATGGAAAACAGAAATATATTAATTGATTTAAGTATTTGCAAACTTTAAAAGGAACATAAAAGAGTCGTGTACATTTGGAATTGACTTCACGACCTCGATTAAAGTCCTTTGCGTACTATCGACAGTATGAAGATTTTGAGGAAGAAAAGTAAATCACACGGACTATTTTTAGGTAAGTATGGGGTTGGGGGACCACAGGAATATCCCTTTTTCCGACAAAAATTTGTTCATGAAGATGACCGTGCTACCAAGGACGTTATCATGGTGGAGAGTCCAAATGTCAGATGTCCGATCTAATGCGGAAAATCCACTGCTACCAGATCCCTCTGAGTCTCATTACATTTTTGCTACAAGTCGTTAAGGTCAATTGCATTGTATTTTCAACTGAAGTGTTTTTTCTTTTTTTTTAGTTTTGTATACTTTTTTATAAAAAAAATTTCGACCATATCCCTATCCCAATCATAGGATTAAAAGCTACATGCAAAAATTTCCCCTAAAAGTTTAACTGAGAACATTTGTGTTGAAATTGAACATTTTTAAAGCATCAAATATTGAATGATTTGAATTTATAGAGGTTGGAAGTTAATAGAAATCAATTTGATAAAGGTTCATTTTAGCACAAATAAACGACCTTTTTCAGATAGCAACTTTTATTGGATCGAAATAATCAATAAATGCAAACATATGGCATCTTATTTACTTTTTCCCAACACCTGACAAACGATACTAAATATATATTCAACTTAAATCTGAAATTTGGTTTTTTTCAAGTATTAGCTTTAAGGGCGTATTGTTACAAATTTTCTCCATCTAAATCCAGGAATTTGTTTCAATTGAATAAACCTGTATTTATTATCATGCAATATATTCTTATGATTTTCAGAAATTTAAATGTTATCCGAAATAGTTCGTGCATGACACGTTTTTGGAATGATAACTGAAGACATTCAGTTTTCCTATAATTTATAATCCTTTCGAAATTACTAATCCTGGCTAGGTAGTTTCAGTTCTTACTAATTAAATTCTGTGATTGATAATCCTTTTATACTAAAATAAGAGCAGTTTCGTACTAACCATATTACTAGAAATAATTTTTATTTTGTTTAACTTTATTTAATAATTTCGTCAAGCATTAAATTGTAACTTTTATAAATCAATAAAAATTTACTGTTTGATTTTAGTGGTTTTGTCATCAGTAAAAATTTACTTTATAAATTTAATACATAAAATTTACTGTAAAAATTTACTGTAAAAATTTACTGTAAAAATTTACTGTAAAAATTTACTGTAAAAATTTACTGTAAAAATTTACTGTAAAAATTTACTGTAAAAATTTACTGTAAAAATTTACTGTAAAAAATTTACTGTAAAAATTTACTGTAAAAAATTTACTGTAAAAATTTACTGTAAAAATTTACTGTAAAAATTTACTGTAAAAATTTACTGTAAAAATTTACTGTAAAAATTTACTGTAAAAATTTACTGTAAAAATTTACTGTAAAAATTTACTGTAAAAATTTACTGTAAAAATTTACTGTAAAAATTTACTGTAAAAATTTACTGTAAAAATTTACTGTAAAAATTTACTGTAAAAATTTACTGTAAAAATTTACTGTAAAAATTTACTGTAAAAATTTACTGTAAAAATTTACTGTAAAAATTTACTGTAAAAATTTACTGTAAAAATTTACTGTAAAAATTTACTGTAAAAATTTACTGTAAAAATTTACTGTAAAAATTTACTGTAAAAATTTACTGTAAAAATTTACTGTAAAAATTTACTGTAAAAATTTACTGTAAAAATTTACTGTAAAAATTTACTGTTAAAATTTACTGTAAAAATTTACTGTAAAAATTTACTGTAAAAATTTACTGTAAAAATTTACTGTAAAAATTTACTGTAAAAATTTACTGTAAAAATTTACTGTAAAAATTTACTGTAAAAATTTACTGTAAAAATTTACTGTAAAAATTTACTGTAAAAATTTACTGTAAAAATTTACTGTAAAAATTTACTGTAAAAATTTACTGTAAAAATTTACTGTAAAAATTTACTGTAAAAATTTACTGTAAAAATTTACTGTAAAAATTTACTGTAAAAATTTACTGTAAAAATTTACTGTAAAAATTTACTGTAAAAATTTACTGTAAAAATTTACTGTAAAAATTTACTGTAAAAATTTACTGTAAAAATTTACTGTAAAAATTTACTGTAAAAATTTACTGTAAAAATTTACTGTAAAAATTTACTGTAAAAATTTACTGTAAAAATTTACTGTAAAAATTTACTATAAAAATTGTGAATACAGTTTTTTTTAAATTTTCTGTATGTTTTTTATTAAATAAAAATATTTTTGAATAATATTATTTAAAAAGACGCAAATGTTGATAAAATAAGAATACTAAAAAAATTATTTATCGAAGTCAAATGGAAATTTTAGTTTGTTAATTAAATAATCTTAAAAAATTTCATATTTTATTTATTAAAACGCAATCCAATAAAAATTCGAATACTTAATACAGCAGATGGACTTTTGGCTTAAATATTATATATTTTCTATAGAATAGCCGTCCACTCAAAATATTAATTATATTAAAAATATTTTTTAAATTTCTATTCCTATAATATACAAAAAGATAGATAAAATTTTTAAAAATCTTAAGTAAACCTTTTCTATCTTTAGAAAATCAGTAAATATTAACGTTTATTTATTGGGAATTTTCCTTTCGATGTAATAAAATAATTTCTTTTAATTATATAAAATTGTAAAAGATTCTCTTTATTTTTCAATTATCTATAATTAAGATGTAAATTATTTGAATAAATAAAAGAAACAAATTTTTCAATTCAAAGTCATTCATTTATTAGCAGGTAATAATTTTACTATATATTTTCAGAAAAGAATATGAAAAAAACCAATATGAAAATAAACTCTAGCAACTCTGTATCTTTTTTTCTTCATTTCTAATCTTTTCTGAATTTTATTGGTCGGTTTGTTTTAAAATTATAACATTTATATGCAAGAATACTAAATCAAGATTTTGTAAACAATATGCGTACATAAGAGAGATAAATTTTTTTGAAAATATTTCACAGGTAGTGTACATGTGTATAACAATTGTAAAAAAACCAATCTATTACTTGTTACAGAGTACATTTATTTATTTATAAATTTTCGAATTGTTGTTTTATTAATAAAAAATATTGTATATTCCATGGAATATTTTTTTAAAAATCTAATTATTTACGTAAACACACGTTAACCATTTTGATTAGTTGATAGAAAAGTTAGTCGGATCTCTGTTCTGTAACCTTACAAATGTTTCTACTATGCATTAATCGTAGTTGGTGATAATTTTTCTCTTTTCAATTTTTTTAATGTTTTTAGTTATAATTTTGGTATTATGATTATTATTATTTATTTTTAATAATAATCATATTACGATGACGAAAAAATGTGCCATTTTAAATTTAACATTTGTAAAAAAAAAACATTCTTAAAAACTCTTAGAATTTCATTAATAATTGACGGCAATTACTGTTTTATTTAATAATATTATTTTTGCAAAACAATTTTTTTAAAAATATTTACATTAATTTGGTGTTATTTATTAAGTTATGATAAATTTTAATTATTTGGATTAATATGTATTTTTATTGAAAGAATCCTATTTTTTTTTTGGGTTCAACTTTAATTGCCATATTTTATTTTTGATCGTTTGTTTTTTTTTGGGGGGGGGGGGGGGTGTTCTGGGTGTTTATTTGCTAGTTATTTTTAATAATTACTATTATTTTATACTGTATTAAGAAAGTTACTAGAAAATATTACGAAGGCGATTCGATGGAAAAATTGATTTAAACATGCCTTCAAGGCGATAATTCATAAAAGTTTTGCAGATTATTATAATACTATATATGCAGTGATAGCTAATAAAAGTTATAGGCAGGTGATCATATGACAACATTGATCACGATAGTATAGTTGAACGGATCCAGGCGCTAAATCAGGGCATGGTCAGACGATTGAATCGATTCTAGAAGCGACTAAAACCACCAACCAGTAAAGGCTAATCGAAGCCTACAGCTTCGGATGTGGATCTTGTCTAGTAGGCTGGCCTGATCTTGTCTAGTCCGGACTAGTATGATCTATCCACGAGTATAGGCCTAAATTTGAAAATTTCTTCTTTTTTTTTCTTCTTAAAAATAAGTGCTCACTTTTTTTTTTAAATAAATATTTTTTTTTTTTGTAATTTGATTTTTTTTCCGTTCACTTTGTATTATTGATCGACATTGACTTGATTTAAGTACACAGCACGTCATATTTAATTATTACGTAATCAAATTAAAAAATATTTGAATCGATTGATTTTTATAATAAATAACTTGCCTGTTCATTGAAAATTTTCGTAAAACTTTCTCGAGTATGCTTATCCTCGCCTAGAAGGGCACTGCACTCAGTTATTAGTAACCAACGCAATTTATCACGTCGAACTTCTAGCTCCATTAGACTACAATGATACTGATCAGATTCATTATGATCGGAAACTAAATATTCAGTTTCATTTTCAATATCCCCAATTGTATTCTTGTCCTGATTCTTCTCATTATTTGGAATTGAATTATTTTTAGATTCAAATTTTTCTTCAACGCTTACGTCTATTATTGCTGGTTTGTTTAGAATATTTTCCGAGGTTAATACAGGTGTTTGGGGTGCTGTTTCAGTTTCTGTTTCTATATCAGCTTCTTTTGTTACAAAATCCGATCCCAAATTTATATCAACATGATCCGTATGTAAACTATGTCGACGTTGATTTGGAAACATTGAAGTTGCCCGTAAACTGGACGAATTCTGTTCCGCAGTCTTCGTTTGATGATCAAGTTTGTGTAAACTTTCTAAGTAATTGGTTGTTTTCTCTCGAGCATGATCAATGGGGTCTTGTAATTGGTCATTGGATGAATTTTTTCGTATTTGTGCTGTTTCCTCTGTTGACTCATTATTATCTACTGGAAGTTCATCCGAAAAAGATACTTTTTTCGAATTGCGAGTTGGCGATGCTGGTGGGCTGACATCCGGTTGAGAAGAATTATGCGATGGATCCATATTGTGTTTAAGGAACTTAACTAAATATTTATCAAATTTCTATTCCTTTTATTTGTTAACTATTTACAGTTGTCCATTTTAATTCACTAGCAATTATTATCAGATATTTTTCTTTTCTTTCTTAAATTTTATATAATATTAAATAAATATAAACTCAAAATTTCTTATATTAATACAACCACTTTGTTATATTTTTTTTTAAATTTAATAAGTAATGAAATTATAACAACCACAAAAAAAACGTTTAAACTTTTAGGAAATATTACAAGTAGAAAAATTAAAAGTATTTTTTGTATTGAGAAAATAATTTTATTGTATTAAAAGGTAACATTCAGTTTTTGTTAACAGCTAAAAGGTAAAAATATTTTTTATTTGATGAAAATTTCAATAAATTTTTTTTTATTTTTTTTTTTTATAAATTTAAGCACATTGAATTAATAAAAATCTCTCACACTTATAGATTTACAACTCTGACAAAAAAAAAAAAAAAAACAAAAAAAAAATACGCAAAATTTGTTTTAAAAAGTATCACAATTTATTCCTTTTTTTGCTAAAAAAACGAGGATGGCACTTAATGGAATAGCTCCGATTACGTTTTGTAGCAATGACAAGACGATGGAGAACAGTTCATTACCGGCGGTAATTTGCAAAAAAAAAAATTTAATAGTGCAGGTGCTTTGTTTATGGTAAGGTGTTTTTGCATAAGCTGGAGAAGGATACGTCGAGAGGATGTATTTTTTTTTTGTTTAGAGAGAACGATGTAAAATGATATAATATCCAATAATCCGACGGATAACCCTTAGAACTTTGATACGGCAACGAGAAATTTTCAGGTGCAGATCGGAGAATGGTGGCGGAAGCGGATCGCGACACAAGACATTTGGCACGCACGAGCAAATAACTTCAACTGAAGTTGAGCCCCAACTAGTTGTGGTGGATGTCTCGTCTCAGGTAAACAGCGGGAGAACTGGAGGTGCATACTTCTTACTTGGCCGCATGACTTGACGATGGCTATCTTCTGCAGTGCGTAAAATTGTCCCCCATAACCGCAAATAATACGAGTCAAGCTTGTAGGGTATGCTTTGGACATACATACGTTATATGTACATATCTCTGTGGACATTGTTTAACTAGTGATAAATAACGAATCGCTGCAACAGCAACAATTATTATTTAAAAAAAAAGATTTAAAAAAAAAATCGTGCAAGCTAAGCTATAAAATGTCGTTGTTGTTATTGTTAGTAGTGGGGCTGGGGATAAAGATTCGGTTGATGTTCAAGTGTTTGTGGTTGTCCTCTTGAACGACACTCCAATATTCGATTTGCAGTCATCGCATATTCATTATAAAAGAATCCGTAAATTTGTGAGTATTCAAACTGTACGAAACGATTTCAGTTGATCAGGTAGAGGCTATGACAGAGGTGACCACCTATTGGCGATTGGCTACTGCCAATTCTCACTATTTCTGTTGCAGTTCACTATGTTCCAGCCTCTAATCTGTCAGACAATCTTAATGTTGACTATTGCAAATTTAAAGCAGCTTAGATGGAGAGTTGCTTACTTGGGACCGAAAGTAAAATACAAAGTATCATAACAGCTCCGGGTATCTACTTGGCATCCACCGATTTCGGTTGTTTACAACTACCATTTTAACTGCTATTAGTATTTTAATATTCTATGCAAATATTTTGGTAAGTGGTGGGGGAGGGGAGTAGTTGCATTTAATTTATTTGATTACATCTTATATATTGTAGAATGCATATGCGGATAATGTTTTTTTTTTTTTTTGAATTGTCTCTTTTGAGTCATCGAAAAAACATTTTTGCTTTTTCCTCAAACTTTCTCCTCAATATCAAGTTACACCAAACAGAAGCTTAGTGGTCAACAGTACGTAATACAGTGCACATGTCATTTTGTTTTAATTTTTCTGCATTTTCATTATTTACTTTTAAATCTTTTTCTTTTTGTTATTAATAAACTTTTATTGTAGTGCATTTTTGCTTTAGCAAATTTTCTTTACCTTCTTAAGGTGAGGTACTGTCATTATTATTATCAGTGTACAATACGTGACTTTTCTGTAAAATAATTTCGGTATATTTTTTTTTTTTTTTAATAAGAAAAATTAAAAACGAATTTTTTTTTATCAAATTTGTATCACGTTTGCAGACGTGTATTTTCAGTTAGTTTAACTATATTAAAACATTGAATTTGGAATGTTTTTTTTTCTTCAAATTTCATGCAATTGTATTTATTAATAAAACTATTATACAATCAAAAAAAAATTTGATTCTGTAATTATTGAAAATGAATTTTTTTATGAAAGAAAATTATTTTTAAAATCAGTAAAAATTCAAAGTTTGTGCAATAATAAAAGGTTGGTATGATAATTGCCTTCTTTTTCCACAATCGTATCCGGTTTCACTACATTGTCTGATTAAGCGAAATTATTTTGGTATAAACTTAATTTTAAAACAATTTTTTATTATTTAGAAAATTTTATTTACAATGCAATTTGCCTTCCACACAATGTTATATGATTAATGTTTTGAAAATATTTTTAAAAAAAAATTCGCATATTTCATTATACAAATCAAAATTAGAATCAAATCAGAATATAATCAGAATTGTTGGAGAAAGTAAAAAAACTTTGATGGCAATTAAGAAAAATTATTGCAGAAAATTTCTCTGAATCATTGACGTGATCTCAGAAAACGTACAACTTTGAGAAAGAATTTCCCTCGGGTGCACTTATAATAACAGCCGAACGATTTCAATTATTTCTGAGATATTTCAATTAAAATAGCAAATTGCCATAAATAGAGTTGATCAAAATCGTTTAATAATACTTAAGGTAAAATAAGATAAATACATTCATTCAGTTTGTTCAATATTTTTCAATATTAATAAAATTCCTTTACATTTATAATTTTTTATTTAATTTATCAATAAAAAATTTATAAAATATTTTAAAATATAAAAGAAATCATAAAAGAATTTCAAGACTTTTGAGCAGAAAACTTTCTAATTGCTTTATGCCTTAAAGAATTACAGATTTACTATTTAGGGCTTAATCCATTTTCAGGTTTGGAAAATATAACCCTATCATTTGCAAATAATATATACACATACATATATGTATCTATTAATTGGAATAAAATTTTATTAGTGCTTAATTTGCCATTTCATATTCTGGCTTAAATTTACTATTTGGTCATAGATGGCGTGAGTGAGCGTATTAAGCTACCATAGACACGCCATACTTTTTTTTATGAGTTTGACATCTGTCAACATTAATCAGTGCACATTGTCAGCAATTTCGTACAACAACATACATTTTTCCTTTGGTAATCATGTCTAGTTTTGTGCCAGAAAAAGAGCATATGCGGGAAGCTCTACTTTTCTGCTTCAATTTGAAGAAATTGGCTGCCGAATCGCATCGAATGCTTATGGAGGCCTATGGTGACCGTGCTTTATCCGAAGCAACGTGCCGAGATTGGTTTCGTCGGTTCAAAGATGGCAATTTTGACTTGTCGGACATGGAGCGTGAAAATCGGCCTAGGATGGTTCAGGACCATCAATTTCAGGCTCTTTTGGACGAAGACGATACCCAATCACAAAAAATGCTCGAGGAGCATTTGGGTGTTACTCAACCAGCCATTTCCATGCATCTGCGTGCCATGGGGAATATTGAAAAGGTCGGAAAATGGGTGCCGCATGAATTGATCGGCGTGAAAAAAGAACGGATTATCAACAAAGACATGACAAGCTGATTTTCCTCCACGACAACGCACCACCGCACACGTCAAAAATGGACCGAAACTACTTAGAGACACTCAACTGGGAGGTGCTACCCCACCCCGCTTATTCACCAGACCTGGTCCCTTCCGACTACCACCTGTTTTCGTCGATGGGCCACGCGCTTGCTGAGCACCACTTCGATTCTTACGAAGACATCCGAAAATGGCTTGATGAGTGGTTTGCCTCGAAAGAGAAGGCATTTTTTTGGCGCGGTATTCACAAATTGCCCGAGAGATGAGGAAAATGTGTAGCTAGCGAGGGCAAGTAATTTAAATAAATTTGTTTTTGCTTTCTATTTCTATGTTTTGGCTTTCTAAGCTTATACACCTGGTAAGTACCAAAAATTCCTTTTAAATTGCGCCAAAAATACGTCGATTGGGTGCTAAAACAAAAGGCTTTGGATGGTGATTTTCGAAAAAAAATTGTCTTCACCAATGAAACTTAATTTGCCGCTTGCTGGATATTCCAATAACCAAAATATGTGTAAGCTCTGAAAAAGCCACAGTTGACTATGAAAAAGCCATTGTATACACGAAAGGAGACTCTTTGGTCTGTACCAAAAAATGAAGAAAGAGAAACCGTTACCGTCAGTGCGTTTTTTTGCCCAAAATTGAAGATTTTAATATAAACTATATGTGATTTTAAGACGTCATACAAAATGACAAATTTTGAATTTATTGAGCGAAAAGTACCCAGAACGCTTAGTTTTAAGATTTGGTGATGTTAATTGTCCTCCCAAATGGTCCAATTTGCTTCCAGTAAAGCTTTATATCCAATTGAATTTGAACAGAGTAAATTTAAACTTTAGACTATTTAAAAGCCAATATCCGTCAACCCAAAATGCATTAAAAACTACCTTAAAAAAGATAAAGTTCTGCAAGAGGTTTTCCACTAATTATTCCAATTTTTACAAAATGGCAAAGTTAAAGCAAAAAAATAAAATAAAAATACTATTAAAATCTTAATGATAAATATTTTTTATTTATTTCTACTTTCCAACCTACAAATTGGATATCTCTTTATAAAAATTCAACTCATTTTTTCCGATTTCCCATCAATTCTTCAATTAATTTATAATGCTTTATAGCATGTTACAATTTTTTAATAAAATTTTTTTATAAATTCTTATAACAACATTTATTAACATGCCTTAATATATTAGTAAATAGTAAATTTTTCATTATTTATTAATTAGTTTTTATTTTCCAATTTGTACGAGAATTCATCATTTCACTCCAGAATTTACAAAAAAATAAAAAACGGAATTGAATCGATTGAAAACATTTTTATTTTCGCTTGTGATTATAGATTTTCATGTATCAAGAGTTAAACGATAATTAATTAAACTATTAAAACTGGAAATTTTAGCATTTACATTGATTCAGTCATTGACTATATACCATATACTATGGGTTGGTTGATTATTTCTATAAAAGTCTGCTGGTGCGTGCGCACCTACCTACCTTTATGAGGACTTCACATCGAAAACCGTTTCTCTTCTATTTGAACTTATTTGTTGTAGCGTTAGTGAGTAGACCATTTGTAGCCAATTGCCTGCATTAATATGGTTTGGCCTATGAATGGATATGTAAAAAACTAGATTGATACTAGATCAGTCAGAAGTAGAACTTGATCATCTGACTGATTAAGTACTGATAGTGTGTTGGTGAGAAAAGAAGAAGAAGAATGAACAGATAGAACCAGGGTCAGATTATCGAAGTATTACTATTCGATACATCGCAACTGGACCCACTATCCCAGTTGATGATAATAGCATTTAAGATCAAAAAACGATATACGCACAAACGTTGCAGTGAATTTAATCGCGATCATGATCTTAAGCGGTGCGAGAAAATTAGATCATTCGTTCTTGATCGCTGCTATGATTTTTATTTAATAATTCAGCGATTTATGTTGTTAGTCGTATTTTGCTAGATGACGATTTATTAATGGCAATTGCAAAGGCACCCGCTAACCTCTTCTCTATGGCAAAGGCAATTAAAGGAATCTTACAATAAAATATTATCTTTCAATGCTTACCAATTTTTTCACAAACACATCCAGTTTGGATTCTTAGGAATGTGCCCATAATTGTAATGATTTGTAACTAGACATGACGATCAACGCAGGATATACTCTCGTGTACTCTCATAAGTTCGAATACTGTCCAACTCTCAGTGTACAATTATTTCAATGTTTTAATTAAATATCGAACATTGATTGATTCGATTGATCTTGTTTTCAAGACATACCGAGATGATTTATGGCAGCATTTTAATGGAATTTTTTTGTTTTTTTGTTTGTTTTTCAAAGCTTTAGCCACTTCGATAGTGTAATCGTGTGCTATAAAATATACGCTACCGAATTAAATCATTTTGTTTTTACAAGTAATATGCAAGTGAGCCAATGGTTAATTTGATATTGTCAGATTGATTGGTTTGACTTGAATCAAAAAAGAAATCCTAAAGCAAATAAGCGATTAATGGTATAAAAAAAGGATCAAACAATTTTTTAAAAAAGATCTGCCCCAATAAAATGTACAATTTTAGAAAGAAAAATACTGAAAACTAGAAAATTGGAGAGGAAAGCCTTTTTATTTTTGGTTGACTTGAATCAAAAAAGAAATCCTAAAGCAAATACGAGAGCAATTGTAAATAAAAAGGATAACAGAATTTTACGAAAAAGGGCTGCCCTAAAAAATGTACAATTTTAGAAAAAAAAAACAGAAAACTAGAAAATATTTTTATTATTGATTGACTTGAGTCAAAAAAGAAATCCTAGAGCAAATGCGAGGGCAATGGTAAAAAAAAGAATAACAAAATTTTACAAAAAAGGTCTGCCCTAAAAAAAATTACAATTTTAGAAAGGAAAAAACTGAAAACTAGAAAATTCGAGAGGAAAATCTTTTTATTATTGGTTGACTTGAATAAAAAAGAAATTCTAAAGCAAATGCAAGAGCAATGGTAAAAAAAAGGATCAACAAATATTACCAAAAAGGTCTGCCCTAAAAAATGTACAATTTTAAAAAGAAAAAAACAGAAAAATAAAAAGTACGAGAGGAAAATCTTATTATAAAAAGATATTATAAATAGGGTTGCCAACTTGGACTGACTGAATTTGTATTTTTAATTCTTCTAAAGGGTGTCCCAAAAGCTCACGCGAGATTTGAATTTTGCGCTATTTGTGCGGTGAACTGTTGCTAACGGAAAAAATGCCAGCGTGACAGCTGACAGTTCAATCTTATTAAAAATGGAGCGCTACACGAAAAAGCAACGCGTTTCTATTATTGAGAAATATTTTTAAAGTAATGAAGCTTTGGCAGCTACTATTCGCAGTTTTCGTGCAACATATGGTCGGAATAGTGATTTAACTTCATCAACTGTGAAGAGATTAATTAAAAAATTTAGGTCCTTCAACAAGTCGTTCAACACAACCCATCGAAGGGGTTCGAGAGTGTGTTGCTGATACTTCAGGAATTGGAAATTTCAGGAAGGTCTCTACAACGTATTTTCACGACAGATTTGCATCTTAATGCTTACAAAAGTTCAATTTGCTGAAGAAGAAGAGAGAAGTTTTTTTCTAAAATGAAAGTTAAATTTATAATTTTTTTTAATCTGTGTGAAAAATAACGTCCCCTAAATTAGGGGCGTCCACAGGATTGGCAGATGGTATGTTCAGGACTGCCGATTAGAAAGTCGTGGATGACGGTGGTATGTTCAGGACTGCCGATTAGAAAGTCGTGGGTGACGGCAATTTTTATGCCCAGAATTTCGGATTGGTTATCGAGTGTGCAGCGAAGGAAGTTTCACTATTTTTACATTCTGTGCATTTAGTGGACGTTTGGGCTTTTAGTTGCTATGAGATGAGTAGATTAATAAATGCCGAAAATACTATAGGAACTGGACGGAGGAGAATTTCTTTTGCAAGCTAATCAGCATATTCCTTGCCAGAAGTGCCTACATGGCCCGGCACCAACTGCAACTGAATAAAGCGATTGTTTATTAGGCAATGTCTGATATCATTTAGTACCAGATGAAGTACGGTCATCCTGGCACACAGGATTGTAGAGAAGCTATATGGTTTGGACATTCTGCGATACAGGATGACGCAATAGAGCAAGCCATTTCTTAGTTCTATTTGTTAAATTTGATGTAAATGTGTAAAGGATACTTTCTCAATAAGATCAGAATTTACCAGGTGTATAAGCTTAAATGCTAAAAAAAGAGCATATGCAGGAAGCTCTGATTTTCTGCTTCAATTTGAAGAAATCGGCTGCCGAATCGCATCGAATTCTTATGGAGGCCTATGGTGACAGTGCTTTATCGGAAACAACGTGCCAAGATTGGTTTTGTCGGTTCAAAAACGGCAATTTTGACTTATGGGATAAGAAGCGTGAAAATCGGCCTAGGAAGGTTGACGACCATCAATTGCATGCTCTTTTGGACGAAGACGATACAAAATCGCAAAAAATACTCGCGGAGCAATTGGGTGTTACTCAACCAGCCATTTCCATGCATCTGCGTGCCATGGGAATATTGAAAAGATCGGAAAATGGGTGCCGCATGAATTGAACGATAGGCAGATGAGCGACACCAAAACACATGCGAAATCTTGCTCGCCAGACAAAATAGAAAGTCGTTCCTGCATCGGATTATGACAGGCGATGAAAAGTGGATATATTTCGAGAATCCTCGCAAGAAATCGTGGGTTGATCCCGGCCAACCATCAACATCTTCCCCAAGACCAAATCGCTTCGGACGGAAGACGATGCTGAGCGTTTGGTGGGATCAGCAGGGTATCGTCTACTATGAGATGTTGAAACATGGTGATACTGTCAATGCCAACTGCTACCACCAACAACTGATCAAATTGCACCGTGCTCTGCGTGAAAAAATAACGAATTATCAACAAACACATTACGAGCTGATTTTCCACCACGACAACGCACCATCGAACACGTCAAAAATGGACAGAAAATAATTAGAGACACTCAACTGGGAGGTGCTACCCTACTTTGGTTATTCACCAAACCTGGCCCCTTCCGACTACCACCTGTTTTCGTCGATGGGTCACGCGCTCGCTGAGCAGCACTTCGATTCTTACGAAGACGTCCGAAAAAGGCTTCATGAGTGGTTTGCCTCGAAAGAGAAGGAATTTTTTTGGCGTGGTATCCACAAATTGCCCGAAAGATGGGAAAAATATGTAGCTAGCGAGGGTAAGTATTTTAAATAAATTTGTTTTTGCTTTCTATAAAAAAAACATGTGTTTTTTTTAATAAAAATCAGCGGATTTAAGCTTATATACCTGGTAATTATTTGAATTAATAATTAACTAATTAAGTAAAAATCTTTAGTGCCTTCCATGCAAAATTACTATTATTATTATTATTATTATTATTTAAGCAAAAAGAATATTTAAAAACTTTAAGAGTTTAAGGGCTCATAACCTCAATTCCCTTGTATGGTACTTATCCGTAGAAGAGTGTACAAAACATTTTATTGGGAAATTTTAAATCTTTCTATTGGCGTTTTTATCATGTACTTAACCATATTAATAATATTGGTAGTTGGTGTATTCGATTTTATATTAACATCAGGTTCATTTAGACCGCCCGGTATTCTAATGTGCTTGAATTCTATCCTACATTAGGTGTAGTTTATTTTTTGTAGTTCTATATTTTCGGAAAAAGAAAATAAAAATAGTATCGTACTAAAGGTTTATCTGTCGATGGTGTATGTTCTTTTCGAGGAAAATGACTATTCTTTCCAAGAGAACCATACGCCAATATTAGACATGATATGGAGCACTGCGAAAGGATTAATTTGTTGTGAGCGCATGCAAGTTGTACTTCTGTTATTGATTCGTTCAAGTATTTAGGATCGTGTCGAAGACGTTGCGTCTAGCTCATTGAGTCCAACTACAAGACATGAATATCGTGTTTGTCCCAAGCTCGTGGAATAAACTCGATCAGAAACCGTGTTCTGTCAATTGTCGACCGATAATAAATTTTCTAAACCGCCCGTGTTTCATTATTTAAGTAAACGAAACATGCTAAGTAAACCATATTCAATATTTTGTCCTCACAGTTTTCAATACAGCTCCAGGAATATTTCGTTTTTGGACAATAATGCTATGTTCACAATTATTAGAAAAATCTTATCACCTTAGTTAGACTGATCAAATCAAAATCATTTAAGCTAATAATTCTAAAAAAAATTATTCAGAAGATTAAGCTACCTGCTTCGTCTACAGAAGCTACTATAATGAGCTACTTCATACTGAAAGAAGTAAATGTGCATATTTCATCAGATCTACAAGAAAGTTCAGAGCGGATTGTAATTTTTTTTAATCTTTTCTGAGAAAATCAAGATAAGAGGGACTTCTTTATTTCTTTTACACATTCACCCATCGGATATTTTTGCAAGGTTTCAAGATTATTTATTGATCAGTTGGTGTTGGAATCTATTAGTCTGCTTATGGGAGATAATATCACACAAAATCCCATTCGCTTGGTGGTACTGGCCACTGGGGATACCGATCATCTGCAATTTGCATGCACGCGCGCATAAAAGTATTAAAACCATTTGACCTTGCGATCACCAGGATATTAATATCGATAATTATTCACTTTCGCTATGGACCAGCATAAATCGGACAATCTGATCATTTGATAGTCAAGCCGTCAGATGCCCATCGTGATAACCACCACTGTCGGTGTTGGTCATTTCCAGCTGCGATCACATTCTTTAGTGAAGATGTCATGTACCGACTTGGACTTACCGACTCTACGAATACTACAATCAACTCATCTCAACAGCTTTTGGTTTTATCAATGATCACAATCGTGAGTTGGGCATATTCATCCAGTGGCTGGGTTACGTATTGTATCTGGTTTGCTTATATTGCAATTAATTACCATAACTTTTTGTTTGAATATAATAATTCACGTGCTTATTTATATAATGACTTAAGGTAATAAAATTTTTCAACTTTATAAAATCGTTTATGGAAAATAAATTGCTCTTAAGTCGATTTATGTTAAAGTAAAACGAAACTCACGTGTTTTGGGTATAAAAACAAACAGACAAGATACTTTTCAACAAAAGCATCTTTTTTTCTTTTCTTTTTTAAAGCAGATGATAGTAATTGGAAATTTTAATAAATTAGTATTCTATATAAATATTAGTATTCTGATAAGTTTACATTTAGGAAATGTTAAAAAAAAATTGATTTAATTTACCATTTATCTAGAATAGATAAATTTACATATTTTCTAGTACAGCATATTATTACGCACGATATTGACCATCTAAAGTCCTGACTGTCATGTTTTTTCTATTAAAATTATAATAAAAATAATACGTAATGTTTATGGTAGAGAGAATCATACCAAAAAAGAACTGACTAACATCATTTTCTGGACTATCAACATTTACGAATAAGAGCTACGACGAACAGCTATAAACGTTCTTATCTTAAAATCTCTTTTGAAGACATCGACTGCAAGTGCCCGTTCGTATCTTATCTAAAACTATTCATCGATTATGGTACTTGTAACGAAAATACTGTCTATCGATTTATTTTGATTTTATTCGCATTGCTTTTAATTTTTTTTCCTTCTTATATCGTAATCGCATCCTTCGAATACTATCTCGTCATCGAATTTCTTATGCAGAGATCTGATACAGATTCCTGTTGTTCTTTTAGTTATTGGGGTCGAAACTTTTATTTTTGAATCTTATTCGATTGCAAAAATAACTAGAGATACTATCAAAAACCAGTTTATTAGCTATCTAGAGCAATATGGTGATTTGATAGCTGCCAACAAGATAACCATCGGCCAAAGTAGTCACTTTTACCTTGTTTTTATTTATTTTTTAAACAAGAACAAAAAAAAAACAAAAAATAACAACAAAATAAGAATTTTTTTTATTGAATAATATTAATCCAATAATTTGTGCTATATAAATATTTTACTATAAAATTAAAAACACCACTTTTATATTAAACCGAATAAAATAGATTTAATGGATGGGCGCCTCTTCGCTTATACATCGAAAAATACGAATTACTCTAATGATAATGTTATTAAAAATGATTTTTCATATTTTTTTACTATAAGTAACATCTAATGTTATTATAATTTAATCTTTAAGCTGAGTTTATATAAAGTAGGCATGAGCACAAAGTTTTTATATTATTTATCGTTGACGTTTGCTTCATTGTTCTCAACTTAAACCCTACAACAGTTCTGAAATTACCCAAACTAATGGAGAAATGTCAATTTCGGTTATGGGAATAATTTCTTTAAAACTTTCATTAAAAACGAATGAGAATTTAACAAAAAAAAGTAAATTATTAATTTTCGAAAAAATCAATAAATCAGTAGTTAGAGAATAAAACAAAATTCAAAATAAATACGAGGTCTGTTCAAAAAGTATCGCGGGTTACATATATTCGATTTAAAATTTTTTGTGGCGTAATGTTGGTACTCATGTCTCTCAGTTATGACGACAAGTTCGGCCATTTTGAATATTCATTAAATTTTTGACAGCTACTTTGCTTGCACGTGATTTGGCTCGTCTTCGATTTTTGCCTCAATTTCGACCAAAAATAGCATCGCATTAACATTGCTAAGGAGCTGTTGGACTCTATCGGCAACGACCCAAATTTGCTTCATTGGGTCATAACTGGTGACGAATCATGGGTTTATGGTTATGACGTGGAAACCAAAGCTCAATCATCCCAATGGAAGCTGCCGCACGAGCCAAGACCGAAAAAAACGTGCCAAGTTCAGTCGAATGTGAAGGTTTTGCTTGCAGTTTTCGTCGATTGCAGGGGCGTGGTGCATTATGAGTTCCTACCACAGGGTAGAACGGCCAATAAGAAATATTACCTGTAAGTTATGTGCAAGTTGCTCGAAGCAATCCGGCAGAAACGCCCGGATTTATGGAAGAACAATAATTTGCTTTTGTTGCTTGTGCGCAAATTATTGGCCAAAACCAACACACTAAAAAAAACTGCTCCGGTTTTGAGGCCAAGAATAAATCGAGCCAATTTTTGATGGCCTGTTCTGAAGTGAAGCGTATTCCGGTGAGGGCGTTTTGCATGGATCTAAACAAATGGTAGTCGGACGGGGCAAGGTCTGGGCTATAAGGCGGGTGAGGCAAAACTTCCCAGCCACTGTTTTCTAAATAATTTTTAACCGGTCTTGCAAAATGAGGCCGAGCGTTGTCATGATGGAAAATTATGGCTTCGTGTCTGGTCGCATATTCCGGGCGTTTTTCGGCCAATGCTTGCTTAAAACGGATTAATTGTGTTCGGTAGAGGTCGCTTGTAATCGTTTAGCCCGATTTCAATAGCTCATAATAGATCACACCCTTCTGATCCCACCAGATACAGAGCATTACCTTGGCGCCATGGATATTCGGCTTTGGCGTTGATTTGGCTGGTTGGCCGGGCTTCACATACGATTTTTTGCGCTTTGGGTTGTCGTAATGAATCCATTTTTCGTCGCCAGTAATGATTCGTTTCAAAAACGACTTCTTTTTCTGCCGTTAAAGCAGCATTTCGGACATGCAAAATCGCCTTTCAACGTCTCTCGGCTTCAATTCATATGGGACCCAATTTCCTTGCTTTTCGATGAATCCTGCTGCTTCCAAAGGTTTTGAAATGGCTGCTTGAGTGACTCCCAATGATTTTGCAATTTGATCTTGAGTTCGAGAACAGTCTTCGTCGAGTAATGCCTCCAAATCTTCATCTTCAAACTTTTTTGGCTGACCTGGTCGTTCTTTGTCTTCCGTATCAAAATCACCACTTCTAAACCGCACAAACCATCTCTCGCACGTTGAAATCGATGGAACATATTCAGGATAAGCTTCAGTGAGCAATCGATGTGCTTCAGCTGCACTTTTTTTTCAAATTGAAGAAGTAAATCAACACTTCCCGCAAATGGGGCTTTTTTGGTACGAAATTCGACATTTTTGAAGCAAAAAAAAAACTTTGTTGTTTACACTATTTCGTTCACTGACTAATCGAGAATGAATGACAGATGTTTAACCTCCAAAATGCCATATGAGTTATTATTAACACAAACCATGTGTAAAAGTTATGCTATCTGTTGTCAATCCCGCATTTTTAAGTTATACACCTAATACAAAATTCGCGATACTTTTTGAACAGACCTCGTGTACCAACTGAACTTAAAAGATAGAAATCTAATCGTACCTTAGGCATTTAAGAAATTATAATTACTGGTCACTGAAAAACTAAAGAGATTGAATTATTAAATATGTTTATTTTTAATTTTTTTGTAGGCCATTTTGGGGCATTGCTTGGAGATCTGAATCTGTAAGATTATAATGTCCGAGTATCTTCTAGAAATAATATGATTCGGAACCTAATGGCCCAGTTTGAAAGAATTGACTCAGTCGGCAATCTTACGGAAAGAGGTCCTAACCGCACAGTGCGCACTGACGTACATCCGCAGTGCTGCAAGCTGTTCGGCAGAATGTCCTTGAGGATTCATCTGCCTCGATCCATCGGCGTTCTGCTCAACTAGGCGTCCCTAGAACATGGCTTTCAAAGATTCTGAAACTGGATTTAAAACAATATCCAAATGGTCCAAGCTTTATTACCCCAAGACACTCAGCATCCTCGGCAGTACACTATTCGATTCTAATACTTAGCCAGAGATAACAATTACTTTTTGATCAACTTGATAATGAGCGATTGGGCTCATTTTCATTTACACAGGTACATCGACAGACCCAGGGCAGATTTTTGGGATACTGAGTAATTACATTAGCTTTAATTTCATCCCTAAAAATATACTATTTGGTGCCGTTGATTCTTTCTGGCTGGCCTAAAAAAGAGTAAGTTCAGCCAGAAAGAATCGACTGGGCCCTTTGCAGGACAATGCTTGAAAAATTTGGACAACCCCTGTCAAAAATAATCAGAACGTATGGTTCCGAAAAATAGAGCGTGCTTTGCACACTGTCAGAGCGACAATGGATCTATTGTCAGAAATTTTCTGGAACGAATTTCGTATTTTTGGTAAACGAACTACTTTGAAAAGTATCATCTATAAAATATTCCCCGTTATCTTACTAGGAAGGATAGCCTCATTTGCCCAAAAAATGATTGGACCATACCAGACAGGTTTCACTCCAGTATAATCTGTAACAGATCATATCTTCTTTCTACGGCAATTAATGAAAAAACTGTTGGAATATGGTTTACAGGTCCACCATCTGTCTGGTATGGGCAGACCACCATACGGTAGTACAGCCTTAGTAAGACTCTACACATCCATGAGAGATTTCAGCATCCTATAAAAATTGATTAAGCTGATTAGGCTGACCCGGAATCACTTTCAGAGCTATTTATCATCCACAATAGTCTCTGGCAAAAAGACGCACTTCCATGCGTTCTATTTAAGCTGGTGCTGGAAAAAATCATCCATGACTCATGGGTCAGCATAAAGGATATCATCCTCACTAAGTCTGCCTAGCTTTTAATATACGCCAACAAAATCGAAATTGTGTCTGGATCAGAAAGATGTGTAAAACAGGTCTTCATGAAGATTGAGCAGTTGACTCTTGTCCGAGAAGAATTCTTGCAAGAATTTTTGGCCCTCTACATGAGGATGATTGATTCTGGAGCTTAGAGTGGCACCATTTATAGTCTAAGGCGTAAGCCAGAATGTCGAAAATATGCTCGGAAAACCGCGGCGAAAAGCCAGGACGTGTGGAGTTCTTTGATTAAGCAGGCCTAGACCGTACTCTAGGTTGTCGCGCCATTGATGATGATAATGAATTTCCAAAAATTCTTAATTTGTTTGGCCTTTGTGTCGGTTTTGATTTCATGACACCAGAACTTTTTTTTACGACGTCACTTAATAAACCTGCAACAATTCAACAACTTAACGAGAAAATTCGTGTCTAAATAGAAAGTTTAGTACCTGAAATCTTGCGTACGGTCATGGAAAATACTGTGAAAAGACACACATAGTTATGACAATATTGTTGTCATTTGAGGAATGTTATTTTTCCAACATAATTCTAAAAAAATTTCATTAATTAAATATATTTAATAAAAAAATAAAAAAATTTATGTTTGTAAGATTTTATTTTTATTTTGTATCATTCAGTTTTACAATGGCCATCATCCTGTATATTCAACTTGTTAAATAATAAACTTTAATTAGTAAATAAAATTTTATAATTAAAATCAACTTTTCATGAATTAAGGATCGATGTCTTTAAAAGAAATTTTGTTCACTTTAATAAATTGAACAGTTTTAAGTAGAAATTCGAAATTGTTATTTGGGGCTCGTATCCTTTTTATGGTCACCACTTCCTATTTAATAATGTTGATATTTGTATTATGAGTTAATTTCACTAGTTTAGATAAGAGTTTTTGGTTTTAATTGAATCCGTTTTCCTTATTATTATTGGTATGGCATATATCCTATTGACCCTTTTTCGAAAATATCTTCCCATAAAAGTTTATTATTATTCTCTTTAAATTTTATGATCCAAAGACGAATATTTTAAGGAACAATATAGACCGTAATTATATCTATACACTCGTAGATTACTTTTCTTCTTATTATCATTGATAAATCTATGTTACACTATACTCGTAGCAAGTCGGTTAAGAGTTTTGGAAAGCAAAGTGCCATCTGATAAGGATCGGTTTTCAGTATTTTGAAGTGCTGTGGATAAAAACAAGACTACCGAATGTCAAAGCTGTCGAAATTAGTTTCCACACTTCGAATGAAGGTGTTAAGGTTCGTCGTTGATAGTACTTGAATGCCACTGTTAATACGATAGTACATACGACTATGCGAGATAGAATCGTCTAACTTAGCCATCTTTGAAGATCTCAACAACTTGAATGACTTTGATAGATTTTACAAGAACAACAACAATCCCTAATCAAGTCGACATTAGAAAATCAGAGCACATCAGAGCGAAGAAGTCTCTTAACAAGCGCTTTGTTGACAAGAAACAGCATACCATCTTCTCAGCTTCCTTATGTTTTCTTAATGGAATTTTAGTTGGGAATTGCAGAACATTCTCCATCTGATATGATTACGAGTACACTTTAGATACGAGCTCATATGATGTATTTTCATCATTTTATCAGCTATTCATTATTAGGACTATATTACTTAGTATCTAGATACATACGAGCATATGCGGACTATTCTTCTATATTCGGATCAGTTATGGGAAGAGTTTCCGAAGAAGTTTCGCTTAATATATTTTCCCAATTTACCCTCGTTTTGATATCATTATATTGATTTTTGTTTTGCTACTATTTGTGCTTTTGGTTTGAAATTTTTTTATTCCATGACTACGTGTATAATAGTAATGCCGGTATAATGTGAGAATCCTTTTGACAGTTTTTACATTGAATGAGATTACCTTACCTGAACGAATACGAGCGTACCTATTAAGTTGTCGTACATTGTGGGAAGACAGACTTCTGTCATTTTTAATGGGATTTCTCTTAATGCGATTCATACAAAATATTAAAGAACAAATTCCTGACTGATTTAGACTTTCTGGTCACTCATTTTGTGAGGAGATTATGTTTTGTGGTGAAAACTTGATGACATTATTTTTCGTCTGTTCTTCTTTGTGACTAAAAATGGAATGTGACTATTTGCGAATAAATGAATATAAATAGGATAGATCCAATCTAGTCGACTATGAATGGTATAATGAATTCGACTAGAGACTTTATTTATATAAGCTAAAAGACTGAGAATGTTGTTCTCTAGGAAATGACCATAAAATAAACCGTGTGAAGGTGTCCTTTTAGTTCTAGTTGATATTGAATTGGTTAGATCTGCTACAGAAATTAACACACAAATATGGATAGGTTAAGGTGTACCTGTTATTTTTGGTATAATAATATATTTTGTTGCTATAGTAAGGTAGAAATCTGCAAAAGACAAAGTGTAAGACTTTAACCCACTAATATCACCTTACTTGGTCGCATTTCTTGATCTATCCATGGAACCGTCATCAGACATTACTTTGTGGGGCAGGGAATTGATTGAAATCTATACTCTGATGGATTACCACTACCGTATTCATTCCCGCTCATCCAGGCAGAGTCTTTTTCGACTCAAGCAGTACTCCAGTCTAACATCAGGTCTCCGACATTCTCCGGCGTCAAGGGCCCACCAACACCCTTCTGCGCCTCTTTTCTTTCCGCTCGGAATCGGAAGCAATAAAGAAACACGGATTTCGTGCTCCCCACCACCCCGTCACAAGAAGGGCACATTGGGCTATAGTCTTATTTAAAACCCGAAAACATCCATGTCCCGTTAATAATTTGGATAGGTAGTATCCAAGCTAACAATGTCATCAGTTTATTCACGACAATGAGTTCATCTGCCGTGGAGAACAGTATACCAATTTCCGACTGTATCATTTTAGCCACAACATAAATGGCCCCGAATGACACTACTCGGAATGCGCAAGTTACCATAAATGCGTTCCTACGGTAGACTGAAGAAGCCCTTCGCTCTAAGCAACCCACCTTCGACGTACGCTCTACTTGCCCTCTGTCCTTGGAGGTGCCTTAACCGATTGGCCTATGGTGGAGTCGGACAATAACTTTTAACGATTTTCCACTTTTTAACCCACGTAGGATTGAAATAAGACAATCGATGGAGATTATTGGGAAGCGTGTTAAACTTTCCAATGCCCACATTTCAGGCTGCAACACTAGCGGACCACCACAATTTTCTAAACAGCAGCCACCTCGAAGCCAACGCCAATAGTCAGGGCCCATTCCGCAGAAGGGGGGCTCCTGACCTTAAGTTTGCACTTAAACCAGATTACTCTGAATTCAGCCACCACCATTTTCTAGACCGCAGTTACCTCGAAGCCAACGGCAAAAGTGAGACCCCATTCCGTAGATGTGGGGGTTCCTAACCTTAAGTTTGCACTTTAAACCGATTACTATGAATTCGGCCACCACCATTTTCTATACCGCAGTTACCTCGTGGCCAACGGCAATAGTCAGGGTCCATTCCGAAGAAGGGGGTGCTCCTAACCTTAAGTTTGCACTTAAACCAGATTACTCTGAATTCGGCCACCACCATTTTCTACACCGCAGTTACCTCGAAGCCAACGTTAATAGTCAGGGTCCATTCCGAAAAATGGGGGGCTTCTGACTTTAAGTTTGCATTTAAAACAGATTACACTGAATTCGGCCACCACCATTTTCTACACCGCAGTTACCTCGAAGCCAACGGCAATAGTCAAGGACCATTCCGAAGAATGGGAGGCCTCTGACCGCAAGTTTGTATATAGAAAAGATTACTCTGAAATCGGAGCGATCATCCGTTTGAGTTCCCGAAGGAACTCCTACCAGAGTTTCGGGGTTCGCACTCCGAAAGCACTGATAGCTTTTCGTCACACACGGGCACCACGCTTTCCATAGAGGTTCATAATGAATTGCATTTACAAAACGATTCGCATGTGTGTAATGCTACTGACCATAATTATCATGATAAGTTGGTATATGCTTAAGATCCCGCCGCCGGTGCGAACAAATTTGGATGATGTTCTTACTCTGCCTGAGTCCTCAAAAACTCGCCACTGCCCTCATCTACGTACAATACGTGTTATGGGGCATAGGTTAAACGAAATTTATTTCTGTTTAAGAGAAAAATAATTTAAATACATGACGATAATTTGATGATGACACATTAAAAATCATATAACACGTTCATGTAAAAATATGTAATTACAATTAAAAAAGTTAAAGTGCCAAGGTTGTTAAAAAAAAATTCAAAAGCATTTAAATAAGAGAAAATTATTTATTGAGAGATGGAAGTACTTTAAAAATTCCAAAAATTAAACCGAAAACTTTCACTTAACGTGGCATACCTTACCGAAATACTGATTATCAGTTCTTCTTTAGTAGATATTTTTCTTGTTTTTTTCTCCTTTTTTATGATATTATAATAAAAAATAATTCCACCACAATTGTGTTGAGTTCTGTATAAATTCATTTTGTAATTGTAAAGTGTTTCTGCATAATTTTGTTGATAACTCGATGCCGTATACTGAAATTGGCTTCACGCTGAGTTCGAAGGCTCCTGTTCCAACTTTAGTAATTTTCGCTTATTAAATACATGTTCACCATACTCTGATTGGTACGTTTTATTGATTTTGCAACTTATTTTGATTAATTTTATCAATTTTATCAATTAATTTCGCGTTTATTCAAGTTTTTATACGACTTCTACTTCTATTCGTAATGTAGTGAGTGGCTGTGAAAAATATTTCAATTATAGTAACCAGAAAAACCCTCAAAAAAAAAATAGATAAACATTTGCATAAATGTTATAAATAGTAATAATTAGAATAAATGAAAATTTTCATTTGGAAATTTAATACTCTAATGTGGATTATAGGTTTTGAAAAGATTATTTCCCAAACCTATGCTTACTGGCTATGAAGGTGAAAATAACTTTCAATGAAAACAATTAACGTGTTGTCATGTAGTCTAAATTAAATTTAAATAATTACATTCAAAGTGCTTAAAAAATAAATGGTAAAATGATTATATGAAATTTGTTCATATTAAATATGGTCTTTTTTTAGAGTTTTCCAAAAAAGATACAGTCACGCACAGTATGTTTTTGGATTAATATTTGAATTTTACACTGTGGTTTTGCCAAAATAATATATTATACCATAACATAATAGTAAGTGAATAAAATAGAAAATTTAATCATTTTCTTGTACTAGCCATAATTTATTTAATTTTACTCCTCTTTTCTAATTACGATTTTACTACGCTGATAAATGTTGAACTGAGTTGAGAAGTAGTCTTCTTCTAAGTAATTTTAGCAATTTTTTGGTAAATATTTCTTTTTTTCCAGTAACTTTTCTTTATTTATCAAAGTTTTTAAAAATAAATAAATTTTATTAATACTGCTTACCAGTTTTAATGAAGAATTTCTTTTGTGCTGAGCTATTTTTGAAGGCAATAGAAATTTCGTAGATTATTAAATAATCAAATTCATAAATTATTAAAGAAAAATACTGTTCAATACTTGCATATAACAATTTAAAAGTAAAAATATTTAAGGTGATGTCATTTAAGTATGGTATAAAAGTAATGCGACTGAAATTACTGACAGAAATTTGAAAATACTGCGGACTACCGTTCTACTTAGCTTGGTTAGTTCGGCACTCCTTCAGGTGCCGTATAAGTACTCATTCCAGGAACTATGAGATGAAGGCATGTCGGAGGAACTATTTATAAGTCCTACGTATCTTAGGGTATGTTAGTCTAGTCTTCGGCGTGTGGTGCAAAAGTCTCTGCGTACTACCCCTCCACATGGCTTTGTCCGTTAGTCCCTCATAAATACGCAGCACAAATTTCAACGTCTTCCAGTAACTACGCGACGAAGGCATTTCTCAGTGACTATTTATAAGGCCTAGGACCCTAAGCAATAGCATAGTTAGGATATATAAGTCTAGTCTACGAGGTGTGACGTAAAAGTAATGAGGCTGAAATAACTGATCGCAATCCGGCAATACTGCGGACTACCTTTCCATATATCTTTGTACGTTAGTCCCTCCTAGATGTGCAGTAAGAGTAACCCTTCTGGGAACTACGAGATGAAGGCATGTCGCAGGAACTATTTATAAGCCCTATGACCCTCAGGTCATGGAATAGCGTGGGTATGACAGTATAGTCGATGAGGTCGAGCGCAAAATTAGCAAAACTAAAATAACAATCTGGCAACACTGCGAACCACCCTTCCATATAGCTTTGCACGTTAGTCCCTCCTAACGGTTCAGTAAATGTTTCAAACGCTTCTGGTAGCTGCCCGACCCTAAAAAGCAGGATAAGTGGAGTTGTATTTTTGTAGTGCGTTACGAAAAATATAACGCAATATTGCGTCATCAAATTTTGTGTTAAGTTTAATGATTTCGTGAAATGAAGTTACGAAAATTTGGAACATATCTTGTTGAAAGCACAATTTTTTTTTGAGAAATATTGCAAGGCAAATCTCATTCAGGGAGGTTTGGAATATTAAAAACTGATGAGAATGTGACACGAGTAAGGGCTCTTGTGATGCCCGAGAATTGAATAAAATTGAAGCTGATGAGCGCTCAGGAAAAGAGTTCTTTGCGTCAGAGACATTAATTGCAAATAAAATCCAAAAACTGAATGAAATGTAACCTTGACCGGATATTGCAGCAGAGCTCACTCAGAGAGGTCTCCAACATAAAATCTGATGAAAATATGGAACAAGCGAGGATTCTTGGGAGGTCAAATCGGCTATTAATATTGAAGCTCCTTAAAAAGCTCCGAAAAAAGATTCTTCCTGTCAGATCGGACATGGCAGAGTCTTGGACACCCCCCATGACGACGCCCTTGCCACACAGCCATCTTCATTAACAACTTTTTGTCCTAAAATGAGATTTATGTGGTTCTCCAGCCTCTCTCTGCAGTCAGTACGTTTTTTCTCTTCCCCAAGGTCAAAACATACGTGAACAGACATTTTGGTCCTGTTGATAACGTCCAAAGGCGTGTAACCGAGAAGCTGAAGCTTTTCAAGAATGCTACGAAGAGTGGGAACAACGTTTTCACCTCTACCTAAGGAAACTATTGTACTTTGAAGTCAGATCGAAAATTGCAAACTGATGAAAATTCGGAATGGGTTGGTTGGGGTTCCTAATCGGACATTGCAGAAGACGAACTTGGGTCAGGTTGACCTTCAAAGTGAAAAAATTGGCGAATATGTGGAACGATTCAGGGCTCTTTAACCAATTTTTTCTCGGAAGAAGGGATTTTTCAGTCTCCCTGATCTAGTTAGGTGTGATTTTTTTCGTCTCCAAGATCACAAGTCATTTGAAAGATCATCATCATGGAAAGGACATCATTAACATGCGAAAGATTGTAATCCAGCAGCTGAATGCGATTCCATTTGAAGCCTGTCAGCATTGCTACGCAGAGGGGTAACGACGGAAACTACTCTAATGGGGATAATATTGATGTGTAAAAAATAATCCCCCTGCTCAAGGCAACTACTTTAAAGGGGATAATATTGTTGTATAAAAATAATATAAAACTGTTGCAAAAAAAAATTATAAAACGACTGATATGAATTTACTAAAGGTGCGCTCAATCAATTCTTGTAACTTATTACACATGACTCCAAATATTGTAGAATCAACTCAACTTGTTGTATCTATACGACAATGTATCTTTTTCTACAAAATTTGTTAACTATCTATAAACTTTTGAAAAATGATCTTATCTCATCGTAAAGCTCCTAGTGAGGCATTCGAGCAGGAAACTCATTTCAAGATATCGTACCTGTGGGACGTTGTGACAGTCCAGCGGAGCTTGCAGTTAGTTGGGTATTCGTATATGCCAGGCACATTCATTGTGCTAATATATTTCCATAGATTTTCTTCAGATTCTTCTTAGCAAGTGCATCATACCAAGTTGCTAGGAGCATAATAAATTTCCGTCGGAAATTAGTTTGGTTTCTCATAATTCACTGTAGAAAAAGCGTACGACAAAATGACTACACACCGCACCGGATCGCTCTGTACACAAGAAATATTTATTTGCGTTTCGGGTGCAATTTCTGTTTTTCTTTCCGGGCACATTCATTTCTTAGACATGCTCTGAATTGTTGAACACCAAGTGTTCTGTTTGGGTACTGTTCGTACATTATAGTGTAATAAACACTGAGTCTGCGATTAATGTTAAACAATATTACAAATTTTACAACTTGTTCCGGTAACTTGGGTGCTTCATCTTTATTTTAGTTCACCTACGAGGAGACTGAACAATTCGAAATTTTATATGCACTTGAAATGACCTCTTAAGAATAGGAGGATTATGATTGAAGAGGGAAATAAATATACATATATTCATATTGAGCATGTTTACATGTCCGAGTAAGTGATGATACTGTGGTGAACGCTGGTAATTTCCGGTGATGACAGGCAATTATTTATTTCGACTGCTTCCTGCATTTATTGCAGTTTCACATGCAAAGTCCTGCAGAATCAAAGCAACCGGGTCAGAGATCTTTGTGCCGTTGCGTGACTTCTAACTGACACTAAAGACAGTTCAGTTGACTGCAAAGATGACTGAAGAAACATCTCAGACCAAAAGAGGCGGCCTCGAACCCAACCACGAAGAAAATATTTCAGACCAGAGGAAGACCTAAGTGATGGCTAAATTGATTTGCTAGTCTCTTAATGGAATCAGTCAGGTAATTACTATCTGTTCTTGACGTATAATGGAAGTGCATGTTGAAAGGCACTCCGAAAAGATCTACAAACTATCCTTTAAGTAAATCAGCACAATTGCAATTAACATAAATTCTTCAGATTGGTGGCGGAGAGTTAAAATGATTGATCAACTATGTTATATGGAAAACTTGAACATTTCTCCTAGTATAGACAAAAAAATATTTAAGTAAAGAGTTATCCAATTTAAGATATGGAAAGTAAACTTTATTAAAACACCATTTAAATTTTGATTGTATAATAATAATAATTTTATTTAATTAAATTGTATAAATTTTAATACTATTCTAATTACTGTCACAAGACTGCTTGCAGGACTCGATTCTTTTGTGATAATTTTTTAATGACTTTTGTGCAAATTATAGTCATTCTCTTTTACATAAAATAGTAAATTTTATTAGCTATATTCAATTAAATGACTAAGCCGGAAAATTCGTATTAGTAATAGTCGATAGTGCAGTTCGATTACTGGCTGACCGACCAGCTTTGTGATATGACATTTTATGAAGACTTTTTATTCTTGGAAGTTAGCACCACATGCCAACCTCTTAAATAGTAGAGATAATAATCATTTACATCTATTTTATTATATAATTTTATATATATTTTTAGTAGAAAAGGCTATCTTCACTATCAAAGAAGCCGCTAAATAAGCACCGCATCGATACGAGAGTCGCTCAATAAGTTCTTAGAAAATCCAAGAAATTGCGCTCGTAGTGTCGGTAAAGTTTTTTTTTTGCAAGTTGCATTATTGACAGAAAAGCTGTCAAAATTTCAGCTCGATCCATAGCGTAGGTCAATTTCTATCGTCGATTAAAATTAACGACATTTATTTGTGCATAACAATGGAAAAAAGCGAGTTTAGGGCTGTCATCAAACATCTCCATTTGAAAGGCTTAAGCCCGAAAGAAATCAAAGCCGAGTTGGATGCAGTTCATGGCACATCTGCACCTGTGTTTGCGACGGTTTACAATTGGGTGAATGAATTTAAACATGGCCGTTAATCCACAAAAGATGAAAATCGTTCAGGACGTCGAGTTGAGGTGTCTACTCCTGAAATCATCGACAAAATCCACGATCTGATTTTGAACGATCGGTGAATTAAAGTGCGCGAATTAGTTGAGGCCATGGGCATATCACAAGGTACAGTCGCTTCAATTTTGCATGAAAAATTGTCTGTGAAAAAAATTTCGGCAAGATGGGTGCCGCGTTTGCTCTCAGAGGAGAATAAGCGCAATCGTGTAGTGGACTCTGAGGCTATGTTGGCACTCTTTCATCGCAATCCTGCTGTATTCCTTCGTCGATATATCACTGTGGACGAAACCTGGATACACTACTACACTCCAGAAACGAAGAGACAGTCATCACAGTGGATTTTCAAGGGTAAACGGGCTCCGAAGAAGGCAAAAACTGTGCCATCGGCCGGCAAGGTGATGGCCACGGTCTTTTGGGATTCGCAGGGCATCATTTTTATCGACTACTTGGAAAAAGGAAAAACCATAACAGGAGTGTATTACGCGTCGTTATTGCAACGGTTGAGCGAGGAAATCAAAGAGAAATACCCCCATCTGAAGAAGAAAAAAATCCTCTTGCATCAGGACAATGCGCGTGATCACACCTGCTCTGTTTCCATGGCCAAAATTGTGGAATTTAGAATGGAATTGTTGCAGCATCCCGCTTATTCACCAGATTTGGCCCCGAGTGACTATTTTCTTTTCCCCAATCTGAAGAAATGGCTTGGCGGACGACGGTTCACTTCCAACGAGGACGTCATTGCTCAAACGGATGAGTATTTTGCAGAACTTCCGAAATCCTATTTTTTGGACGGGATAAAAATTTTGGAAAAACGGTTGAAAAAGTGTATAGAGCTAAAAGGAGATTATGTTGAAAACTAAAAAAAAACTTTTTAAAAAAAAAAGTTTTTTTCCATCTTTTTCTAAGGACTTATTGAAGGACCCTCATACTTTACTGATAAATTTGTCCGCGGTGTCAGCCCTGAGTTATGAATTAAACGCTACTTTAGTAAACTGACAGCATAAAAGTTGAACTTAGGATCATCTATAAAATATCCCGAGTAAAAAATAAACTTAATATTGTATGATAAAAATTTACACATTTTAGAATTTATAGTTATTTTCGCATATATAAGATTAAATCCAAATTGTGCTTTTAAAAGTAAAGTGAAATAAAAGATATTTTAAATTCAAGTTTTTATTAAAATTTTATTTAAATATATTGCTAATAATTTGCCGTTTTCTTTATTAAAATATTTTTAAAAAAACTTTTACCAAACTTCTTACCAGACTCAATCCTCTGGAGATAATTTTTGATTTTTCGCATATTTCGGCCTGTAATTAGTTGTCCAATGTTGGTTTTAAAATATTCTAAAATTTGAAAACTATCTGCATAAATGCAACTTTTTTTATATTGCATTTATGTAATATAATAACTAACCGCAAAGTAAAGCCACACTTATCGTGTTATATATGTGTAGGTCGTGGTACCTTTTTTAAAATTTTATATAGTCCATATTAAAATTTTAAAATCTAAGGCAAAAAAGTAGATTCTTAAACACTTAAGATTGACGGTAAAAGTCTTTCCTTCGTCATTTAAAAAAAAATTCGTGCCAATAACGTATTCAGACCAAAATTCACAGCAAACAGTCACTTTTCGCAGATACAATGGCTTTTTCACATTAATTTGTAGGTATTTATAGCCTCATTAACAGTAATGTTTCTTATTGACGTATTCACCGAGTGAAAAATAAACCTCAAAAAATCACCACTTTTGTAGAAAGTTTTCTACATCATCATTTGTAAAAATATTTTTGTAATTCCAACGTATTTGTTGATAATTTTAATATCTTTATTAAAAAATGGCAAGTTATAATATTAATAATAATTACTATAAATATTTTATAAAATTAATAATTTTCATATAAAAAGGCTCTACTTTCCAAATTGCAAACTGGATGTTTATAAGATTTTTTTAAAAATAAGGGTTATTTTGGAAAATAATGTATTTTCGGATACTATTTCGAGTTAATTAAATAATAATGCACTTTTAAAAGTAAGAGTGTTTAAAGGAAGTGAAATTTTTTTTCGAAAATGAAAAGGAAATTGTCAGTAAAGTCTAGCCGTCAATTCAGATATTAAAATTGCACAAAATCGAAGATTAACACATTAGAATGGAGATGAAAAAACGTATATGCCAATTTCAATATAATTTTACATGCAATCTGTGGCAATGTAAAAATGCCCTTATATAAGAAGAAGAAATCTACCATGTGAAGTCAATCAATTTGTATCTGTGACTTTTTGGTAGAGATTCTAGTCGTTCCAGAATCCAGTCTCTGCATTGCTGCTTATTCGTATTGAATTTATTTACATATTATCTGCACCATATTCGTAAATGGGCTGATGTACAATTCAAATGGAATATTTCCCTGGTTACATACTGCACTCAAAGTGCATAACAATGAGCATTTCTCGAATGGCATTATCGGCTGGTTGGTGTGTGGAATTTCTATCCCTAGAATCCTATAATTACACTAGATACTATTGTATGGATAGTTTTTTGTCTGTACAATTTTTTTCAATAGAATTTATTCGTTACTGCGAGTAAAAAAAGTATGAAAGGATCGAAAGAGGTAAGCACATTGCACTACTCTAGTTATAGACATTTATTGCAAAAGATCCATTTGGATACTGCATATAGGAAATAAATGCACACTTATTGATAATGGAACACAATGGTCAGTCATCACTTCTAGGGAAATACCTGCTTTTATCCAAGAATTATTCAGTAAAAGTTACAACTTTTTCTATGAATTGGAAAAATAAAAATTGCCAATAGACATAAAGTCTGGGAGCACAGCCAACTTCAAACTGGATCTTTTCTAGGCAAATGTAAAAATTGAACAAATGATGTACATTAATATGCTGTAAATAGTTACATTGCTGCATTTTATGTTTGTCTAGTTTTTTTCTCTAAAAAGTGACAGGTATTTCTAGCCATAAATATACACAAATTCTTGACTAATTGCTGCAAAGGATACCAAGAAATATCTAGAAACGTGACTGACATTATCAATTTTTTCAATTTTGAAATTTATTCCAAAATACAAAGACGCAAGTTTAGAATAAAAGTAACTATTATAAAATTATGAAGGCTATCCAATATATTCTTTGGAAAGTAAAATTGATTAAACCATCTTTTTAAATTAGTTGTTAATTAAATTTTTATATAATTATATTTCTGAAGCCTTGCTATTATGCATAAAATATAATATAATTCAAATAACTACAATATTAGGAGACTTCTTGTAGGAGTCGGTCTTTTCGAGGTGATATCTTACGACTTTTTCGCATATTTCGAGTTGTAATTTGGGTATTACATAATGAATGTTGGTTTATAAAAAAGCTACTTAAAAAGGTTAATATCCTTTTTCAAGTAGCTTTTCAAGAAACAGCCAAAGATCGATTGACATTATCAAATCTCAAAATTACGTGTTTAAGAAACTTTATTCGCGCAATAAAGTGAAAATTTATCATGTTTTGGGGCTTGTGGTGCCATTATTTTGTAAGCTAAAAAAGCTTGAGCTAAAAAATATCATCGATTATCATATGACTGTAGCCATCAAAATTGAGAGTAATGGTCTCTTCTTCTTAATTTTCAATGAAATAAAGGCCAATGAGAACTTCAGACCAAAATACATACGAACGTTGTTCTTAAGCATCGAGGTTGTGGTTGGTTTGTTAGTGTAAGCCTTCTTCTTCATATACCCTAATACGAAAAAATCGAGAGAGTTCAAATCAGAGGATCGTTGAGGGCCAGTCGATATCACCACTTTTTGATATTATTCGGCCGGGAAAAATTTCTCTCAAAATTTGCATCGTAGTGTATAATGTGGCACCGTATTGTTGAAACCACATGTTCTGTAGGCCTACTTGATATAATATGGGCAGAAGAAAGTTTTACAATAACTCCCGATAACGGTCACCAGTAACTGTTATAGCATTGCTGCCAGCATCCTTAAAGAAGTATGGCTCAATAATGCCGCCGGCCCAAATGACGCACTCTACAGTTACACTCCGAGGGTGTAGTGGGCTTTGGTGTATCATTTAAGGGTTTTCAGTGCCCCAATAGTTACTATTCTCTTTATTAACAAAGCCAGCCAAGTCGAAGTGTGCTTCGTCGCTCATAATAATTTTTTGCCAAAAATGGTGGTTGTCTATACCGAGCTGTAAAACTCGAGTACTCCAGTCACGCCGCCGTTCATGGTTATTTGCCTGCAGCTGTTGTGCCACGAGTCAATTAAATTTTATGCGAGTAAAAAAGGCAATGTAATTTTCTCCGCGTATTCACAATTGAACAATTATTTCAAACAAATATTTTAATCATTTCAAAACGATATTACGGCGTTAGATGCTTCTTCATAAATTATTATCGATCTCTCTCTGCGAATGTCAAATGCCAACAGACAAATGTCATCCAAACCAAAATGGCGGCCAAACAAAATTGACCTGGAACATAAAAAATCGACCTGTACAATAGATTTTTCTCAGTCACTTTTAGGTTTTCAAAGCCTCATAAATATAAATTTTGTTAATTGACGTATCCATTGAACGAGAAATAAGCCTCATTGCTGAAGAAAATTTGTCTTTTTTTTATTATAAAAAAAAAACGGTTATTTTAGCAAACAATCGTCATATCTTCTGCGGAATTTTAAAGTATTACAATATTACTTTACAATAAAAAACTTATCTTAAATGATAATTATATTTAAAAATTGCTTGATGACAGAAATGAACTTTTTAAACCACAAAATGGATAATGCGGTTTTTATTTGAATAATAAACTAAAAACGAAAATTTTTTTCTTGGAAAATAATTAAGTAAATGAAATCACAAATAATTTATGTGCATTATTTTTAACCAAAAATTTTTTGGAAAGTCTTAATTGAAAATTAACTGCAATTGAATTTTGGTATTTAAAAAAAAAAAGTTATTAATTGTCAAATGGCCTTATGATCGTGGCGCTACATAGTGTGCTCAGGCTCTTGTCTGCGATATCTGACTTATTATTCATTTGAATTTCATTTAAAAAAAAAATTAATAATATTTATTTATATTAAAATTGAAAGTACTTTTTACATATGTGTTCTTCTTAGCCTATTTGGTGCTTCTACTATTAACTTTTCATAAGCTGATCGAAGATACACGTAGTCCTCTAAATTATATGAAAAGCAAAATATTTTAAAAGTCTGTACACATATACATATAATTACATTAAGGAAAAAGGACACATTCTTAGATTAATTCAATAAAATCAAATCATATCAAATGAAAAGAATTCGAATTTACTGGGCATTTGATTTTTCGTAAACACGCACATTAAATTTCGGATTGAATAATCGATTAGTTAATTGCCGGACTGCTTAACCGTAAGCAAAAAACAAATTTACAATTTATGAGCAAATATTTTTCATTTTTCGTTAAAGAAAATATATTTTTTAAAAATAAAAATAGTAATAGGAAATTTTACAAATAATAAAAGAAAAATTTCAAAACAACCATTTTTGTATTTATTATTGGTGGTACTCGTATTTAATGGCTATGAACTAGTTTTGAATATTATAAGATACTCTACTGATATATTCCCTCTTAAATATGAAATAAGTTTGATTAAAAATATAAAAAAAAAACAAAAAAAAAATAATAAATAAAAGTATTCACAAAACCCTTTCCATTATGGTCTAAAACAGTTGGAAGTGAACGCTCGTCTGGGTTTTTGTAGAATTGCCGTGCCAAACGCATGCGTGATTGGTGGAAATTAAAGTGTGAACTGGAAATCGGTTTCTTGCAAGTGACACTTTTCAGATTTTCCAATTCGATTTCGACCTATACGCATTTTTAAGCTCACGCTTATAGTACCTAGACGTGTGCTGCTTGTTTTTGAAAACGACATATTTTCATGCCAAGCTTAATTTATTTTATTTTAAATTTTTCTATGCTTTTGGTGTTGGCTAAGAAAATATTTCCAATCATAGTCGTACGCGGAGCAGGTGGTATCCAAATAGTTGGCTTGGAGTATATGCATTTGTTTTTTTGTATGATCTGTACTACATTATAATAAGAGGTAGATTTTTTCAAGTATGCTGTCGAGGATGGAAAGTGAGAACAATTCTCTTAGAGACTATGCAATTTTTTATAACAAGTAAAAGATAATTTACGAACGAAATAAATATTAGGGTTGTAGTGGATCATACTATTATGTACATAACAGCGGGCATCGACATCTTCAGTCCAGTCATTTCTAACATTTATACCCATGGGATTCCTTGTCACGATGATATTCTCTCCGAAAAAAATGCCAATGTCACAGTTATTCTTACTCAGCATGATGGCGTCATTAGATGGTCGGCCAAATCGGCAGATGTCCGCCAATGTAATGCCAAAATCACGTCAGAATCCGTCCCAATTTTGGCTGACCGTCTTATTTGTGACGCTGACTGAAGTAGCTGACTTGTTATATGACAATTTAGGCTGACGAATCAGTCTCACATCAGACATTGCACGAAGTCCTAACATGGCTGATGACACCATAAAAAATTATTAGCTGCAGTAAACTTCAATTTTTTTTCCCTTTTTTTTAACATAAACTTTCCTTCCGAATTCTAAACTGTATTTAATATGGTTTCGGGATCATTTTTTTTGTAATAAGAAAATATTAATTTTCGAAACATTTTTGGCACATTAAAAATTCTGATTATTTAACATATTACTGATTTTTAAAAAAAATCATCTAAAATTGTTATGCAAATTTTATTTAATAAAAAACCATAAAACTATTCTTCAACAGAGAAGAAGCGAAGAATAAAATTAAATCAACGCATACCAAAAGTTTTTTAATATATAATATTTATTTTTATTTAATTTAACACTGATAATAACAAAATAAACGAAATGAAATGAATATATTATCTGTCAATACGTCAAAATCGAGTGTGGCTAACTGCTGACTACTGACAGACTGTTTGATAGGCATACAACTTGTCTGGCAAAACTTTGGAGTTTCCGTCATGAAGAAATTAAAAAATTTTGGCTGACGAATCAGTCAAATTTTTTTGACGTCTGACATATTTTGTTATGTCAGCCACGGTCTCACATCAGCTATTGCAGAAAGTTCTAACATGGCTGATGACACTATCACCCACGTCTGTTATAGCCATTGTGGCAATACAATATTATTAGCTGCAGTGAACTTCAATTTTTTTTCTTTTCTTTTAATATAAACCTTCCTGCCCAATTCTAAACTGTATTTAAAATGGTTTCAGGATCAATTTTTTTATAATAGGAAAATATTAATTTTCGAAAAATTTTTGACACATTAAAAATCATGATTATTTATTACAGATTTTTTAAAAAATCATCTAAAATTGTTCATGCATATTTTTTTAATAAAAAACTATAAAACTGGTCTTCAATAGGGAAGAAGCGAAGAATAAGATTATATTAACGCACAATATACCGAACATTTTTTATTTATAATATTTTTATTTAATTTAACACTCATAACAACGAAATCAAACTCGGGTGTGGTTGACGGCTGACTACTGACTGATTGTTTGGTAGGCATGCATTTTTTCTGGCAAAACTTTAAAGTTGTCTGCCATGAAAAAATTATAAGATTGCTGACCGTTCAATAGTCCCAATTTATCATCAGCCATCATCAGCCACAGTCAGGTACGAGTACTTTGGAAAAATTGTCTAATGGTAGCTAACGATGAGTCTACTAAGTTGGCTGACATGCTAATACTTTGTCTTTTCGTTAGCCAACGTCAGCCGTAAGCCGCTCATTAGCCAGTCGTCGCCAATTTTTTCGTAAAGTCACGTTAAAAATTTTCCACCGCAACCAGTAATTTTACAAAACTACATCAACTCCTTAGGAGTATGATTCAAAAGGTGGAGAGTATTAGTGAATGAGCAAAATGTACTCGCTTCACTTTCACAGTTTTACAACCATAAATGACAGTCGATAAACGGCTAACCTAGAATAATTAAAAATAAATTAACTTACCAGACAATACAAACATATACTATGACTTCTAGTATTTAAGGTTAAAATTAAATATTTGTACGATCTCGAATCTTTGGAAAAAATTATCAGTGTTCTCAAAAATTATCCATCGTGATCTAAATGTTCTTTTAAAAATTGCGATGGCTTCGAAATTTTTTAAAATTATAAAATAAGTTATTCCGTTCTTGAGGAAATATTAATGGGTATTTTTCCCTCGTATATTCATATCCTTGTATTTTTAGTAAATACTCTATCATTAAAATTTAAAAAAAAAAAACAAGAAAAGAAAGATATCAAATGTATATAAATGTAAAGTACTAAGTAACGCACCTGATTCTTTTGTGCTACAATAGTACAGTTAATATGTATGAGAAGAGATGTTAGTAAAAGTAACGTGAACACTTTTCTGTTCGTTTACCTTTAGTTTACACTTTTTGAAACAGTTTTGATGGAAATCAACATTGTTTTTAAATGGGATTTTCTTATGTGACAATATGGTAGTATCTCCAGTATATTTAGCTATTAAGGTGTTTGTCGTTAGAACGTATTCCGTTGGTATTAATATTATAAAGGAGAGGACCAAGAATGCTATACTGAGGGACACCAGCGAAGGTATGGAATATCTTAGAGAAATCAACATTTATCGGCTATTTGAAAATATTGTTCTGGAAGGTAGGATCTGAATATGAAAAAATAAATTTCGGAGTTTGTTTTTTGGAGAAGAGGGAAAGGTGGGGGGGGGGTGGTGGTATCGTTAGTAGAAGAATTTTCTTAAATTTTAAGAATATAATTATTTTTTCCGTAAAAATATCCCATTAACTTTTGTAAAATAACATCATTTTTGTAGTTTAATTTTTTGTTGTTGATAAAAATGATGTGTTAATTCAGTAAATTCAAAAATTAATACTTTTTCTAGTAAGTACGAGTACATCACAAATGAACAATTTTATTACTTATTTTTATAAATTTTTGTCGGTACTTCTTTCAGTTTTTTTTGGGATTTTTTTAGGGATTTTTTTGAAATGTTTTTTGGGGATTTTTTTTAAATATTAAAGAAGTAGATTTGTCTTGAGCATTTTTAATTTTTTAAATATGTCTTTTTCTAAGAACTTTCAAAGTTAAGTGCATGTTAATAAGAAAAAAATAAATAAATCCTATATAATAATAGGTCCATACTATTATACCAATATTATTATTGAGAAGGTAATTTTGCTGACTCAACTTGTAAACATTAATTAAAAACTTTAAATAGAAAATTTCAATATTCAATTAAGCGAATATAATTTCAATCATTATTCATAGTTTGTAAAGATATCTGCAATCGAATTTTAAGGCCCAAACACTATTGCCATAGTGCATTGTAAAGCATTGTGGGTGCAGCCATAGAATTTATTGCAATAATTGTCTTCACCTAAATGATATTTTATTGAAATCAGTTAATAATGTTTACAAATTTTACTAATAGTTCAGTATGAGTTCAGAAGGTTTATGCAATCTGGATCTTAATGGTGAACTATTAATGGGCCAACTCCATTAGACTTCGAACATTTACAAATCACCATCGTTTATCGATTAAGATTGTCCGATTTGCATTTGTGCAAAATCGAAAACTTTCCGACCACATCCATCATTGGTGATTTATGAATCCGTCGAAAGTAATTTATTAGTCGACCCCCAATTGGGATTAGTATGACCTATGGATTAAATATAAGAATTTTTATGTTAAAAAATAATATTCAATTATTTTGATAATTTTTTTTTTTTGAGATATTGTATTAAATGGAAAATCAAAATATTAAGTTTTATAACTTTTCATACAAAAATTTAATAGATAAGTTTAAAAAAAATATATCTTTTTATGGCAAACAATATCTTTTCATGGCAAGTAGAATGTATATAATATTTTTACTGGAATAATTTACTTACTTACTAAAAATCAGTTAATAAGATTTGTTTTATTTAATTGATTCCATGGCTTATTATAAATGCACCTCACCTTTCAACGGCTGTCAATCTATAGTCTAGAAGTTTTGATTACATCTCATTAGAGTTGTCCATTTAAATATGCCTAATTTGGTTCTTTCATAAATAATGTCAACTGAATAAGGTAAGCCTATCGTGTGTGCAGTAATTTACCTACAACGATAACAGATCGGTTCACCTAAATGAGTTTCTAGAAATTTCACGTACTAAAATCAATCTTAATATTTTTAATTGAATAAAAATTATAAAAATATAATAGAACAAAAAAAATATAAATTTGTTATTATAAAGTTCTATGGTTTTAAAAGTATAGCATTTTCATTTGATAGTTGTTAATTATATATTGTAATTATAGTTAAATTTATTAATTTTAGAATTTGCCATTTTATTATTTAAACTGATTTTAATTCAATTTACAAAAACTTTGCTCATTCTGTAGTGCTTTAAGAGGAAAAATTTTCTTTTGCGATGCTTAGAGAATAAGTCCACCAAGTAACTGTAAAATAGCCATTGTATCCGGAAAAAGTGACTTTCTGCCGGTCTAAAAGTGTTTTTGGCTCATTTTTATTTGAAAATGAAGAAGAAGAGATCCTAAGTGCTGCGACCATTTGAGAACCTCTTCTTATTTATTTTGAATTTGAAGAAGTAAATTTAAACTATATGTGATTTAAATATAATAGCAGCACAAGATACTTTGACTTTATTGTGCGAAAAGTTCTCAGGACGCTCAATTTCCAGATTTGGTGATGTCGATTGACCTATAAGATCGTACGATTTGACGCCGTTGGGTTTTTTCTTATAGAGCTAGGCAGATAATTCTTACGCTTAAGAGTATTTAAAATCCAATATACGACAAGTAGTGATGGAATTACAAACCCGTAATATGCAAAAAGTCATCAAAAGTTATCTCAAAACAATTGAGTCAAGCAAAAAGTCTCGTAAAAAGCTTTTTAAAAAATACTTTATTGAAAATATAATTGAAAAATTTAAGCAATATATTTAAATAAAAATTTTATAAAAACTTAAACTTGAATTGCATTTATTGCACTTTACTTTTAAAAGCACAAATTGGATTTTCCCTCATATGCAAAAATAACTATAAATTCTAAAATGTGTAAATTTTTATCATACAATATTTAGTTTATTTATTAATTTAAAAAGAAAAAATTTTAAATTGGAAAATATTTTAACTCGGGATATTTTATAGATTGTCCTTAGTTTAACTTTTATGCTGTCAGTTTACTAAAGTAGCGTTTAATTCATAATTAAGGGCTGACACCGCGAACAAATTTATCAGTAAAGTATCGATGCGGTTATATTCAGCGGCGTCTTTGATAGTAAAGATAACCTTTTCTACTGCAAATATGTTTGAAATTATATAATAAAATAGATGTAAATGATTATTATATCTACTATTTAAGACTTCGGCATGTGGTGCTAACTTCCAAACATAAAAAGTTTTAATAAAATGTCATGTCACAAAGCTGATCAGGCAACAATCGAACTGCATTATCGACTATTACTAATACGAATTTTCCGGCTTAGCCATTTAATTAAATCTAGCTAATAAAATTTGATATTTTATGTAAAAGAGAATTACTATAATTTGCTGATTTTATTTCTGAACATTTTCTACTGGATTTTGTTATTTTATCTGAGACAGTTTAACAAGCAAGATCTTATAGATAATACGATTTTGAATACAACGACTTTAAGCCCCCCTTTGATAAGTTCGAAGCATGTAATTTATAAATATGATTTTATTGTTCTGTTTTTTAACTGTCAGATTTTAGTAATAGTTTAACACTGGATTATTTGTATTTATTCGGTTGCCAATGAGCGCTTAATTTTTGGTCAGTGAACTTTTACAAACAAACTCGCTTACAGCATTTAAAAGAAAAACACCAATCAACCGTGTGGTCTCTCATTTTGAATTAATTGAAGCCTTTGCTGAGGTGCGTAAACTTATGATGGCTTTCGGTATTCGAAATGGTCATTCTCAACAACATTCGTATCGGAGTCAACATTGGCATGTGATTTGGTATCATCAGTGGAATATTGCGATGCTGAAGAGGAAGAAAACAGGAAAAACCTGAGACACTGGAACATCTTCGTATCTTGTCGCAGGATAGATAAACAACCAAGGCAAACTTAGTAGACAGTCCTCCAGTTCAGCTGCCAAGTACATTTGCATTATCAACTGCCATGTATCAAAGTGCGACAAAGATTGTTCTTGGCGGTACAATATTTTATATTTTACTCTACTTTCTCTTCTTTTTCTTCCATTTTGCAGAATTTTCAAAGACTTAAATATATTCTGTCACAAATATTATACATGCTGTGCTAGTCTTTCTGCTGATATTAATATTTTTCTTTTTACCATCATACACTTTTTGAACGCAATACACCACTTTGAAATATAAATTATGCATCATCAACCAACATGGTATGATATTTTCCAGTTTTAAAAGTCAACTTTTGCAGCTGTCTGCTCAGTTAGAAAAATACTCATAGTAGCGTGTCCATAGAACATATTAAAACAAAGTGCAAGCAAGCATTAGTTTTTGAGGTTGAAAAAGTTGAGGAAAATTTGTACTCGCCAACATACACACATCTCTCTACGCATATTTTTATAACTGATTCAAGAATATATTATTATACCACTTTTTTTTTGCTAAGAAATGGTAGAATTTTTTTTTTGTTATATTGTATATAAAATAATTTTTTTATTCTAGAATTTTGTAGTAGTGTCATCTAAGTTTTCTGTCATGAAAATGCATTCAGAAATCAATATCATCCGCAGTGATCATAACTTCTTTACAAAAGAAATAATAAATTCTTGCTACAAATTTAATTCAATGTGGAATGAGGAAGAATTAATTGAGTGTCGTCCATTTCACACCTTCAGATTTCTCCAAACCTAATAAATACCATTAGCAGCATAGTTAAGTGTCACATTGAATGAGTACCAAGCACACTCCATTCCATATGCAAACAGTTCAAATCGTGCGTTACGAAAAAATAAAAATATAATTATTTCAGATTAATTAGTATGTATATGGTTTATTTTTCTAATTAACTAGAAAACATTATAATCTCACGTTGAGATGGGGATTATTGAGTCAAACTGCTTACGCTTTTAGTACGGGTATTTGTTAAATAGTAGTTTTATAGATTAATACTTAAATTGCCCACCGTCATATATTGATTAATACAATATACTTTTGATATCTATATAATAATTATTACATTTTGCGGGTTTTTTTTTTAAATATCTTTTCTGTCGTCTTTCTACTAAAAATTGTCTGCGTTTTAATAAGAATATTTTCATAACATTAATTTTGTTGATAAAATTCTTGGCAAGTTGATAAAAATATTTACTCTTAATTAATTCCTAAATTTACCAATATTTTACACATATTTTTTCTTAGCTTTTATTTTATATCTACAACTACATAAACATCGTATTGTAATAAAAATATTTTATGACAAAAACATTACACTGACAGGAGAGTTTTCTCTATAAACACTGATGAGTGTTTCTGGAGAAAGTAACGGAGGAGAGTTTTCTAACAAGAGAATTATAATGACAGGATAATCGGGAATGAAACTTTTTATAACGAGAAACACATAAGTTATGAACAAAGGGGGAAACACTTAGATCACGATGGATTACTTTGTTACGAACATAAAATGGAGTATCAATGATTTTTCGGAGGGTTTTATATTGAAGGGATTGGATTAGAAAGAAATTGGAAAGATTGGTAGAACCTCAGAATTCAATTCTGTAAGTCGAGATGGGTTTTAAAATTGTGTTGTAAATTAAAAGTTTGTTTTTTCATGTTACTCTTCATCTCTTAAATTAGTCTTGGTAATTTTTGATATGGGATTGTAGGTATTTTGAGGCTATTTGGATATTGGAGTGAGATGCAAGTATTCTTCTATTGCGGTGTCTCTATTTAACATTTGTCAGGTTTTTTGAGATTGACCACCAACACAGAACTATATGGTCATTATGCATTTTGTCTATGTTTCAAGAAGTGTATTTATTTATATAAGAAACAAAGATCAATCAATTTTAGTTGATAGCCTTTTGCTATCAGCGAGCTAATAATTCCTCATCCATAGAAGGATCTATCTTTATTGGCGAAAAACTGATCAAGAAAACGTCCGGAGCACGTTAATTGTAAAGGAGTTGACCAAAGTGTAACACATCCCATCCAAGATCCAATATTTTTTGACGGGTAATCGAACAAAACTCCTTAACAAGCTCCAGAAGTCTTGTGGATGTTATATTCGTTCAAACTGGTCAATTGTCGACAGTACATTTCTCAATGTTAGTAAAATCTCAAAAAACATATCACCTTCAAAATTCCACCAGACTGAAAACAGAACCTTCTTTTGATGAATGTCCACTTAAGAAGTCGTTTGGGTCGGATGATCACGCCAAATTGTTGTAAGCAATCCACTTCTTATCACCAGTTATCAATTACGTTAAAAAAAAATTTTTTTCCCTCAAATTTAATGAGCATATCGCCGATATTTATGTGTGTCGTCAAACAAACTTTTTTGAGTGCATGACAGACTCAAATATCGAACTGGCTTATGTATATCCCAGCTTCTTCAGGTGGTCCATAAACAGTTGAATGATGGATGTTCAATGTTTCTGCATTTTCTGGGGTCGTGTAACGCTGGTTTGACTCAATTCATGCCTTTAGTTTGTCATCATCAACCTCGGTTAGCCCTCCTGACCAAGGACCGTTTTTGAGATCAAAATCACCAGCACAGAATTTCGTGAACCATCGTTGGCACTGATGCTCTTATAGAGCATTGTCATCGTTAACTTTATGCAACTTTTCACAAGCTTGACACGCTTACTTTCCTCTACGGAAGTAAAACAATAAAATATGGTGAAAATGCAAAGTTTGGTTTTCCATCTTCAAAGTGTCGTAAAATCCATATAAAATAAACAAAATAAGATCAATTTTATTTTTAAAATAAAGCTTAAACTAAAAATTTTTAAATTAATATACAAATAATAATATAGGTAGATGCAAATAACTTTAGTACTTCCAAAAATTAACAAACGCTATCTGTTACGAAACTGGGTTGACTTTTCCGACAACCCATTAACATAATTCTCTTAAAGATCTATCCAATTTGCCTTCTAAAAAGTAAAATTAAATCCAATATATTTAAAATTTAAATTTGCATAAAATTTTTATTTTATTATATTAAATAAAGTTTGCCATTTTCTATTAAATATAAATACATTGAAATAATTACCAAAATATTTCTTGCAAAACTTAATTCTTTTGAAGTAATTTTTTGTATGTTAACTTTTTCAAATATTTCAAGCTTTTGTAATTCAACAATTACTGGACAGAAGTTGTTTTATAAATTCTTTTAAGTTTGAAGATTATCTGCATAAACAAGATATTCTGTATAGCTTCATAAGAAACTGGCAAACTACGTCAAATCGGACGATCTAGGAAGCCCTTCTTTTTATTGGAAATAAAACTGCCACTAATTGGATGCCCGAAAAAAATCCGGCCTCATCAGTCTAACCTAATTTCAAATAAAAGGTGAAGAATCATCCGGAGCCTATTTTCTATACTCAAAAAAAAAATTCCGTGGTCACCAAGTAAGTTCGCTTACTTTTGCAGTTTTGAATTCCTTGCCTTTTAATTGAATAAGTGATCCAGTTACCCAAAAAAAATCTCGTCCCACCACACGTTGATGAAACAATTCATTAAACATAATTGTTATTTGATAATAAAAATATTTTAAATAATATTACTCAAACTTGCGACTAAAATAAACTATAAAAAAGTAATACTGAAAAGTTATTTTTTAAATCCAAAAATACCTCAAAATATTCAATTTTCTATGTGAGCAAATACTTATGAGCGTTAATGTACTTGTTAACAAAACCAATTTTCATTTCCATTTTTTTAACATAATTTTCATGAGTCCAAAAAATTGACTGTTTTATATAAAATAAATATAAAAAAAGTTGCTTCTATAATAAAACTCGAATACGATGAACAGATTATCGAATCAAAGTGTGCGCATTTGTAGGGTTTTAGGAAGAGTATCGAATCAAAGTAGTCTGCACTGGTTCCATTAAGATTCTGATCAACTAATTTCATTTAATATTTATGGCGATTAATTCTCTACAGTTAAAGCTCTTGGCCATTTGGTATTCTCGTTTTACTTCGAAGAAAGGATAAATACATAAATGAAGAAAACATTTTCTATATATTATATCCTATCGGTTTGAAGAAAATACAGCTGGAATAAGATTATCCAATATAATCGCCATTTATTGGTATAAGGAAAAGAGTTATGCACTCCTCTAAATTGTAATTACGGGTCTTAAAATACTAATAATTCCTTCTTCTAAAATATACCTAAGATTTTTCGTAATATACTTAAACTTGTATATACCATCGAGATGATAAGTTAAACAGCGAGAATATTGCCTGGAATTCACATAATGATTACTTTCATGATATGTTAATGCAAGTAATGAAAAAATATTGTAGCAATCTTAGAATTGATATCAATAGCCATATCCGCAGTCACTTTAGAAGGCTATCAATCTGGTTATCGGCTTTAGGATGGAACTCATCTCATGTTCTTCGACTTCATTTTCCATTGACACTAACCGCGAAAAATTCTTCACATTATTCCGTTTAATTCTTGATCCATCTATATGTTTTGGTCTCATCATGAAAAATATGCATTTAATGAATGCAATTTTAATTTGCAATTCAATGAGAATATTCTCAGTTTCATTTTGTATATTTATACAATAGTTTAAAACACACATTATCCAATTTATGCTTCAAAAAGAAAAAATACATTGAATATATTTCTAGTTAAGATTTTTATTAAATTTATAAACTTTTATATATATTAAACTTTGCCATTATCTATAATATTTAAAAAAATTTAAATGATATCTAAAACAATTTTTTCCGGTACTCCATAATTTTTTAAAATTATTTTTGATGACTTTTTCGTGTATTTCTAGCTGTAATTCAGCCATATCTTAATGGGTGTTAGATTTTAAATTCTTTGGAGTTAAAAAATCATCTAATTAAATATAATAATTTATGAAAATTTACAGAAAAAAAATCCAACCGCATCAAATGATATGATCTTGGCGGCAAATTGACATCATTAAATCTCGCAACTACGCTGCCTGGGAACTTTTCGCTCAGAAAAGCCAAAATTTATTTTATAGTTTAGCTTGTGGTATATAAAATTTATTTTATTGTTTGGCAGTTTAAAATTTTCAAGTTTTTACTAGAAAAGCTTGTTATCAATAAGGTCAAAGGGGTCCCAATAGGGAGTAAGGCTCTCTCCTTCTTCATTTTCAACGAAATACGGGCCAATGATATTCGATTTTCGATTTTTTGTGGCGTTATGTTGGTACTTATGTCTCTCACTTATGCCGACAAGTTCGATCATTATGAATGTTCAGTTAGTTTTCGACAGCTGCTTTGCTTGCACGAAATTTGCCTTGTCTTCAATTTTTGATCAATTTCGACCAAAAAGTAACATCGCATTAACATTTCTAAGAAGCTGTTGGACTCTGTCCGCGACGACCCAAATTTGCTCCAGAGGGTCATAACTGGTGACGAATCATGGGTTTATGGTTATGACGTGGAAACCAAAGCTCAATCATCCCAATGTAAGCTGCCGCACGAGCCAGGACCGAAAAAGCGCACCAAGTTCGGTCGAATGTGAAGGTTTTGCTTACAGTTTTCTTCGATTGCAGGGGCGTGGTGCATCATGAGTTCTTACCACAGGGTAGAACGGTCAATAAGGAATATTACTTGCAAGTTATGCGCAAGTTGCGCGAAGAAATCCTACAGAAACGCCCAGATTTGTGGAAGAACAAAAATTGTCTTTTGCACCATGATAACGTCCCTGCTCACGCATCGTTGCTTGTGCGCGAATTTTTGGCCAAAAACAACACACTAATAATGCCACAGCCGCCGTATTCCCCAGATCTGCCCATCTGTGACTTTTTCTTATTCCCGAAACAGATGCTTTGATCCATTTTTTGGAATGGGCAAAAATCGAAGACAAGCAAAAACATGTGCAAGGAAAGCAGCTATCGAAAATTAACTGAACATTCAAAATGGCCGAACTTGTCGGCATAATTGAGAGATATGAGTACCAACATAACGCCACAAAAAATCGAAGATCGACTGTACGAAACCTGCGGATATTCAAAATTCGCGATACTTTTCGAATAGACCTCGTATACACAAAACAGTAACTTTTCGCAATACAATGGCTTCTCCATAGTCACATGTTGGTTTTTAACCCCTCATATATGTGAATATTAGTTATTGACGTATTTTCCAAGCGAGAAATGAGCTTCATCGTTGAAGAAAATTTTGTTCGAAAAATCAGCATCCGAAGTCAGTTGTTCCATCTGAATCAATGTATCTTTTTTAAATTTTTTATTTTATAATTATTATAAAATGGCAGATTTAAAGTTATACAATTTTTATTATAAATAATAATTATGTTTAAAAGATTATTAAAATAACAGAGCTATACTTTCCAAAATGTAAAATGGATAATCCTTTACATACATTGTAAATATTTTCGAAAATTTCAATTTGTATTAATTAATAAAATTGTATAAATCAATATTTTTTTACCTAAATTCCTAAATTTCACTTTATAAAATTATACCTAGTAGGTTGGTACGAGTATCTCGAAAATTGCATCTAAAATAAAATGCTATAAAAATACTAACGATTTACGTTCTTTTTATACTTAGAACCACTCGTTGTATCTGCATCTATCTTATCTATGGCACCACTCGATATAAATCATATACTGTCGACTTTATTCGAAAAACTGGATATGTTAGCGAATATTCTGTTAAACGTGCAAACAATTTATTCATTTGAAGTTTACCGAAAAATTTACTTACGAAATGTAAATATTTCTATCAGAGTAAATTTATCTATGATGATTGTTAGTGAAGTACAACATAAAATCCATTTGACTGCAGAGATGGTCAAGTGTGCAGACAAGTGTATGGCATATACAAATCGGCGTTTTTTTTTTTATAGAAATCAAAATAAGAAAAACTATTACTAAAATCAGTGAAAATTATCATATACGATGTGGTAGGAATTAAAACTAGTTATTATCAACTGGAGGAACATCTTTTAAAAACTGATAAAAAATGAATGCAAAATGCATAAAAGGGATAGGGGCTAAAAAAGTCAAACATATCAAACTGATTAAATGGAACGCAATTCAAATGGAATTGAAGATCAAACGAACAGAATTTGTTCTTAAGTGCTTTAATGCTTTCGTGTGCATACTTAATCTAGTGTTACAACTTGAATGAGTTCGATTTAACGAAAAGTTCGTATTAGCGATTAAGGGGCAAGGGGATTATGAATCCTCAACGATCTGATGGGGACAAACAACTAACGAAGTCTAACAACAACTCAATTAAATTGGGGACCAGGTGATATCAAGCCCATGGCGAAGGTGAATGCAAATGCAAATCATGGCATCACGGCAACTAAGAATAAAAGTGCACCTGTTCTAACGACACAACATGCCTAAGTGCTCCATCCGAGGTAGGCTCTTATTACACAGAGAATCCTGCAAAAATCCAATCATGGGCTATGATCCATACGAGGTCTGTTAAAACAGTTGTTGTGATGGTCAGAGTATTATCTCAATGAATTCTTCTTCTGCCGTAAAGCTTCCGACGATTTCTGTTGTTTTTTTTTGGTGCCAATTCGAATCCTTTGCATTCATTAAAACTCACCTCCCATCCAGTACAGCTAAGGTTAATTAATAGAATTTGATTTTCTTTTAATTAAAATCGACTAGAAATCTTTTTTCCGAACATTTTTTCCCCCGATCCATTAAAGCGCATTCTGACCGGATGTACGAAATGCATCGAAAAATTCCAATCAGCAAAGTGGGTTACTCACCCCACCACCCCCGGGTGCATGCGTTGATGAATAATTAAAAATTCACTGTATGTTCCTAATTATTCATTACTATTAGTATTTTCATCGTTTCCAGACTCATTTTTCGTTATAGAGAAGCAATCATCAATGAAAAGGCGTCTTTTAATATGGATCTCTCTTACACTCCGCCATCTATTAGCAGAAACTCTAAATTAAAAGTGATATTTTACTTACGTTAAATCCTATTAAATTTTTATTACACATAAAAATTGATTGAATTTTTTTAATTTTTTTATTTTAGTTTTTTTTTTATAATTTCATTTGCCAGAATAAACTTAAAATTCGATTCCATTTACCTGTTGTTTTTATAGTCTTTAGTTTATGAACTTATAAAACTTTAAATGTGAACACACGTTCGCATAAATGCTTCTTACTAAAATGGTAGGTGCATAATCGAAACCAGTTTAATTGGCTATGCAGGTGATCATAGAGTTTAATTAACTTCTGGTATTCTGATTATGTGAGTATTTCGCACCATTCGGTCATTGGTAGAAACACTTTTTACATCTTTAGACTTTTAGTTTTTACCACCTCCTCTTCCAAATAATTTCAAAAATTCCACCGTTTTCTTTTGCAAAATAACTTACTTTTTTAATAAAAATATCCAATTCAGATTCAGTATAAAGGGTTAACCGAATTGTGGTTCGGAAATTAAAGTTAAACCAAATTTTTCTTTAATTATATTGCTTGGTCCATGACGTTATATTGGAAAAATAATATCACTCAAATGTCTACGATAAGACCTCTTGCAGGACTCGATCCTTTTGGGGTTATTGTTATGGCAGCGCTGGTCAGGTGTTAAAGTAGTTCAACTACTTTAACACCTGACCAGGGCTGCCATAATTGATGACAGGAGGGCTGAAATGCCTCCTGTCATCAACGAAGTTGGAAGACTTCGTTGATGACAGGAGGCATTTTAGCCCTCTCGCGTCTCGTGGCGTAAGCGCCTGGATTTTTGAGGCTGCCTGGATTTCGTCGATGGGCCACGCGCTCCCTGAGCAGCACTCAGACGTCCGAAAATGGCTTGATGAGTGGTTCAGCACTTACGAAGACGTCCGAAAATGGAAGGAATTTTTTTGGCGTGGTATCCACAAATTGCCCGAGAGATGGGAAAAATATGTAGCTAGCGAGAGCAAGTACTTTGAATAAATTTGTTTTTGCTTTCTATGAAAAAAACCTGTGTTTTTTTGTCTAAAAACCAACGGATTTAAGCTTATACACCTGGCAAGTTTTTCTCCCACCTTGGAGATAATCAAGAAACTTATCCCCCCTATTTTCTGAACATTAAATATAGAACATATAATCATCTTTAGAATCAAGCAATTCTTCTTCATTGAAATTGGTATTAAATAGAGTCTCTTTTTTCTAGTTTATAGAAAATTATTAATTTTTATAATAAATAAAATATTAAAATAAAAAAAAGATGGCGATTTTATTATTTTAATTTATTTTTAAGAAATTCAAATAAGGAATTTTATATTAAATAATCATAAACTTATAAGGGAAATGTGTACTGTCAGTGTCCAGAGGACATTTTGTAATTAATTCAAAATGGCGACTGACTGATCAACTGGAAACAAAATTTATGGTTAACGGTTTGTGCAAACAATTATATTTTGTTAATGTTTGTTTATTTCATATTAAAAACTATGAAATTATAATAAAAAATCCAATAAAAAATTAATTATGATAATAATAATAAAGAAATTGTATCAAAAAATGCTGTAATCTTTAATTAGATTAAAATGGCGGATGGCATCTCGGTGTGACAGTTCATAACAGTTCTAATGTCATATGACTGTTCACAGAATTCCTGAAAAAAACTAATATTGTAGATATAAAAGATTATTCAGTTTGCATATTGGAAAGTAAAATTAAATAGAATACCTTTAAAATGTAGATTTTCATAACAAATTTTATTCATTATATTAAATAAACTTTTCCATTTCGTATGAAATATAATATAAATAAAATAGTTGCCATAAAACTTCTTGCAGGACTGGTTCCTTTTTTGAGGTAATTTTCAATGTCGTTTTTGAACATTTTGGGCTGTTGTTTAGCCATTTCTTAACGGTTGTTAGTTTTTAAATACTTTCAAGTCTGAAAATGTAGATTTGGAAGAAAAAGTTCAACGGCGTCAAATCGCACGATCTTGGGCGTCAACTAACATCACCAAATCTCGAACTTATACATCCTGAGAACTTTTCTTTCAGTTTTTTAAGACCATAAAAATGCTTTATAGCCTGATAAAAATATTTAAGTTTACGGTAAAAAAGAAATCGGTTTTTATATGACAATAATGCTCAGAATTGACTGTAACAATATCTCCTTCGTCATTTTAAAGGAAATACGGGCGCGTTTAAACCAAAAAGCATATAAAACAGTTAATTTTTGCAGATATAATAATTTTTTTATAGACACTTATAGATTGTTGGATATACAGTCACTTTGCTTTTGCTTATTGACGTATCGCTGAAGAAAACTCCTCATCGTAAATCACAAAATATGTCTACGGCAGAATCATAATTTTGGAGAAAGTTTTTACAATTTTTTCGCATTATTTAGTAATTAAATAAACTATTATATAAAATGGCAAATATTATAATAAATAAATCTAATCTCAAATAATTCATTTTAAAAAACAATGTCAGATCATAGGACTATACTTTCCAAACTACTAAATGAATAGTTTTATAATATTTGGTCTATAAAGTTTCGTCCAAACCAAAGAGTATTTATTCAAAAAAAAACCCTCAAATTTGTAAGAAAAAATGGAATTTTTTAAGAAGTTTACCTACATTTGGCTTGACAATAATTCCATAAAAAATTGAGGTTTATTTTTTATCTTAATAATTAAAAAATAATTTTTCATTATTTTTTTTTTCTCGATAATGCCATCTTGGCCTTATATAAGAGTCTATTTCCGTTGTTCATAAATCAAATCTTGTTCCAATATTGCCGAATATCAACAATATACACGTTCATGGGGCGTGCTTGTGGTGCAATAATTTATTATATGAAATTCAGTATCCTTCTATTAAATGGAAGACATTTACAATTCAGTATCGCGTATGATTGCATAGAAAAAGGAAGGAAAACATGCGTCACAGTCTCAAGAAGTGCATACAGTCCACGCCTACTTCAATACACGATTTTCCATTATATTAAAGAGAAAAAATATATATTGCACTTTCGTTAAAGTCCAGCACTTGCTTTGTTCGAATCCCGTACGCAGTGCAATTTTCCATCGCGAATATTGATTTATTTCGACGATTTGATCCATAGGGCATGTCTATCTGTGATTTATGTTGGATAAATTTTCAATCGTCCAACACGAACTTGTACCGTATCTGTTATCTCTGATCAGGTATCTTTCTGCTATCTCTCATCTGTGGTATCTTGCATAGACTACAGATACGATTTCTATACAAGTTGTTGACTTTATGAAAACTGTTAGTAATAGATGTTTAGAAAATTCCAAAAACAAAAATTAAAAATCAAAATAAAACCTGAATAATGTTGGAATTAAATCCGCTGAATATTATTTGTTAAAAAAAAATTCCATTCGTAAAATAATGAAGTATTGCCATAATTCACACTACTCTTTACAAAATACTATTTAACAAATATTGGTTGGTGGTGGACAATGAACATGATTAATTGTACAAATTCTCGGTATATGGTCGGTATATGGCACACTATTAAATGCCATCCAAAGCATTAAAGTCTCGAAATGATCATAATATTTAGACAATCCCACATATGTGAACTTTGTTGACACCAAGGTTAAAAGGTGATAATGAAAAATTATCATATTCCAAAGTTTTATATTCGTTATAATCGAATACTATCTGTTGGCATCAAAAGGAGAAGTTATATCAGACAATATGGGTGTGATTTGTACAATATTTTTTTTAGGAGCATTGGCACTGACCAACTTTTTGTTGTTATATTATAGTAAAATATGGTATTTGGTTTAAGCGCAGGTAAAAATAAAAATTTCACTTTAAAAATATCTACTTTCGAAAATCGTTTGCAAGGTTAGTCTGATACTAAACGAAATTCTTTTATGATGATTGCTTTTAGAGATGCCAATTTTTGGTTGGATCTACAATGTCATTTTTAGCGATTTTTTACCAATTCAGATGATAAGCTACTTGGAAGGCATTTGTAGAAACTATTGAATAATCATTTGACGCTAAAGAAATTAATCAATTTTATTTTATTAAATATGTTTTGATAAAGTTTATAATTTTTTTATAATAAATAAATGTCCTTTATTTTTATTTAGCTTCGTTTGTTGGTTATTTAGTTAGCTGGTGAGTTAGCGGTACACAATTTTTTAGCTAATTTTGAAGCATTTCCATATCATAACAGGTATTCTCCATTCTTTATGGAAATTTCTACCATATCATAACAGGTATAAACTTCAACTTTTTTCGATATTTGGATCTAAAAAGGAAACTCTTATGGCACCCCAGTTTTTCTATTCACGTAATTTTAGTCAGGGTGATGTTTCTTGTTGCCCAAGATCAAAAACCAATTCAAAGAACGTCATCTTGGTACTGTCGATAATATCCAAAGAGTATAACCGAGGAGCTTAAGATGGTTTTCAGTCGAAGCCTTTCACTGCTGCGTCAAAGAGTAGAAACAACGCCTCCTCCGATGTCTAAATGCTCAGAGGAACTACTTTAGAAGGGATAAGGAACTACATTACTACTCTACCATAGTCTTCTTTTGGGTTTAGCATTTGCGTTTCCATCTGGTCTCATCAACTAGTCCGAGTTCTGTGCTACCGCCAATGACCAGGTAAAAATAGTCACTCCAACTATTGTTAGCAAGGGCTGTCTAAACCTTCACTATTATTTACAGAATAAATGTTGTATTTTATTTAACATGATATACCTATCTAGGGATTGAGATACGCCCAATCAAAACAGACCTGTCGCCAGTAATAGATTTCGCCACCTGAGCTGACTAGACCCAGGTAGTTGTACGCATCTCAATTGATACCATAGCTCGCTTCAATTCAGTGCATTGTTCTTTGATTTCCTGCTGGGGCCATTTCATGCATTGAGCATTCTATCAGGTTCACTCTTTTTCTTATTTTCTTCTTCTTTTTCTTCTTCTGCTTCTTCTTCTTCATCTTCTTCTGCTTCTTCTTCTTCATTTTCAACTTCTTCATCTTGTTCATTTTCTATATCTTCTCCGTCTGCTTCATCTCCTTCATCTTCTTCACCTTCTTCAACTTATTCGTCTTCTTCATCTTGTTCATTTTCTACATCTTCTTCATCTTCTTAAACTTATTCACAATCTTCACCTTCTTCATCTTCTTCATCTCCTTCATCTTCTTCATCTTCTTCAACTTATTCATCTTCTTCATTTTCTTCATTTTTCCATCTTCTTCACCTTTCTTATTTTCTCCATCCTCTTCATCTTCTTCAAGTACGACTCCATTCACATTAGCATAAGCCATGCAAAGCTTCAGCGCCATAATTTTTCCTTCTTCATCTTCTTGTTCTTCTTCTTCTCAACTATCTTTCGTGCTCCATGCATGAAGCAGGTAAACATTCAATATTCCGCCAATTTCTGTGCTTAGCGGTTTCAACTAGCAAGACGCTCCCTTGTTACTCCATGCACATTTGTCCAACTATCTTGTCCTGCCTCTAACCAGCTCCATCCATCGAAGGAAGATCCATTTCCTAATAGGTTGTAACCAGCTACAACTGTTAGTAGTAAGGCCTACCTAACCCTCTACTATTATCTGCAGTAATAGCACCCGGGATCCTGCCATCCTTTAGCTCCAGTCCTTAGACTGTACCTGCGATGTAGGTTACAACCACAGCCACCCACGTATCAGCCAAAAGTTCCTCACATTGGCCGAGCACGGCGGACGAACCACCTTGAGGCTCCCGATCCCCGTGGTACCAGTCAGTTGTGCTTTTAAGATCCCAGGTATTCTTCACTCAAAGAGCTACGGCCAGCTTAGGACTACGGGTTCGTCAAGACCAGTAAGGCACTTCTGGTATCGATCCTATAGCACGGATCTATAACCAAAAGTGTTCCCTTTGCGGGATACTGCTATCTACAGTGATACCATAGTAGCAGGAATAATAACTAGTATCCCCCATCAGCACTCTTAAAACTGTACCTTTGTCACTATAGCTACATTGCTTCACCCAAAGAGGCACCACGGCGTGATCAACCACCATGGGGTACCCGATCTCTGTAGTACCACTTTTTCTTTCGAGAGTACCTTTGTATACACGTACAGTCCCCCTTATATAGGTACGGTAAGGACTATGGTATGAAATGACGCTACAGGAACCTTATTTTCGACGAAATTGTTAATTATTACATTAGATTTCATTAGACGGATCAAAAAAATAGCGTTTGGTGTATCACACAACATTCACCCCATTTTAATACTAATAATTCCTTTCAGCTTAGCCCATTGAATAGTAATAGTTAGTGGAAATTTCAATATTTACCCCCCAAATTGTTATACTCAGCCATACTAGTAGAAAAAAATTATTCTAAGACAACTTTGCCTTTCTGCCGATAGATTTTTCGTCATTTTTCAATCTATTATAGAAAAATTCTTTGAAAATAGTCGTCATTTAGAGACCAGATATTGAAATTATTTGTTTTCCTGTTAATTTCCTTGCTTTTAAGACTAATCCATTGCCTTTTAGTATATTTTTTAATATTTCGTTTTTTTCTACTTTTTATATTATTTAAAAAAAAAGTGTTTTTACTGTAAATTTAACTGAAAAGTTATAATGTTATTTCAATTGAATTTTAATTAAAAAATAACTTAAATCATCTTAAGAGACTTTGTTCATTATCATAAATTGTTCTTTTTTTTATTAAAATTAATGAAAGTGTCTTTAATTTATCAATTTGGACTGATTAAGATTAAAATAAGTCAAGAAAAATATTGCATTGAAAAAGTACTTAAATTATTTTATAAGATTGGAAAATTAAAAAAAAGAAGATGGAAATTTATGATTAAATTAAAGCAAATTTTAATCTGATTTTGGTGATAAATTTTTCAATATGCTACTTTACCTTTTCTGTTGTGGTTTTAATTTAAAAAAAACAACTTTTTTTTTGATATATTAATATCATTACCACCAATATTTAGCTTGCGGATATTGATTATGGTTGAAAAACCCTCCTTAATGACTGCCCCCACTGGGATTAACCAAAATTTAATTTAAGAGGCAGATATCCGCAAATTACATTTAAATTACCGAAAAGCTAAGTTAACCGCACAAAATGGGGCGAATTCGGACCACATCGAACCGATCAGACCTGATTGACCAGTAAGTATGCTAATATTCAAATCGGATTTTATTATAAAACCATAAATAATACGAATAGAGTATAAGGCAAATCTGATAATAACAAATAATGAAAATATTTTCACCAAAAGGACTTTATTTATATTTGAACGTATTTTAGACTCTGCTAATTATGGCAAATTGGGCGTAAACAGTTTGTTTGGAGACGGAATCCAATAAATTCAGCGATTCGTTGGCAAAAGGTAAATGCACAAAAAAAACCTTTTCAGTTACTACTACTATAAACCGAAAACCCAATATTCAGTATTTTAGAATTGAATTTTGTAGGTTCTACAAACCACACCGCGGTTTTAATCAAATCCAATGAAATTAAATCTATGAAAATCGATTAAATATCAGTCAATAAATGCGGTTAATTTAATTTGAGGATTGAGTCTCTTTGAAGTAAAATTGAATGCAGATAAATACATGAATATGTGGAGTAAAACAACAGAAAGGCTATTTAGGAGAAACGCCATACTCAATCCGTTGAATAATCAATTCGGAATATAGTAAATTTCAATTCGAAAGGCACTCTGACCCAATTCGGAATTTTGATTGAATCTTTTAACCAATAATAAATACACTTAAGTTGGTGTAAATTTGACAGAACACAGCAAACTACAGCAAATTTTCAATGAAAATTGGAAGAAACTTTGAATTTTTCATATTAAGTTTTGGTTTCCCCACAAAACTAAAGGGTTATCCAATTTGAGCTTTGAGAAAAAAAATTCAATAAAATAAATATAAAACTCAAATTTTGATAAAAACTTTCATTTGATAATATTGTACAGGTCATGCCATTAATTATAAAATAATAGAATTATTTATTTGGCTATTAGAAGGCTTTTTCAGGACTCCATCCTTTTAAAGAAATTTTTTATGACTTTTTCGTAAATTTTTGTGCTGTAATTTGGATATTTCCTGAAAAATGTTGGTTTTTAATTGTTATTAAGTTTAAAAACTACTGATATTACCAAATCTGTAAATTACACGCCTCTGATACTTTTTGGTGTCATAAAGGCAAAATTAGAGCCGTATTATGAGGCTTGAGGTGCCGTTTTATTGAAACCAAATATGGTACGAATTAAAATCTTCTTGTTTAGGAGAAAAAAGGTCAGTTTACATATTGCCACAGAGATCAGAATTGACGATACCATGGATAATAAATCGTGTAAGCTTTTAGAGCCTAATAAATTTTTAAAAAGGAACGAAACGTTTCTATTGGCATAGTTACAAATTTTTGCGAAAGTTTTTGTTATGTTACGATTTATAATTAAAAATGGCCTTTAAGTATCTAAATACCTGTAGCTTAAAATAAAATATATATTTACCAATTTTAAAATGATAGAATTTTACTTTACAAACTACAAAAGAATAAAAGAAACACCATCTATGGAAGTTTTTTGTTTAAAATTTTAACCTTTTTTTTTTGTATTGGGTTGTCCGGAAAGTAATTTCGTTGTTTCACAACAGAGGACTTAATTGTATTTTTCACAACCAACTTCACACTTAAGCCGCATAATCATATGTATTTTGACAGCTGACATAGCAAAGCTTGCTTGTGAAAAAATTCGATTGATTCTGCACAATAGTTTTTCGTTGATACCCATTTTAATTATGGAAAGAGAAACCTTTTCGGCATATTTTACTTTTTTACTAAAGAAAACATAAAAATGCTGTTCAAGCAAGAAAAAAATAATCCGATGTGTATGGAGAAGATGTGTTAAGTGATTGCCAGTGCTAAAAGTGCTTTGCAAAATTTCGATCCGGCAATTTTGATCTCGAAGATCCACCACGTTCTGGAAGCTGATGAAGACACAATAAAGGCATTAATTGATGCAAACCGGCGAATAACAAGTCGTGAGATCCCTGAGAAATTAAATTTACCGAATTCGACTGTTCTTGATCATTTGAAACGGCTCGGTTTAATCTCAAAGCTCAACATATGGGTTCCTAATCTTCTTACGGGAAAAACATTTGTGCTTATCAAACGTCAAGAAAATGATCCATTTTTGAAGCGTATCATCACTGGGGACGAGAAAAGGGTTGTCTACAACAATGTTAAGCGCAAAAGATCCTGAATTGGAAAAGATGAACCGGATCAAAGCACTTCGAAAGCCAATATTCATAAACAAAATGTTATGCTATCTGTTTGGTGGGATTTGAAAGGAATCGTTTATTTTGAGCTTCTACCGAGCAACACAACAATCACTTCTGAAGTGTACTGTCATCAGTTGGACAAATTGAATGATTCACTTAAAGAAAAAAGGCCAGAATTGGTCAATAGGAAAGGTATAGTGTTCCAACTGGATAATGCGAAACCACATTCCAGTTCGAGCACTCGACAAACGCTTTTAGAGCTTGAATGGGATATACTGCCAAATCCACTATACTCTCCAGACCTAGCACCTTCCGATTATCATTTGTTACGGTCTCTACAATTTTTTTTTAGACGGTAAAAAGTTTAATTGATTTGAGGAGTTTAAAAATCACTTGGATCAGTTTTTAGCTAGCAAAGAACAAAAATTTTATGAGCGTGGAATCATGCAAAGGGTATTGGATCCGACTGGACAATATTTAATTGAATAAAATATTAATTCACTATAAAAAAATCGTCTTTAATTTTTATTTAAAAAAAAAACGAAACTAATTCTCCGAACAACCCAATAGTTAACCGATTCATACTATAAAATGGCAAATTATTTTCTAAATAATTATTATCTTAAATGAAATATGTTTTTAACATCAGCCAATTGATAGGACTTTACTTATCAAACCACAAAATAGATAATTTCCTATTAAACTCGAAAGTGTCTATTTTCGTTTCTTACGAATGAAGAAACCAAATATAAAATCATATTTCCGGTGAATACATTTGAATTTGGCTAATTACTTTTATGTATTTCTGCATATAAAATCGCAAAACTATGAACAAAATCATAAATTCCTTATAATTAAAAAAAATTGCATATAAATTGTGAAGAAGGAATAATTTTAATTGAATAAATGAAATACGATTGCCAGTGGTGAGCATAATTGATTGAATACATTATCAATATCAGAATGGAATTGGATTGCTTTGGTTAGAAAATAATTACAATCTTTGCACCACAAATTGTAGCTTTGTAGCCATTCGTGGTGAGGTGTGTTATGCTGAAGTCCAGCTGACTGGCTTTCAACGATCACCAACCGTTTGTGGTCTACAGAAATGTCACAGCAAAGAAGGCGCAACCATCGTACAAAACGGATTTCACAGATGTACGACTATTCAATTAATTAGCGCAATTCTTGAGTTAATTATTTAATTGATTTATCGTTTGCGATTGCGTTACTAATTGTGCGAAGGACTGCCAGCAATCGTACTTGGCTGCATTGCAAGAATTTCCCAGCACAACAGTTTCGTTGTGGTTTGACATTCGATCCACGCAGAGAGTGCCACACAATAAAAAAAAAAACTGCTGACAGTGTCCAGTTCCTTTTGGCTTTGTTTAGAAGGAAACTGATAATCGTCACTATTGACCTTCTCTAATCGACATTCTAAGGGAATATTCCTCATTAGCGGACGAGTAGAATGAAATTCCCTAAAATAATCCTCAGAAATCACAAGACCCTCATTACAGTGACGTGCATGAATCATGCGTTAAATTACTAATTGCAGGAAAATCTTGGACAGTACACTTTGGTTGTTGGGCTTAAGAACAGTTGGGATTGATTGATTAACATACTTGAATCAAATAAGTTCACGTACATTTCGTATCGCCTTCGCTTGTTTCGATAAAATATTCAGCCATTATGCAGGGAAACGGAAGGTGGTGCTCCCTATTCTGCTGCTGCTCCCGCTGCCTTTCGGGCATATTCCATGGCTGCCGTTTATAGTGTGGCATATGAGCTGACAGGAAAAGGTATAAAAGTTTGAACATTGATCGATGATCAGACATTATGGTGAACACTTGAGAGTGTCGGAGAACTCTTCAATCCATACGAGATGATGGATGTGGAGGCGGATGCTGTACTATTTATTCTGCATTATCTATTCGAGTGTCTCAATAATCCATTGTGAGACACTGCATCAACCAAATAAATGAAGTCATTTTCAATACTATCGGGAAACGCTGCCAATTCTGGAGCTTATAAATCTTGTCCAGCATTTATTGTGATCGTTACGAGTTTTCACGATCGAAATGGAAAAGAAAATGGCAATACAAATCACACTAAAGGCAAAGTGTATAAAAAGACTCCTTGGGCATGTCGGCAGTAATGATAGCCATTGTACAGCTTTTTATTACATGGTGTGTTGACTTAAGCATCGTGGTCAGACCATTGATGATGATGGTCTTCGTCAGTACTAATAATGATCTTTGCAATCTCCTATTGAATTATCAGTTAGCGAACCATTAACTATCGACAATCGGCGAAAGACAATCGACAACAAAAAGGTCTACTGCAGTCTCATAGCTATTTCTGCACCTCAATAAAATTAGATAAAAGGTTACTACTTACACGGGTGTGTCAAATACACAACACCCCCTTCCCCTCTTCATTCACCCCTTTCCCAACAGTTAGTATACAATACCAGAAGGCTCTGTGGTCATTTATGGTTGGTTTGGTGTAGTTAGTGAGAAGGGAATGCAGACCACACCACTTCCCACTGTTTATGGAAATCTCAAATAACGCCTCAATCATGATCGGTTGACAGCTCGTAAAATTTGCGATCTTAATCTTGGTTACTGGTCAATATGCGTTCCGTTGTGCTGCGTTTAGCTATGATTGCTCTTAAAGCCAGTAATTGGCCAAGAGCGACTGTAGTCGATTTAAATGGATGATCAACAAAAAAGAGTGAAATGCAATTTGGTGCGTAGGTGAACTGCATTTACGAGTACCAGTAATCTGGTTTACAAATATCAAATAGCAGAGATCAATCTCGCTGATACGATCGCGTCGATCTGCGTAATCAGGCAAAACGAGTCCGAATACTGAAACTGCTCCTAGTTCAACTGATCGAAAATATTATATTTTTTTCTTGAATAATAATACAATTTAAATTGTAATTGTCATCAGAAATAATAGGTTGCATGTTCTTCTCGTGGACCCGTATTAGAATCTGATATGCTGTATTTAGAAGTGGTCCCATGCAATTTACAATAACTTCGTTTTTAATAGCGGTAGTAGCAATGCCGAGGGTCTACACGTATTTGGACCATCGTACTGATCGCGTCATGATTGCCAGATCGTTGATCGTTTTGTAATTGTTCTTCAAGTATCCCTATCGTATCGAACGATCGATCGATCTTTGCCATTTTAGAAATGGTAATGGTCAGTTACGGATATATCGTGTAGGCCAGACCCTCGATGAATTATTGATTGCGATTTACCGAATAGTAATATCGTTGTAGGAAATGACATTCCTTGTCTAGCCTAAGAGTTTGAGATCATGTAAGATGTCGTGTTCCTAAAGTTTGTATACTAAAACATTAAACGTGATATATTTCAGTTACTTGGCCCACAACAGGAAGCCTTAAGCAATCGAGGAGCTACAAGAATGATTTTAAATTGAAAAGCATTATTCATTCTATGGTAACATTTAACAAATTAAATTTTGAACGAAACCAATCAACAGGGTTCCAAAGTCCTCTTTTTTTTCTAAAGTGCACACTTTAAAATTATTTCCAGCTTAATATGCAAATATATTCAAAAAATACATAAATTTATCAGTTTTTCTCTGATGTGAAATTAATTTGATGCTAACGACAGGGAATGTTACAATATCTTCTGATGATTTATAAGATTATACAATTTGCGCTTCGGAAAGTAAAGTTGATGAAAATGCATTTAAAAATTTTATTTTATTATATTGCTTAAAACCTTCCATTATGCATGCAATTTAAAATTATTCAAATAGTTGCCATGAGATTTCTTGCAGGATTTGATCCTTTTTGAAGTAATTTTTGATGACATTTTCTCATATTCCGGGCTGTAAGTTGAGAATTTTTTTTATGGATGTTAGTTTTTAGATGCTCTAAATTTAGAAGATTGTCTTTAAAATGTTGAGTAACTCTACAATAAAAAGCATAACGGCACCAAACCGAATGATCTTGGTCGCCAATTGACATCATCAAATCTCCAAATTGCGTTAAATGCAAACTTTTCGCTAAATAAAGTGAAAATTTGTGAGGTTGTGTGGCTTGAGAAGGCCGTTTTTTTTTTTTAAAAAATATGATCCAGATTTAATTTTTTTAGTTAAGTTGAAAAAAAGGTCATTTATCATACGGTCATTAAATTCAAAAAAAGGCCATAAGATTTCCTGAAGGAATTGATCCTCTTTGAGGTAATTTTTGATGACTTTTTCCAATATTTCAGGCTATAATTCGGCAATTTTTTTGACCGATGTTAATTTTTAAATGCTCTAAACTCTGAAGATTATTTTTAAATATTTATGTAATTTAGCAATAAAAAGCTTAAAGCACATCATCAAATGACATCATCAAATCGCGAAATTACGCTTTTTTTTGAGAGGTTTTGTGGCTTGTGGGGCCGATTTGTTAAAACAAAATATGGTCCAGATTTATTTCTTTTAGGTAATTCCAAAAAAAGAGTTATTTATCATACCTCTTAGAATTGATGGTAAAGCTCTCTCCTTTTTAATTTTGAAATAAATATGGAGCAGTTACAATTTCAGATCAAAATGCACACCAGATAGTTACTTTTATTGAATAGAATGGCTTCTGTACAGGAAATCTTTATATGGAAATTTTGCTTATTGGCGTATCGGTCAAGTGAGTAATGACGCTCATCTGTTGAGGAGCCCTTGTATTGGATTCAGCAGAATTCGAAATGCACCGAAGTTCACTCTGCTGAATTGCAATATTAATTAAGACTAGATGAAATCGGAAATAGCGTGGCACATGTGGCGTTCAGTATCGAGCAACCGACGAGGCCGGATTGGCGCGAATAGTACAGGCCACTCCGAAGTCAAAAAAACTCAATAAAGATCTTCATTTTTCTGTTCATAGATAGAACAGAAAAATAAAGATCGTCGTGGGTAATAAAAAGGGGCACTTCATAACATCTGTTGGGCTAACGAAGGAAGTCAGTCAATATCGAGATTCCTCTCTCAGAACTTCTATCTCCTTAATCCCAGACATTTGCTTGGCTGATCACTCCTATTTAAAAAAAGGGCAATTTTTTAAACCATTTTTTTTGTTTTCTTTATCCATTTTTTCCCCAATTTTTTAGACATTTTTCTATATTTTTTTCATAATTTTAACCTTTTTGTGCCCTTTACGTTACGTCCAATTACTCCTGGAGAAGAAAATTGTGGGTAACCGTATCCCCTTTTTCTTCACTTTCAGATGAAAATGCATGCCAGACAGTTACCTTTTGCAAATATAATAGCTTTCTTATAATTATTTATGCGTTTTTGGAATCTTATATATGTTAATATTATTTATTGAGGTATCCACCGAGCAAGAAAGGAACCTCAGCTCTAAAGACAATTTGTCCGAAAAATCAACATTTTTCGGAAAAAGCACCCAATCGGCAATTCGTTATTAATGAAAAAAATCTATTATGTAAAATGGCAAGGTACAATCTAATTAAATCTTACTATAAATAATATATAATTAGTTAAAAAATACTAAATGATATTAACTATACTTTCCAAACTATAAAATGGATAATCCTGTATTATAAAATTTTGTTAAAAAATTTGTCATCTTAGAAATTACAAGTATTTTTTATGAACGAATTTCTAGTGACATTTCTGCAACATAATTTAAACCATTTGGGGAGAACTAAAGGGCATCTTGGCTATGTCACCAGCTGGATTCAACTGGACATATACATCCCAGTTTCGCTAGAAGAGAGCACTTGAAATTGGGTGTTTTGTCGCACATATTGTTAGTAATTCGAATAGTCACGACTAAAAACTCTGATTGCTCTAACTTCAGATGTTAATATTGTTACTATTCACATGCCAATATAGTAGATCATCATTACATTTCCCATAGTAGGACATGTACAACGGCTTCCAAGTCACTTCGTTATCACCAAAACAATAACCATTGTTTCTGCAAAAATATTGTACGTATAACTTCGAAAATGTTCGTTTGTACCTTCTTCATACTTTAGACACTAATAACGTGTTGCATTTCATCATTTTCCTTTGGATTAATGACACTATTCCAAACAGGTAATATTATCCATTTTTGGTAAATATCTTGGCAACTTGCCGTAATAATCATCAATTTTACCACTTTCCGTAAAGTGTCTGCAACCATAAAATATCTGCAAGAGTTTATCATCGATTCTTTGAGCGTCATGTTCCATCGTAGCAAAGTTTTTAAAAAACCAGTTTGAATTTTTAATGCATTTCATTCACTTACCAGCATGAGTATATTATTTAAAAATTAAATTATGGTCAAATACGAGAAGAGATTGTATAACGAAAATTGCAAGATTATAAAATTTTTCCCATACGATTGAAGTTGAAGATTGCTTAGTGATTTTTTTTTAATCTTAAAAAATTTCATTTTAAAATGTATAAAAATATTATTTTGGAATTTCGTTTATAAAATAGAAAAAATATTTTTCACATAGCATCCTATACTATAGTTCTATATAAAAATATTTATTATACTCCACCTTTTATGAATTTGGCTTACAAAGTATTCGTAATCGGCTTATTTATTTATTTTAATGTAAGAGTAAAAAAAATCCAAATCGATAAATACTGACCTCTTTTTATTGCAATCCCATCCATATAAGAAAGAATCTGTAAAAAATTGTATTTTCTTTTTTGTTGATGATATTACTAAATTTGTGTATGTTAGTTATGGAAGGCGTCTGAATGTAATCGCATTGGAGATAAATAATAAGAAGAAATAAATCCTTACAAAAATAAGAAGGCAATAAAGCATGCCATTTTGATGTCTTGACTTTGGCCCCAAGTCTTAGGCGGCATGTGGACAAACTCAGCTCCACATCTTAGAATGTCTGTTTATATAAGAACGCAAAAGATACAATAATACTGTAAGCCGATTATGTAGCATCGCACGGCAAGCGTTTTATGCCAAAGTATTCAATTAGTCAGCAAGCCGAAAGGATTTGCATCCACGTCTGAGGAGAGATTCATTCTGCTTGGACCGAAACTCGTGGGCGATCGACTGTGGATACACTTGACCACAGACTGACAGGCTTTGTGCACTGGTTATTATGGAAGCATCACATCCGCAGCAAGACCACTGACAATAGAACCCACTACCACTAGTCGGGTGTTCGATAGAAGTCGAAGGTGTGCACACCGATGGATTTATGCATATCGGCAAATGTTATCCTACGTCCGATGGCTATACAGAAAAGGGTAAACCAAAGCAAATATTGCAAGGGATTTGCCTATATATAATATATGTGTATGCATGTAGGCTATTATAAGCAACTCCCTTAAGATATCACGTTTGAGATATGGATTTGTGGACTATTGACTCATTGAACTATCACGTTCCATTTGCGGTCAAAAGCAGCTACATTCTGCCCATCGGGCCAGAGCCGGCATCAAGTTGCATAATCTGCATAAATTTTGCTGTGTTTTGTTGGTTTCGGAACTCAAATGACCAGATCATCTACGTGTGTGGCTTCGAGATAAATAATTAATGATCAGTCGAAGCGAAAACATTATCAACATTGTCCATATGACTTATAGTATCAGCTGCAATCACATTTAAATACGAGTACATAACTTTTCGTCAATTACCAGTATTTCATGAATATGAAAGAACGAGTTTGGTAGTCTTGGGCATCATTTGAGATGGGATTTGGCTAGAGTCCAAGTTGAAGAACGAAACCACATCTGTTCCTAAGCGTTTTTCGAACCGGACAATCGATTAATTGAGGAATAGTGTCTTTGTAAAATTTCCATTACTCCTCGGCCTTGGCTAATGCATAAGGTTTTTAGGAGGGGAGTCATATCCATCATACTTGCAATCGTTAGCTGAATTGGTTTTCTGATGTTGAGATGAATTTAATCTTTAAGTAAGAATTAGAGTTCCATGCTGTTAATTAGAGAAAGAACCTTTAGAAAATTGGACTATTCAGTGAAAATTTAAGTACAAATTAATGAAATTCTAGTATTTTGCACTGTTTTGTTTACTTCTAATCGATTATACAATCCTTTATCTTTTCTCAATGGAATCGCAATCAAGCATCCAACGCTGAGGTCCCCAATATTTCCTCAGCACAAGGAGCAATTTTCATTGAATGGAAAACTCAGCACCATTTATGTGGTCGAAATAGACAAAATAAACTGAATTTTATATAATTCCAAAATATTATTAAATTCGTATTACTCGTATTTATTTTGAAGGCTTTTAAATAAATTTCAATAATTTTACAAAGAAGTAATTTGAGTGAAAATTTTTACTGAACCAAATTTTTACTAAACAAATATTCACTGAATAAAATTTTTACCGAACAAAATTTTTGCTGAACAAAATTTTTACTGAATAAAATTTTTACAGAACAAATTTTTATTCAACCAAATGTTTACTAAACAAAAGTTTTTACTGAAAAAAATGTTTACTGAACAAATTTTTACTCAACCGAATGTTTACTAAGCAAGCAAATTTTTATTGAACTAAATTTTCACTGAACAATATTTTTACTGAACAACATTTTCATTCAACAAAATTTTCACTAAACAAAATTTTTACTGAACAAAATTTTTACTGAACAAAATTTTTACTGAACAAATTTTTACGTAACCAAACTTTTACTAAGCAACCAAAAGTTTTACTGAACTAAATTTTTACTGAACTTAATGGTTACTGAACAAATGTTTACTAAACGAAATTTTTACTGAACAAAATTTTTACTCAACCAAATGTTTACTAAGCAAGCAAATATTTACTGAACTAAATTTTCACTGAACAAAAGTTTTACTGTACAACATTTTCATTCAACAAAATTTTTACCAAACAAAATTTTTACTAAACATATTTTTACCGAATAAAATTTTTACTGAACATATTTTTACTCAACCAAATTTTTAATAAGCAAGCAAAAATTTTACTGAATTAAATTTTTAGTGAATACAATTTTTACTGAATAAAATTTTTGCTGAACATAATTTTTATTGAACAAAGCAAAAATTTTGTTCAGTAATAATTTTGGTTAGTAAAAAAATTGCTGAATAAAAATTTTGATAAGTAAACATTTTTTTTCAGTAAGCATTTTGTTCAGTAAAAATGTTGCTGAGTAAAAATTTTGTTCAGCAAAAATTTTGTTCAATAAATATTTTGTTTGTAAAAATTTCTTTCGTTAAAAATTATGTTCAGTAAAAACAAATTTGAAAACTTTTTTTTACTGAAAATTTTTACTGAAAATTTTAACTGAAGATTTTTACTGAAAATTTTTACTGAATATTTTTGCTGAAAATTTTTACTGAACAAAATTTTTACTGAAGAAAATTTGTGCTGAACAAGATTTTTACTGAAAATTTTTACTGATAATTTTTACTGAAAATTTTAACTGAACATTTTTATTGAAAACGTTTATCGAAAATTTCGATTGAAACAATTTATTAAAATACTAATATTAGTCGAAGATTTCCACTGAATAAATTTTTATTCTTATTAATTTAAGTAGTCCTTAAATAAAATAAATATGCTTTGAATTCTCATCTATTGTATAATATATAATACGTTTTTATTTGACTTATATCGAATTTGAAATTATTATTGTATTAAAATAAAAATCATTCGAAATAGACAGCAAAATAATATCTAGGAACTACGTACAACATCGTTGATAGAATGATCGATTATTAAGCGTTCAATTATTCATAGTAAAATATTTTTGTTTTATCGCATCAATTTGATTCTTATCATTAGATCGATAAGGTCCAAAGAAATCATTTCGTCATGATTATTATTATCGATCACTAAATGGTTTTTGTTAAATCAAGTTGCTCAAGTGCTATTTTTTCTTTTCTATTAATGAACTGAAAAGGAACGAAATTGTCAAGGGAGTATTTTCTATACGAAAACGGAATACTTTTCTTATCGATTTAAGACGTCTTGCTCTTTGCATAGAAATCGTCTACAAGTATCTCAGTTATTGTAGTCAATCCAATGTTATGTATGTCATTGGAAGCAAACGTAACGAATCGTAACACAATGAAATAAGACTTAAAATTACTTCAGGTGCACTATCAATCGGTTCATTAGTTCTGCAAATACGTTCGAGCTTTTCTTTTACTATTTCTTCTCGACTAAAACTTTCCCGATTTGGATAATACGATAGCAATAAGAGTGATTTAGTTCACAATAGCACTCTGAATAGATGGATATGGATTGTTGAAGTAACAACGATTAAACGTTATTGCTCTGCTCAAAAAAGTTTCCTAATAGCTTAATTCGATTTCTTTTGATTTCAAATACATCGTATATTCTGACGCTTTCAATACCACTTATCGGTTTTCTCTTGAGTTTAATGTGTTCTTAAATATTTTCTTATATTCAAACGAAATAAAATTTATAATAAGACATCTCAATAATAGTGCGATTCTGCTAAGTAATTTTATTTCTGTAGCTTTAAAAATTTTGCAATGAAAATGACATAATATTTATTTTTATTACAATTGCAATATTTAAAATTTTTCCATCTTTTACCATAATCTTTTTTGATAATAATTTTTATAATAATTTATAATTTATACACTACCCAACCGCCCTTCCCAAAAAAAAATCAAATTTTTTATTGGTGTGGAGCTATCAGAACTTAAATTTTTTAAAGGTAAATAATATCTATAAAATTTATTCGCTTCTTATTACTCCTTCCAACTAACTATCGACCAGTTCTATTAGGGATGCTTGCAATGCCAACTCACACGTAACATAATGTCGCCAAATGGCCTCATGTTCGTGGCGGTACAAAATTTGTCTTGGGGCTCTTGTCTCAAAAACCTTACATACAAACAAACAAACACACACTTAATTGGCGATTTGCTTAATAAAATGTCTCTTATTGCGAACTGACTTTTGTTTATAAGCAAATATTTGTTGCTACCAACATAAAATGTTTCTGCAACCCAATGTCTTCCGATTACTACCTCTTCCGATCTATGACGCGTGGCCTGGCTGAGCAGCACTTCCGATCTTACGAAGAGATCAAAAATTGGTATGCTGCCAGAAAGATGGGAAAAAATTGTAGCTAGCGATGGACAATACTTTAAAGCATGAATATGCAAGCATTTTTCCACAATCATAAATAATATTTAGTTAAATTTATAATGATTAAGAAAGAAAGAATTAAAAGTTTCTTACTAAGAAACTACACATAATTATGCAGTAGATCACTATTCTTAATACAAACTTCAACTGACTTATACCATTCGTAGTCATTGTAATTTTAGTAAAATTCGGGAACTTCTTTTATAAATAAAATAGAATTTAATTATAGTGAATAAACGAATTGTTGCGTTTTTATAAAAGTAACTTTCTTTAATGAGTATTTCCCAAAAAAAGTACGCGATTTCCTATAGCTACAGGTGGAAATATGTAACGGCAACTGATAAACTTATCTTATCATTTTACACTTTTATCTTATCAATAAATTCAATTAATTTTTTCCCATTTTATAACAATTGTCGAATAGCTTGCAAACATTTCACTCTGATTTAATGGAAATTAAATACTCGCAATTATTAGTTAGTGGATATTTTTTTTTATAAAAACGAAATGGTTACAAAAATTGACATTTTTTTTACATTACAATTTCTATGTAAATATTTAATTTTATTATTTAAAAAAAAAGAATTTTTTTCTACCAATTTATAATTTTTGTTTGTTTTTTTTTTTGTTTACATTTATTTATATTTGACTAAAAAAAAGGCTGGCTTAGCTTTTGCTTTGGGGAAAATGGAAGTCGTACTCAAACTAGTATTGGATTATTGTCCCAAAATGAAGAAGTTCCTGATCCAGGGGATTGTTCAGACTTCATATTATCGTCAGGAAGTGATTCGAATGTGACAATGTTTTTTGTAAAAAATGAAAATAGCTACAAAGAAAATATGATTTACGTGTGCAGGTGAGACCTAAAATAGTCTTAAGCCAGTATATGAGTATAAGCTGTGGCTTTTCTATTGGAAATATTTTAATAGTGTTCGTGTTGATGCAAATGCACTCGGAATAGAATTGACTTTGCATAGAATGGACATAGATCCTCAAATAGATGTTCTGGCAATTTACAACCAAACTGATGCCGATGCGTTGAAAGTAGCCCCTCAATTTATAGCAACTGGAAGGCTAACGACATCGAAGAAAATGCGTTTATTGAGTACTGGCATGACAGTTGCGTTCTTTGCAAACTCAAAAACTGTAGACAAATTTAAAGGATTCACGTTAACCTACAAAGCGTTTGGAGAGATTTTCGTACCAACATTGCCACCTGCTACAACAACCATGATACCAATGAAGGAAGTAAGGACCATAACTAAATTAATAGTAGTCCAAGCAAGTGATCAGAAAGACGCCACTTGGGAAAAATTCAGAACTTATTTGTGCAATGCCACTAACAGACTATTAGTGGAACATAAATTATCGCTAGAAATGTGCGCACCTACAAATGTGACATTTGTTCCTATCAACAATTGCCCAAAGAGTTTTCCTGATGCAGAAAATTGTGTGTCAATGAGTTTTGCTGTCCTTTTGTATAACAAAACTGATAAACGAGGAGCTGAGGAATTTCAAGAAATAAGACAGCCTGCCGGCTTGACAGCCTTGCAACTTGAGACAATGTGGAAACGATACGGAAAGTCTACGTTCGAAAACTTTGGCTTTACAGAATACGATCTACCAAATTCCAAAAATTATATATTTTTTTTGGTGGGTGTTGTTTCGGGCATTTTTATCCTACTTCTTCTGCTGCTATTTATCTGCCGATATATTCAAAACACACACATCATGGGTGATGATAATGACCAAAAAGCAATTGTTGATAATCAGAATGACTATGACATCACAATGTTTCCATCACCGAATCAAGTGGTTCCGAATTTCTTCCCTAACAACTATACAAACTCATATATTAATGCCAATTTATACGATGTCAGACCTAGAAAACCAATCGATACACCACTTCCTGAAGGTATACAATTACGTTCGTAATTATTTTTCATATTTTTCTAATTAATAAATAACTCATATTATCATGGTATATGTGTAGGTATTCCTGATGACTATTCTATGGAAGAACATACGATAAATGGGTTCAGGTAATCGGAAAATTTAAATAAATTAAAAATGAAACAACTCTAAATATTCAATTTCTTCTGTTTCTTCTTTATATCTTCTACTATAAATTTTTAAATTAGAATAAAAACTGTAATATAATATAAAATATTTTAATGTAATTTTACAAAAAAAACAACAACAACATTAAAACTTTCTTTTTTTTCAACTGTTTTACTTTTTGTCTTAGAAAATATTCATTATTATTTGTGAGAACTGCATTATCGATAATATCTTAATTAAACACTACAAATGTTTTAGTAAAAAACTGTATTCTTCGTTTATGAGGAGTTGGCTTGGCTTTTCACTTCTTAGTAAATAGTAGATAGATTTTTTAGATACATTCACATATATTTAAGAAGAAATTATAAACTATTCTTTTTTTACTTCTTGTCTATTGGATTTTTTTTGGCTTTTGTAGATATTTTTATTATTATATATTGCAATGCACAAGTATCAATTGAATTTAGTCTTAATTTTTATCAATAAATAATTTTTCAATAGTCTTCTTTTTTTTTAATAAAAAGACTATTTGTATATATATTATTTCATAAAAATTAAATTACAAAATTCTGATTGAAACAATATCAAATTTAAAAAAAAGAAAGCATGCTTCCCCTTCTATCAAATTCTAATAATTCACATTATCTTTAAATAACTTATACTGAATTGAATTTTAATTTTTCAATCAATAATCTCTAAACATATGTATATAATTGTAGATTTATATGTAATATATAGTTAAAATACTTATGCTTATAAAAGATTCAATTTTATATAATAGATAAGAAATTAGGAAATCAATTGTATAAAAATTTGATTTTTTCAGTTTATATTCAAAATGGTAGAGTTTCCTTATTTTATATCACATAATATGTATGTGTGTGTATAATAATTAGATTGATATCATATCTCTTATCAATAATAATAAAAGTGTTTCTTAAAAATAATTTTTTGTTAAAAATCTTTAATCATAATTGTTGCTGTTACGAATTATTCAAAGTAAATAGCTTCATTTATGATTTATACCTTACAAATGCATTCATCTGATTACGGTGTGTTGAGTGGATCTCCGTTGGGTCTTATAATAAAGAATTATCCAATTTGTGCTTGGAAAAGTAAAGTTAAATAACACATATTTTAAATTTAGATTTTAATTTATCTTTTTTTTATTATATTTTTTTTTTTAAGATGCCATAATGTAAAAATTATATTATCATTCTTTTTATATGTAACTTTTTCTGGCTTTTCCGTGCATTTACGGTTGTAATTTAGCAATTACTTGACGGAAGTTGGTTTTGAAATACTCCAAAGTTTAAGGATTGTCTGCCTAAATATAATATTTTTCATAGCTTCCTAAGAAAAAGTGCAATAGCGTAAAATCTTAGATCTTTTAGACTAATTTCGATCAGTTATAATGTTTTATTTAACGTGACCTAATCGTCTTTCAACGTAAAACAACGAGTCGCCTACGACTATAGGGATTGAGTTATGCTCAATCAACGCACCACCATTACTGACAGTTAGCAGTTAGTAATCAGTTACAAGCTGACTACTCCACCTGCTGGTGGAGAGGCCTACCTAAGCCTCTACTGTCATTAGCAGTGACAGTGCCCGAGATAATTACAAGTTATTGACAGTTATCCCCCAGCTGCGATCCGAAGACTGTACCCGAGAAATGGGTATTAACCCCCAATTCCCGTGGTACCAATTTTTGTTTTCAGAGTACTTTGGTTTGTACTCCGCTCATTGAGTTACGGTCAGGAATCTTGTAAATTCCTAGGCACCGCTAAGCCAGCTCAAGTAAGCGGGTTCACAAAGACCCGAAAGTACAACCGGAATCGACCTTGGTCTTTCACCCGGTTGTAGCCACCCTGCGTGTCATTCACACACCATTCGCGCATCATTCTCGCTCTCCTCTTAAAAAGTGCCACGGCAAATCTATTAAGGCATTCATACGTCTCTTTCACACCCAACACACCACTCACATCCACACCCTCATCATTTACCACGATTCCACATGTACCTAAGTCACGCCACAAGGGCATCTAGCCTCCGCGGCTAGACCAAGCTTGTACAGGAACCCATTCATACTGCGATGTCCCGTGAGTAAATACCCAAGGTACAGACCAAATTCAAATCCATACGCAGATGCAAAACACACATCCGAAATAAACATGTGCGTCCATCTGCCATTCATACTGACATCTTATCGACGTTGCCACATTTCATATATTCTATTCAGAACCAGATTCTGAACCTCTTCATTCGTAACCGGACAACCAGCAAGCAGGATGCCCCGCCGTAGACGGTAATGGATACTTCCACCCAGCACCTCCAGGTCCCATGGAATTTTTTCCCTGCGAACCTGCAACGCCTCGGTTGACACGGTTCTACATACATTCAAAAATGCATACAGAGTCAGATGCTGGACTGAATTTATGCCCACCCTTGAATACTGGTACTGGTGGCGCATAATGTAAGCCCACACACACGCGACGCATACACACGGAACAAACACACTCTTGTAAAGGACTTGTACCGCTCTGGATCGAAGACCTCATTCTTTATAAAATACTCGCACCAGCATGCCAACCAATCCGGCCACGCGCCTCATTAGATGTTGTAAGTGAGGCCGAAAGTTCAGCCTCTGCCCAACCTTTACTCCAAGGTACAGTACATCTTGCGCATATCGGACGCCGACCGCCACTAAATAAATATTGAGCAGCCTACTGGCCGCCAAAAAACCCTTCAACAGCCTACATACAGTTATCCTTTCGGAAACATTCACTCCCATTCTATTCCCCCATTCAAACACCATTTGCATATAGCGGCTTCGCGCTATCTTCTAATATCCGCATATGCGATCACACCGCAACCGGCCTTTTCTAACTGCACTAAGAGACCATTCATCATATTCCAGATGTCGGGGCCGAATCCCTGTGGGCAGCCACGCACCATCTGGCGAACAACCCTCCCATTGTTTCCGCGCACTACCGCATACCTTTCATGGAAGTAACTTCTCCATAGAGAAGTTTCTTCACATGAAACGTCCTCAAGCGGCTCAAATTTCGATCAACAAATCTTTCGAGATTTCGATTACTCTTTCTGTGAAGTTTTAGCGTATTAAAGCCCCAAATTCATCTTGTTGTGTAGCTTATGTCACCGTTTCGCCAGAGGAACCACATATGGTCCAGAGGTCAAAACTAGTCGCGTATAGTAATAATTATGGGCCAATGATATATAGGGTGGTCCATCTAGCGGTTGCATTTTGAGCCACTATTTATTTGAAGTACTTGAGTGTTAAATGTCATCACGAATTGACAGATTGTTAGTTGAAAGTCTGAATTTTACGAAATGGTAATCTATACGCCTGAAGAAAACTGGGAAATATTGGGAACTTACTTCCAAAGTGGTGAGTCTTCAACTCAAATTGTGAGAAATTTAAAAAAAAAATGAGCAAAGATCGAATGCCATAACGTCAAATTGTGGACAAATTCGTGAAGCGAGTTCGCGAAACTGGTTTGTTGGTTGCCAAAGTAACTCGTTCTCGTTCTAATACAATACCGAGAATATTGCCGCCGTTGCTGAAAATGTCCGTGATCATCCATCAACATCAACTCGTCGCCGTTCTCAGGAATTGAACATTTCTCGCACTTCTCTGTTGAGAATTTTGCACAAAGACCTCGGTATGCAAGCTTACAAAGTTCAATTAGTCCAACAATTAAAGCCGCATGACCATCCGATGCGTCTTCGGTTTGCCCAATGGGCTCAAGATCCCAATGGGCCTCATCTTTTTGGATGAGGCCCATTTCCACCTCGGTGGGTATGTCAACAAACAAAATTGTCGCCATTGGGGCTCAGAAAATCCATACGTCACCATGGAAAAGCCGATGCATCCACGAGTCACGGTTTGGTGCGGATTTTGGAGTGGAGGCATCATCCAAAAACGATGAAGGATCCCCCGTTACGGTCAATGGTGAGCGCTATCGTGGTATGCTCAACGAATTTTTGTTTCCAAAAGTTGAAGAGAATGGCATGGACGACATTTGGTTTCAACAGGACGGGGCCACTTGCCACACAGCCAACGTAACAATCCAACTTTTGGGAACTGCTTTCGAAAACCGAATAATCAGCGGAAATTCTGATGTCAATTGGCCGACTCGCAGCTGTGAATTGAGACCGTTGGATTATTTTCTATGGGAAGCCGTTAAGGATAAATGTTACGCATGCCATCCAGAGACAATTGAGGCCTTGAAACACGAAATCAAAGTTGCCATTGAAGAGATACAGGCCCAGACAATCGAAAATGTACTGAAAATTTGGGTCAAGCGAATGGGGTACTGTAAGGCCAGCCGTGGCAGTCATTTAAATGATGTTATATGTCACTTTTAAATTTCAAGGTTCAATCTTTCTAATAAAACCGGAAATATAAACAAAATAAACATTAGTTTTTTTTTTATTTACTTTTTAAAATACAACTTTTAAATGGTCCACCCTATATAAAATGCACACCAGACAATTACGTTTCATGGATACAATGGCTTCTTCATAGCCACTTGTCAGTTTTAAGAACCCTATATATGAAAATAATATGTAAATAGCTTCAAAAATTTACTAAATCAATTAATTTGAATAATTTTTCACCCTATTTTCAAAATATTAATTTTCTTTTCTTAGATTTCTTACTAATAGTGGACAGACTTTTCAGTTTATTAGTGAAAAAAGTAAATGAATTTTTTTTTCTAAATGTATTGTATTTAAAAAAATACTATTTCCTTTTTAAAAAAAAAACCATTGTGACGTATTATCTTAAAATAAATTTTAAAGTAAATTAATTTTCCAAAAACGATTTTAAAAGCGAGATTTTTTTATGCCAAATTATATACGACTTCGTTTAATAATTACATTTTCTAATAAACAAACAATAAATTTCATTCATATTCAATGTTAATCAAAATAGAAATAACACAAAATAATTTCAAAAATAAAAATTAAAAACGAAGAACAATATCAAAGGAAGGGGACTCTCGTAAGAACCAAACAGAAAATAATATTGTATATAAAATAAATAATTTATAAATAGTTGTTGAGGACAAATGTAATTTATAGGAAATATATCAACAAAAAAACTACCCCCCTCCCCCAGCTTGAAAAAAATGAAATTTTCAAAAAATAAAAATGTTTTATTTATGAATAAAACTGACACCATACAACCACCTTGCTAACTTTTTAGAATCGCATTTGAATTTTGAACTGGTACGAGTATCTGTAAAAAAATTTTAAAATTATATTTACTCTTAAATAATAACTATGAGTGTGTAGGATTTGATATAAGTATTATGCCATGATCTCTAATACAAGCATGATGATATTTAATGTATTTGAAGGAAAAAAAACAGAAATTGAATAATATTGCGCAAATATGACCGCGATCATTTGATTTGAAGATCATTTCTTAATGGGCATCCGTTCTTCGGTGGAAGTTTCTAAAATTAAACATTCCGTAATCGATTAAGTTTATTTTCGATAGAAATAGAGGAAAAATAGTAAAAAATATTTTTTTTTTTTGGAAAATGGAAAATTTTTAAGAGAAATAGAATCTTTATAAACATTGAGAAAAGCATATGAGCACATGAAATTCCAATTAAGATAAATACCTTATTTTCTATATAATTGATACTCGTAATATCGGAGATAATTCTAACAAACTATGTAAATACAGGGGAAGAAATTGTAAAAAAATATCAAAAGAATTCAAATACGTTTGAAGATAATCTTGGTAAAAAAAAAAAAAATTGAATATTATTTTTCTTTCTAGATTAATTCTTAATAAAACAGCCCGAAACTTTTGGATATTTCCATTGTTTTGCATTTTTATCATTTTATCTATGTGATTTTTACTTTGCAAAATGAAATTTTCTATAACTATGGAATTGGTGGTAAATGAAAATGAATTCTTTTTATATATTCTTCTCTCTTTTCGGTATTGATTACTACAGATCTCAAAAGCAAACGTATATTACTGGAGTGGTAAGGGATGAGTCGACTACGTAAAATCATCAACGATGTAAAAGGATTTTGTTAAAGAACAATAATATTTTTTTTTAATAAATTACCTTCAAAAGTATATATTTGTGTACGCATTTATGTGATAAGATTGGATACGGGTAAATTTTATATTAATTACCATAGACAACTTATTATAACTCAAAATATATAAGTAATAAATAAAATAAGAAATAATTTGAAAAAAAAAATAAATGTAAAATTTTAAACACACTTAAAAAAATTTTTTAATGAATTTATTTATTTATTTTTCTCAAAAATATTCATTAGTATTCTTCGTATCATCATCTATTTTCTTATACGAAAAAACAGAAAATTACTCATCTTTGTTTAAAAGATTTCTCAAAAATGCTTACAAAAAACCTTAGTTTTAAAATGCCTTTACTCTATCCTTAAAGATGCTGAAATTATCCTCGGTCGTCAATTTGGTTTTCAATCAGAACACTCCATAATCCAACAGTGTCATCGTACACATATACGTTCTCTCTTCAGCGAAAAGAATACTGTCCTTTAATCGAATGTGACCTGGACTGCTCTGAAAACTCAAAAGATCCATTCCTTCCACATACTACCTTTTGTATTGGTTTTCACGTCATAACCATAAATCCATGATTCATCACCTGTTATGACCCTCTGGAGCAAATCTGGTTTGTCGCGCACAGAGTCCAACAGCTCCTTAGCAATGTTAATTGCGATGCTGTTTTTGGTCGAAACTGAGCAAAAATCGAAGACGAGCCAAAACACGTGCAAGCAAAGCAGTTGTCAAAAATTAACTGAACATTCAAAATGGCCGAACTTGTCGGAATAAGTGAGAGACATGAGTACCAACATAACACCTACTTTTTGTAGTAGCAATACTTTTTGAACAGACCTCGTATACCCTATCACAGCCGGTGTTCCCCAAGGTAGTATAATTGGTCCACTCCTATACCATATTTATGCCTTTTTACATCCACTACTCTCTAATATCCAAATAGATTCCATAATCCTACAGTCCAGTATCAAAAATCTCCAAAACTGATTTAAGAGATCGAGAGTGAAAGTAAATGAGCACAAAAGTGTGTTTATATTACCTTCAATTTCTGTAAAAATCCACCCATTACTATATAACTTAATAAAAATATCATTTCACCTGGAACTAAACCTAGGTAAGTACGCTACCTGGAACTAAACCTAGGCAAACGACTTACTTGGAATCATCAAAACTCGACTTAGTTGGAATTCTCAAGACTCGACTTATTTGGAGTCCCCAAGATTCGACTTACTAGGAATCTTCATGACTCGACTTACCTGAAATTCTCAAGACTCAAATTAATTGAGATCCTCAAGACTCGACTTACTTGGAATCCTCAAGACTCGACTTACTAGGAATCTTCATGACTCGACTTACCTGAAATTCTCAAGACTCGAATTAATTGAGATCCTCAAGACTCGACTTACTTGGAATCCTCAAGACTCGACTTACTAGGAATCCTCATGACTCGACTTACTTGAAATCCTCAAGACTCGACTTACTTGGAATCCTCAAGACTCGACTTACTTGGAATCCTCAAGACTCGAATTATTTGGAATCGTCAAGACTCGAATTACTTGAAATCTTAAAGACTCGACTTACTTGGAATCCTTAAGACTCGACTTACTTGGTGTCCTCAAAACTCGACTTACTAGGAATCCTCATGACTCGACTTACTTGAAATCCTCAAGACTCGACTTACTTGGAATCGTTAAGACTGGACTAACTAGGAATCCTCATGACTCGACTTACTTGAAATCCTCAAGACTCGACTTACTTGGAATCCTCATGACTCGACTTACTTGAAATCCTCAAGACTCGACTTACTTGGAATCGTCAAGACTCGACTTACTAGGAATCCTCATGACTCAACTTACTTGAAATCCTCAAGACTCGACTTACTTGGAATCGTCAAGACTCGAATTACTTGGTGTCCTCAAGACTCGACTTACTCGAAGCTAGACTTACTGGGAATCCTCAAAACTAGGCTCACTTAGAATCCTGAAACAATTTTTAATTACGAAATTAAAAAGGCTTGAATTCAACAGGCGTTATCGACTATTACTTAGACTACTGGACAACCGATCCAGACTGACACTAACCCAGAAATTTTTAATCTACAATATAATTTTGAAACCAATATGGACGTACGGTATTGAACTCTGGGGTTCTACTAAGCCAAATTCCTGCAATTAAAAATTCTTCGAAAAATCGTTGATGCTCCTCCTTTCTATATTTGTAACAAAGTTATTCATCGTTACTTAAATACTCCGAATGCGCATGATTTATGTTTAGCTCGTTATAAAAAGTTTTATTCCCGATCTGAACTTACGGTATCGAACTCTGGATTTCTACTAAGCCGAATTCCTGCAATCAAAAATTCTCCGAAAAATCGTTGATGCTCCTCCTTTCTATATTTATAACAAAGTTATTCATCGTGACTTAAATATTCCGAATGCGGATGATTAATGTGTTGCTCGTATTAAAAAAAGTTTTATTCCCGATCTGAACTTACGCTATCGAACTTTGGGTTTCTGTTAAGTAAAATTCCAGCACTCAGAAATCCTCCTAAAAATCATTGATGCTCCTCCGTTCTATATTTATAATAAAGTTATTCATCGTGACTTAAATATTCCAAATGCGCATGATTAATGTGTTGCTCGTTATAGAAAATTTTTTTTCCTGATCTGAACTTACAATATCGAACTCTGAATTTCTACTAAGCCAAATTCCTGCAATTAAAAATTCTTCGAAAAATCGTTGATGCTCCTCCTTTCTATATTTGTAACAAAGTTATTCATCGTGACTTAAATACTCCGAATGCGCATGATTTATGTTTAGCTCGTTATAGAAAGTTTTATTCCCGATCTGAACTTACGTTATCGAACTTTGGGTTTCTGCTAAGTAAAATTCCAGCACTCAAAAATCCTCCGAAAAATCGTTGACGCTCCTCCGTTCCATATTTGTAATAAAGTTATTCATTGTGACTTAAATATTCCGTTTGCGCATGATTAATGTGTTGCTCGTTATAAAAAGTTTTATTACGGATTTTCTTACCACAATAATCCTCTTGTTACTAAACTCTCTTCTATTACTTTCCCCATAAATGCTCATAGTTGTTTAAAAAGAAATTGGCAAAGAGATCTTTTGAGGAAAAATAAACTAAACACAATTAATTTTTTTTTCAAAAGCTTTTTATTTAATGCAAATTGATTATAACAAAATAATTACAACAATAACAAATTTAAAAACAGTCTTTTTTTCCATTCGTACTCTTTTTTTCCCTTAATAATTATATTAATAATTGTTTTATTTTTTATTATTATTTTTTTTTTTATAGTATATTTTTTTTATCTAATTTATTTTTAACATATAATTTTTTCGCAATTTATTTTTATTCTGGCGATTCGATGGTATCATTTTTGGTGTCATGGTGAATTGATTGACGTAGACTCGTATTGATGAATGTTCACCTCGACATGATAGGATTACGGCCAATATTTACTATTCAGCGGCTTTAGCACTAATACTATCAGGATTTAAGAGTATTTTGATGAGGTACTCAACTGATGGTTTCTCAGCGGTCCGATAGACAGTGAGACCACGATTTTCGAGAGATTTTCTTGTACTAGGACCAATTGCTATCAATTTTTTATCATTAAATTTGAGATCGTTTTTGTCGAGAATATCAGAGCAATAATTGACACCGGATGGGCTAAAAAAGGCGAAATACTCAACCTCTGGATTGGACAATGCTGACAAGAGATTTTCCGCCAGATCTGGATGCGCTGTTGTCTCGTACACTTCACAAGGATCCATTAAAAATCCTGCTTCGAACAGTTTATTGAGCAAACTATCAGTGCGTAGATTACCGCAAGGAAACAGAAATGGTAGCGATTTATTACCCTCGAAGGCTTCTTTAATATAATCTGCTAAATTACTTGCATTGCCAGTCTCCTTGCCACGTAGACTTATCTCACCAAAACTGGCACGTATCAGATTGTTAGTTACTTCTCCAACACAATAATTGTTCAATGAATTCCAACCGTCTGGTAATGGATCGTCGCCCAGAGCTCCTTTTACAGCATCAACACTACGTGGACTTGTAAAAATCAAGCCAGCATATTTTTCTGGTTTCATCAATTTTGCATTTAATTCGTCCAATTTTTTAAATCCAAAGCCTAATGTTGCTACAAAAATCGCATTGAAATTATTCTCCTTCAATTCGTTAGCATACGTTTCGGAACTTTCCGATTCCGATTTTAAGATTATCACAGTTTTCATTGTTATGCAATTTTCTTCTATTATTAATTTAGTTTGCACTTTTTTGTAATTTTTTTCTTTTTTAGTGTTTATTTCAAATTTTAATTTTTAATAATTTTTTTGTTGTTGATTTTTGCTGTTTTTTATTTAAAACTTTCGATTATTTGAAATATACACAATAAAATAAATTGTTTTTGTTTGGTTTTTTTTTAATTGAAATTTTTAACTTTTTTTTTTGATATTTTTTTTTGTATCAGAAAAAAAAAACTGTAATTGACCACGAAAAAATCTATTTAAAAATAATTTATTGACCACTTTAATTATCACTTAACGAATTTTTTTTGAAAAACTGTCTATCAGATGTTAGTTAGGCTGCAATGAACCACAACAGCGAATTTGTGGCCTAATCGACCCAATTTCACGATTAAAATGTCAAATTCTAAACTGTAACAAGAATAGAATGGCATTAAATTCGCTTTTGTTGCTGATCCTCTTCCCTTTTTACGTTTTTATATATTGTTGCTAGAATTTTCGCTATTTTGCATCAATGAGACTAACGAATAACGACTGACCCCCGATCGATAGGAAGATTGGTTGTTTACACCGGCAAGAAATTCGGCAAATTTCGTTTTAGATTTATTGGTGGTGGCAAAAGATTGAAACAAAATTTATCGAAACAACATTTACTAATAGTTATTTCGGAAATATTAATTTTTTAATTTTTCTTACCGCCTAAATTATAGTATTCGTTATTAATAGATTAAATGTCTTGTAAACTTTATTGAAACAGTTTAATATTCGGCTTGCTATTATAAGTTCCTGTCTGTGACTTTGAACATAAGAAAAAATCTCTGATAGTCTATTCAAAATATCTTTAGTTAATAAATTAAAATTCGGGTTTACTTTAGAACATTTATTGTAAGCCAATAATTGGTTATGTTGATATTAATATCTACTAATCACGATGTTAAAATTTATTTATTTTCTATTCTAAAAAAATAATATTCCTGTTGTTAAGATATTTCAAAGTCTTTTTGGATATTTTTCAGTGGAAAATTTTTCTATAAAAATGTACTGTTTATATGTAAATTGTTCAAAAATATTGTTTTAATTAAAAGTTTCATCGTCTGTTTTATTTCGGCAAATTTTGTAGATAATAAAAATTGTCCATTTTTTATATTTTCTTTTTAAAATTGGTAAATTTTGAAAAGAAAATAGAAAAAGTATTTTTTTTTTGTTTTAAAAAAATTGGAAAAAATGAAATACTTTTTAAAAAAACTGAATAATTAATATTAAATATTTTTAACAGTTAAAAGAAATTTCAAAAAAAAAAATGAATAAATTTGATTTTGTTTTTGAATATTTAAAATTTTACCAAATAATTTATTACAAATTTTTCTAAATGCAAATTTCTGCAAAAAAAAAATTTGCAACAAAATCAAATGCATTCGTCTCATTGAATAGGGTTATCCAGTTTATGCTTCGGAAGCTAACATTAAATAAAACTTACTTAAACTAACGGTTTTGGTAAAACTTTTATGTTTATTATATTGGTTGGATCTTGCCATTATATATCATATATAACATTATTTAAATCGCTGCCACGCGATTCTTTTGAGATAATTTTTGATGAATTTTTTGGGAACATTTTGGACAGTAATTCGATCATTACTTAATGGATGTTTTTTTTCTAAATATTTTAAAGTTAAGGGATTGCCGAGGAATCTTACAAAGATAAGTCCAAAAGATGTTTTTAAAGGCCAATTGACATAAGAAAATTGCAAAATAACGGGTATTTGCAACTTTTCGCACAATAAAGCCAAAATTTACCGTATTGGGTGTGGCTTGTGGTACTTTTTTGTTAAAAGAACATATGATCAAAATAAAAATCTTCAAGTTCAGGTCAAAAATAAAAAAAATCGGTTACTATACGGCCATAGGCCTCAGAATTGACGGTAATGGTCTCTGTTTCTTTATTTTCAAAGAAATACGGGCATACGACACCTCAAGACCATTAATTCAAACTAGATACAATGGCTTCTCCGCAGCAAGGTGTGGCTTTTCAGAGCCTTGTATACGATAATTTTATTTATTGACATATTCACCAAGTGAGAAATGACCTTTATTTCTGGAGAAAATTCTTTTAAAAAAATCAGAATCAAAAGCACTTAATTGGCGTACTTTATTCACAAAACCATACACGTTGTAGGGTGGTTTATTTGTTATTACAAAAAGTAAAATGGCAAACCTTATTGAAAGACCTTTTTTAATTTTGCAACTGTCAAATAAGACAGCTACACTTTCCGAACCACAAAATAGATAACCCTTAATATTATTCAATTTCTTTTTCAGAATTTCCATTTTTTTTTTGTTTAAAATTTAAACTACATAAACAGAAGTTATTTTTATTATTATAAGATTTTGATTATTTTTATTTCTGAATTATTTTTTTGGGGAGTTTTGTTTTTATTTATAAATTTATTTCCCTGGAAATCGCTTTGAATTAGTTTAAAATTTTTCTTTAAAATTGAATGAATTTCAATCAATTTACTTAAAAAAATATTGTAGAATCTTTTTAAATTGTTTTAAATTTTCAAATTTAAAATTATGAAAAAAAAAGATTACGGTTTTTTTAATTTGAAACATTAAATTGTTGACCAAAAAAAACAATACAAAATCCCTTTTAAAATCGTATTAAAATGTTCACTTTTAGAATATTCCTATTACGTACAACATGAATTTAACTTTAATAATATGCAATAATATAACCAATGTTTTTATCTACATAGTTGCAATGTGCATATAAAAATAGTTATTTTTATCTACACAGAAAAAAAACCGGAAATAGTGGGTTTTGATTAAAAATAACCAATTATTGACTGCAACGTTATAATTTTCCACAATTGGTTCTGATAAGCAAGCACAATTACACATTTGATCAGAAATTCTATTATTCGAAAAAATTACCACACCACAGAAAAAAGTTCCAAATCACTGATAAATGTCACTATTTATTTTCACATAAAATTTTCAGTTAAAAAATGGTATTTTTGTTTAATTTTTAATTAATTGTTGATATTTAAAAACTTTTCTGAGAAATATGAACTTTCGATAATATTTACATAAACCGTGGTTTGACAGTTCTTTGCTAAGCCAATTGAGAAATGAGAGCAACTTAACGAAAGCTATTTTGTTCTTTTTACTCGAACGAGAAACCCATCGAAAAGTATTATTGCTATTTCGATGCGGCTCTAGACTGTGAACGAAGTAAAACATTGCCTATGGTAGAGAAAGGGAGATGAGACTATCGCTCTTTGTTGTGTTCAGCCTTACCGGTTGATAGAGAGTGAGCATAAATACGAACTCAGAGAGAGCATAAATGGAACTGAAAAGAGCCAATTGAAGGGGAAATCAAATCGTTTGTTATGATTTTTCGATTAATCGAAAGTTTTTAAACTGTGAACGTAGATGTCACTGAACAATGTTGAACAAAATAAAGAAGATTTTACATATTCAATTTTGAGATATTTTTAAGTACACTTTCGAATTTGTTTCTTCTACAATTCATGAATATTTTTATGCTGATTATTAATTATAGAGTAAATATAATTGATTTAGAGTTTAAAAAATGAATATAGAATAAAAAAAATTTATTTCACCGAAGATGATAAGCTGAACTTGATATACAATAATTGGATTTTTTGAATTAATCTAAAATTGGTTCTTTTCGTTAATACAGGCTGTTCCAAACATTCACGTAACATTTGAATTTTGAGCCATTTAAGCAATATTTTAAGAATTATGAAGGTTTGGCAGCTACAGTTCACAATTTTCGTACAAAATATAGTCGTAATATTAATTTAATTTCAATTGTGAAGAGATTAATTGAAAAAAATTTTGTACTGGTGGTCTTGAATTGGACAGCGTTTTTTCACATAAGTTTGCATTTTTATGATTACAAAGTTCAACTGATTCAAATACTGAAGCCTAGTGACTACGCACAGAATATTGAGTTCGTTGTGTGGATTATGGAACAACAAAAATGGATGCTGATTTTTCGAAAAAATCATCTTCTGCGATGAGGCTTATTTTAATCTTGACAGCTTAGTTAATCGACAAAATTATCGCATTTGCGGTTTAGAAAGTCCACGAACGATTGTTTGGTGTGGCTTTTGGGCTGGGAGGCATCATTGGACCATTCTTTGTCGCTGGTCAGGCAATAACAGTTAATGGTGGTGCTCTCTATCGTGACATGATAATCCATGAGGAGGTTTGTAACCACAAATTATCTGTTGTTACGAGGAGCCCACATCCTATAAATCCATCTGGACAAATTAAACCACTAAAATAAGTGTATTGAAAATGGAGGTAGCTAACAAAATCACGAGACGACTCGAAATGAGTTCAGACCATTCAATTGTCGTTCCAGGTCTAGTTGTGTTGGTCATTTTATTGTCCGGAAAGTAAAGCCCAATACCATTTAAAATTTATCAAAAATTTTAACCATTCAAGGCAATATTTGTATATTTTAAAATTTATCAAAAAATATTATATAATTAATTAAAAAATGCATTTAAATTAATTGCTGGAACAACAGATTGTGAATGCACATTTTTCGAACGAAATTTTCTTCAGCGATGAGCCTTATTTCTCGCTGGGTGAAATATTTTCGTCTATGGTGAAAATCCTCAAGTGACTGTGGAGGTGTTATTGTATCTGCAAAAAGTGACTGTCTGGTGTCCATTTTGGTTGGAAAGTGTCATTGGAACTGTTTTTTTTGTTGTTGTTTGAAAATGCAAAAGTAGAGATGGTTACCAACAATTCTGATTGTTATGAGCGACTTTTTCTGATCTGAACTTGACGACTTTAATCAGGCCTATATGTGGTTTGAACACAAAGATGGCAGCACAAGCTACAAAACATGATAAATTTAGGCTTTACTGCTCGAAAAGCATTAAAAAATTAACATCTCTCAAGTAATGGTCAAAGTACAATATGAAATGTGCGAAAAAGTCATTAAAAATTACCCCGAATGTATCGGTTGCTGCAAGAAGTGACGTGATATCCATTTAATTGACGTTATATTTCATACATAATGGCACTGTCCAATCAATATAATAGAGTAAATTTTTTATCTACGTTTTAAATATGTTTTATTTATTTTTACTTTTCAAAGCGCAAATTGGGTAACACTAAATAAAATTTCAAAAAAAACACAGGCTAACTTAAATTGTTCTAGTAGATAAATTTAATCCTTAACATATATGTCCTTAACTGAGTTGGGTTACTTGTTTTTTTCTTCTTCTTATTCGTTCAATGTTAACAATTAGTATGTTTCAGTATTCTTCCATTTGATGGTGAAAAAATTAAACTAATCGTAAAAATTAAAATTTTTAAAAATTAAATTCGTGCAATTTTTAAAATGCAATTAATTTCCATCATTGAATATTATTACACAACGGAAAGTAAAAAAAAATACGTTTTTCCCCTAAAATTTATACTTTCATATAAAGTTCATAAATAAAGTTTGCTCTATAGTTAATAATGATTACATAAAAATGGTAGTAACTTTTGAATTAATACCATAATTATTACAATATTGTATAAGTATTATCAAATATTCATCATTTTAACGGAATTAACAAGATCAGTCGCTATTATAATCAAATTATTGCTTGCTTTAATATAAAGTAAAACTTTCATTGTATACCATATATTTTCAAAGTTTTCTATCCTTACCTGAAATATTTAATACCCCTGCATAAGTTCACATTCCGCTATAATAATATCAAACAAATAAAATTTGAGCTTCTTTAATAATAAAACTATACAAACTTAAATCAAACTTTTTCAATTTACTGAAATAAAGAGTGTATTTATTATTGTATATTAAAAATTCAACAATATCGAAAATTATGTTTTCAATTCTTGATGTAATCAAATAAATAAGATTTAATTAAATACGAATACTATAGAATAAATAATAGTCTTTTAATTTTTTTCTTAGTGTTTTTTTTTTGTCTTTCGTTTTTATTCAATACTGATTATTTTGATCTGCCGTTTATAAATAAGAATGACTTTTATAAAAATTAGTCTTTTCAAATCCCAATTCTTCCAATGTGATTAACTGATTTACAATATATTGACTTATTTTAGAAAAATACGAATACACACACACATCTTGATATTTGTTGAAAAGTAGCTAGAAATTTTTCTCATGTTTGTCAATTGGGTTTTATTGGATTATAAGAAATAAGCTTAACGGAAAGTCTGGAGAATTTTAGGATATTAAATGAAAATAGAACTTTTTAAAAGTCAGTAAAGTAGATAATACCATTGATGTCATTTTTGCACAAACTCCCTCTACAAATATATTTGTTGTTGTTTTCCCTTGAGTAGGTTGAAAATCTCCAAGGACATCATGACCACTTTTAGTTAAAATCGACTAATGACTCATCTTTCTTTAAGATTAGTAGCAAATTTTAGGACTTGTTTGGGACAAACACTTAATAAAGTGATATTATCTACTCCACTAGTTTATGAGGTTTGGTCCTTTTAAGAGGACATACGTTGCTGATTACATTTTAAGAGGACATACGTTATTGAATGCAATCGTTGATCATGTTTAGCTGCTATCTTTTTTATTTTATCACAAACCGAATTAATGTGGGATAGTAAATGCTCCATGGTACATAAGAAATGAAGATATCACGTTGAATATCTTTATTTCTTATGTACCATGGAGCATTTACTATCCCACGTAGTACTTTATTTTGGTACTTTTTTACTATTTCTATGTTGGGTAAAACCCCATATTTAGATACCGTATATCCAAACCGGCTTAAGTATTTGGTTGTAAATTAGGATTTTATTCTGCGTTGAGACCTCAGCTGAGAGGTTCTCCCCAGCAGCCAATACAATCTTCTAGATTTATTGTTGAGTTATTTTCTTTTTCTTTTTTAACATGCTCCTTCTTCTCAAATTTGGTATCAAGGGTCATATCTAGATACTCAGCTGTATTGGCATATAAGGTATAATTTTTCCATTAATAGTAATATATACAGAATCAACTTTTCTATAGTTGAAGATAATGTGCGCTGACTTTGCTTCATTTAGATAACATTTTGTGGAGTGTCTCTTGTATATAATAAATGTAGGAGAGTAACTAGTATGCTTCCTTGAGGTACTCCTGCTTCTATGTCTTTAAGCTCAGAATATGCTCGACCATATCTCTGAGGCCAAACTGCCTCTCAGAAATATATGAAAAGAGAAATTAAAAAAATTGTTTTGGGAGATCTCTATGCAGTTTGTAGGCAAAAAGTTTGTCAAATGCCTGCACAATATCTAGGAAGATTGCTCAGAACACATTTTCCTCGTCTAGAGCTATTTTTGCTTTATTTGTAATTCTATGTACTTGATCTATAGTGGTAGGATCCTTCTCAGCAATAATTTTTCAAAAGTGTTTGCTATTGTGAGTAGTCGAGAAATCGGTCGGTAAGATTTTATATCTGTGGGTGGCCTTTCTAGTTTTGGTATAAGGATAACTGCGCCGATTTTTCAAAGTTTGAGTACATATTTGAACTTGAAGTAGTAGTAATGAACTTAAGCTTTAGGTAGCCCACTTCTGGAAATTCTTTCATGATCTAGTCAGTTATCAGATCAATTCTAGGAGCTTTTTTGCTTAATTTCTTTAAATATATAAAGAAAAAAAAAACAATCAAAAAGTTCATTTTTTTTAAATTTGAAAAGATTTTCACTTAAAACGAATTTGAAATATTAAATTACTAATAATCATTAAGCGTAGGATTACACGGTGCATCTAATACATGATTTTCTCCTACAAATTGTTTGCTGCCAAATCGTTTAATTTTTTAAACAGTTCGGCGGTATATTACACTGATCGTGTAACTACACGATATTTGCACGTTGACATGCTATTCTCGCTCGTGGTAAGCATGGAGAAAGGGAAATTGAGCGAACCTATATGTGATTTCATTGTTCTTGCTCGTTCATATATTACCTATAACGTCGTTAATGTGGCTCATTGCGAACTAGTCATTTGCGCATCGTTTAGTTTGGCATTTGACAGTTCTCATATTTACTGTGTGCCTGCAGTCATTTGTATATATTTGATGTGTGATAGATTTTATTTAATTTATTACTTTAATATTTATTACATAAATTATGAAGCTATTGATTTTGATACATGCAAAGTGAGATTACCTGGTGAAAATTTAAACATTTTAAAAATTGTTTGCGAATAAATTGATAAATATTTATAAGACCAAAAAATATATTTTTGATCACAGACTCAAAAATATATTTAAACATGTTGAAATTCCTTTTTGCTTGCCTAAATTACGCGTGCGTCCCATTTAATTTATCTCGCAGATATTCATTCAAGCGATTAAACTATGATTCGACTGATCGTTAAATACACAAACTTTGTTTGTGGCGATCCTGCACAATCTCATTCACGCGCAAAGGGGTTAAGAGCTCGCGCATATTTTACTTTGTCAGACGCACAAAATGGGGGAAATTTGACATTTTAGATCGTCTATTAGCTGCACAGCATTATCAAAGATTAGCAAGATCTTTTTGAGTATTTGAATAAAATATTTTCTAAAATTATTAAGGGAAAGTTCTGTCGTTTGTGAATACGTACACTTCTATTCGTTGTCGATCCTTAATAAGAAATTCTGTCCTGGTTGAAACCCGTTTGAACAGGTAGATGAGCATATGATAGATAATTTATAGAATATAAGTCAGTTTTCTTAAATATTTAGAACCGTTAACATGAGTGAAGAAAAAGTCCACTTAAGACATTTTATACTCTATGAGTTCCGAACAGGAAATAACCCGTTACAAATAGTAAAAAGCTTCAGTGACGTATTTGGAAAGGCCGTGGTAACAGTTTAGACATACCAAGGATGGTTTGCAAAATTTCGTCCGCGTCCCACATTAACTTCTGTAGATGTAGCACATTAAAAGGTTTGATGTTGTATCAAAATACTCTGTTTGGGTGCCACATGAATTAAACGAGAAAAATTTAATGGATAGAATTCCTATATAGTATGTTCTTCGAATCTTGCTCATCATAAAAAGGAGCCGATTTTGCACCGCTTTGTGACTGGAGATGAAAAATGGATAGTTTATAAGTACGTGGTAAGAAAAAGATCCTAAAGAGGGTGTGCTGTGTTGTTGGTGGGATCGTAAGGGTGTAGTTGCTGAAAGAAAATATAACGGTTAAGATAGAAATTCAACGTAATTTTCCATTTTTAGCCAATATAAATGGTATAATACAATAATTCATCACGGAAACGCTAGACCGCATATGGCAAGAAAATAAATCCATACAAAAACTTCCAGAGTTTGATTGGACAATTGTACTCCTGACATTGCACTAACGGACAACCATCTATTCAGATCGCTGCAAAACTTGAAAATCTTCATGATGGAAATGAGTGCGCAAATGTTGAGTGTGTCCAAAGATCAGCGGAAAACTATCCCACCCCCAAAAGCGAGAACTTCTTTTCCAGGAGATTGGATAAGCTGCCAGAACGTTGGCAAACAGTTTTAACTACGGAAAGAAATTATAATTTGGATTAAATTTTAAATAAAAAGTGAAAGAAAACAACTTCGTTTTCTTAAGAAATATATTAAAAAACTACAGTAAAAATTACCTAAGAAATATATACTAACATTCCCTTACACATAAAATATTTGAAAAATTCAGTAATTAACCAAGATGCCTTATTGTAATTCTTAACTGAGAATGTCCTTTATAAGAATGCCCATCTAAATTTGTAAACGTACAATTATGTTTGAAGAATCTGAAATTCTAAAGTATTTCATATAAAATATAAACAAAAAAATTAATCTTTTAAAAAGTTAATAAAAAATATTTTTACAAAATTTTTCACTTGAAGAAAAAATAACGAATTATTCATTTTATAGTTTGAAAAATATAGCCCTGTTATTTGACAGTTATTATAAAAAAATATCATTATATATAATATTTTTTAAGCTTATAGTTTGCCATTTGATAATTTAGATTGATTAACTACTAATCAATACGAACACGTACAAAAGAAAATACTTCGATTAGGTGCGCTGGAACAACAAGCTTTGAATGCAGATTTTTCGAACAAAATTTTCTTTACCGATGAGGCTTACCATATTTCTCGTTAGGTAAATATGTCAATAAGCAAAATTATTATATATAAGGCTCCAAAAATCCAAAAGTATCAATAGAGAAGCCATTGTATCCGCGAAAAGTTACTGTTTTATGTCAATTTTGGTCTGCCGGTGTCATTGACCGGTATTCCTCTGAACCGTCGATTCAGAGCGCTATGACCATTTTTTTTTGTTGAATTGAACTAAACGATTTTAATTTGTAGATACGTGGTTTCTGCCAGATGTCACCACAAGTACTGTAATATGAAATTTTTTAACATTATTGCGCGAAAAGTTCCCAAAAACGCGTAATTACGAGATTTGGTGATGTCAATTGGCATCCAAGCTTATGTTTTGTACTTTTTTTTATTAGAGCAATATAAAAAAATTATATTTTAGATAAAGATTATTTAAAGTTAGGAATATTTAAAAACTAATAGCGATCAAGTAATAGCCGAAACATAATCCGAAATATGCGAAAAATTCATTAAAAATTACCTTAAAAGCAAGAAGTTTTTTGTTTTAGCAGTTATTTGAATTATATTTGTAATAATAATGATAACGTTTAATAAATATACTAAAAAGAAACATATTAAAAAATGGAGTTTTATTAAATTTTACTGTTTGTAATGGAACATTATTAAATTTTACGCCATAGAACTCTTCGAAAAAGTTCATAAAATATAATGAAAATTATGCTTCATTAAAAACTTTCAAACTGATCAAAAAAAAATACATTATTTCAAACTATATTTATCTATAAGATATTTATTTTTAAAAAAAACTCAATTTTTAATTAATGCAAAAATAATTATTGATAGTCGCCAATGTTCATATTTTGACAAAGTCGTATTTAAAAGAATATGGATAATTTAATATTTCCCCTTTTATTAAATACTATTATATTAAATACTTATTTAAATTTACTTTATACGATACAATGTTTTTGAAGGATTATTTGGAATTAAATTGAAATTCCATCGAAATTTTAATAGTGACCCAAAATAAGTCAATTAAAATTGGGAGTTCAACGCAAAAACGAGCACGCCTAAGGGTATGCAATTAAAATCATTCTGTACTGTTCAATATATTTATAATAAGTACCTCAAAAATGACAACGCCATCTACTACAATTTTTATTGATAATTAAAATAGACAAGATACTATGGCAATAGTAATTCTCAACATAAACAAACATCAGCACTTAAATTTTTATTACTGCGTCATTATTGAATAATTTCCCTTGTAATTTTCAAATCTTTTTCAATCAGAACGTCATTGAAATCATTTGTAATAATCGTTCGTAGTTATTAGGTAAATGCGAATATAATGTTGAACAATTTGTTTTTGTATTTAAATCATAATAAAGCTGTTTATTTGAAAAATACCCTACAATTTGATAGGTCATTCTTAAAACAATAAACAGTATTATATGACTTAAATATAATTACTATATGTTAATGGTGTTTATATTTGAAGTGTGTTCTATCAAACCGATAAATATTGAATACTTTGTAAATTGGTGTTATCAGAATTTTGTAAAATTTACTGCAAACATGTTACAGGTTATCATGTATGCTGGTAACAAAATGCTGAAATCTTTGTTCAACTGCTAATGTAAGTACATAAAAATATACATATATGGGATTGTATGTCTTTAGGCTTAACTCGCTGGGGAATAATCGTTTCGGAATTAACGACTGTATATTTTTTGAATGTCTAAAAGGCACTGAAGCAGATCAGAACAAATTTTATTGCAAAAAATTGTACCAAAATCATCACCCCCTTTAACCATCATTTGTGCCTACTACCAGCATCATCGTCATCATAATCTACAATTCTGATTGTATTTATTTGTTCAGGATTTTCTGTTCAATTCATAAGAGAAACAGTGTGGGTGGATGGATGGATGGGTATGTATTTAGTAATAAAGTAACAAAATGAAACGCAATAGAAACCCGATGAATAAAAAATGGACTGGAGGGATTTTTATCGTTAGAAAATTCAAAAGAATTAAGGGTTACTTTTTTTTCAATCGAAACGAGAGCAATTCAACAAAAACGAGAATGAAAATCACACAAATGACGGTCCGAGTTGGTTTTTATGGCAAATATTTCGTCTTGCTATTCGGTTATGCTTCCTAGGTTCGGAATGTTACTTTGAGGTTTTTTAACAAAAAATAAATACTTTCTATTTGCTCCTTTTAGTTTTTTAGTATAAAAGTTTTTCCTAAAATATCAACAAATAACAAATTTTGGGAAAAATTGAATATAAAACTTGGTAATTGTTATCCTTATGAAAGGTTCATTCGGATATGGTACCTACCAACCGAGAGTGAAGACTATTAACGTTTAAATTATCGATCTACCTTTGAAAATAAAATGTGAATGCGTATTTGGTCTATTTTTGTCTGAACAAAATACAAATAAATACAATTCTTATTAACCTGCAGCGAAACGACACCTTCTACTTTCGATTATTGATGCTCAATAATATTTCTAACTATAAATGTATTCATACAAACTTTTTAATATTTAATGCTAAGTTAATAATCATATTTTAAAGGATTTTTAAGTTTTGTTTATTTATATACGAGGTCTGTTCAAAAAGTATCGCGAATTTTGGTGATACTCATGTCTCTCACTTATGCCGACAAGTTCGGCCATTTTGAATGTTCAGTTAATTTTTGACAGTTGCTTTGCTTGCACGTGTTTTGGCTCACCTTCGATTTTTGCCCATTTTCGACCAAAAACAGTATCGCATTAACATTGCTAAGGAGCTGTGGGACTCTGTCCGCGACGACCCAAATTTTCTCCTGAGGGTCATAACTGGTGACGAATCATGGGTTTATGGTTATGACGTGGAAACCAAAGCTCAATCATCCCAATGAAAGCTGCCGCACCAGCCAAGACCGAAAAAAACTCGCCAAGTGCGGTCGAATGTGAAGCTTTTGCTTACAGTGTTCTTCAATTGCAGGGGTGTGGTGCATCATGAGTTCTTGGCACAGGGTAGAACCTGCAAGTTATGCGCAAGTTGCGTGAACCAATCCGCCAGAAATGCCCGGATCTGGCCCCCTGTGACTTTTTTTTGTTCCCGGAACAGATTCTTTAATCCATTTTTTGTAAAGGGCAAAAATAGAAGACGAGCGAAAACATGTGCAAGCAAAGCAGCTGTCAAAAATTAACTGAACATTCAAAATGGCCGATTGAGAGACATGATTACCAACATACCGCTACAAAAATCGAAAATAGAATATACGTAACCTGCGGAAATTCAAAATTCGCGATACTTTTTAAACAGACCTCGTATAAGCTTCATGAGTCTGGGACTATAATCCATGAGATCATTTGGGGACTTGTAAAATTTGTTAGTTGGATAGATTAGAATTTTTTAAGTATTTTAGTTTATTTTAGAATTAAAAAAAAACATTAGCAAAATGGTATTGAGATATCTAAACTGATTCGCAATAGAAGGAATTTTTGGATACGGTCTTAGTTATCGGTACACACCCTTGAATATCGAAATGGATTCTCACATCACCTTAAAAAATGTGCTCCAATTTTTTATATAGTTTTTTTTTTTTAAACTATTTACAGATATCTACAACTAGATAGTTGCCTCTTAAGTCTTCGATGGGTGTTTTTAGAAAAGGAAGTTCTTGAGTAAGCGGATTAGTATATTTGGAGATTATTGTGGATAATAGTATTGCGATCATAAAAGGGAGTGTCAATAATTGTACAGAGTATTAGCCCCAAAGTTCTAGTCTATATACAGAGTATAGTATAGCCCCAAAGTTCTAGTCCGTAAGTCCAGATAGATGGGTTTCAGTAGGGCATTATATAAAAGTACTTTGCTGCCTATAGTGAGTTCAGAACATTTGTGTGGAAGTCGAACTTTATCATTAAGGTATTGGGATGATATGGTTCACGGCAGAAAGTAAAACTTACGTGGGCAGATTTACGTTCATTAATTTTTACTCTCTATCTAATAAACCATTTCAGGAGGGTTTGGATTTGGGTTTGGAGAATTTCGAAAACATGTTGGGGATTTTCGGTGGATGAAAGGCAGACTGTATCATCGGAATATGAAGCAAGAAAGTATTGGCACCAATTAGGATATTGGATGTATAAATGTTGTAGAGGACGGGTTAAAGTACACTTACCTGTGGAACACCAGCCAATATCGAAGAGATATTTGACAGTTCGGTGGATTCGTTTACTTGGAAGTGTTGGTTGGAAAGGAATGATCTTTTTTTTTTTATTTGACAGGTTTTTTCATTTCTACGTTATTGTAAAACAATTTTTACATAACACATACCATATATGCATTTATACACATAGACATGAGACACAGTCGCTCCTATGGAGCATATAGCGGCACTAGAGACTCTGTGAACTCTCTCCATCTGCTTCTCTCTTGGGCTAGCCTTTTCACTTCCGACCATGACTTGCCAATTTGTTGGTGTTCGCGCTCGACTGATCTTCTCCAAGTGGTCCTTGGTCGTCCTCTGCTGCGATTGCCCTGTGGGTTCCAATCTAGTGTCATCCTTGCTATGTCCGTAGGTGGTTTTCCGCAAGGTGTGGCCAATCCAATTCCATTTCCTGCGTTTGATGTCAGCTAGCAGGGGTATTTGCTTCGTGAGAAGAAGCAGCTCATCGTTCATTATCCAGTTCGGCCAGAAGATCTTGCTTATACGCCTCAAGCATCTGTTCACAAATGTTTGAGGCTTACGAGTCGCGCTGTCGGTTACTTTCCATGTTTCGCAGCCGTACAGCAGGACTGGCTTGACGTTTGAGTTGAATATTCGAAGTTTAAGTGCTATGGAGAGGTGGTTGGAACGCCACACGTTCCCAAGTGAGGTGTACGCATGTTGCGCCTTGTTGATGCGCGTTTGGATGTTTGTTTCATTTCCACCATCCTTGCTGAGTATGCTGCCAAGGTAACAGAACTTTTCGACATTTTCAACTCGGGTACCGTGTAGCATCAAGTGTCTCTCGCAGGTGGCGCCGATACGCATCAATTTGGTCTTCTTGATGTTGATTCTCATCCCCACTTCTTCGGCGTTGGACGCCAGAGCATTCAGTTTCTCCTGAATGCCGTTGAAGGTGTGGGTCATGAGGCATATGTCGTCGGCGTAGTCCAGGTCGTGGAGATTCTCACGGATGTTTCTTGATAAGGTGTTTTTTTTATAGCTTGCGGCTTATCAGGACAGCGAAGCAACCCCCAGTGACGTTGGGGGACCCTACAGACTAAATATATATAAGGCTTGTTACCGAGTGTGAGGCGGCCGACTTGACCACTGCACCACACACTCAGGTAAAGAAACGATCTTAGGACTAGGAAATAGGTGGAAGGAAGGATGTCCTTGAGTTTCCAGAGTAAGCCCGGGTAACAAACTCTATCAAAAGCTTGACAGAAATACACCGGGACTGTACTCTTTTTTTCTAAAGAGGATGAAATGAAATCGGCGAATCTGCTGGATACTGGAGTGTTCAGAGGGGAAACACAATTGATGATTGCGAATTAAGTTTGAGCATTCGAGTTAGGATTAGAAGGAGACTAATTAGTTTGTAAGAAGCGGGGAGACTAATTAGTTTGTAAAAAAAAAGATATTTAAAAGGATTAGAAGGAGACTAATTAGTTTGTAAGAAGCGGGGCGGCTTGTCCGTTTATTGAGTTTGGGGATTATTTTTATGACAAATTTCCAGAGAATTGATACTAAATAATATATATTGCAGTTTTATTGGTTTTTTACGTACCAAGATGCCAGCAGCAGGGATTCATCAATCGCGTTATTCATTTTGTAATTAAAATAGCATACCCCTGTCAGATAGTTTTTCATAGTATAGATCCTTTAAATTGCAATTTTGTTATTCACCATGATCTGAACGTTTCTTTTGTTCATGATGTTATTGTATCTCGTTATAAAAAGTTGCACTATATGTTGTAAAAATTAAAAAAGAAAAGATATTTAGTATAAATATTTTTTATAATCAATAGATGATTAATGCAATTATATAATATTTTTAAATTATAAATGTAAATGTAATAATAAAGTAAATTCCAAAAATTAATAAAATGTGGTCGGTTTGTCAGGAAATTCTTTAATAAAAATAAATCGCTCATACTTGTTACTATCAAGCAAATATATTTTATTCCTGTTTCTGGAAATTATTATAAAATATATTATATGTGATTTTATTTTTAGATTTTCATTTAAATTCAGAAACGAAATGCGTCAACTACAATTTTCCAATAAAATGATAATCTGGAAAATATATTTTCTTATATAGATTAAAGTAGAAAAAAATTATATGGAAAAATCGAAACTAATATTATAGGCAGGATGGACAAAAATATTGAATATAAATTTGTAAGAGATTTGGAAAGAATCCTACTCCACGTATTTCTCCTACTAATATTCTACAGTTACAAAAACGACATAATTTGATCTGCTTCCATATGGACGTGGCCGTTTTTCTGTCCATTTACATGAGCTTCTTTTTAACTTCTTAAGAAGTCGATAAAATATTCGGAACAGAAATAATCATAATTCATTCATTCTTTTCATATTTCTTATATTCAATTCTTATCTGCTGTCCACGTGCACTTATTGTCATTTTTATTATTATTATTTTTCTGTATTACTTTCGTAGAATTTTTATATTTATCCATAAAATGTATCATGATGGAGATGTTAATAAGATTTGAAAGTTATTATTTTACGCTATATTTTTATGTTCTATATAATTTGCTTAAAGACTGAATCTATGTAATATATAAACCTACAAAAAGTAATTATTTGTTTTTATCTTAGAAAATATTAAAAAATGTATAAACTAAGTAGTAGGAGTTGTGATTCCACTAAAGGTGCCATTCGCCGATCAGCCGTTAAAATGACGCTAGAATCCGTCCCAAATTTGGATGATTTGTAAAGTTGACAGCCAATATTGGCTAACCATTTTATAGTATGATTGTGACATTTGGTTGACGTTAGACACATTTTGGTTCATTAGTCACTGTCTCACATTAGCCACACCTGTCAAAGTATCCGTCTCTACCTGTGTTCACTTTAGAAAACACGTTCTTTCTATTCTAGGAATTAATTTTCTAAAAAAAAATTAATAATTTGTTTAAACAAAAAGGTTCACAAATTTATTTAGATACAATTTGCATTGAAGTATTGATCTTAATAAAATCACTTTTTGTTTACTATAGAAGATACCTTTTCTTAAGTGAGTATTTTTTTTAAATTTAATAATATATAAATTTCTAGCTATTCATTATAAATACTTGGTAAAATTAAATATATTTGAGTAGAGAACAATGTGGATTGGTTCAAATATGCTCGATAATTTAATAGTTAATACTTGATTTTTGCGGTGATAATCGTATTTTTAGATTTTGTATAAAAACTAGAGCCTTTGATTTAGTGTACGATTGTTTTTATGTGCTAACGAGCATTATATCTGCTTATGTGTCTATATGATTAGCTGACTAGCTGACTGGCTGACATTTTGAAGTTGTGTGCCATGAAATTATTGGAAACTGGCTGGTCCTCTCATAGCCTGATTTTTACGGCAGTCATCGTCACCCAATTTCCCAAAGATGTCTGACGATAACTGATAATTTTCGGTACATATTTGGCTGACGAGTCAGTCAAGTTGGTTAACCGTCTAGTACCTTGACTTTTCGTCAGCTAATTTTTTTCATGATGTAACGTTGCAAATTTTGCTGATCATCTTATAGCACCTAAATGCGTTTTATACAAAATGAAAATACCATCTGTCATTGGGTCAGATTCGAATGTAGCTAACTAGCTGACAAGTTAATGGCGGACTATTTTCTTGTCCATGAAAAAATTAGAAAAGTAAATTAACAGTTACTGTCAGGCAAAATTGGCTGATAATAACTGATAATTTTTGGGACAGATTTAGCTGAGGAGTTAGTCAAGTTGACTGACCCTCTAATACCTTAACTTTTCGTTAGCTAATGTCAGCCGTCAGCCACTAGTGATGGTGGCGGCCGATTTTTTTGTGACATCACGTTGCCAAATTCGCTGATCATCTAATAGCACCTAAATGCGTTTTATACAAAATGAAAATACCATCTGTCAATGGGTCAGACCCGAATGAAGCTTACAAGTTGACTTCAAAAAAATTTGAAGGTCTTTGCCATGAAGATATTGAAAGCTGACTGTCTTTCTGATAGCCTGATTTTTCCGTCAGTCATCGTTACACACTTTGCTAAAGTTGGCTGACCTTAACTGAATATTTTTGAGACAGATTTGACTGGCATATCAGTCAATTCGTCTGACCATCTAATACCTTAGACTTTTCGTGAGCGAACGTCCGCCATTACCCACTAGTTAATCAGCGGTCAGCTAATTTTGTTGGTGACGTCATGTTGTCAATTTGGCTGATCGTCTAATATCACCTAAATGCGATTTGTACAAAATAAAAATACCATCTGTCAATGGGTCAGACTCAGATGTAGCTAATAAGCTGACTGGTTGACGACTGACTACAGGCTGACTGTTTGATAGTCATAAAACTTCTTGCCTGCCAAAAATTTGAAGTTATCTGTCTTGAAGGATTGAAAATTAGGCAGACTGTCAAATAAACTGATTTTTGCGTCAGCCATCGTCAGTCTAAAATCTTTACAAATCTTTGCCAAGTCACCCACTCGTTAGTCAACAATCAGCCAATGACTTTTTGTTGTGTGATGTTTGCCAATATGGCTGATCGTTTAATAGCACCTTACATCAGTAATTAAAAATTTTGTAAAATTTTCTTCTATCACAAAATGGCCGGTAAAGATTTTCTTCTGTTTTTTTTTTAAAACAGATTTATTTAACCTATTTTATAATTAAATTTTTTATAAATCGCTTTTAACATAAAAAAAAAATATAATTTCTTTAATGAACGAGAATTTTACAAAATTGTTTTTCACAAAATTCAAATTTGATTGATTTTAATTTAAAACGACTTTAGTTTTTATAACACTTATTTTTCTTTTATGTCTACAAATTTTTTTGTATGAAATAATAAAGAAAAATTCAAAATGAACAAAATATTAATTTAATTTGATTTGTCTCAAAACTCTTAAGCCATTGAGCGTTTGCAATTTAATCATCTTTTAATATTTCAGTACAAGTGGTACTTTATTGTCTTTAAAATGAAATTTTTTCCCTAATATCAGTACTCTCGTTATACAAGATGTTACTCAGTTCAGAAAATAAAAAGAACAAATTTAGGAATTTTTTCAAAATTTATTTTCTTTCCAACACAAAATGACACCTGTTACAGTATTTTTAATAAAAAAACACAACCACATCTGTCACTCGGTTTTAATAAAAAACTCAAGAGTTTTTTAGCTTTATAGACAAGTTTGTAATAAAGTATCTGGTTTAGAATTAATAGTAATCGAATCTTTTCTAAATACTTTTGCCAAACTCAATTTATCATCATTTATCGTAGTATTATAAATATTTCAAGAATTTATTTACAATAGCAAAAAGTAAATAAAAGAACCGCAAAAAAAAAACATTATAAAAACTTTGGGGAAATACGAACGACGACATAATATTAAAATGGAAGAAAAATATATGGAAATTAATAAATACGAATAGAAGAGAATATAAAATTTTACTCTATGTTCTTCTTTTCTTTTGAATTATGTAATTCTAAACCGTAAGCAAATCAGGAAAATTAATGCAAGAATAGAAAAATCGGTGAACAAATGAATGTAAATACGTAGAAATTTTTAGAGAAATGCGAACAAATTATGAATAAACTCTTGGCGACATGGGAAATAAGAACAAGAAGAAAAAATTAAGAAAGCTGACTGAAAACATGTGCTTTCTTGATTTTGTACCTTGATAATATATGCGAAATTTGCAGAGGGTAGGCGCTTTGTCGCCTTAAAGGAAGATGATTTTCACCTATACACCTCTTTAGCAGAGGTCTTCCTGCCGCTCTCACGTCAATGACACCGGCATCAATAACAAAAGCAAAAGCAACACTTGCCATGATTTGGGCATAGGGCATAACGCTAGGGTATAATGTGTACACAGTCAATGGCAGACAACATTGCTTCGGTACTTAAGGGCATTGATGACACGGCATACCCAAAAATTTGCTGTTTGTGGAGATGATACCTACATAATATAGTGCTGTATGTGCATGCTTTCATAGTAGAAGATCAAATGATGTATAGCAAAGGCGGAAAGGATGCTGTTCCTGTCGCACAGTCCTTGAATTAAGATAGACAACAAGGATACGATATTATAACGAGAACTTGACGAAAATCTCCGATCTGTGTCGTAATATAAATGGATTTTGAGTGTGTATGCGTATTGCCTGAAGGATGTTTATGTATGCGCACTTATGCTTTTACAAATGCTGAACGCCGACACAGTTACGATGGTAGAATAATATCAAAAGGACGAAGGACGAAATGGAAAGGAACTCGAATCACCTCAACCATCGAGCTGCTAGCACAAATCAGTTCACAGCTGAGTTCAGTTGCTTTCGACAGACGTATCGATACACTCGATTCTCGTCTAATATCACAAAAAGATTCTTCATAGCGAAATAAATATTTTCACGTAAAAGTTAATTATTTCTTTGTAAAAAATTAACAATTAATTTATCCCAAACATATACTTAAATGAATAATTAATTATTGAATTAATTTCTATTGAGAAAATAAAATAAAATTAATTTAATAAATAATTAATAAACTGATAATAAAGAGAGAAAATAATTGAAATTTGTGCTTTACAATCGTGAGAGTTTTCAAATAAATTTATCGTGAATGTGATAAGTAAATAACTTATATGAAAATTTCGTTTGAGTTTTTTTTTTTGTTTATTGAATAAATAAGAAATAAAACAAAAACTACCATAAATAAAATTCTTTAAAAGTGATAGACAATTATTGTATATTAAAAATTGAATAGTAAAAATGTCTTCTCTTCAAGTTAAGGCCTCAACCGCTTTTTTGCTAGTGTCTGTATTGGCAGTTCTTACTGCATTACCGGTGTCGACAAATGCCGATGATAAGAACTTAACTCGACTTCTCAATAATCAAGTGATTGTGAGCAGACAGATAATGTGCGTTCTAGAGAAGAGTCCTTGCGATCAACTTGGAAAACAATTAAAAGGTTTGTATTTGTTTTGTTGGCTTTTTACGACTAGGGCAGACAAATAAATTTCCCATTCGACTATATGAAAATTAGGAGTCAGGTATGAGTAAAGCGATTAGGTTAACTGAAACGTAATGAAAATATGCGTAATTGGAAAAATGGAAAAGTCAACAGAGTAGAAATAATACGTGTCTACGTTAGTATTTATCTTGATTATCCTTATTTTAACTTCAGGCAAAATTTCATTTTCACTTCAGTTTTCTTCTTCTTGGAAGTCAATAAAATTACACGTCTCACATGTGCAACTTTGATTTCTTAGTTGTTTTCAGACCTAAAAGGAAAGGTCAGTTATTTCTCCTTACAAAAAGTTTTACAACCTAAATTTTTTTAACAGTTTTCCCTGGTTTAAATTGAAAAAAAAAAATCTAACTAAACACGTGTTTAAAAGTTGGCTTAACTGATAGAAATTCATCACTCAAACTGATGACTACTTATAAACAGTTAAACATGAAAATTATTTTTTCTAGAATTTTTGAAGTTCTAATTAAAATGTATTAGACTAAAATAAAATTTTAACTTATTTAAATAGATTTGCTTTCATTTTATAAAAATTTAATTTTTTGTTTTGTCAAATTATAAATAATTTTAAGTACTTGCCTTTTTTAACTTCTATTTTTTGAATATTAAAAATTAATAATTTAACTTTTTGTTTTCTTACATTAGAAATAGTTTTAATTACTTGCGTTTTTTTGACTTCTTTTTTTAATATTAAAAATTAATAATTTAATTTTGCGTTTTGTCAATTTAAAAATAATTTCATGTATTTGCATTTCTCAGCTTCTTTGTTTTAATATTAAAAATTAATAATTTCATTTTTTATTTTGTCAAATTAAAAATAATTTAAAGGACTTGATTTTTTTCACTTGTTTTTTTAATAATAGAAATTAATAGTTTAATTTTCTGTTTTATCATATGAAAAATAATTTTACGTACTTCCGTTTTTTACTTCTTTTTTATAATATTAAAAATTTATAATTTAAATTTTTATTTTGTCAAATTAAAAATAATTTTAAGTACTTGCCTTTTTTTAACTTTTTTTTTATTATTAAAAATGAATAATCTCATTTTGTGTTTTGTCAAATTAAAAATAATTATAAGTACTTGCCTTTTTTAACCTGTTTTTTTAAAAAAAATAAAAATTAATAATTTAATTTTTTGTTTTGTCAATTTAAAAAGAATTTAAAGTGCTTGCCTTTCTTAACTTCTATTTTTTAAATATTAAAAACTAATAATTTAATTTTTTGTTTCGTCCAATTAAAAATAATTTAAAGTACTTGCCTTTTTTAACTTTTTTTTTATTATAAAAAAAAATCAATCATTTAAATAAAAATAATTTTACGTACATGCTTTTTTTACTTCTTCTTTTTAGTATTAAAAATTAATAATTTAATATTTTGTTTTCTTAAATTAAAGTAATTAAAAGTACTTGCCTTTTTTAATTTCTTTTTTTCAATACTAAAAATTATTAATTTAAATTTTTGTTATGTCAAATGAAAACTAATTTTAAGTACTTGGCTTTTTTCACATAGTTTTAAATATTAAAAATTAATAATTTAGTTTTTTGTTTAATCAAATTAAAAATAACTTTAAGTACTTGCCTTTTTTAATCTGTTTTTTTTAATATTAAAAATTAATAATTTCATTTTTTGTTTTGTCAATGAAAAATAATTGTTCGTACTTGCTTTTTTTAACTTTTTTTTAAAATTATAAATTAATAATTTAATTTCTTGTTTTATCATATGAAAAATAATTTTACGTACTTTCGGTTTTTACTTCTTTTTTATAATATTAAAAATTAATAATTTAATATATTGTTTTGTTAAATTAAAAATAATTTTAAGTAATTGCGTTTTTTGACTTCTTTTTTATAATATTAAAAATTAATAATTTTATATATTGTTTTGTTAAATTAAAAATAATTTAAGTACTTGCATTTTTTACTTCTTTTTTTCAATATTAAAAATTAATAATTTCATTTTTTGTTTCATCAAATTATAAATAATTTAAAGTACTTGCCTTTTATAACTTTTTTTTTAATATTAAAAATTATTAATTTAATTTTTTGTTTTGTCAAATGAAAAATAATTTTACGTACTTGCCTTTTTTAACCTGTTTTTTTTTAATATAAAAAATTAATAATTAAATTTTTCGTTTTGTTCAATTAAGAAATAATTTGATGTACATACTTTTTTTTCATACTTTAATATAAATGAAATTATATAAAGTATATTTTTTGTTTGAAAATAAATTGTTGTTAAATTTATTTTGAAACTTTTTAAACACAATAAACTATGAAAAATGTTCAGATAGTTTTAATAAAAAAATATATACAATAAACTAAAAAATTCGCACTATTTTAAAATATGCAATAGTAATGCTAAATAGTTAATTCTAATTTTGTTTTTTGTTTTTTGTTGTTGTTGTTGTTGGATCTAGCTTAAAGTTAAGAGCTTAATTTTATTACAATAAGATACAATTGTTCTGTTAAACATTTGCAATCTGTTCAAGAATAGTTTTTCTTCTTTTTCTCGTTGCATGCAAATTTATTTAATATTGTTTTCTACCAATTTACTATAGAAGAAAACTTAGTCTTAACTGTTTTATGTAAATTTAACTACCATTTCTATTCTAAGTAATCGTACTTACCCTCTACTTATAGTTAACTGTAAAAAAAACCAGTACAACAAACTGAAATAACTCGAAAAAAAAGAATATACGAAAATATTTCTGAGTATTTTTTTTTATTTTCCAACAATACGAAGAGAAAATATACAAAAAATGTTTGCCCAGAAAAAAAGAAGATTTTTATTAACAAAACAGGTTTTTGCTTACGCAGAATTTTTTAAATTAATTAATATGTATTAAAAAATATTTAATATGATTTTCACGATTAAAAATATTGAATTTAAATAAAACGCTTCTCGTTGATATATTTTTAACCCTCCTTCTCTTCTTCTTCTTCAGTTTTCTTTTTTTCTTTTTCTTGATATTCAGTATTGCCGATCGACTCACTGCTTACCCATCACAGCACTCACAAATGATTGGAGCTACCTACGAGTGCCGTTGACATAATATTTTTCAATTCTTTTCTCAAAAATTTCCCCCATTTCCAAAAATTCTATTTTTGAAATGGTTCTTTTTTGTTTTTCTATTCGGATTTAAGGATAATTGGAATTTTTCCATAATAAACGACTATATTATTTTTAATAAAGTTCTTATTTGTGCCTTAAGATAAATTTTCTCTCATTAATTCGGACATTTTACATCTAAACTTTATTTCTATGATATAATATTTGAAGAAAAAAAAAACAGTTCTATAATAAATAAATTATATAAAAAAAAATAGTTTTAAATAAAATTTGATGGCACTGGATAAATATTCTTATGTGTTTATGGAGACTTTTTAAGATAGAACAAAAGAGATCACTTTCAGTTATGTTACTTGACGTGATGTTCTTAAAAAGTTTCAAAGAAAGTTCGTTTTTTCTACTTTTTTGTACTGTGTTTCTTATTAGTTCACAACTTTTCGTTTTAAATTCGGTGTCCCCTGATGCATATGCATTAAACGGGCGGACCGTAAGAATATTTTTCAGTTTTAATTCCTTTCACAAACTTTTATTAGTGAGAATTTTTTTAAAATATTAATTCCGTTTTGAAATAATCTATTTGCTATAAGACCTCTCTCTGCGATAGTGTCTGGTATTATGGGAATAATTTAATATATTTAATTTCTTTGCTAAACTAAAGTTTTTTACGATATTTTTTTATTATACGACAAAATTATTCGTAAGTTAAAGTAGTCGTTTATTGTGTAAATCTTATAAAAAAATTATTTTATTTCTATCCTTTCTTTTGAGAATCTTATAAAAATTTATTTCATATAATTTAAAAAAGTTCTATTATGGTTATCTTTTAATAAATTTTTTAGTAATTAATACATATTATTTATATTTTAAAGCATATTCAAATATTTTAAACTTTTTGAAAGTTGAATAACATTTTCATAAATACCGACGGTAAAAGTATATTCTTCAATCAATCTCTTATATTTAATATTTATATAATCGAATAGACATTTGGATATAAGTTAAAAAATACAAAAGTGTAAAAAAAATTACTTTAAATTATATGCTATTATTAATGGCCACTCATTCATTAAAGAATATCTATTAATAAAAATATATGTTATTGTATTTCGTGTAAATTTACGATAATAATTTTACTCGTTCTTCATTCATAACTAAATATTTACCTTTCTGTATTTAGTCATAAATACAATAAAATAAAATACAAAAAGTTCTAATGTGTAAGTTTACATAAGTATCTGCACGTATTATACGAAAATATTGTTATTCATGATTTCATTTATATTTACAATAAAATGCAAACAACAAGAAAATTGTACGTTCTGTAAACTTTAAACAATTCCAAGGAAAAATATGTTTACTTCTAAGAAATTTCATTCAGGTTTATTTCCTTAAAAAAAAAACGCACACACCCACCCACAACCAACAAAATTACAATAAAATTACTCTCTTGCTGCTGTTCAGAATTTTAAATCGACAATATTTAACAGAATAAATGGGTTTTTTTTCCTCTCAAATTTACTTGATATATTTTAAGCGGCTCTAATATTATTTGCTGTATAAAACCTTATAAAAAAAAAAATTACTACTGTTTTCAGCTACTTTTCCATTTAACCCATTCTTTTTAATAAATAATACATTTTTGAAAATATTATTTTAAATTTAACTGTTTTGTTTGTGTTAATTTGTAATTTTGTTAAGCTTTTAGCTTAGAGAAAGGTTTAAAATTTTACCAATAATAATATTCTCTTTTTTTATGTGTACAGATGCGTCTTTCAAGAAAATAAAATTGGTTTTTTTTTTGTATTCTCTTCTATAAAATATGTACAAAAATATTTAATATTCTGAGTTGGTAAAATGCGAGCATATTTAATTCATATTTATGTTATGATTTTAATATACCAACAAAATTTTTTACCATTCCAATTTTATGCTTATAACATGAAAATATTGATGAAAGTCTACATAAAATGGTGGAATAATTTTTATATACCAACCTAAAAGAGTCATTTAGTTCCATTAAAAATGAAATTATTGTAGAGTGCTTGTTTCATATTCGTTGATATTAAGTTTAATGATAACGCTAATGCGAATGTAAACGTGCCATAGTTAAAGGGATGGTAAATTGCTTTTATGATCTGCACAACAGAATGTCAACTTTCTATACTTCTAAATTTCATTTTATTCAGAAAAGTCTACTATTAAAAATATCCTCTACCTTAACGAGTACATACACATACTTTTATAAAATAATATCCTGTATAAAATTTCAATACTGAACTATGTATGAAATGTGGAAATGTTTCCTTTGAAAATCATAAATGCTATTAAAAGCTCGTCAGAGCTTTAATACTTTTGATCGGAATATATTGTAATAATTTAAGTCTAAAGTAAAATTTTCCAGAATAGCACAAAAAGTACTTATACTAACAAGTACTTCTTATATGGCAAAGTATTTTATATTTTCATTCAAATATTTATTTTCATATAATAAGTATTTCTAAGATATTTAAAAAAAAAACTATTTACTTACAAAGAGGTTTTCAAAATATTATATTATAATTTTTAACGTCTATTTTTTAATTGCAATTATTTGAAGTAAATTACATTTTAAGTTCATATGATTTTTTGAATTGCAATTGAAAGCAACTGCAGATTCTAAATTTTGAGAAAACCCATCTCTTAAATCATCCACCTCCATTTTTTGGTCGGTAGAGAAAACTACGGTTAACGGTCGGTAGAGAAAACTTTTGTAAAGACCTTGAAAAAAAAGTCACCTCTCTTTTCTTGAAATATGCCTTTTTATAAGATCACCGTTAGGTATAACTTCACGGAGAGCAGACTGGCTTTAAACCTATTATCCTATCTCGGGTACAAGATGGCCTCTAATTACTTTTCTACAATAGAATGATGCTCTTCTAGGGTAGGCGGTAATTGACGACGATTTTTTGTAGTTCTTCTATTTTTTAGGTAAAGTGTGAATCCGCAGGGCATGTCACATTAGCGTTCAGCCAAAAACTAAATTTGTATGCAATTTTACCACTTTTGCTCCACGTGGCTATTATAGGAATAACGTGATGGGTTCATTTTCCATAGGTCGATAAATCTCAATGTTGTTGCAATCTTTTTTTTTTTTTTTTTTTATTTATTTGACAGATTTTCATTTTTCTACATTTTTTGTACAATTTTTTTTTTAACACATACATGCGTTAAATGTTTAGTCATGAGAACACAGTCGCTCCTATGGAGCACATAGCGGCACCAGAAAACTCCGTTAACTCTCCTCCGTCTGCCTCTGCCCTGGGTTCCTGCCTGAGGTACGGTCTTGAGGTACGGTCCGGATGCTTCCGTGAACTCTCTTTCATCTGCTTCTGCCTTTGGGTTTTTGCCTGCGGTACGGTCTTGGGTTTTTGCCTGAGGTACGGTTTTTGCCCTGAGTACGATGAAAGCCAAATGAGTTCTTGTCTGAGGTACGGTCCGGTTGATTCTTCTTGTGCTGTTTCTTGATAAGGTGGTTTTTATAGCTTGCGGCTTATCAGACCAGCGAAGCAACCTCCAGTGACGTTGGGGGACCATACGGACTACATATTATAAGGCTTGTAGTCAGGCCTTTCACCCCGGCACCAATGCCGAGATGGCGGCAGCGGGAATCGAACCCGCCACCTACCGAGTGTGAGTCGGTCACCTTGACCATTGCACCACACACCATTGCACCACACAATCTTGCCATTGGATTATTTCTTTTTTCCTCCCTCTTTACCCTTCTACAATTTTAAATAAAATATATCCTGACCCTCTCAATAGTCAAAAGTTCGATTGGCGTCGTGTTAACTGGGAACGCTCTCGGAACTCTGGATGCTGTCCAACGATATACCTTCATCGCCCTACGCTTGTAAGATTCGGCCGCCATATTGCTAGGTATGCTCATTACTAAGGCATTTCCGAACCCTAATTAAGTGATAGTTTTCAGATGTTTGGGAGTTCACCCTGGCGTCCATCTGAACTCTCAGGTATCTAAGCGATGGCTGTGCAAATAATTATTTTATTAAACGTGCTATATCCATAGTTAGACCTAATACGGGTTACCTACGACTATAGGAATTGAGATACGCCCAATCAAAGCACAAACAAACCTCTCTAGTAATGGATTTCACCAGAACTTGAACCTGTTAGGTTGCCCGCCTATGAACGGTTGACTCAGAATACCCTTTCATAGGTCTCTTCCGTCTTTCGCTCCTACTTCCCTACTTCCTTTATTTTATCACCATCAATAGTAAGTGACCTTTAACATACCACACATATTTATGCAAACATCTGGTCCCGCCCCTGACCAGCCCAATTCATCGCAGATATGTATAACCATGCAAATAGCCAGTAACCAGTTACAAACTATTGAACCTAACTGTTGGTAGCAAGTCTTACCTAAACCTCTACTACATATCATCTGCATTCCTAAGACTGGACCGGCGATGTGAGTATCAATGACAGGTAGCATGTTTCGGCCAAAGGCTTCTCATCTCAGCCGGGGACGGTGGATGAACCACCATGGGGCTCGCGACCCCCGTGGTACCAGTCAGTTCTGCTTTTAAGTGTACCTGGTGGGTACTTTTCTCTCAAAGAGCTACAATTAGTAACCTGGTAAATTACTTGGCCAGCTTAGGTGCTGCGAGTACGTCAAAACCTGTAGGGCACTTCTGGTATAGATCTTATAGCTGAATCATTCATCCAGGAGTGACCTCCTTCCGGGGTATAGTTGTGAGACTAAAAGTCAGCAAGTGGTGAGCAATATTGCCTCCTCGGTTTTTTTTATCATAAAGTTCCAGGCCCAATAAAAATAGCCAAAGTCATTCCAACACCAACCAAAGTTATGCCTTTTAGCATCAGGATTTTGAGCAGCGTGTTATATACGACATTAAAAAATAATGGGTTAGGGAGACCTGTTGGGGGACTTCCCCACTGATACCCTTATTTGCGACTATTTTTTAAATATAAATCGGCAATTTCTGACATCGAAATGTGTCTAGATAACTGGTCCATCTCACCAAGTTAAATGCAAGCTGATATGTAGGCAACTTAGCATAGGTTGTATTATACTATTACGAGATCTGTTCAAAAAGTATCGCAAATTTTGAATTTCCGCGGGTTATGTATATTCGATTTTCGATTTTTTGTGGCGTTATGTTGGTACTCATGTCAAAACTGTGGCATTATGTTAGTACTAACATTCAAAATGCCGACAAGTTTGGCCATTTTGAATGTTCAGTTAATTTTTGACAGCTACTTTGGCTTGTCTTCGATTTTTGCTCTATTTCGACCAAAACAGCATCGCATTAACATTGCTAAGGAGCTGTTGGACTCTGTCCGCGACGACCCAAATTTACTCCAGAGGGTCATAACTGGTGATGAATTATGAATTTATGGTTTTGACGTGGAAACCAAAGCTCAATCATCCCAATGGAACCGAAAAAAGCGCAAAGTTCGATCGAATGTGAAGGTTTTACTTCAGTTTTTTTCGATTGCAGGGGTGTGGTGCATCATGAGTTCTTGCCACTTAGTAGAACGGTCAATAAAGAATATTGCCTGCAAGTTGCGTGAAGCAAACCGCCAGAAACACCTGGATTTGTGGAAGAACAAAAATTGGCTTTTGCACTATGATAACGCCCCTGCTCAAGTATTTTTGCTTATGCGCGAATTTTTGGCCAAAAACAGAGCCCCATGAAAGGACGACGCTACGCTACGATTGAGGAGATAAGGACGGCATCGAATGAGGAGCTGAACAAGATCACAAAAAATGATTTTTTCAAGTGCGTGGAGGATTGGAAAAACGTTGGCACAAGTGTATAATATTTGGTGGGGATTACTTTGAAGGGGACAGAATAGATATTCATGAATAAATAAATAATTTTACAAAAAAACACAAAATTCGCAATAACTTTTGAACAGACCTCGTACATTAAAATTTGTATAATTAAAACTATTGAAAAGAAATAGTTTATACGAGCAAATAATTAAATTTTATGGAATTTAATAATTTTAAAAAAAAAACTCCATTTAATCATTAAAACAAATGCAAACATTTTCCCTTTTCCCAATAATTCATATTATTATGAATTCTAACAAATGTGAAAAAATTGAATTTTTCATTATAAATTGAATGAAAATAAATATATTTGCTTTACTGTCATCCGAAAGTTTACCATAAAAAAGTACATATTTTGTTATTGAGTCGTAGTTACCTGCCAGAACGCAAAGAATATATTGTAGAATATATCCAAAAGGGGGGCGAGTAGAAGCATATTTCCTTTTGGTTTTGTTACTTTGTTAGATTTTACAATGTTTACTTTTCATTTTCGAAATACGAGTATCTGCTTTTTAACAAGGTAGGTGGCTACCTCCAAGCTGTATAATAACATATATATATTTTCACATTTCTCATCCAAAAAGATAAATACGAAAAAAAATTGCTTTTCGTTCATGTATTATTAATCAATAGTGTGATAATATCGACGGAAGGAATATGTAGGAAATAGTATAGCGTAAAGTATTGCTGGAAATATGATTGATGAATTTCTGATATTCGCATTTGTATGCCATACGTTATTAGGAATCAAAATCAGAGTCGAGAGGGAGTCCTGTGAATTTCAAACAAAACGACATATTGCTGACAACCGTAGCCACAATGATTCGGTAGTTATAGTGACAATGTTAATGATCATCGTGATAGGAAGTTTGAAAAATGTCCTTATTTATCGGAATTCCCTTTCTAATATCCTTCTACGATACAAACACACATTTCAACTCTATATCGTATATCCTTTCACCATATTTATGATACACACACACACTGGAAATTTCTAATAGAAACGTGTCATTGTCAACGTTTTACTATACTAAATTAATAGGTTCGGAGATTTTTTCATTTATTCTTTAAGCAATACGATATCGTGACTATGATTTTTAGGTTTTTTTCTCAAAATATTTACCTTTTTCTATTACATAAAAAAAGGTATCGATAGAAAATGTTACAACTTTTATCTTATTCTTTTGGAAATTTCAAAATTTATTCATTTTTGCACCCGTACTATTGGAAGAGTGCTTGGAGATCTTAACATACACAAATCCGTTGGTCTAGATGGTATATCCCTCATAGTTCTGAAGAGGACTTCCTCCACACTGGTAAGCTTTTCCACCTATAAAAGCTAGGACAAAGCCGTTGGTCTAAATGGTATATCCCTCATAGTTCTGAAGAGGACTTCCGTCACACTGTTAAGCTTTTCCACCTATAAAAGCTAGGACAAAGCCGTTGGTCAAGATAGTATATCCCTCATAGTTCTAAAGAGGACTTCCGCCACACTGGTAAGCTTTTCCACCTATAAAAGCTAGGACAAAGCCGTTGGTCTAAATGGTATATCCCTCATAGTTCTGAAGAGGACTTCCGTCACACTGTTAAGCTTTTCCACCTATAAAAGCTAGGACAAAGCCGTTGGTCTAAATGGTATATCCCTCATAGTTCTGAAGAGGACTTCCGTCACACTGGTAAGCTTTTCTACCTATAAAAGTTAGGACAAAGCCGTTGGTCAAGATGGTATATCTCTCATAGTTCTAAAGAGGACTTCCGCCACACTGGTAAGCTTTTCCACCTATAAAAGCTAGGACAAAGCCGTTGGTCTAAATGGTATATCCTTCATAGTTCTGAAGAGGACTTCCGTTACACTGGTAAGCTTTTCCACCTATAAAAGTTAGGACAAAGCCGTTGGTCAAGATGGTATATCCCTCATAGTTCTAAAGAGGACTTCCGCCACACTGGTAAGCTTTTCCACCTATAAAAGCTAGGACAAAGCCGTTGGTCTAAATGGTATATCCTTCATAGTTCTGAAGAGGACTTCCGTTACACTGGTAAGCTTTTACACCTATGACAGCTACGTTTTGTCATCTATCCTTTTCTTTTGGAATTTATCCGCATAGATGGATAACTGCATTCATTCAACCAATTCCCAAATAAGGGCGATCCCCCTCCCCCCTCCAATTACCAACCCATCGCACTACCAGCTAATAAAATATTGTATTTTGAATCAAAAAAACTCCTTAGTGACCGTTAATATGGTTTCCGCAGCAACAGATCCTCTGATGATTTGATAGCACCATGGTTGATGGTGGTATGACCAATACGAATTTTGAGCAATTTTCTTGTTCAAAATTTCGGATTGGTTGTCGAATAGATCGGTTTGGCCAATAAATCGGTGTGTAGCGAGGACAGTCCCACTATTTTCCCATTCTGTACGTCTGGTAGACGTTGATGCTGTTAGTTGCCACGAGATGAGTAGATTAATGAATGCCGGGAATGCTGTGGGAACTGGGCTGAGCAGAACTTCTTTTACAAGCCAATCGGTATATTCATGTTTTAAGTTATTGTATTACATAGCAATCCCAAATGGGATGATATTTCATCGATTAATAAACGTTTTCGGTCACCTGGTGACTAATTTGCGTACCATAAAATCAAGCCTTTTAACTCCAAGCAAAGTCTTCTAATCAAACCATTCTCAACGTTGTGATGCTAGTTTCAGCAAGTCAAATTATGTTTGTATATTTAGTCGTGTATATAAAATTAAAATTGAAATTTTCCTTTTAAAATTATATTTATAGCTCGATATCAAAGACATGAAAAATATTCAATGTGCAATCGAAAAAGAGAATAGAGGATTGATTAGATATAAAGGGTTTTCGAATAAGAGTAATATGATTTCTTTTAAAAAAAAAAACATACTAATTATAAAGGAAATTCAAATGTTTTTTATTTAATGTAAAGTACAATCAATACAATTACTGAATTTTCGAGCACTTTTTCCACTAAATCAAGTCGTATGTCATGAATAGCACGTTCAATATTGACTTCTAAAGCTTGAAGAGAGTCTGCTTTATTGCTAAATACCAATGACTTCAAATAACGTCACAAGAAATAGTCTAATGGTGGTAAATCACAACTTCTTGGAAGCCATTCAATGTCACAATTTCTTGAAATAATCGAATCTCCAAACTTTTCTCGCAATAATTCGGTTGTTGCACGTACTGTGTAGCATGTAGCCCCGTCTTGATGGAACCAGTTATTGTCAAGATCAACTTCTTCCAATTTCGGCCATAAAAAGTTGGTTATCATCGATCTATACCGCTCTCCATTGACAGTAACGGTGTTACCAGCTTCATTTCGAAAGAAGTACGGACCGATGATTCCACCAGACCAAAAATCACACCAAACTCAATTTAGGTGAATGTAATGGGTGTTCATGAATAATTTGTGGATTTTCTTCGCATCAGAATAGACAGTTTTGTTTATTTACCGCACCACTCAGATGAAAGTGAGCCTCATCGGAGATGATTTTTAAAAAAAACATCGTTATCGTTTTCAAGTTGTTCCAAGACAAAATCAGCAAATTCACGACGTTTAAAGTCGTTCTTGAGTGACAACAATTTGGATGGAAGCCCAAATCCTTTCTCAAAATCCTCCAGGTTGTGGTTTGAGACAGTCCCAATTCTTGGGAACGTCTTGGAATCGAAAAATTGTGGTCTTCAGCAACACTTGCCTGAACAAAGGGCAATATTTTCATTACTTCGAGCGGTTCTTTGTCTTATTGGCACTTGAACATTATGTAAAATTTATAACAATTCGACGAATAGCGAGCACAGTTTGACGATTATTATGACCATAAAATGTCAAAAGCACACGAAACGTTGCAATTGGAGATTGATTATTTTGATAATGAAATTCTCTCCATGATGAACTTGTAAACATTACTGAAAACAATGAAAAAATGACAGATCATGACTTATTACAAATGGCCGAAACGTCACTTAGAAATCATATCACTCTTATTGGAAAACCCTATATAAGATGTAATTTATACCATATTAGAAATTTCATCTTATATGTACATATATATCTAATAAATCCTCTATTCTCTTTGTTATGGATCGTATTGGAGGTTGCTGTAACTGAAGTATCTGAACTAGAAAGGTAGACTCACACCTAAGCCTACTAATAAAATCCATATACAGCAGTGTACCAATGCACTATAGTATACACTGTAAGCATACTACATTTATGAACAGTAACCATGTTCATAAATTCACTGAGAGCGTTCACTATTAATGACTGTCAAATAAATACAAAACAACGCAGCGTCATTAAGCTTCAAACTTAAGCTTAATAAGATTGGTTCTTTCGACCATAGTAATTTTTTTTAAACAATAATCACCATTTATACATCAGGTCCGATACTTTTCGGACTACCCAGAACGGTTACAAGAACTTTACATTGTCATATTAAGGAGATCTCAATTTTGGCAGGTGTCTTTGCGTGGCTGGTAAAAACGTCAAATTGAATTGTATTTTAAAAATTTTGCTGTAAATGCACTCATTTACATAGAATGTATTGTTCAGTTCCCATTGATCTGCATATAAATAATGCAGTTTTCTTATATTTAGTTCAGGGATTAAATATTTTCTCTATGGATTGTAATTTCTTGTGAATTGCCTTTCAAACTTAAGGAAACTTTAAATGTATTCCTTCACATTATTTACTTTGACGAGAAGTGCACTCTGTTTATAGCTCTTTTTCCTTCAGAATAATATGATATATGGTTTCTTCTATCCGTCAAAAAAGACATGCAAAAATTTTATTTTTAAATTGGAAAATAAAAAAAAAATGACTAGTATTTACGAAGAATATTCTGGAAAATAAGGTGAACATACAAATAAATCTAATGCAATCGTTGATAAATGGATGATAAATTTTCTATTTAAGTTCTCCTGTTTTGGTGCTCTTTTTTTTAAAAGATAGTTAATTAGGACTATTGATTTTTCATTAAAAAATATTATATTCATAACTTTTTGAGCTGATGTAACTGCGTAGTGCACGCACTAAAACCTGGTCCTACCCAATCTTTTGATTGTTCTTTCGATTTCCCAGTTTAGTGATAGAAATCCTTTTACTTTCCAAACTCCGTTCACCAAAATCTTAAACCAAAATATTTTTATAGAAAGCTTATAAACCATTTAACATTTCATTCTTATTACCTATAATATTTATAATTGTTAATTCTTTAGAAAAAAGATAATGAATAAATAGCACCTCAAATTTAAAATTGATCCATAATGAAAATCTTATTAAAATGAACAATTGTCAACATGTGTATTTAAAAAATGAATTAAATAATTTTTTTAAATAATTTTCTTAGCAAAAACAAAAAAAAAATCTAAATAGCACGACATCTATATGTTAATACTGGAAACTTTTCAAACAGCCATCGTATCTAGATATTCATTTTCTAGTTTGGAAAATATAATTCTGTTATTTGTCAGTTACTTATAAAATATATTATTTTGTATAAAATTTTATTATAATAAAACATGCCATTTATTGATAAATTAAATTTTTGTCAAAAAATTAATTAAAATTGTTTAAAAATATGCCAATTAGTAGCTGGAAGAACAGGATTTGAACAATATTTTCTTCGGCAATGAGGCTCATTTCTTGCTTGGTACCTCCATAAATAAGCAAAAAATACTCTATATGAGGCACTTCAAATCTATGAGTAATTTTGAAAAAGCTTTTGTATTTGCAAAAAGTTTCTGTATATTATTCATTTTAGTCCGAAATTATCATTTTCTAGTATTTGCTTGAAAATGAAGAAGGGGATACCGTCACAGACAATTCTGAGCGATATTTTTGCATGATAATAAATTTTTCTTTGATTTTAATTTAAAGATTTCCATTAAATTATACGTGGGTCATTCAACAAGTACTTAGCCTACAAAAGAAAAACGAAAATTTTGGAAAGGTAGCAATTTATTTTTCCACATAATCTCCTTCCTACTGCGATGCCTACAGTCTCAGCTATCTCGTGAACCTTCAATCGACGATCTGCCAACACGAGATCGTGGACTTTCTTAACGTTTTCCTCCGTAGCAGCCGTTTTCGGGGCACCTGGGCGTGGCTCATCAAAAACCAACGTGCGGCCACGAACAAATTCGTTGAACCAATTCTTGACGGTCGCCATCGAAGGAGAAGAGTCACCATACACAGCATCCAAGCGATCTTTGATTTCGCTGCGCGTTTTCCCTTCCAAAAACAACAATCTTATCACCAAACGATATTGTTCTTTTTCCATTTATGTGCAACCGACCGACATGCTCGCTTTCAAAGGCTCTCAAAACAAAACTAATGAAGGGAACCGACTGAAACTTTGACAGTAGGCTACTAAAAGAATGTACTGCAAGATGGTAAATTTCTTTTATGACAGCAGTTCCATCGGGCGGTGAGCTAAGTACTTGTTGAATGACCCACGTATGCAGAAACAGTCACATGACATGATACATTTTGTATTTTATTGTGCAAAAAGTTATCAGAACGCAACATTTCGTAATTGGACTCCAAATTTTTTCAATTGACCCTCGTTGATATTTTTCTTATAAAACTATATAAAAAATTATGTTTAAGTATATAAAAACCAACATCCATCAAGACATTATCAAATTACCGCCCGAAATATACGAAAAAGTCATCGAAAATTATCTTAAAAATTATCAAGACCGAACAGAAATTTCAGAATAATAATTTGAATAAAATTATATATATTATATATTGGCAAAAAATTTTGCCAATATGAAATCTCTTTTTTGAATATATTTGATTTAATTTCATTTTCCGAATTGATAATTGAATGCTATCAAAACAGTTAAAGAAAAATCGTACTCCCCTTTTTATTTTCGGTTAAATATTTACGAAATTTAAAAAAGAAAATATTTTTTAAAAATATTTGAATGAATATTAATAAAAATTGTTGATTTTATTATTTGGGAAAAGAGACGAAACAAATTAGTGGAAAAGGAAAAATATTTGAAAAAATGTTTTGATAAAAATGGAAACGGAACCGCATAAATTGTGTCTGCGGATGCGTATTTGATGGCAAAATTTTTCATATGAGAAATTCCTATCTTTATCAACTAAAGTGAGGATTTATTCGTGATAAAAGTTCAAAATTCCCATCTTGAACATCGGTCGTAAATAAATTCTTAACTCTAGTTAATAAAAACAAATCGACTATAGTATGAGTATAGTTATGTAGGCTTGTACATATAAACATGAACGTTTATATTCATAAGAACATATATAAAATATACACATTTATTTATATAAATATCTGGGATAGGTTATACTCTCTTATAATACTTCCAAATGAAGTAAAACCATCCTGACAATATTCCTTCTTCTCCATTTAGTGCGTTCTGTTGAAAATAATTCCAGTACTATTCTACACTATGCCATATAGTCATATAAGCCAACATATAAAAACTTTTTATATATTTGCCTAACTCCAAAGCTGATTATAAGAGTAGTTTACTATTATCCTATGTGTGGTTTCAAAAAAAGAAAAATTGATATTTTTACGGTTTTGAATACAAAAATCTAATTTACAATGAAACTTTTACAATTTATCTTAGATCACAAAGACCGAAAATAGTTTCTGAACTATTATTTGTAAGATGTTGTAATTTTTTGTTCTTTTAAATTTAAAGAGAATTTTTATTAGAAATTTTTACGAAAATTAAATAAAAATTTGTGTTGTTAATTTTCTGTCATTATCGAAATATTAAAAATATTTTGTACAAAACTTATTTTCATAACTTATTAATTATTCAGAGTCACTAACACTTAATTTTATTATTTTATTTGGATTATAATTTTTGTAATGAATTTTTTTCAGTATTATTTCGGAAACAAAAACATTTCTCCAATGACCCAAATTTTGTTTGCTCATAAATACATAAAAATTATTTTTAAATAGCATTTTCCATGGCCGTACGCAATAGGGGGTTTCGTACGGCCGTATTGTGTACGGCCATGGAAAATGGAAAACCTTAAGGTCACAAGGTCCTCAACATCGGGTGTCGGCTTGAAAGTTGTTCTTTAAATTATGAATTGTTCAAGGTCTTTTTTTAAAGTAATTTCCTTCTCTTAAGTATTTTTGAGGATGCAATTTGCTGGGATTCTTAGTACCCCAATAATCTAAAAAGATATGGGAAATGACCAAATTCAAGGCTTTTTGAAATTATTTGTTCACAGAAAATTTTTCGCAGGAGGTCTATAGTCCAAACTTCTTCCTATTGGAACTTATACCTCTTGATTACCTTCGACCTATATAGGCTAACGTTGATACTTTATAGCTGAACTATCTCATTTTCAAATAAATAAGGGCCGATAACTCTTTCGGCTATAATACTGCGCCAAACAGTGTATTTTTGCGCATGTCATTTCCCTGGTATTCTCAGTAATGAAAATCATCACTCATTATACGGTTGTTCAAAATATTATTTTTATCCTTGGTTAGGTATTGAAATCAAATAGCGTACCGGATGTATAAGCTAAAATCCGCTGTTTTTTTGTTAAAAAAAAAAACACATGTTTTTTTCATAAAAAGCAAAAACAAATTTATTCAAAGTATTTTTCCCATCTCTCAGGCAATTTGTCACATTAAGTAGTTACTTTTCGGGAGCACAATAGCCTCTCCGCAATCACTTGAGGATTTTTAGAGCCTTATATATGTCAATTTTTCTCAATGATGAATTCATTCAGTGAAAAATGGGCATAAAAACAAAATTCATACTCAGCAGTGACTTTTTGTGGATACAATAACTTCTCCGCAGTCACTTGAGGGTTCTTAGAGCCTCATATATTGCAATTTGTCCTCGCGGATACCATTCCAAAAAAAATTCCTTCTCTTTCATGGCAAACCATTCATCAAGCCATTTTCGGACGTCTTCGTAAAAATCAAGGTGCTGCTCAGCGAACGCGTGGTCCATCAACGAAAGCAGGTAGTAGTCGGAAGGGGCCAGATCTGGTGAATAAGCGGGGTGGGATTGCACCTCCCAGTTAAGTGTCTCCAAGTAGTTTCGGACCATTTTTGACGTCTGCGATGGTGCGTTGTTGTAGAGGAAAATCAGCTTGTCATGTCTTTGTTGATAAACCGTGCTTTTTTCACGCAGAGCACGGTGCAATTTGATCAGTTGTTGGTGGTAGCGGTGGGCATTAACAGTTTCAACACGTTTCAACATTTCATAGTAGACGATACCTTACTGATCCCACCAAACCCACAGCATCGTCTTACGTTCGAAGCGATTTGGGCTTGGGGAAGATGTCGTCGGTTGGCCGGGATCAACACACGATTTTTTGCGTTTAGGATTCTCGAAATATATCCAGTTTTCATCGCATTTCACAATCCGATGCAGGAACGACTTTCTTTTTTCTCTGGCGAGCACGATTTCGCGTATGTTTTGGCGTCGCTCCATCTGCCTATCCTTCAATTCATGCGGCACCCATTTTCCGATTTTTTTCAATCTTCCTGATGGCATGCAGACACATGGAAATGGCTGGTTGAGTAACACTCAATTGCTCCGCGAGCATTTTTAGCGATTGAGTATCGTTTTTATCCAAAAGAGACTGCAATTGATGGTCCTCAACCTTCCTAGACCGATTTTCACGCTTCTTGTCCCACAAGTCATAATTGTCGTCTTTGAACGGACGACACCAATCTCGACACGTTGTTTCCGATAAAGCCCTATCACCGATAAGGCCCTATCTCTAGAAAAGCAGAGCTTTGTGCATATGCTCTTTTTCTAGCACAAAACTAAACATAATTACCAAAGGAAAAATTTATGTTGCTGTAAGAAATTTCTGACAATGTACACTGATTAATGTTGACAGATGTCAAACTCATAAAAAATGGATGTCGTGCCCATGGTAGCTTAATACGCTCACTCATGCCATCTATGACCAAACAGCGCATTTAAACTTATACACCTTTAAGTATGTAAAAATTAAATTTAAGCTTATACCCTTGGTACTGCTGGGACTGCCGAGTATCTTAGGATAGTAAAGCTCTGACCATTTGGATCTTTTACGAAAATATTTTAAATCCAGATTCAGAAGCATCTCCAGCGATTTTCTGGTAATGCCTAGTTGAGCCGTTAAATTATATAAGTTTGAATATTTAATATTTCACTAGAATAGAAATTAATATTAATATTTCACTAGAATAGAAATAAGTTTTACTTGTTGCTAGATATCAAACGTAGCCATTTTAAACTCTAAACAACGCTCTATAAACTACAAAAAAAATAAAATAAAAATTATTGAAATTGACAAAAAGTTGTGAATTTTTCGAACTCTTCAGTTTTTCGGGGAATCTCCCTGCTCCTTCATCCCTTGATAAACATTTACAAATGTATACATATATAAATATATAACAGAATATTATACTACAATAAGAAATAGGAACTATTTATATAATAATCTCTTAATTTTCTTTAAGTATCCCAACTTATGACAAGTTATTCTATGCCACTTAATAAGAAACATTACAATTTAAGTTCGATAATAAAATAATCTGAACGAAGGCAAAAGGAAAAGAAAGAAAAGTGGAAAAAAACTAAAGTTACAGGAAAATTATAACAAAAAATTCCCATTTAAATTCATTCTTTGATTGATTAATTTCTTGTGAAAAAGTTCCCCTGCTTTGGGTAATGCGAAGGACTACTCTCTGAGCCAAATGGAGAAAATAATAATAAATTGCGTGAATAATTTTGTAATTTGATTAATTGACATTTTATTGCCAATGAATTTTTTTTTTTAAACAAAAACCCCAAACACGGATACGAAATAAACTTAAAATAACAAAATTTGACCTTTTTTTTTGTTGCCTACCATTAGATAATTTTAATTAAAAATTTTGTACAATATAAGATTTATTATAGAAATTCTATTGAATTAATTTGGAATTGTTGTCTTTAATTTATATAATCTTCAATAAATCTTGAGGAAAGTTAATTGTAATTCTAAAAAAATTTTTATAATTAAGAACAGGAAAATACTGAAAATAAATGGAGAGGGTATCAATAAATTGAACAATTTCAAAAAGATTTTATAAAGCTGATCTGGCATATTTATTTTTAGGGATGGGGAAGGGGTGAGAGGGAAGGTATAGATTTTGTTAAAACTCAGTAGATTTGAAAAAAATTAGGTCCACAATATTTATCGATCAGAAAGGGATTGGGGCACTGGCAAGGCAAAATCAAGTTCGGGATGGCAGCGTTGGCGGCGAAGGCAACACCAAATAGGGCTAGTTCCATGCAGATAGGGAATTATAGCGCTGAAAGAGTTATACGTGAGGACCCAGACAGAGTAGAGGACCCTGTTGTTGACCGTTTTTTTTTTTATGTTTAGGTTAATGAGGTACAGGGGAAAACCTTCGAAAGGTACTCGCCTGGAAATTTTTCCTACCAGGCGAGTTATGCGGGGTTATTACCTCACTAAAACATAACTTGCACCTCTAACCTTGCTCCCGGAACGATGGTTCTCCGGCGGCACTATTTGTAAAAACTACTTCGCCGGGACGTTCTTATTTGATGCTACTGCTGTCCCGATGTTATGACGCCTCGCGGCCTATTCTTCGTACGTTGTGTGGAGATCCTTGATAATGGATTCCGCGTACTCTGCAATTCTGTTCCAAGCCGATTGGCTCTTCAGCATGCACTCCACTATGTTTTTTGGACTGATGGAACGGTCCAGATTTATCTCCAGCACCGCCCGCATTCCCTCGTAAAGGGGACACTGGAAGAACACGTGTTCTGCGTCTTCGATCACATCGCGGCAATGATGACAGTTTGGGGAGTCAGTTCTCTTGAATCTGTGCAAGTATACCCGAAAGCATCCATGCCCAGTCAAGAGTTGGGTGATGTAATACCCGACTTCCCCGTGCAGGCGAGTGACCCATTTGGTAACATCTGGGATCAGCCGATGAGTCCAGGGTGTCGATGGGTGGGCATGATGCTACGACATTGACCGCATCGTGTGATACCGTTCGGTATGCTGACACCACTCTGATCGCTGAGAGCCGCTGGACTGATGACATTGTCTTGCTGATGACATTGTTAGCTCTAGCGATTTCGCCCACACTGGTGCTCCGTATAGCAAGACGGAGGTAACCACAGTTGTCAGTAGTCGCCTTCGGATTTGCCTGGGGCCTCCGGTATTGGGCATTATCCGCGAAAGTGCGCCCTGTACTGCTGATGCCTTCCTGCTGACGCTGGAGATGTGCTCTTTGTAGTTGAGTCTGGCATCCAAGACCACTCCTAGATACCGAATGTAGGGTAGCGACCGGATGTCGTGGTCGCCTACTCTTATGGTGATTATCTCCATTTTCTTCCGGCTACTCACAAGGAGTGCCTCGGTCTTATATTCCGCCAAAGACAGCTCTGCTGATGTCATCCACTGTCTTATACCGGATGGTGGTGGAGAATGCGGCTACCTGTTCCTCCAGGTGTTTGGCTTCAAGGACAACCGCTACGTCGTCCGCGAAAGCCACGAGTGTTGTGTTCGTCGGTAATTCCAGATGGAGTAGGTCGTCGTACATGACGTTTCACAAGAGTGGCGCTAGGACAGAGCCCTGAGGTACCCCTCCCGTGACCCCAAATGCTGCTGGTCCATCCTCGGTCTCGTAGTGCAGTAGTCGATCACTGAAGTATGATCTGACCATCCTCCGTAGGTAGTAGGGTACCCCCATGTTCTCAAGAGCCTCCAAGATTCGATCCCGGTCATTTGTGTTGTGGTGGGAATGATTGCGATAGAGAAACTGGTAGATAAGCGGCAAAAGCTGTATCACCGGAGAGGTCGGTGTGACGCTGTGGTGCGATCTGAGGCTCGTTCGGAGGAAAGAACTGAGTCGAAGAGGAGGTGGCAAAATTGTTGGGATAATGCCCCCGATGGCAGATATAGCTACTATCTTTTCCAATTTTCGATTGGACACAGATGTTTTCAGGCCGACCAATTCCACTTTAAATTGGATTCTAGCCCAATGTGCTCTTCTTGTGACGGAATGATGGAGGGCACGGAGCACGTGTTCTTTTACTATACCCGATTCAATGGAGAAAGAGAAGAGGCACTGAAGTGCGCTGGCTGGCCCGAGACGCCGGAAAATAATGTGGTCCTGATGTAGGAATCGAGGACGATAGTCCTAAAAAGACTTCGTGTAGATGAACCTGAACGAAAACGGTAGAAATAAGTCACCAGAAAACAGCGGTTCCGTGGAGAGGTATAGAAATGTGACCAATTAAGGTGGTTTTAGTGGGTTAAAGTCCCACACTTTATCTCTCGATAATGTCCATCTTACTATAACAAAAAAAAAGCTTCAAAAAAGTTATATCATTCTCCTATTTTGGGTCAAGTGCCTTGCAGCCGATAACAGTATGGAGGAGGAAATCTGGCGTGGATGCCCCGTTTGATCGACAGAGCCTATCTTAGTCAGTTTAAATTATTTCGCTTCAAAATTTTAACCATAAAACCGAAGATACTAATGAACAAGACATACATTTTGCCAATTAACGTATATTCTTCCAAAACTATAGCACTCAGGAAAAATCATTGCAAATTTTCAAGCTAATTCTTCAAAGAATTTTTACCCCACTGCAGAAAGAATTCCGCTGCCTGTTTTACGCTACTACGACCAGTTGTTTATGGCTAAAATTAATCTTATAATACAGAAAGATGAGAAAGGTCCTGCCAGAAAAGTTTACTGTCATATTATTTATGATTTATAGTCTCAGAACACATGTCAGATGCTGCCTTCATAGGAGCAATCAAGGATGCTTAACAAAATGCTAGGATTTTAGAGGTAAAAGATCGCTCTATGAAACCGGGATCACGGAGTTCGTTGAATCCCATTTGTTGCACCGTTGATGATAAATAAGGCTGTACATTCATACGTAAGCAATGGGAATCGGTACCAGGGAAACCAAAATATTATTGATTTATTGGCATAGAGCAGAAGTGGGCACACATGAGGTCAATGAAAGCCATATTCCGGTTTTTCATATATTATAAAGAGCCACACCATGTAACATAGTATTAAATACACAAATTCAAACTCAATGAAGAGCCGCATGAGCCGCTTTTGTCAAGCCCTAGCATAGCCCATTTAATCTAAGGGGCCATTTTTTCTAAAGGAATTTAATGTATCTCTTTTAGATAAAAGTCTGATATCAGCAAGTCTCGAAGTAACGTGATATGAAATTTCGTCTGCAATAAATCCTTTGTTTCAACTCATTTGTAGGGTAAGTCACACACCTGCTGGAAGAAGATATTGCCCAAGTTCATATCGTTCAAAACTGCTTAATACCTCTTGAATTTTTTTGCTTACGTAACCATTCAATCAAAAATGCTTAAGATAATTTTTCCACCAAATCTGAGATCAGTTTCCAACTGCTCAAGGGCTAAGTCAATAAACGCCCAATCCTACACATGGTCTTGTGGCTTTAGTTCTTTAGTCAAATAAATATTGTATGGGTATAGACCCAAGTATTTTTGTAGTGTTCGCCAAGTAAATGTCGCAGAAAGGCCCAATTTTTATGAACGACGTGGAATTGAGAGGTTAGGTTCCTCATAAATACTATGAGCCACAAGATTAAGCAGCAATCTTGTTGTGGCTTTAGTTCTTTAGTCAATTAAGCCTTGTATGGATTCAGACTCATGTTTTTTCGCAATATTCGTCAAACTGAAGTTGCAGAAAGACCCAATTCTTATGAACGACATGAAATTGAGAGGTTATGGTCTTTATAAGCATTTTGAGCCACAAGAATTAGAAGCAATCTTGTTGTGGCTTTAGTTCTTTAGTCAATTGAACCTTGTATGGATTCATACTCAAGTCCTTTTGCAATGTTCGTCAAACTGAAATTGCAAAAAGGCTCAATTCTTGCAAAAGCCGTGGAATTGAGAGGTTATGATCTTCATAAACAGTTTAAGCCATAAGATTAAGCAGCAATCTTGTTGTGGCTTTAGTTCTTGAATCTTGTATGGATTTAGACTCAAGTATTTTCGCATTGTTTATCAAGTTGAAGCCATAGAAAGGATCAGTTCTTATATACAATGTATAATTGAGAGGTTATGGTCCTTATAAGCATTTGAGCCGCAATATTTAGCAGCAATCTTGTTGTGGCTATAGTTCTTCAATCAAATGAGTCTTGTATAGATTCAGACTCAAGTCTTTTCGCATTGTTTACCAAGGTGAAGTTGCACAAAGGCCCAATTCTTGTGAACGTCATGGAATTAAGAGGTTATGGTCTTTATAAGCACTTTGAGCCATAAGAATTAGCAGCAATCTTCTTGTGGCTATAGTTCTTTAATCAAATGAGTCTTTCATAAATGTAGTTCACTATAATTAAATGGTCGCTTGAAATGTCAAATTAAAAGGCTGTCATTTGAAATGTCAAATTAAAAGACTGTCAAAATTTAACTATACTAATTAAAATTTTTTTTATTATAAGTGCAAAAATCTGAGACTTTCCAAATTTTTCTATGATAGATATATAAAATAGAATTCCAAATTTAAAGAAAAAATAGTACAAAACAATCCGTATTGATATTCATAATTAATTCTAAATTGCTATTCTATCTTAATAAAAACAAAAATATTTTTAGAATGGGTTTTGAAAAATATTTTCTTAACAAAGTTTCATTAATTATAGTAGAACTAATATTATAACTGTTTTTTTTTGTTGTTGTTGTTGTTGAAAATTTTAGTTGATTATAAATGGCATCTTTGCACTCATATTAATAATAGTCTTCAATAATAGCTTATAGGTTTTATGTAGCATACAGTTTATTAAAATAATTGAAGTTTTTACTTGTTCAACATAAAATATGACTTAATATTTATAGCTATAGAAAATTAATGAATAGTGGCAACTTCATGCTGTAAATATTGACCAAAGGTATTCGTTATAGTAAATTAACTGTCGATAAAATTGACTTTCATTCTATTCGAAAAGTTGCAAGGACGGAAAAATTTCCCGTTAATTCTGAAATTAATGAAATTCCGTTCTCTACATTTTATGAACACTTTCTATATCCTATGGTTTTGTATATATTGTGTTCGTCCTCGAATATTGCACAGGTCCCTATCAGAATCTAGGTCTGCCATGGAGGAAAATCACTACACTTTAATTACAAAACATTATCCTTGACGCTCCAGCTCTTTCGTGAGTTTAATTTTCTTGGTTTACCACATCTAAGTAGTTATTACCGGAAATTTGCTGCGGTTGTAAGTCACCCGAGAAGTTTCCTTTGTTTCCGTTTAATGAAAATGTTCTCGGTAATATCAGATTGCAAAAAATAAGTACATAGTGTAGAGTAGAGAAATGCAAAAAAAAAAAATTATTCATAAAAAACACCTTAAATACCGTACAACAAATTAGAAGAAAAATATTCTATAGTAAACAGGAGCTATGTTATACCATATTTCCGTAAAATGTTCATTCTATTCTAGGTTTTTATTTTTATTTTTATTTGAATATTTGTAAAATAGAAAATTTCCATTAAGTATGTGCATCCATGCAATAGTAAATTGCAAATTTATGTAGAGCATAATTCCGTAAAAATTCAACGAATACCTACATTTTCTTGTGTAATTTACAAAATTCTTGAATGTTCTTATCCTTTTTCCCGTACATTTAATATGAAAATGGAAGCTATTTTCTTCGTATTTTTTTTCTTGTTTTTTTATTTTTATATATGATAATTTAAGTTAAAGAGAATATACCCAAGAGTATAGGATACGAAATTTAAAGAGGGAAAACATTTATCTCTTAAAATGTTAGAATGTATTTAGTAAGTGAACAATTTAGCGAACAGAATATTTTCTTATGAATTTTTATTGCTAGTAGATTTTTTTTTTATTATTATGAGTATTATGAGAAAAAAAGACGATAAAAGTTAAATTTAAGCATTTATTTAAGCAAAAATATTTCGTTATGAATTTGTATTCTTTCTTCTCTTCAAATCCTTAGTTTTGGTCGCAGGTGAAAACCGTAATCGATGTGTAAATATGGATGATAAAACTTTATACTTACGTGTATGTTGGTAAATCTAAAAATATATTTAGTTTTTGTAAATCCCAAAAAAGTAAGAAAACAATTAATAAATATTATTTTCACTATTATATGGCTTATAAGGGAATTTTTAATATTTCTTTTAAAATTGGTTGTTAAAAGTGAAAAACGGTCGAATTTACTATCAAACATATTTGAAACTGGTGGTATTTTTTTTTCGTTTATTCTTAAATAAAATTAAATAGAAATATTAATTTTTATTAACTAAAAATAATTATCAAAAAGCCAATGAAAAATACTTTGAATAAACTTATTATATTAAGCTAAATGTTGATTGATGAAGATTGAGTTTAATTAGAGTGTTTGCTGATTTGTCGCGTAGAGCATATAAAGGTTGAATATTACCTCAAATAGTCAAGTTTGAGGTTAAAAATGTAAACCAGCTGCACTCTTTGCATCAGAATCAAAATATCAGGGTTAGAGTTCGTCGATGCAGCGGTTAGCCTATGTATCAGGTCATCTAGTGGAGCACAAGGAACGTCTCACTTGGAGTCCATACTTATCGAAACTGGATGAAAACCATCTGCCTCGCTTGCTAAAACAGTAGCAACTAATGCCATTAACCATAAGCTATCACCAAAAAAAGAATATTTGCTTAGTATCCATACCAAAATTCTGGCCGCGAAAGATTGGACATACTTGTCTGAACTATAGTTGTCTTTTGGATAGCACCAAACGTCCTTTATGTCAAACCTGTGCAACTCAGTTCACCATGACTCGCATATTTAGTGAAATTCAACAAACAAAAAACTGATAAAAATTTTCAAGTTCATTTAAAAAAAATCTGTTTTATTAACAATTTTAACTGAAAAAAGTTTTGACAAATAATTTTTACTGAGTTTTTACTGAAAAAATTTTTTCATGAAAATTTTAACTGGAAAATATATTTTTACTAATAATTTTTATTGAAGAAAATGTTTACTGACAATTTTTACTGATAATTTTTACTGAAAATAATTTTAACTGAAATTTTTTACTGTAAAAAAAATTTTGTGACAAATTTTACTAACAATTTTTACTGAAAACTTTTACTGACAATTTTTACTGGAAATTTTTACTGACAATTTTTACTGGAAATTGTTACTGAAAAAAAATCTTAGTGACTATTTTTACTGATAATTTTTACTGAAAATTTTTACTGAACATTTTTACTGAACATTTTTACTATAAATATTCACTGCCAGTTTTAACAGAAATAACTTTTTACTGCCAATTTTAACTAAAAAAAGTTGTTGCTGACAATTTTTACTGAAAAAAATCTTTACTAACAATATTTACTGACAATTTTTAATAGGAAAATTTTGACGGTAAATATTTTTTACTGACCATTTTTATTGTAAACAATGTTTACTCAAAATTTTTTTTATTTTTTATTTTATTGAATTTCATTACTGAAGATAATTTGTTCGAATAATCAGCATTCAAAATCTATCGTCTCAGCAACCAGTTGACGTAAGAATATCTTCTGCGCTTTTTATTGTCAATAAAACGTTTTATAATGTAAAATGGCAAAGTTTAAAATAAAGAAATATTATATAAAATTACGAGTCATTCAACAAGTACTTAGCCTCACCGCCCGATGGAACTGCTGTCACAAAAGAAATTTACCATCGTGCAGTACATTCTTTTAGTAGTCTACTGTCACAGTTTCAGTCGATTCCTTTCATTAGGTTTGTTTTGAGAGCCTTTGAAAGCGAGCGTGTCGGTCGGTTGCATAAAAATGGAAAAAGAACAATATCGTTCGGTGATTAGATTCTTGTTTTTGGAAGGGAAAACGCGCAGCGAAATCAAAGATCGCTTGGATGCTGTGTATGGTGACTCTTCTCCTTCGATGGCGACCGTCAAGAATTGGTTCAACGAGTTTGTTCGTGGCCGCACGTCGGTTTTTGATGAGCCACGCCCAGGTGCCCCAAAAACGGCTGCTACGGAGGAAAACGTTAAAAAAGTCCACGATCTCGTGTTCACGAGATAGCTGAGACAGTGGGCATCGCAGTAGGAACGGTGCATCATATTCTACACGAAGAACTGGGCATGAGAATGCTGTCGGCACGATGGGTGCCGCGTTTGCTCACACCGGAAAACAAGCGCAACCGTGAGACCACATCGGCGACGTGTTTGGCGCTGTTTCAGCGCAATCCAGCGGAGTCCTTGCGTCGTTTCGTGACCGTCGACGAAACATGGATTCACTGGTACACACCAGAGACCAAGGAACAGTCGAAACAGTGGACTTCACCCGGCGAACGTGCTCCGAAGAAGGCGAAGACTGTTCGATCGGCCGGAAAGGTGATGGCCACCGTTTTCTGGGATTCACAAGGTGTGATCCACATCGATTACCTCGAGAAGGGTAAAACAATCACGGGGCGCTACTATGCTGACTTATTGGGCCGATTTGACGTCGAATTGAAGAAAAAGCGGCCCCGCTTTGCGAAGAAAAAAGTGCTGTTCCACCACGACAACGCGCCGGCCCATACGTCCGCCGTCGCCATGGCCAAATTGCCCCATCCACATTACTCTCCAGATTTGGCCCCCTGTGACTACTTTTTGTTTCCAAACCTGAAAAAATCACTCGCCGGGAATAGGTTTGGGTCGAATGAGGAGGTCATCGTCGCCACGGAGGCCTATTTTGCTTCCCTCGAGAAAATGTGTTTTTTGGACGGGTTAAAAAAGTTAGCGCATCGCTGGGCCAATTGTACCGAGCTTGAAGGAGATTATGTGGAAAAATAAATTGCCACCTTTCCAAAATTTTCGTTTTTCTTTTGTAGGCTAAGTACTTGTTGAATAACCCTCGGTATGTGTATGGTCAACAATTGTGAAATAACAAGATTATACTTTCCACAGTGCGAAACGGATAATCCGGTATTCATAATCGTTTTTTTTTATATTTACAAAACTACTACTGAATTTTCCGAATAAAATCGATTAGTTTATAGAATAGCCAATGTTAATTATTTTATAGAAAACAAAATAAATTCAATTAAAAAATTAAACTTCATTCATATTTTTATGAATACTTTTATTTAACATTATTCATCGTTCAGTCAATTTTTTCGAATGCTTTTCATTCAATTCGATTTTAAATATTTCGTAATTCTCTTTTTCTTAAAAATTTCTTGTTTTTTATTTTTTTTTTTAAATTTTTTAAGAGGAAGGAATTAATTTCTAAAATATTCTCTTAGTGATAAAAAGTCACCATTTAATTAATGAAGAAAAAAACAGTTTCCTGCCGAATTCAACTAAAATTTGATTGATGCACATGAACATGTAAAGTTTCTGGAATTCCCCAAAGTAAACTTTTCCAGTTCCTATAAACGAGTATGATTTCCTTTATGACATTTCTATTATTTTGCTTGAAGTACAATATGTATAATAATAGTATGAAAAAGGACTTTTCTTGTTGAGGGTAATTTTTCAAAACAAATTCATGGTAGCATATGCTGAACTCAAAAAAAGGGTTTATATTTTGCATGTAGTCACTGAATATGATGAATATAGTCGTACGTACTAGCACGTAGTATTTTAGTGTATAATTTAAATTCTATTCTACGAAAAGTAGAATCCATTTTGTTGAGAGTAGAATTCATATTGTATGCAATAATCTATTCAAAAAGGACATTTTAATGCAATGCTCTTGTTGGAAGCGTTGAATTTCGTAATATGAGAACAAATTCACTATTCACGTTAGCTGGTAAAAAGAAGAATGAATAAAATCGTTTCGAATTTATTTTCGAACATTTTAAGAACATTTACTATACGAATAAGAATGATGCATTTACTGTGCAACATTCTAGTCTAGTAAATATTTATTCGTTCGCAGGAGTTGCACAGTTCATAGTGCTCTGCATTCGTATCTTAAGTTCAGTTACTTGACATATTATCTTGAAGAAAATTTGAATAATTTATTACCCAGCTAGTATATTACATTTATACTTGTCTTCTACCAAAAACCTAATTTTTTTTCCTCTAGTATTCTACCAAGCAGAATATGATATCACTTCTCAAATGAATAAAAAGCGAAATGGAATTATTTCAGAATAGGAGAATGATGAATAGATGGCATATCTATTTTTATTAAGTGCCAAAGAAGTTGCTTCCCTAAAATATTTCGCATAATGGAATTTTTAATGCCAATCAAAATGAACTTAAGTTAAGCGAAGACATGCCCTAGTTTGCAGACTATATACTTGTTTATATAATTTATTCTGTAGTATCATATGACGTTCAGTTTGAGTGCATAAACGAATACTTCTTGTGCAACTACACGTATTTGCTTACAACAGCATAAAATAACTTTTAAACTTACTTAAAAAAATAATTGTTCCTGCAGTTGTCCTATAATAATTCTTGTTGATAAAATGTGCGTCCGTTTTGTAAATTTTAAATTTTTTTACTGAAAATCTGGTACTTGTTTTCAAATTTCAGACAGTATCCAAGATAAATTTGTTGCGTCTAAACTTGATTCAATTAAGCACAAATACAATTTTCAAGTTAGTCTAAACTTATTAATATTTATAAGTTTGAGTACTTGAATAAAATTGATTCTTGAAAGCTTAATTTGATGATAATAATTACAATTTTAGTATTTTTGCCTAAATTTTTATTTCCGGAATATCTTTTGAAGGTTTTTTTTACGAGTTCTAATTGTGACTGAACTTTTATTATTATTTGAAAACAATTATGTAAACTAAAAAATTTAATAGCATTTTATTTTAATTTTGTAAAAAGGAGCAAAACAGATAATTTAGAAGACGTAGTTGGAAAAAGAATATCTAATTTATTGTATAAAAATAATAATATGATTTTCATATTAAATTAAATATTTTCATAGGATATGAATATTCATAGATCGATTTTCTACGGAAACCTTTGTACGACAAAAACTTTTCTACTGAAAATTTTCTTCTATAAGAATGTTTACTGGAAATTTTCTACTAAAGAAAATTTTCTACTGATTCTTTTACTGAAAATTTTCTAATAAAAACTACAAAAAAAATTTTACTGCAGGAAATTTTTTACTGAAAAATTTTACTGCTGAAAATTTTCCACTACAAAAACAATTTCACTACTAAAATTTTCTACTACCGAAAATGTTCCACTACAAAAAATATTTTACTACTAAAAATGTTGTACTAAAAAAAGTTTTTCTGCAGAAATTTTTTTACTAAAAACTATAAAATATTTTCTAATAAAAATTTTCCACTAAAATATTCTAATATTTTTTAACTGAAAATTTTGTTACTAAAAAAATTTACTGAATAAAATTTTAACAGAAAAAGTTTTTTACAGAAAATTTTTACTGAACAAATTTTTTCTAGAAAATTTTTAGTGAATATTTTTACTGAACAAAATTTTTACTCAGCAAACAAAAATTTTACTGAACAAAATTTTTACTGAAAAAATTTACTGAATAAAAGTTTAATAGAAAGCGTTTTTCCAGAAAATTTTTAGTGAACATTTTTACTGAAAATTTTTATTAAAAATGTTTACTCAAAATTGTTGCTGAAAGTTTTTACTGAAGAAAATTAATACTGAATATTTTTACTTAAAATTTTTACTTAAAATTTTTACTGAAAATTTTTACTGAAAATTTTTACTTAAAATTTTTACTGAACATTTTTTCTAAAAATTTTTACTGAAAATTTTTATTGAAAATTTTTACTGAAAATTTTTATTGAAAATTTTTACTGAAAATTTTTACTGAAAATTTTTACTGAAAATTTTTACTGAAAATTTTTACTGAAAATTTTTACTGAAAATTTTTACTGAAAATTTTTACTGAAAATTTTTACTGAAAATTTTTACTGAAAATTTTTACTGAAAATTTTTACTGAAAATTTTTACTGAAAATTTTTACTGAACATTTTTACTGAATATTTTTACTGAACATTTTTACTGAATATTTTTACTGAAAAAATTTCTTATGGAAAATTTTTAGTGAATAATTTTTTTACTATATTTTCATTAATATTTGTAACTAATTCATATAATAATAATTCATAATAGCATAAATTTTATAGTACTAATGGTTAAAAATAAATTATCTATTACAAAATTTTGCATCAATTAATTTTTAATATTTAAATGAATACAGTAATAAACTAGTCCCATTGAGCCTATTAATAATTTATTTCAAGAGTTTCCAATTTGATGACATTGAAATAGAAACTCAGAACAATTTTATTAGCTTATGGTTTGATAGATTTGTTATCAGAAATTTTGAGAGTGAAATAATACAAATAAGAAATGATATCAAATAATGCAGAGCTTTCGGATTTTGGGGATTGTTGATTATTTTAATAGTGTATGTTTAGATATTTTCCTCTTTCAATTCTCTTATATAAATACAAAAAGCTTCGTTTTAGCTGTTTTAATAATTAAAATCTCTCAATTCATTCTCTTGAAAATTAATGCAATGTTGTTATTCCTTTACGTTCACAAAGTTAATAAAGCACCAAAAATAATTTCCATAAATTCGGTCGTACTCAAATATTTTATTTCAATGTTGTTTCAACCTTATAAACTTTTTTATATTTCTAGATAAATCAAATTATTCTTTAGACTATAAAAAATTGTAAATAAAATAAATTTTATTTTATTTGATTTTAGATAATATGTGCTTATTAATCGTAAAAGTTCTCCATAAAAATTCTATTGTAATAAAACTGAACATGACTTATTTCGTATAGTTAAAGAAATAATGCATAAAAATGCAAAAATACTCGTATTTAAATGTGTAAAAATTTTATTATAAAAACTTATAATATGCAGAAGAATTTTTTTTTAGAATATAAAAATATAAGTAGTTTTTTTACACATCAATTTCTAACTTATGATAATAGGAAACTGTAATAGAAATATTCAAAAGAAGAAGTAATTTTTTGCATAAAAACACAAAAAGAATTAAAATTTGAATAATAATATTCTTGTATTAATAAGGTTTCTTATTAATTAATAATAATGTTTAAATAGAGAACTACGAAGATGACAGGAACTGCGAAATACAAATTTGTTATTTGTAGTGAATTGGTAATAATTTACGGTCCATTTTAGTATATAATTAATGCAGACAAAATGGTTTTGCAATCTGATATGTCCCTGAAAAGGACAGGTTAATAATAAAACGTTATGTTAAGAACTTTTGAAATTCTCCGCCTTTATTACAAACTTCATTTCGTCCTGTCTATCACACTAATGATTGCTGAATGCCCAGGTCGTACCGATACTGTAAGATTTGGAAATGTATGTCTTCCATTCATCTTGGAATACAATTATATCATATTATGAATCGAATTAATTCCTTTCATATGAGTATAATAGAGACAACCGAAACTAAAGAAATCATTAGAATTTACTCTCAATATCCGATCGTATTTAAATAATATTCTTTGAATTTCCTCACTAAATAGAGCAAAAATTGTGCAATTGGTATGCTATTAATTTGAAAATAATTAAGAGACTTACACGTGCATGAGGCATTAAATATAACTACAAGGATGATAATGAGTTTCCCTAATTAATGTCGAACAATACCGAACACAATCAATTCGACCATTTGGGAATAGTCAAATAATTACTACTTGGATCCATTCATTTCTAATTGAAAATATTTTACTGATTAGAAATTCCAAAATATTTTCATTATTTCGCATTTGAATTCATAATAATTACTTGGAGATTTCAATTAATTTACTAAAGAAAAATTTATTCCCCATAAACAAATCCCTTAAGAACAATTAAATGTTTGCATTTATTATCGACTTTATAGCATACCATCGGAATAATAGCATACGACAGTGCTGATGACTAGGACGAAATAGACAGGCAATAACGAAATACGACTACTATCATTTAGTTATTAAAGTGAATAGAAACTTTGGCAAACTAGTTAATATTGTTAAATTTCAATTCAGCAATCCAGAAATTTTATCGCCTCTATAGAAATTGTTTGCTTTACTTACTTTCTATTGCATACATTTTGATAATTTTCCTCTTTTTGGGTATAGTCCCAGATCTATGGTGTAGTAAAAGATGTGCCACCACTAGCTACTAACACTTCAGCAAATATGAAAATCTGTCAAAAGGAGATATCGTTCACTATTATCAAAAGATATTTTGTATGAGTTTTAAATGAGAACTGAAAGACAAGGATCAAAATGTCATTTAATAAGTGAATTTTGCGGTTTAAAGTACTATGACACTGTTAGCTATGCTTTCGTCCAATCAGTACTGCCCCATTAGCATAAGAAATGATGAGAAATTCTGTTTAGTCCCAGGCGGAAAATTAAATTTTATAGCCCATACCACAATACCATCCATATCCACGACTATCAGCCAACCCAGCTGAATACAATTAGATGGAAGAACGTGACTTGCTGGAATTTATCCTTGTCCGTATAGTGGAAAATTGAAACCAACAACAACAGCGGTCCATTTAATGTTCGAAAACACAAACTGTCTACTTGAATAGAATGTTGTCACGGAATTCAATAAAGTTTTATATCATCCCAACGAGTAGTTTACGATGTCGATATTGTTGAATATATTTTCGATTTTGACTACATGAACAGAATGATTGCCTATCAATTAGAATCATGGTAGGATCTTCTTTGGCTCGTCTAAAGTCAATGATTTTAGTGATGAGATTTTCTGGTATCTTTTTCACACTATTTTTTGTTTGTTGTTGTACATTATCTAGAAAAATTGTTTGCTTTTATTACTATGATTTTTGCTATGTAAGCGTACATTATTATTGATTGGTGCTGATTATTGCAGAAACATTTTCCTATAAAGGAAAATATTGTAATAAAAGAGAATTCGGTTATATGAAATTATAGGAAATAAAAATCTTCCTGATATATTCTTCTTAAAACATCCGATTTTATGATTGATTATAATATCACATAAAAGTCTATTAACTAGTTGTGCGCCTGATTGTATGCTATCTAGCGCACGAAAAGGAGCTGTTGAGTAACTGTGCGCCTGGATATATATGCTAACTTGTGCCCTGGATATATGCTAACTAAGAGCTGGCGTAGTTTGCGCCTGGATATACGAGGTTACTTAGCTGTTGAGTAACTGTGCGCCTGGATATATGCTAACTAAGAGCTGGCGTAGTTTGCGCCTGGATATACGAGGTCTGTTCAAAAAGTATCGCGAATTTTGTATTTTTCCAAAAATTATTTATTTATTCATGAATATCTATTTTGTCCCCTTTAAAGTAATCCACACCAGATATTCTATGTGTACACTTGTGCCAACGTTTTTCCATTCCTCGAAGCAATTCAAAAAATCATTTTTTGTGATCTTGTTCAGCTCCTCCTTCGATGCCGGCTTTATCTCCTCAATCGTAGCGTAGCGTCATCCTTTCATGGGGCTCTTCAGTTTCGAGAACAAGAAAAAGTCACAGGTGGCCAGATCTGGCGAATAGGGTAGATGCGGCATTATTAGTGTGTTGTTTTTGGCCAAAAATGGCAAAAGCCAATTTTTGTTCTTCTACAAATTCGGGCGTTTCTGGCGGATTGCTTCTCGCAACTTGCGCATAACTTGCAGGTAATATTCCTAATTGACCGTTCTATGCTGTGGCAAGAACTCATGATGCTCTACGCTCTTGCAATCGAAGAAAACTGTAAGCAAAACCTTCATATTCGACCGAACTTGGCGCGCTTTTTTCGGTCTTGACTCGTGCGGCATCTTCCATTGGGATGATTGAGCTTTGGTTTCCACGTTATAACCATAAACCTATGATTCGTCACCAGTTATGACCCTTTGGAGGAAATTTGATTCGTCGCGGATTGAGTCCAACAGCGCCTTAGCAATATAAATGCGATGCTGTTTTTGATTGAAATTGAGCAATTTTGGTACGAATTTCGCGGCGACACGTGTCACGCAAAAATCATTGGTAAAAATCGAATGGCATGAGCCAATCGATATGTTTAAGTCCTCAGCAACTTCGTCGTTCACATCTTCTCGGCCTTCTGAGAATATTTTGTACCACCGATAGCTTCACCATATGCCACAATCAATATTCGGAATGCGACCGCGCAATTAATTTAGTTTTTCACACAAAATTTGATACAGATTCTTTGATCCATTTTTTGGAATGGGCGAAAATCAAAGACGAGCCAAAACACGTGCAAGCAAAGCACCTGTCAAAAATTAACTCAACATTCAAAATGGCCGAACTTGTCGGCATAAGTGAGAGACATGAGTACCAACATAACGCCACAAAAAATTGAAAATCGAATATACGTAACCTGCAGAAATTCAAAATTTGCGATAGTTTTTAAACAGACCTCTTATGCTAACTAACTGCACAAAAATAAGAGCTGATCTACACAGCTTTTAATTATTTTTGCAGAACTTTTGATCTTTGCTTCGGTTTTACAGCATTTTTTTTTCTAAAAATTAATCGCCTCTTAAGAAACTATTTTAGTTTTTTGAAAAATTACCCAACAAAACAAAATTATAATAATACTCAAATAAATTGACGTACGATCAAATGTAATTTATTTTATATAAAATAATAATTAAGTAAAGATTTTCTGTTCATAATAAATTACTTTCCAATAAAGTACCTTCGACAAAAAAAAACCAAATCATTTATGAAGGAAACACTTTTTCTTGTCTCTCATGCTTTATTGATTTTTATCTTGAATTGAATTTTCTTCTTTAAAAAAAAACGGAAAAAATTCCATTTTAAAGGTTCTTTTATAAAGACGAACTTTTATTTCAACAATAGCCGTCGTTACCCCATCAAAAGTCAAATAAATTTGAACTTGACAGAAAGTTTTTAGAATAAAATTATATTTCAATTATTTTCATTAGAATTTTTCTATATATACGTATTGTCCTTTATTTTATTTCATTTCTATACAGTATTTATGTTCTTTTTATCGTCAGTTTTAAATAAAAATAAATCGTAGTTGAAGCCGTCCGCTTTAAAAAATATTTATTTTTATATTATTTAAATATAAAATAAACTTTATAGTTAGAAATATTGATTTTTTATATCCCCTTCAACATAAAAAAAAAAAAACAAAAAATAATAAATAAATTAAAAGTAGTAAAGAATACTTACAAAAAAAGATATTATTATATTTATTATTCATATTAGTTAAGAATTTTAATAATAGAATAAAATTAATCACAGAAGAATGAGTATATGAAAATATATTTATTCGATATTCTTATTTTTATACTCGGTAGGAAAATTTAATTTAATAAAAATTTCAACGCAATTTTCTCTAAAATATAATAAATAATTTTATCTACAACTTGGACAACTTACTTAATTTTTAAATATTTTAATTTCCTTTAGAAATTTCATATATCAATATTAGATCTGAAATTATATTGTAGTTTTCATTTAGTTTATTTATAGTTGCAAAAAAAAAGTATATGAAAAGTTTAGACCATTTTCTTTTTTGTATATTTTTAATTTTTGACAGAGAAGTTAACAAATATTACAGAACACATTTTATATTAAGTAAATTTTCGATGAATAAATGATCCACAAGAGAAGTATCATTTAAGGTACATAATATTCGAATAATATAGTTTTAATAAGAAATTTACTTTTGCATTTAATAAGGAAAATGGACAGTTTGTTTTTGATATATTATATTTTATAATAAACTATCTAATTAACTTTATATTGTTCTGATAGAAAAAGGCTTTTTTAATAATTCAATTTTCAAATCTAATCCAAGAACGATAATAATTTATTAAAAATAGTATAAATAACTAAATATGGTCATGAGAGTTGTTCTTATTTAAAGTCGTGTTGGTACCAAATGGAAAAGTGAGCAAGTGTGTCTTGGCTACGAACTAATTAATCCCAACAGTAGGAATGAGTTTTGACTATCGAACAGAAAGTCTCGACTGTTGTAAGGATTAATTGCAAAACCGATCTACATCGATTTATTCTCAGTTTTAGTATTAAAATTTGATAGTTTTTTTTTTCTTTCTTCTTTTAAAAAAAAAAATTTTTATTTACAAATCATCTATACAATTCAATATAAATAAAACCATTTGAATTATTCAATATAAATAAAACTATTACACGTTTGACTAAACGTGTAATAGTCTTCCTTGCTACACTATATACGTGGGCTACTATATATATTTCTGGCCTAATAATGAAAATGCGAATATTTATCAACGAAAAAGGTTTTATTGTTTTTCAAAATATTCTCCATCAAGATTTATACACTTTTGCATGCGCTCAAACCAATTTTCGAAGCACTTTTTCCACTCCGATTGAGACACCTCCAAAACATGGTTTTTGAATGCTTCAACAGCATCTTCTGGCGACGAAAATCGTTGACCACGCATTTTTTTCTTGATGTGTGGGAATAAAAAGAAGTCATTGGGTGCCAAGTCAGGGCTGTACGGAGGATGACCCATCAATTCGACGTTTTGTCCGGTCAAAAAGGCGCTGGTTTGAGCCGATGTGTGAGAGCTCGCATTGTCATGGTGCACAATGATTCGACTTCTCTTGTTCGTTTTTCGAATTTCTCCGAAGACTTCAGGCAAACAAATGGTGGTGTACCACTCAGAATTGACCGTCCTACGTTGCACAAGCGGAACAGTCGCCACATGACCAGTTTTGCCAAAGAAACAAGCGACCATTTGCTTCGAAGTGCTTCTTCCACGAACAACTTTCGTTGGATTTGACTCGTCTTGGAAGACCCACACGGTCGATTGCTGTTTTGTTTCGGGCTCATACGCATAGATCCATGATTCGTCACCTGTGACGATCTTATAAACGTCTTTTGAAGCACCGCGATCGTATTTTTTCAGCATTTCTTTACACCAATCCACACGAGCCTTTTTTTGAGCGATTGTCAAATTGTGCGGGATCCAACGAGAACAAACCTTTTTTACGGCCAGGTGTTCATGCAATATCGAATGTATGCTGGTGGGAGAAATGCCTAGGCATGCCTCTATCTCACGGTATGTCACATGACGGTCTTGCATTATCAGTTCACGTACGGCATCGATGTTTTCTGGAACAACGGCTGTTTTTGGACGACCTTCACGGAATTCGTCTTTGAGCGAGCGTCGGCCACGATTGAATTCGTTGTACCAGTTTTTCACAGTGCTATAGGATGGTGCTTCATAGCCATACAAAGATTTAAGTTCATCGATGCACTCTTGTCGTGATAATCCACGTCGAAAGTTGTGAAAAATGATCGCACGAAAATGTTCACGAGTTAATTCCATTTTTTTGCCAAATTGATTTTTTCAAGTCACTGTAAACAACACAAATGATAGTCGTACGTCAAAACGTTCTGAGTACGTTTATGCTAAAAAATGTCAAACTTTCCAATGGAAATGTCAGATCGCACCTGGCAACACTTAGTGTTGCCTAGGCCAGAAATATATATAGTAGCCTACGTATCCTTCGAACAATACGTTTCCCCATCGTTTGGAAATTTTATGGAAAAAATCGCTCCACTTCCTACAGACCAATAAGTCTCCATCTAATTCTTTTCAAAATCTTTAATAAAATAGTCCTCCACCGCTTAAGTCACCTACTCTAATCCTCAAATTTAATTCCCAACCATCAATTCGGTATCCCCTCCTAACACTCCACTAAAGAGGCCGGTTTCATTGCATACTGTTCCAGAGTGTTTCTCGATATAAGTCAAGCTTTTGATTGGGTTTGTCACCAGGACTTAGTCTCGAAACACAAGAGGATCCTCCGTTTCTCCTATTTTCTAGTTCAAAAATTATTTCTTTCCAATCGGCACTTTCAAGTAAACGAGTCCAACGAACTCTTCAATATCTCTCCGATATTGGCTGGTGTTCCAAAGGGAAGTTTACTTGGACCCATTTTCTACAATATTTACGCATTTGACAATTCAATTTGTTCCAAAACCTTCTTTTCTGCACAAACCGATAATACGGTCTTCCTTGCATCTGGTGAAAATTGATAATACGGTCTGCCTTGCACCTAACATGCTTCCGAACTAGTTTACCAAGTATTTGGTTTAACTCAAATCCAAACCCTCCAGAACTGGTTTAGCAGGTGGAGAATAAATGTCAATAAATGTAAATCTGCCCACGTGACTTTTACTCTCCACTATGAACTATGTTCTCGCATATACTTTAATGGCAGCGATATAACACAGCATACCGAAGTTCGGTATCTAGACAAACGCTTGACATGGAATCCACATACAAGACATGAAAGACAAGAACTAAAAAGACTTCCCTTCAACTACTTCGACTTCTATATAAACGTTCTAAGCTCACTATAGACGGCAAAGCACTTTTATACAATTCCCTACTGAACCCCATATGGACTTACGGACTAGAACTCTGTGATTCTTTGTCAATCCCTTCAATCAAAAATACTCCATACAATTGTTGACACTCCCTTCTATGTTCTCAATACTGTTATCCACCATAATCTCAACGTCCCTTCTCTGTTCATGATGTTACTATGTCTCGTTATAAATAGTTTCATTCCCGTATATCTAATCATACTTATCCACTTGCTCAAGAAATTCCTTTTCTAAAAGTACCCATTGCAGACCTACCCGTCACGAGTCGCGTGATTTAATTTTTACATACTACAAGGTGTATAAGTTTAAATCCGCTCTTTGGTCATAGATGGCGTGAGTGAGCGTATTAAGCTACCATCGGCACGCCATACTCTTTTTTATGAGTTTGACATCTGTCAACATTAATCAGTGCACATTGTCAGCAATTTCCTACAACAACATACATTTTTTCTTTGTTAATCATGCCTAGTTTTTTGTCAGAAAAAGAGCATATGCGGGAAGCTCTGCTTTTCTGCTTCAATTTGAAGAAATCCGCAGCCGAATTGCATCGAATGCTTATGAAGGCCTATGGTGACAGTGCTTTATCGGAAACAACGTGCCGAGATTGGTTTCGTCGATTCAAAGACGGCAAATTTGACTTGTGGGACAAGAAGCGTGAAAATCGGCCTAGGAAGGTTGAGGCTCATCAATTACAGGCTTTTGTGGACGAAGACGATACCCAATCGCAAAAAATGACCGCGGAGCAATTAACTGTTACTCAACCAGCAATTTCCATGTGTTTGCGTGTCATGGGAAAGATTGAAAAGAACGAAAAATGGGTGCCGTATGAATTGAACAGTAGGCAGATGGAGCAACGTCAAAACACATGCGAAATTTTGCTCGCCAGACAAAAAAGAAAGTCGCTCCTACATCGGATTGTGACAGGCGATCAAAAGTGGATATATTTCGAGAATCGTAAACGCAAGAAATCGTGGGTTGATGCCGGCCAACCATTAAAATCTTCCCCAATACCAAATCGCTTCGGAGGGAAGACGATGCTGTGCGTTTGGTGGGATCAGCAGGGTATGGTCGACTATGAAATGTTGAAACGTGGTGAAACTGTTAATGCCCACCGCTACCACCAACAACTGATCAAATTGCACCGTGCTCTGCGTGAAAAAAGGACGGATTATCAATAAAGACATGACAAGCTGATTTTCCTCCACGACAACGCACCATCGCACACGTCAAAAATGGTCCGAAACTACTTAGAGACACTCAACTGGGAGGTGCTATCCCACCCCGCTTATTCACCAGATCTGGCCCCTTCCGACTACCACCTGCTTTCGTCGATGGGCCACGCGATCGCTGAGCAGCACTTCGATTCTTACGAAGACGTCCGAAAATGGTTTGATGAGTGGTTTGCCTCGAAAGAGAAGGAAGTTTTTTGGCATGGTAACCAAAAATTGCCCCTGAGATGGAAAATATGTGTAGCTGGCGAGAGCAATAAATTTGTTTTGAATAAATTTGTTTTTTTGCGTTCTATTAAAAAAACATGTGTTTTTTTTTTGACTAGAAAACAGCGGATTTAAGCTTGTACACTTATGATTTCGTAATTTATGATTTCAGTTTGAATTTTTATTATCTACATTTATCGTTTTAAATAGATAAAAGTAGTCACATTTATGGTTTGGCAATAATTTCTCAAATAATTATTTAACATAATCATATTATTTGTTAATTTATAATGATTACATTTATCTACTGTATTTTATATTTCCATAATTATTTAAAAAAAAAAAACTAATTCTTCATGAGTGAAAACAAAAAAATGTAATTAGACAAGAATACCCGTAAATTCATATCCGTTTAAACCAAGCAAATTTACTAATACTTTCCTACTAATATATATGGTATGTACTCGTACGTTAAAGGATAAGCAAAGAGTAAATAAATTAAAAGTATTTCGATTAAGGAAACTAATTATATCCAAGTTGGTAATATGAAATATTAAAACAAAGATGTGAACCTCTAATTATGTTAATGACACCTTAATGAGAATAGTACAGGTGGAAAAGTTGTTCGGTGTTAATTTCTATTCGTTTGGCAAGTTACCTTGGTGAATTTATCCAACATTACGTCTAGTGGATATTCTGAGGCAGCAGGTGGCAAAAACCAAACAGTAGTGACTAATTGAATAATAAATACACGTCAACACAGAACATATTATACATGAAGTTCTCATAGGTTATTTCATAAGCTAAAGGCTATATTATATAGCATTTACCCGTGGTCCTTGACTCGGCATTGTAACACTATCGCCATAAATCAAGTACTAAAGCCAAAGAAGATTTAATGCTAACATGGAACTTTGCTGTACAGACACCATCGAATATATTACAATACATATGAGTCAAGGACATTCTCAAAAATAGATGCGAACGGATTTTTCTTCATTACAAAATAATTAATTAATCTCAAATTGAGCAGAATTTCAGAAAAAGATGATAATTTTCTGGAATGTTACATTTGACACCAAATGACGCTGATAAATTTCCAAGGATTTAAATTAATACGCGATGTGGAAGAAGAGATTTTGTTAACGGAGAAAAAAAACTTTTATCTCATTTTATTGTTTTTACTAAATTAATACACTCGATTTACTTTTCAATCTACAAAATATTCGTAAATAAATGTACTTGCAGTTATTTTGTACAAGTTTGTCAATTTAGTTCCGATTGAAATAATTTTACTAAACCTATTCCGGTGGATAATTTGTTTTTGCCAAAAGAAATGGGTTACTTCACATTGACAAAGGTCTTTGTCGAAATTTGGATTATTTACAAGAATTCGACAACTGGGATTTTGGAATTTTCACATTTTACATTTAAAGGATTTGTGTTCGTGTTTTTATCGTTTTTATCATAAAGTCAATAAATTTAAACATTATTGTCCCCTTTTTAATAAAATAGTCTCGAAAGAAAATATATACATACGTATCTAATAACATTACAAAAAGGATTAACCGATAAAAGTCTATCTAATAAAAATAAAAGTTGTTTATGCGTTACCCTTTATTATAAATTTTTTTTTACTTTGACATATAAATTAGATGTAAAAGCTTATTTTTTTGCCTTTATAAATGGGATAAAAGGATTATTTGACATTAATTATGGTCATTCTATAGATATTGTTGCTTTTTCTTTTTATTAATCCTTCTTAAATTAATGGAAATTTGTCTGCAGCTTATACTGAATTTTGTAAACAATTTCTATTTCATTTTTATAGATTCGAGGTGTATTTAAAAAGTATCGCGAATTTTGAATTTCCGTTTGCAATTTTTTTGTGGCGTTATGTTGGTACTCATGTCTCACACTTATGCCAAAAAGTTCGGCCATTTTGAAAGTTCAGTTAATTTTTGACAGCTGCTTTGCTTGCACGTGTTTTGGCTCGCCTTCGATTTTTGCCCATTCCTAAAAATAGATTTAAGAATCTGTATAAAATTTTATGTGAAAAACAAAATTAATTGCGTTGACGCATTCCAAATGTTGACTGTGGCATATGGTGAAGCTATCTTGAACCGAAGCAACGTTTATCGGTGGTACAAAATTTTCTCAGAGGGCCGAGAAGATGTGAACGACGGAAAGCGTGCCGGACGCCCGAGCACATCAACAACAGACGAAAACATCGATGAAGTGAAGAAAATAGTGTTGGCCAAGCTGCTGAGGACTTAAACATATCGATTGGCTCATGCCGTTCGATTTTTACCAATTATTTGGCGTGACACGGGTCGCCGCGAAATTCGTACCAAAATTGATCAATTTCGACCAAAATTAACATTGCTAAGGAGCTGTTGGAATCTGTCCGCGATGACCCAAATTTGCTCTAAAGGGCCATAACTGCTGACGAATAATAGGTTTATGGTTATAACGTGGAAACCAAAGCTCAATCATCTCAATGAAAGCCAAAACGGAAAAATCGCCAAGTTCGGTCGAAAGTGAAGGTTTTGCTTACAGTTTTCTTCGATTGCAGGGGCGTGGTGCATGATGAGTTCTTGCCACAGGGTTGAACGGTCAATAAGGAATATTAGCTGCAAGTTATGCGGAAGTTGTGCGAAGCAGTCTGCCATAAACGCCCGGATTTGTGGAAGAACAAAAATTGGCTTTTGCCATTTTTGGCCAAAAACAACACACTAATAATGCCGCAGCCACCGTATTCCACAGATCTAGCCCCCTGTGAATTTTTCTTGTTGCCAAAACTGTAGAGCCCCATGAAAGATGGCATCGAAGGCCGCTACGATTGAGGAGATAAAGACGGCATCGAAGGAGGAGCTGAAGAAGATCACAAAAATGAGTTTTCATGAATAAATAAATAAATTTTGAAAAAACACAAAAATCGCGATGCTTTTTGAATAGACCTCGTATTTTCAATTAACATTAATGGTTGTGGGGAGTAAATATCCATTTTAGTTTCGCCTACTAGCGTGTGGATATGTTAAGCCTCAGTGTTTTAGTAAATAACAGCGGCCAGAAACGCTTATGTCTTCGGTGTGTGTTTTTAGGAAAGGAAGTGGAGAATAATTCTTTTACGAGGGGATTAGTTTGATTGGGGATACGAGAATGATGAACAAAAAGCAATATATAAAAGAGCGCATTTTTTAATGAAGGGATTGAATTCGATGGGAGTTGGAAGGGTTAGTAGGACACCAGAAATGGTGTGTAGGAAGTGGTGCGATTTATTTGTTTATTGGGTTTAGGGATCATTTTCATAATAGCATATTTCTAGAGGATTGGGTAATATGTTGTTGGAAAGGAAGACTATTGTCATTTTAGGAAGTTGTTGGAGCATGTTGGATCATAGTCAGGGGATTTGTTTTTTGGAGAGGAGGTTGATTAAATTGGTAACTTAGGAAAGAGTAATTGCATTTAGAAGAAGACTCATGGATAGTTTTGTCTCGATTTTAATATAATGAGTCCTGTTTATATATATATCCTTATGTGGAGTAAATGTTTCTGCAAGATGTGCAGCAAAAGTATCTGCTTTATATTTATCGGTTTTTGGCCTAGGTTCTGTCAGTTTTTCGTAAAGTATACGTTTTTTTTTTTAATAAGATAATATTAGTTTTGTAATAACCCATATCGTATATTTAAAATTTATTTACTCTTTTAAAATTGATAGTATAAAGATTTATTCAATTTGCGCTTTGGAAAGTAAAGGTAAATAAAATACTCTTAGAATTTAGATTTTAATAAGTTATTAACTTTTTTATATTGCATAAATTTTGTCATTATGTAAAATAATAATTTGCATTTAAATGGCTGCAATAAAAGTTATTGCAGAACTCCATATTTTTGAGATAATTTTTGATGACTTTTCCATATGTTTGAGCGGTAATTCGGCCTTATCTCTTGACGAAAGTTAGTTTTTTAATGTTCTCAATTTTGAGAATTAATTGCGTATATATTATCTTTTATATAGTTTTACAAAAAAAAGTCCAACGGCGTCACATCGCATGATCTTTTATGCCAATTGATATCAACTTATCTCGAAATTACGAGTCCAGGAGAATTTTATTTATAAGAATAGTTACTTTTCTCGGATACTTTTCTAACTCCAAAATGGATAATCTGGTATTTGTTCAATAAGTACAAGGAGGGCCAACTTGGACTTACTGATATAAAATACAAATATGATTTTTGTAATTTTAATATTATGTAGACTTATTAAAATAGGAAATTAGACTTACTAATTTAGAAATCAGGCATCGAAAAGTTCTCGAACAATCTTCATTGTGTGTTGTGGCACTACCTTTCTGGAATCATATGTCTCTGTTCATCCTCTGCCCATGGTTTCATACCAAACAGTACATCTTAAAGAGTGTAATTAGCATATTTATTTAAAAGGGTAATATTTCTGGTAATATTTCTTGGATCAATTAAATCTTGTTTCTCTTCAGATCAAGTTTTAAAATTCGTTTTTTTTTAAATTGTATTTAATGTGCGTCAGCAAAATCACTGAGGTAGTGTAAAACTATTATATGTGCAAAATATTGTACAACCATTTTATGGAACTCTTTGGCCTTTACATGATACTATTTAGTCTACATTACGAACAGGTCAAAGAATTTTTAAATCTGGCTAATAAAAAAGTACAACTCGCTCCCTTAAATGCGTCATTAGGCTTCTAATAATATTTACAATAATAAAACTTATAATTAGGAAATAAATCTTATCAGTTCTTGGACTGAGTATGTAGCCATTAAAGAAATCTTTTTATAATCTGCAAAAAAAAAACAAATATAAAAGAACAATGCAAAAGTTACAACATTTTTAAAATCGTCAGTCCAAGTTGAACCTATCCTGTAGTAATAATATTCCAAAAAAAAATAAAAAAAAATTATTAAATAAACAGCATTTAAATTTTATTAGTAAAATTATACCAGGTATTGCAATTAATTCGTAGCGTTTTACAAAAGATGGCGTTAGCCAACTATCCATATTCACACATACAAAAGTAAATATTCTCCCAGAAGCTACTGACATAACGCAACTTTTCCATTATATGACATTTTGTTATAGTATCAGTAGCACTTGTTGCGCAGTGTCAAACATGACGAAGTTCGTGCCTGAAAAATCGTTTTTGCGTGGAGTCTTACTCCATTACTTCAACATGAAGAAAAGTGCCGCGGAAAGTCATCGTATTTTAGTGGATGTCTACGGAGAACATGCTCTTACTGAGCAAACTTGCAGAAAGTGGTTTGCGCGGTTTAAAAATGGAAATTTTGATTTGAAAGACATGGAACGTCCCGGACAGCCAAAAAAGTTCGAAGATGAAGATTTGGTGACGTTGCTCGATGAAGACCCGTGCCAAATACTCCGGGAGTTGTCCGCATCACTTGGAGTCGACTTTTTTACGGAAGGGACGTCGAACGGCGTTTAGTCACCAATGAGATTCTTATCCAACGGCGGCAAGGAAGGGTTTTCTGCATCGAATCGTCACTGGTGATGAGAAGTGGGTACTCTACGACAATCCCAAACGCAGAAAATCGTGGGGCTTGCCCGGTCATGAATCGACATCGTCCCCCAGGTCGACTATTCAAGGAAAGAAGATCTTACTGTGTTTTTGGTGGAATCAGCTGGGTGTTATTTATTATGAGCTCCTCCAACCGGGTGAAACCATCACTGGGGATGTATACAAACGACAACTGATGCGTTTGAGCAGAGCATTACAAGAAAAGCGCCCGCAATATAAAGATCGACAAGATAAAGTAATTTTGCTCCACGACAATGCAAGACCCCATGTTGCGAAAGTCGTGAAAACTTATTTAAATACGCTGAAATGAGAAGTTGTGCCTCACCTGCCATATTCACCAGACATTGCCCCATCTGGTTATCATTTGTTTCGATCCATGGCGCATGGCTTGTCAGAGCAGCATTTCGATAACTACGAAATGACCAAAAATTGGATCGATTCTTTCATCGAATTTAAAGAAGAAGAATTTTTTCGACGCGGTGTCCGAGCATTACCAGAAAGATGGCAAAAAGTAGTGGATAACGAAGGACAATACTTTGAATAACGCTTCTGTAATGATACTGTCATAATAAACCACGAAACTTTGCAAAAAAACGCTACGAATTAATTACAACACCTGATATAAATTGTAAAACATTTTATTTACTTGCTTTATGGCAGTTGACACTTGTTTAATTGCACGAATAAGTTGAACGCATATAACCAAAAACCTTACAACAGCATTGTTTAAGAAGACTCGTATTAATAGTATTTCATAGAAAACTTAATATTAATAAATTACATTTTTTAATAATAGAATTAACAAGTTTTCCTAATAGAATTTATTCATGAAGAAAAAAAACAACAAAAGAATATAATTTTCCCTATCGAATTATTTCCGAATTTTTCAAAATCCTAGGTAAGTTAGGTAAACACTTAAAAAGGTATTACAAAAATTATTTTCTACAAACTAGAAATAAATATACTTAAATATAAATCAAATTCTCCTCTTAAATAAATTACCAGATTATGTTAATAGTATGCATCAAATATGATATAATCTAGCCCTTTTCTTTAGTATTCTCATGTAATCCATGAATGATTTTATGGACTTACTTTTTTTGATTTTATTTAAAAGGATACCAATCCATTCGCTTATTGACTTTACTTTATGCCTAGGTGGATTTAGTAGATGTATTCTATGAACAGAATAGATGTATAGATTTATATACTTTCACTAATATATCAATAATAGATAAAATCTCAAACAACTACTACGAGTATGTGCATATATCACTAAGGAAAGTTGAGAGAATATCAATCGAATTCTTTTCCAATTTTTTAAAGGAGATTTGTCTAGAAACACATTTTGGTAAACTGCTATACATCTTCCCAATCCGGATCGTTTCAGTATCTACGAAGAGTCGACAGCTTTCTTATTCAGAATTTGAGTGAAAAGAGAAAAAACCCCAATTTCAATCTGGTAGATCGTTTACACAACAAACTCGATATAATAAAGACCGAAGAATGAAATTATGTAGAATCATGAACGATAGGCTCGTATCAGTCAAGTCTGGTATTAAGTTACTGGGTAAACAGAATGAATGGACGCCAAACACAAAGTCTTCAAATCCCTTTTTGTTTGGCTCTATAAGTTTTTGTTAGTATAGTACAAGCTTTTTCTAATACCCATTATGAAAATAAAAACAATCATTGAGCTACTGTATTAAACGATTTACGCCCACCAATACGAGTACAGTATAAAGGCTCGACTCTATTTCACTTCGAGTTAATTCAAAATGTCAGGCGAAATTCATGTTGGGTAATTTCGGAAAAAGGATTAGAACATTGCCATATAATTCCAGTTATTTTATTTATTGTATTAACATCTTCTTTTTGCGCTCTTTCTATTATAGTATTTGTGAACACCTCCTTCACCTCTATGGAAATATAATAAATAATTTTGTTTATTCTTAGTCTAATCCATGTCACTAAAATTGACATAAACAATATGTTGAGAGAAAGAAAAAGGAGAATTCTGCAAAAAGAAAAAAGAAAAAAAAAATTAATACCGTAAAAATGTTTTACGTTGAAATGCTTCTAAGCTCATGCGAAATGATGAATATCTCTTCGTATCCGTTCGTAATTTTCTGGCTGGTTGTTAGTGTGGCTACAAAAGGACTAAAAGTAAACAAACGAAGATAAAATGGTGACACAAAAAAATCAACAACAACAATTCTATTATTATGTAGAAACTAATATTATATGATATTATCATTATAAAGATTGTAATACATCTTGTCAGATGCCAGATTAGTTAAATAGACTATCAACCAAACTCTTGTCTCAGTACAGAAGTAAATTTTGAAAAGTGTCTCTTTTTCTCTGTTTAATCAAACACTTTCAGTAATTATTATATATTTAAAGAAATAATTGAAATGATTAAATTATAAAAGATTTGATTTTTTTCTTAAAAAACTTAGGCGACTGTCACAATTTCTAAACAGTCAGCAGTTAATTTATTCCAGAATGAAACCTTACAAATGTTTGTAGATATTAACGAATTTTTTTTTTTAAATGATTTATTTGCATCGCTGCCTTAAAATCAGTTTATGGCTACAGAGGGTGTACCAGTAAACAAATAGGCTTACTAATAGGAAAATACATTCTAATCTGCTCATCGACAAACCGATTTACTCCAAAGCCAATCCAAAATTCTGACGCAGAAAATTGCTCATAATTCGTATTTGTCATACCGCCACAATCCAAAACTTTCTTTTCGATTATTGTGAACATCCTATCTGCCAATCCTTTGGCGTTCGTTTAAGCATATCACAAATACTGGCAGACTCAAGAAGAATATAGTTCTCTCTTCAATCTATATAATTGCACACACAAAATATGGTGTATAATTCTTATAATCATCATCATCATCACTGGCGCCTGGTGAATAAAAAAAGTCTACATATTCCAGTTTCAGACCGCAGTCCAGCATGGGCTCTATCGAAGGCAGGACCTATCTACGTTCGCTCTATCGAAGGCAGGACCCGGATTTATAAATATTGTAGAAAATGAGTGCAAGTATTTTACCCTGTGGAACGCCAGCCGATATTGGAGAGTTCGCTGGATTTGTTTAATTGGAAGTATCGGTTGGAAAGAAATGATCTTAGAATTAATGTTTTTGAATACTATTATGGTCTGGGCACATAAATAGAATCACTGTAGACTTTCCGTTATACGGATTATCCATACAGATTAAGTATAAATTATTAATCGTGTCGACTAAATAACGTGCTTGAAGAGATTAGAAAGAATACTGCACAGGTTACTTGGAAGCTGCAGCGAATCTTATCTTCTAGTTATTTCTGCATTATCAAATATCTCAGATCAATATTTTTAGAGAATTCTAATATATATCCTATCACCGTTGGTGACTCTCAGGGTAGCATCCTAGTTCCAATATTTTATAACATTTATAACCATGATATTCCTAGCGAGACAGGTTTCCTTATCTATAGCCACCTTTATGCTACAGACTAACATGAACTCTAAATTATGTAGAAATAATTTCTATGTTAGAAATATTAATTTCTATGTTAATATTTCTAGCATAGAAATTATTTCTACAGTTTTCGTTACGCTCATGAAATCATGGTTTTTTTAGGAGTCTTATCCTCCTAAGCCGTTCTTGAGTCCTCCGGTGTCAGGGCCTGGCAACACACTTCTTTGCCTCTTTTCTTTCCGCGTTGAACCGGGTGCAGTAATAGAACACGTGGTCTGCGCTCTCCACCATCCCATCACAGTAAGGACACATTGGGATAGAATCTAATATAAATCGGAATTTGTAAGCCCGAAAATAGTCAGGTCCCCTCAAAAATTAGGAAAGGTAGTAGCTAACATCACCATATCGTCGATCTATTCACGAAACCACCACCGAAATGAGATGGTGAGTCCATTTGCCATTGAAGGAATTATCCTAATTATTTTGCAACCTCCTCTTGGACTCATTTCTTTCCCCCGTAGGACCTTCGGATCGCGCCACAGCGTTACACCGACCTCCCCGGTGATACAGCCTCTGCTGCTTATCTGCAAGTATTTCGATTGGCATCATTCCGGCCACAGCCTCATTTGATACTGTTTGGAATGCGCAGGTGACTCTCAATGTTCGGCATTAAGTTGGAAAGTTCCCTAAGGTTCAGCATTAAGCGCGCCAGTTCCATCATTGTTCCCGCAGCCTCGTATCAATTATTACTCCAAGGTTCTTTAGAGAAGGTACCGATAACTCTACTTTCCCAATACGTGATAAGGACCACCCCCGTTTTATGATCCGCCAGTCTAAGACCAGCTGGTAGGAGCCAACTTCGAACTCATTATAGATCTGTTCTACCACTTTCACAGAATTTGCTACTACGACCATCATCAGCGAATATCACTCCTATGGGATATCGAGCGTGAGAATACCATCATAGATCTTATTCCATAACAGAGGACTCAGAACCGAGCCCTTTGGTACCTTACATGTTACTGTATGATATCTCCATTAGTGCTCATTCTGTATAAAAGAATGATAACCACTCAGGTAGTCTTCTATTATCCTCGTAATATACTCTGCTAGCTCAGGACGAGTAGGGGTGAATGTTCAAAAATGTGTTCACATAACTTTTACACTTTACCAAGTATAGACCCCTGATAGAAAACTAAATGACAGTAATATTCCGGAGATAACAAATGATTATTACCGAGGATTCATAATTCACAAATAGTTAACCTGGACTCATAATTGACAAACAGTCAACTTAATAGATGATATATGAAATATCACAACTAATAATTAACAATAAATAATTACTATACAACACAGTACTGAGACAGATATGTACATACGGAACCGACCCTTATAATCCCGAATCCTTCAAGAAAACTATCGATGCTCTCTTATATGGTTTTATATACAAAACCGCTAGAAATATTTCCATTCGCATCAATCTTACTAATCTAATCCCTTAAGAAACAAACTGTTTTAAACAAAAATGGCTACGAGATTTTTTAAATTTATAAAATTAATTATCTGGTTTTTGTTGAAAGGAGGGAGAGGAAAGCGAGATATCGATGAATATTTTCCCCTACATGTCTTCATGGCTTTGTATTTACCATTAAAAAAAACTGCTTATTACGATCGGATTTAAATTTTTTTTTAAGTATATTAACAATAAATTTAGCAAAAATTTATATTTAATTTATTAAAATTAATATTATTGATTTTTTTAGTTAAAAAATTATTTTGTTTCTTTTAACTGTTTAGAGAACATTTAAGTCACTATACACGTAGGCACTTAGTATTAGCGCCTATAGTGACTTAAATGTTCTCGTAATAAAAAAATATGTGTTACTCGTTATAAAAAGTTTTAGTCTAGCCTGTATTTAAAAGTGTTAACTGGAAGGCTATAGGAGAAAATGTTCTCCTATACCCTTCCAGTTAACACTTTTAGAATCCTAAAGATAACCTTGAAGTAGTGAACCAATGATTAGGGGGGGAGGGGGGCGGATTGGTCGTGTAATGTGCACTCATACCCTCCTATTTTTTAAGTTTTTTGTATAGAAAAACAAAGTAATTTTTATGAAAATGTATAATATAATATTAAAGAGATAAAATTTTATCCATTAAATGGGTTGAACATTTAATAGGATTAAATGAAATAGATGAAAATTTTATTGGTGCTTTTGAACAATAAAAATTCTAACCATGCGTCATGCTTTTTCTTTCTTTAACTTTTTGTTAAAACTCTTATTAAATATTGCATAATTTTTATCAATTACTAAGAATCAATTATATATAAATATTCATAAATAAATAATTTGTATATTAAGAAAATCTTTATTTTATTGATTATAAAATTGAACGTGTCAAATTATAATTTAGAATTTTGTTGGGAATTTGATTGTATTTAAATGATTCCGTGACTAAGAATTCGAATTTCGTAAAGGAAAAATAGTAAATTAGATCAGGATTACTTACTAATTAACTAATTACAATGTGACATTTAAGAAATTTGTTTGTTTTTTATTTCTATTTTTATTTCGCTGTACTTAAACCATACCGAACGTAGATAAATATTATACATTCGGATAAGAAACGATTTGCTTTAGTTTCGCGTGTTCTCTAAACATTTTTAATCTGGACGGATTTATTGATTTTCCTTTATTTATGATACAAATGAAAATGATTTCGTTACGAGTTTTAGTATATTTATAACAGCTGAAAGTAAAAATCAGTGCAGAAATTTACGATTATTTAGCAAAAACTTTATTTATGTTTGTATATTTATTATATCTTTACCCAAATTTATAGCTACGTTTAGCCAAATATATTTTGTGTATATTATTTTCGTATTTGAATAAATTTATTTCCTTCCTCTTTTAGTGACCTTTCAGAATCTATAAATTTTTTCGATTTGCTATTATAAAATTCATTTTATTATTATTTCGAAAATGATGCATAAATACTTGTTTTTGAATATTTGGAAACATTTTATTCTTTTGATTTGTATTATTTGAAACAATTAAAATAAATGATAGTTTTTTGAATTATTTGAATGATTAAAATTATTAATATTTAAAACAAGTTGCTAAGAATTAGAATCTCCTTTTTATAAAAGGTTATCTAATTTATGCTTCGGAAAGTAAAGTTTAATAAAAAATACTTAATACTCAGGTTTTGATAAAAGTTATTGTATATTTAAACCTTATGCATAAAATATAAAATTATTCAACTAACAGTAAAAGTTTACCTCACTTATTTGGAAAATAAATATGTTCACTGGCAGCAGTAAAAGGCTTTAATTTAGATTACACTGTGCGTCTAATACACGATCTAAACGTCAAATTTCCCCTTTTTTACGCGTCTGACAGTGTAATATAGGGTGGTCCATCTAGCGATTCCATTTTGAACTACTATTTATTTGAAGTACTAGAATGTTAAAAGTCAACACGAATTGACAGATTGTTAGTTGAAAGTCAGAATTTTACGAAATGGTAATCCATACGCTTGAAGAAAAATGGGAAATATTGAGAACTTACTACCAAAGTGGTGAGTCTTTAACCCAAACTGTGAAAAATTTAAAAAAAAATGAGTAAAGATCGAATGCCATCACGAGAATTTGTGGGCAAATTCGTGAAGCGAGTTCGCGAGACTGGTTTGTTGGTTGCCAAAGCAACTCGTTCCCGCTCTAAGTGCGTACGGCCGAGAATATTGCCGCCGTTGCTGAAAATGTCAGTGATCATCCATCAACATCAACTCGTCACCGTTCTCAGGAATTGAACATTTCTCGCACTTCTCTGTTGAGAATTTTGCACAAAGACCTCGGTATGAAAGCTTACAAAGTTCAATTAGTCTAACAGCTAAAGCCGCATGACCTTCCGATGCGTTTTCGGTTTGCCCAATGGGCTCAAGATCAATTGGCCGAAGATGAGCATTTTTACCGAAAAATCATCTTTTCGGATGAGGCCCATTTCCACCTCGGTGGGTATGTCAACAAACAAAATTGTCGCATCTGGGGCTCAGAAAATCCATACGTCACCATGGAAAAGCCGATGCATCCACAACGAGTCACGGTTTGGTGCGGATTTTGGAGTGGAGGCATCATTGGCCCGTTTTTCTTCGAAAACGATGAAGGAGCCGCCGGTACGGTCAATGGTGAGCGCTACCGTGGCATGATCAACGAATTTTTGTTTCCAAAAGTTGAAGAGAATGGCATGGACGACATTTGGTTTCAACAGGACGGGGCCACTTGCCACGCAGCCAATGTAACAATCCAACTTTTGGGCACTGCTTTCGAAAACCGAATAATAAGCCGAAATTTTGATGTCAATTGGCCGCCTCGAAGCTGTGATTTGAGCCTGTTGGATTATTTTCTGTGGGGAGCCGTTAAGGATAAATGTAACGCAAACAATTCAGAGACAGTTGAGGCCTTGAAACACGAAATCAAAGTTGCCATTGAAGAGATAAAGGCCCAGACAATCAAAAATGTACTGAAAAATTGGGTCGAGCGAATGGGGTACTGTAAGGCCAGCTGTGGCAGTCATTTAAATGATGTTGTGTTTCATTCTTAAATTTCAAGGGTCAATCTTTTTAATAAAACCAGAAATTTGAAAAAACATACACTAGTTTTTTTAATTTACTTTTTAAAATGGAACTTCTAAATGGTCCACCCTGTATATGCGCGAGCACACACAAAGTTTGTGCATTTGACGATCAGTATAATCATAGTATAATCGCTTGAATGAACATCTGTTAGAATAATTAATTAAGGATTTTAAACATTTTGATTGATGATTTTTCTACAATAGTTGGTCGCGCTGTTCTTATTTTATTTACATTATATTATAAATGACATTATCACGTTTATTTATTTATTTTGTTTATTTCAATTTGTTTATTTACTTTAGCAAACATTTTATATTTTATTTGAACATTGCAATATTATTGTTATTTAAACATCAATATTTCATGTTCTACTGGCACTGACATTTTACTAACATTATTTATAAATTTATACGCAAATATAGATTTTCAATAGCAATAAGTTTTGCTACTTTGTTAAATTTTCATCAAGTAATCTTCAGTTTGCATATGTTAAAATAAATTTATATTTTAAACAATAAATATTAAAGTAATAAATTAAATAAAAATTATTATAAATAAAAAAATATACGAATGAATGAATATGCAGTCGCACAGTAAATATGAGAACTATCAAATGCCAAAGTAAACGATGCGCAAATGATGAGTTCGCAACGAACAACAGGAACGACGAAACCCTGTATTTACGTTTTTGAAAGGACTGATAAAAAACACGTAATTAAAAGAAAAACGTAGAAAAAAAAATTTTAATTTTGAAAATCACGCAATTGATTTAGTACATTTTTATAAAATTCGATAAGAAAGTTTCTTCTTATGAAGGACCTCTATATGCCTCATAGCATCTTCTTTTGTTGGAATTCGATGGACTTAGTTTAGCTCTTCTTCACCAGATAATTCTTCGTCGATTTCGTTTTCGTTTTTGTGACTATCCACTATATTATCGATATTTATAACTTCAGATGGTACCATATTAAGGTCCTAGATCCATGTAATTTTATAAAGGTTCGGTAGCATTTTGTTCCGAGCGATCAATAGCATTGTACTCCATAATACCTTCTACTAGTATTACTGGCCTGGCTCTGCCGAGGCTCCAGCATTCACTTTAAATTTTGTAAATTGTCGCGTATTTGATTAAATATATTTAGAAATTGATTTGAATGTTAAATATTTCAAACGTAAATTGCAGAAAATAAAAATGTAAAATAAAACGAGAAACGTGAATTCCGAGCACGTAAAACCGGGGTTTTACTGTATATCTACGAGCAAGCACGATGAAATCATTTATAGGTTCGACAAATTTCCCATTCTACGATTTTGCCACACAAAAAATTTACGCGTCTACGCGCAAAAATTGTGCACTTACACGATTAGTGTAATATACCGGCGAACTTTTCGTAGAGTTAAACGATTTGACAGTAAACCATTGGCAAGAGACAATCGTCTATTAAACGCACGCTGTAATCTAATAATCTAAGCTTCACAGGTCTGTTCAATGGTGCTGTAAAGCAGCAGAAAAACTACAGTAAACGGCTTACTGACGTGTTCACTGATACTGTAAAGTAGCAGTAAAAGACTTTCACCAATACAGAAAATTTGACACAATACTCTGGCGCATGGAGCAAATTTAACTATAGTTTTAGAAAAAAGTAAGGCAGAACCTGTATAACCCCACTACTAATAACTACGACGAAGCTTCTTGCAGGATCCAATCCTTTTGAGGTAATTTTTAGCGACTTTTCCGCATATTTCGGTTATTACTTGGCGGATGTTAGTTATTAAATGCTCGTTGAAGAGTTTGAGGATAATTTGCACCACAAAATAAGGTAAAATTACACGATTCTTGAAAGTTTTGATGCCAATTGACATCACCAAATCTGGAAATTACTCATCCTGGAAACTTTTTGCGCAATAAATCTAAACTTGGTCGAGTTATGTTGCTTGTGATAGCCTTTTTGTTGAAATCACATATGGTTCAGATTAAAATCTAGTTTAGGCCAAAAAAAAGTCGGTTAACTGACGGGAATGCTCTCTTCTTTATTTTGAAAAAAATACAGGCTATTGACACCATCTTAGATCAAAGTACAGATAAGACAAAGTATCTCCTCCATACTTTTACTATGAGTTTTGGTAATTTTGCTAATTGAGCAATAAATGAGCCTCATCGCTTAAAAAAATTGTTTATGCAAAATGTTGCTTTTGTATAAAATGGGTGATTTTTTAACTGTTTGGTTTTCAAATTTCCAAAAAAAAACAACAAAAAAATTGCAAAATTTTTATTTAAATCAATAAATTAATGCTTGCTATTTACTTTTTTAAGATTATTTCATGTAAATTTTCATGCGAGCGGTCCTATTTTTAATCACCTTTTCGAGGATTTCGACTGGTATCTCGCCAATAACACTTATAATGTCTTCTTTCAAGGCTATAAGTAACGCTGGTTTATCGGCATAGACGAGTGACTTAACTTAGCTCAATAAAAAATATTCTAGAGGCGTCAAATCACACGATCTAGATGGCCAATTCACCGGTCCGAAGCGTGGGACAAATTGCTCACTGAACTCATCTCTCAATATGTCCATTGTTTCACATGCAGTGTGGTATGTAGCGCCGTCTTCTTGAAACCACAAATCGATCAGATGCAGTTCTTCTGTGATAGCGGGCTCTATTAACGGTAACTTTACGAGCAGCGTCATCTTGAAAGAAAATCATCAGACCAAATGCGACAATTTTGTTTCTTCTCATATCCTTTCAACTAGATATGAGGTTCCTCGCTAACCGTAATTTTTTTGGTAAAAACCGGATTTCCCTCAAATTTTTCTAAGGCCAACTCACTGAAAATTTCGATGCTTTGGTAGGTCGTTTGGCTTCAGTTCTTGCGCGATCCTTATGTAAAATCTTCCACATAGTCGAGTAAGACAATCCCAATTGCTGTAGACGGCGATAGATGGACAGATCGCGCTCTTCACCAACAATGGACGCTAGGGCAGCATTTTTTTCTTCTGTACGCACTCTACGCACACGGGTTGGTGGGTTGATGTTCAATAGCGTAAAATTGCTACGAAATTTTGTCACAACTAGCTTGAATTGCTTGCACACACACATTTTTCACAGAGCACAGAGTTTTCATAATAAGATTCAATAATTCGTAAGCATTGTTCGGGTATACGTCTTTCTACAATTAAATACCATTGCTGATTGAGCACTTTTGACTTAAACATATATAAAATTTCATGAGGATCTGTCAAAAATAAAAACATCCAAACCAAACAGCAAAAAAATCAACCAATATTAAATTATCCACTTTAAGGTTTGTATAATATAGCTTAGCTTTATGATATTATTTTAAGATTATATATAATTATGAAAAATATTTATAAAGTAAAAATTTTGCCATTTGATATTATGGATTAATAATATCCTTAAAAAATACGCCTAATTGTATGAATTTTTTTTTATTTGACAAAAAAAAAAAACAAATTTATAAAAAATGCAAAAAATTACAAATAAACTTCAAAAAAAAAATATCGAATGTAAACATAATCATTTTCTATAATTTTTTTTTACAAAAATATCTAAAATATCATATTATATAAATTAGGTTACCATAACATTTGGGAAGTGCTTTTCTTAAAGGGAATACTCGAACTAGCCTGAAAGCATACACGTAATTGATAAACTTTATTTTCGTTATTGCCTATATCGATTTCTTTATACCGAAAATGTTATTTATCAAAATTATCTGAAATTATTAACAATAATACTCAAATATACCAATAAGAACTTATGCATATCTTTTACAGTTTATAAACTCGTAAAAATATAAATTGACATATTAAGTTACCAAAAAAAAAAAATATTGTATCTTGGGAATATGGCGTAAAAGTATATTTTCTTTTAACAGAAATTTCTCAACAAACATTTTATGAATATATCTAAATATTATATGCAAAAAGATATCAGGTTACATGCTATTCACACTTAATAATTTTGATCAACGAATTTTTCTCTCATAAAACTTTTGCTCGTCTTTAAATTATCAGCAAATAAAAGGTAAGAGAATATTTGAAAAATAAAGTTAACTTTTCTCTTATTGTACATATGAAGTTTTCAATTTATTTCATATAAGAACTTTTGAATTTTGAATTTTATATTTATAACGAAACTGTTAAAACTTTTTACTCAAATTTATTTATTGTTTCACTTAAATATATTTATTATATAGTGTTTGGAACATGTTCAAATGTATATGGATATGTAAATAAAACCAAAAATAAACAAACAAAAAATATGCAGAACCATATAATAAATACTATATAATAAAGTTTTTTAGGAATATTTAGATGAATAAAACTTTTGCAATATATATTTTCAGCTGCTCTACCGGAAGTAATCCTACGCAATTGTAGAAATTGTTCACCGCAACAAGCACAAAACGCTCAGAAGTTGACAAACTTTCTGCAGACACGTTATCCAGATGTATGGGCGATGCTGATAAGAAAATATCGAGGCGTCTAAGCACTTCGTCTTGTATACGTTCAACCAACCCCATAATGGAAAAATCACCTTTTTCATCTCAAAAAAAAAAAAAAATTCATCACAAAAAATATATACACATTCGATGTGGTGAACATTTTACATCGAATTCACGTATTTCTGTTGGTTTTTTCTTAAAAAATACTTTTTTTTTTGGAATTAATTTAAAAATAAACATTAAAAAAAAATTAATTTTTAATTATTAGTTCAATTTTTTATTAAGTTACCATTATTGTAATTGGTATTTATTCCATAAAAATTGAAAATTTCTTTATTATCATTTTTTTTTCTTCATAATGCAATTAAAAATTAATAAAAATATCGGAAAAAAAGTACAGCATATCAACTAAAATAGTAAAAGAAAATATATATAATATTAAAATTAAATAAATAATGATAAATTTTTAATAGATTATATCAGCAAATTAAAAATTTAAAATATATCAATGTGATTGTCTCAATTCGATTTGGATTCAAAATACAAATTACTATTCACATCAAAGATGATCTCCTTTAAGCATATCGCAGTTAATGTATTCAACATATATACTCATATTATATTGAATTAATCAACAACAAAGAATTTATTAAATATTTATAAAATTATCTTATTTATTGAAGGTTTTTAAAAAAGGTATTTAATTTTTAGTAAAAAATTGATTTAACCATATTCTTGTGAAGGAATACAATTACGACGATAACTACAAGTGACAACTAAGATTGCTGTTGAAAATAGACAGTAATTAAAATAGTATCGCATCAACGGTCGGAATTTCGTGCATTTGCATACGATTTTGAGGGTTTTAAAATTTTGAGAGCGACAATCACTCCTACGGGCGTCAAATTAACTGTTGGAATTATGTGCATCTTTATAAGATTGGTGGGGTTTTAAAATTTTGATAGAAAATTTCATGTAGTCGGAGGAACTGTCGGCATTATATGCATTCCCTTTAAAATTGTAGAAGTTTTAAAATTTTGACAGAGCCATCTACTCCTACGACCGTTGAAAGAACCATCGCAATTTCGTGCATTTCCTATAAAATTATAGAAATTTTAAAATTTTAACAGTGCCAAATACTCGTACAATCAGCTGCCAGAATTGTATGCATCTCTATAAGTTTGTGAAGATTTTAAAATTTTGACATTACGGACTATAGACCGACGAATCAATTGTCAAAATTTCGTGCATTCCCTATAAAATTGAAGAGATGTTAAAATTTTGATAGTGACAACTTGATGCCATCGACTCAATTGTCGAAATTATGTGCTTCCTAAATTAGATTGTAGAGGTTTTAAACTGTTGACAGCGCCAACTACTCCTACGTGCGTTGAATCAATTGTCGAAATTTCGTGCATTCCCTATAAAATTATAAAGGTTTTAAAAATTTGACAGCCCTAACTACTAGTGCGAGCGTCTCATTAACTGTTGGAATTATGTGCATTCCCGTTAAAATTGTAGAGGTTTTAACATTTTTTCAGCGCCAACTTAATCGTCTAATTAATGGTCGGAATTTCGTGCATCCCCCTATAAGATTGTAGAGGTTACAAAATTTTGACATCGCCAACTTCATTCAGTTTCCAGTTCTCGTCGGAATTGTGTTCCTGCCTTTAATAATACTCCACTCCGAAAATTACTTATGCAAAAAAACCTGTCAAATGTTTGGTGAGATATCTTCTTTGAAAAATATTTCGAATTTTTTATGTCTATTCTTAAAATAACACTAGGATAACATTAATTAGTAATATTAGAGATGTAAATTATTAATTGTAATTAATTTTTTTTTAATTATAAATAAATTAAAAAAAATTCATATACAATATTTTAAATTTTCCTAATGATAATAATTCATAAAATAAGATAATTTTTTGAAAAAAGGAAAAATTTGGTATTAAAAATTATGTAAAATAAAATTTATAAACTTCCAAAACAAAATAATATTATTATAACAAAAAAAAAACAAGTATTAAATAATAACAGAAAATACAAAAAAAAACAATTAATTATTGTTCAGTTTGAAATGCACATATTTAAAAAAAATTTAATAGTCAAATCAATACCCAAAACCTTATAATTAAGTGTAATCATTATCACCTAATAAGTTAAAAAAAAACAAAATATCTCTTTTATTTATTTGCAATCTTGTATTTAATTAAATTCCAATAATTCGATTCATGCAATTTTTACTATTCAAATATTAATTAAGATCATTTTTTTAAAATTTGTAACATTTTTGTTGCAAACTCTAAATTTAATATTTAAAAAAAAATATTCCAAATTTCTATGTATATCTAAATATTTATCTTTATTTAATGAAATAAAGAGTATACATATTTAAAAAAAAACCAAACAAATTAATTAATAAAAATTATAATATTAATTATAAAAGAAAAAAACAATATTAAAAATGTGAATAAAAATAAATGTTGAGCTTTTATTTCGAATAATTTCCTTTCATTTATTATTAATTTCCTAAAAAAAAAAAACTCAAAAAGAATTCTTCGATCAGAAAATCCTACAGGAATTATGGTATATAATGTCAGACTTAGTTTATTCATTGCTCCTCTTTTTTTTCTTCTTTATTAATTTTCGGGGTATCTGCGAAAATATATTGTAAATTTTTGCTATACGAGGTCTGTTCAAAAAGTATCGCGAATTTTGAATTTCCGCGGATTACGTATATTCGCGTTATGTTGGTACTCATGTCTCTCACTTATGCCGACAAATTCAGCCATTTTGAATGTTCAGTTAATTTTTGACAGCTGCTTTGCTTGCACATGTTTTGCAAAAAAAATTGATCAAAAAATCTGTATCAAATTTTGTATGAAAAACAAAATTAATTGCGCGGACGCATTCCGAATGTTGACTATGGCATATGGTGAAGCTACCTTGGACCGAAGGAACGGTTATCGGTGGTATAAAATGTTCTCAGAGGGCTGAGAAGATGTGAACGACGAAAAGCGTGCCAGACGCCCGAGCACGTCAACAACAGACGAAAACATTGAAGAAGTGAAGAAAATAGTATTGGCCAATCGTCGAATCACCGTAAGAGAAGTTGATGAGGACTTAAACATATCGATTGGCTCGTGCCATTCAATTTTTAACAATGATTTGGGTGTGATACGCGTCACCGCGAAATTCGTACCAAAAATTGCTCAATTTCGACCAAAAACAACATCGCATTAACATTGCTAAGGAGCTGTTGGAATCTGTCCGCGATGACCCAAATTTGCTGCAGAGGATCATAACTGGTGATGAATCATGGGTTTATTGTTATGACGTAGAAACCAAAGGTCAAACATCCCAATGGAAGCTGCCGCATGAGCCAAGACCGAAAAAAGCGCGCCAAGTTCGGTCGGATGTGAAGGTTTTGATACAGTTTTCTTCGATTTCAGGGGCGTGGTGTATCATGAGTTCTTGCCACAGGGTAGAACGGTCAATAAGGAATATTACCTGCAAGTTATGCGCGAAGCAATCCGCCAGAAACGCCCGCATTTGTGGAAGAACAAAAATTGACATCGTTGCTTGTGCGGGAATTTTTGGCCAAAAACAACATCGCATTATCATTGCTAAGGAGCTGTTGGACAGAGTATTATAACTGGTGACAAATCATGGGTTTATGGTTATGCTCAATCATCCCAATGGAAGCTGCCGAACGAGCCAAGACCGAAAAAAGCGCTCCAAGTTCGGTAGAATGGGAAGGTTTCGCTTACAGTTTTCTTGGATTGCAAAGGCGTGGTGCATCATGAGCTCTTGCCACAGGGTAAGTTTTTTTTTATAAAAATAAAAGACGATTTTCTTATAGTGAATTAATATTTTATTCAATTAAATATTGTCCAGTCTGATCCAATACCCTTTGCCATCTTTCTAGCAGTAGCATGAGTCCCACGCTCATAAAATGTTTGTTCTTTGCTGTCGAAAAATTGATCCAAGTGATTTTTGACCTCCTCATTCGAATTAAACGTTTTACCGTCTAAAAAATTTTGTACAGACCGGAACAAATGATAATCGAAAGATGCTAGGTCTTGAAAGTATGGTGGGTGTAGCAGTATATCCCATCCAAGCTCTAAAAGCTTTTTGCCAAGTGGTCAAACTTGTATAAGGTTTCGCATTATCCTGTTGGAATACTACACCTTTCCTATTGACCAATTCTGGCCTTTTTTCTTTAAGTGAATTATTCAATTTGTCCAACGGATGCCAGTACACATCAGAATTGAACGTTGTGTTGCTCGGTAGAAGCTCAAAATAAACGATTCCTTTGATGTCCCACCAAACACATAGCATAACCTTTTTTTGATAAATATTAGCTTTGAGCCGGTTCATCTTTTCTACTCCAGGATCTTTTGCGCTTAACATTGTTGTAGTCAACCCATTTCTCCTCTCCAGTGATTATATGCTTCAAAAAGGGATCAATTAATACCTTTATTGTGTCATCATCAGCTTTAACTGGCCTTCCCGAACGTGGTGGATCTTCGAGATCAAAATTGCCGGATCGAAATTTTGCAAACCAGTTTTGGCACTGGCAATTACTTAGCACATCTTCTCCATACACATCGCATGATTTTTTTCTTGCTTGAACAGCATTTTTATGTTTTCTATAGTAAAAAATTAAAATATGCCGAAAATGCTGTTCTTCACTTTCCATATTTAAAAAGAGTATCAACCAAAAACTACTATGCAGAATCAATAGAATTTTTTCATAAGCAAGTCTTGCTATGTCAACTGTCAAAATACATATGATTATGCGTTGTCACCTGTCAAAATACATATGATTATGCGTTGTCAGCTCTCAAAATACATATGATTAACTAAATGAAATTAAATCAGTTCATGTAGATTTTACCAACTAATAAATACTAATTTCGAATACGGCTGAGTACCCAGGCATGTCTGTAGATGCTAAGCTGTTCAAGATTGAGTATTCTGACATTTACCCTATTTCTGCCGGTGTCTCTCAGGGAGGTAACCTATCTCCAATACCTTACAATATTTATACCTATGATATTCTTAGCCACAGTGATATCTTTATTGCAACATATATAACAATGAAAAAAAGCGAGTTTAGGGCTGTCATCAAACATCTCCATTTGAAAGGCTTAAGCCCGAAAGAAATCAAAGCCGAGTTGGATGCAGTTCATGGCACATCTGCACCTGTGTTTGCGACGGTTTACAATTGGGTGAATGAATTTAAACATGGCCGTTAATCCACAAAAGATGAACATCGTTCAGGACGTCCAGTTGAGGTGTCTACTCCTGAAATCATCGACAAAATCCACGATCTGATTTTGAACGATCGGTGAATTAAAGTGCGCGAATTAGTTGAGGCCACGGGCATATCACAAGGTACAGTCGCTTCAATTTTGCATGAAAAATTGTCTGTGAAAAAAATTTCGGCAAGATGGGTGCCGCGTTTGCTCTCAGAGGAGAATAAGCGCAATCGTGTAGTGGACTCTGAGGCTATGTTGGCACTCTTTCATCGCAATCCTGCCGAATTCCTTATCACTGTGGACGAAACCGGGATACACTACTACACTCCAGAAACAAAGAGACATTCATCACAGTGGATTTTCAAGGGTGAACGGGCTCCGAAGAAGGCAAAAACTGTGCCATCGGCCGGCAAGGTGATGGCCACGGTCTTTTGGGATTCGCAGGGTATCATTTTTATCGACTACTTGGAAAAAGGAAAAACAATAACAGGAGCGTATTACGCGTCGTTATTGCAACGGTTGAGCGAGGAAATCAAAGAGAAACACCCCCATCTGAAAAAGAAAAAAATCCTCTTGCATCAGGACAATGCGCGTGATCACACCTGCGCTGTTTCCATGGCCAAAATTGTGGAATTGTTGCAGCATCCCGCTTATTCACCAGATTTGGCCCCGAGTGACTATTTTCTTTTCCTCAATCTGAAGAAATGGCTTGGCGGACGACGGTTCACTTCCAACGAGGACGTCATTGCTCAAACGGATGAGTATTCTGCAGAACTTCCGAAATCCTATTTTTTGGACGGGACAAAAATTATGGAAAAACGGTTGGAAAAGTGCATAGAGCTAAAAGGAGATTATGTTAAAAAATAAAAAAAAAAATTTTCCATCTTTTTCTAAGGACTTATTGAACGACCCTCGTAGTACAGCAATCCTTAAACATCACAAAGATCCTTCCACAGCCATCAACATCCTACAGAACCATATCCACTTCTTAGAAACCTGGATAAAAAAGTGGAGAGTGGAGGTAATCTGCTCTTGCTACTTTCATCAGATCTCTGATATAAACCTAAGCGGCAGTGATATTCCACCAAAAACGAGAGTGTGTTACCTTGGATTTATATTCGACAAACGGTTAACCTAGAGAACCCTTACACGAAAAGCGAAAGAAGTGAAATTCACGGACGATACAAAAAAACTGCAACGACTTCTAGACAGTAAGTCAAAACTGACAACAAAAAGTAAACTATTTCTTATACAATACGATACTGAATCCGATATGAACATATGAACTTACGAGGTCTGTTCAAAAAGTATCAGGAATTTTTAATTTCCGCGGGTTACGTATATACGATTTTCGATTTTTAATGGCGTTATGTTGATACTCATGTATCTCACTTATGCCGATAAGTTCGGTCATATTGAATGTTCAGTTAATTTTTGCACGTGTTTTGGCTTATCTTCGATTTTTGCCCATTTTCTACCAAAAATAGCATCGCATTAACATTGTTAAGGAACTATTGGACTCTGTCCGCGACGACCCAAATTTGCTCCAGAGGGTCATAACTAATGACGAATCATGGGTTTATGGTTATGACGTAGAAACCAAAGCTCAATCATCCCAATGGAAGCTGCCGCACGAGCCAAGACCGAAAAAAGCGCGCCAAGTTCGGTCGGATGTGATGGTTTTGCTTGCAGATTTCTTCGATTGCAGGGGCGTGGTTCATCATGAAATTTTGCCACAGGGTAGAACGGTCAATAAGTAATATTATCTGTAAGCTATGCACAAGTTGCGCGAAGCAATCCGCAAGGCACACACGGATTTATGGAAGAAAAAAATTGGCTTTTGGACCATGATAAGTATCGTTGCTTGTGCGCGAAGCTGCCAAAAACAGCACACTAATAATGCCGCAGCTACCGTATTCCCAAGATCTGGCCCCTTGTGACTTTTTATTGTTCCCGAAACAGATTATTTGATCCATTTTTTGGAATGGGCAAAAATCGAAGACGAGCCAAAACACGTGCAAGTAAAGCAGCTGTCAAAAATTAACTGAACATTCAAAATGGCCGAACTTATCGGCATAAGTGAGAGACATAATTACCAACATAACGCCACAAAAAATCGAAAATCGAATATACGTAACCCTCGGAAATTCAAAATTCGTGATACTTTTTGAACAGACCTCGTATATACCTACAATCCCCAGTCCGTCGAAAATTTGTCAATGCCGCCTTTTATTGATTCGTTCAGGAACTGTGCATCTCCCTATAAAAAAAATTCCATCTGCACCTATCCTACCATCGTAATCCTTTCGGAAGAGAACTCTTCACTCCCACCCTTCAATTACAGCAATGGCCATGCAATTTTTTGAACTTATCAAATAAATCATCCCATTTTTGGGAAGGCATCGATGATGGGTGTTTTCAACTAAATGCCTTCATGTCCTTGTATCTTCCCTTAAAAAATCTGTTTATTAAAAATTATATGTAGTTGCAGATATCAATAAAAACAAAAAAAAACAAAAAAATAAAAGTAAAGAAAAATTACAGAAATATTTTCCTATGAGTATTGAATTCTTAAAGTTAATCGAAACCAAAAATAGTAATTGAATTGAGGTTAAATAGTTTGTGTGGGTAAATATCAGAAAGAAAGAGGCTGACCCAAAACAAATTGATCTGTTACGAGTTTATATATGATATTTACGCCCTTACAGACATCGAAAATTGCCATTTGCAGTTAAACCCTCTAGGGCCGTAGTTATAGTGAATTATTGATGGGAGCACATTCATTTTCTGGCAACATATTTAACTACCTTTTAGTTTGGAATGCTCCGAATTGGGTCTGTACGCAACACTTCCCAAACTATTTGGGTTTTCGTTCGAGCGTAACCTGAAACGGACGTTCCACTTATTTTACTGAAGATTGGTCCTTTTCCTGTCACCACCGCCCCAATCGAACTAGTAAATATTATATGGGGTAAAAGTTGTTATCGGCTCGACAAATCGAAAACTTTTTCTTACATTCATTCTGTCCATTCGCATGTTATCAATTTGTTTTCTTGTTTTCGAACAGGAACTGAAATTTCTGTCCTTTTGCGAAAGAGTGTCAATTACAATAAATATCCCAAACTGGGTTCGTCCCATTTTCTTTCCTACTCAACTAATTTCAATTTACATCAAATCAACCAGCAAATAATTTATAAACGTCTTGTTAAATATTTTTCTTTAATTTACGGGGAATTACCATTAATTTCGTTCGTACTTTCTGAATTGAATGTAAACATTTCGAAAATTATTAAGACAAAGTAAATAGAAAATGTTTTAATCGAAAACTTCAAAGAATTTTCGCATTTATTTATGGTTGATGGAATATTCGTACTTTTGTTTATTTTATATAATATTGAAAAGAAAAAATAAAGGGTTTTTAATTGAAATGGTGTTTTTTTTTAATTTAAATTGTTTACAAAAAACCACCCCCATCGGTGTGATACTATTAGTGAAAAATGGATTTAATATTGCCAGTTTCTAAAATGAAAAATTTTTTTCTACTGCTCACAGAGAGTTTCTGAGAAACTTTTATGCTAATTAAAACTTTTCTTTTATTGTCAATATTTTTCATATAAAAAACTTATTTCATTATTTATTTAGAAAAGTATTTGAAAAAAATTATGAGTTAATAAATTTTTTATTAGAAAATATTTTCACTTTAGAATTTTCTTTAAAACAATTTTTAGTTACAATCCAACTAATATTTATTATTATTATTATTAAATGGTGCTACAACTCATTTTTAGTTTAAGCATCATGCAATAGAGTTTTGGTTTGATCATCACGCTATAGAGTTGGCCATTAAATGGCACTACAACCCAACAAATATTGATTATTATTATTATTATTAAATGTCGCTACAACTCATTTTCGGTTTGACCGTCAAGCAATAGAGTTTTGGTTTGACCATCACGCTCTAGAGTTGGCCATTAAATGGCGCTACAACCCAGCAAATAAATATTTATTATTATTATTATTAAATGTCGCTACAACTCATTTTCGGTTTGACCGTCACGCAATAGAGTTTTGGTTTGACCATCACGCAATAGAGTTGGCCATTAAATGGCACTACAACCCAACAAATATTTATTATTATTATTATTAAATGGCGTTACAACCCATTTTTAGTTTGACCATCATGCAATAGAGTTTTGGTTTGACCATCACGCTATAGAGTTGGCCATTAAATGGCGCTACAACCCAACAAAAAAATATTTATTATTATTATTATTAAATGTCGCTACAACTCATTTTCGGTTTGACCATCATGCAATAGAGTTTTGGTTTGACCATTACGCTATAGAGTTGGCCATTAAATGACGCTACAACCAAACAAATAAATATTTATTATTATTATTATTAAATGTCGCTACAACACATTTTCGGTTTGACCGTCACGCAATAGAGTTTTGGTTTGACCATCACGCTATAGAGCTGGCCATTAAATGGCGCTACAACCCAACAAATATTTATTATTATTATTATTAAACGGCGTTGCAACCCATTTTTGGTTTGACCATTACGCAATAGAGTTTTGGTTCGACCATCACGCTATAGAGTTGGCCATTAAATGGCGCTACAACCCAACAAATAAATATTTATTATTATTATTATTAAATGTCGCTACAACTCATTTTCGGTTTGACCGTCACACAATGGAGTTTTGGTTTGACCACCAGGCTATAGACATAGCAATTAAATGGCGTTACAACCTATTTTTGGTTCGGCCGTCAAGCAATAGAGTTAGTCAAGAGCCCCTGTTGGTGTTTTTTTTCCTCCAATTTCTAACGTTAAGCATATTTAGATTTTGCTCAACGCAGCTCTTCCATCGGAGGGGTAGCCTTCCTCTTCCACAATTCGAAGCGGCTCAAAGCAGTTTCATCACTACCCGTAAGGGACCATGTTTCAACGCCATACAATAACAAGGGTTGAATTTATATTTTGTAAAGCTGCATCTTAACTCTTCGTATAATATTCATTAATCTAAACATATTGCTAAAGCTACAAGTATATGCGGCTTTATTAACGAGACTGGCACTCCTATAGACGGGGTCTTAAAGACTATAAGATAGTGATCAGGATAGTTCGTGGCATCTATTTTGTGAGGTTGAAGAGGGGACAAGGGATGCGATTAGGCTGAGGAGGAGTCTTTCTATATCCCTCTCTACACCTTGTTATATAAAAAGACCGGATGGGGAGTGGACTTCGTCTAGTAGAGAATTATTTGCTCGGTAACACTGAGGTAAGGAACCGCTTTCACATGAAAGAAACCAGAAGTTCACCTGATGTTATAATTTGATCTAATTAGTCCGAGACTGATAATGATCCTTAAAAGCTGCTTAAGATTGGAATATATACCTAAACTGAAAGATGATTGAAGCTCATATTAGCATTAGTCTTGATAAAAGTAAACTCTCTGATGCCCAGCATGCAAAAACTAAGGAAAAGTTAGTGAAGACAACCTTGCACTTCCTATACAACTGGATCAATTAAATGCTTGATAGCAGTTTGGTGAATGCGAAGTTTCGCACTAGTAAAACTAGAAGAAAAATACACAAAGGAACTTCTCAGAGGATTCTCCTCTCGTTACTTTAGCGTCTTGTGATAGATGACTTCCTCACTTTTCCGAAAAAAATAGCTTTAAAGGGATTGCTTATGCGGATGATGTGGCTATCATACTTACCATAAAAAAAACCACCAACTATAAGAGACCTTATGAAGATACTGCCTTGCTCGGTCTCGTGAAGTGGATGGACAAATGCGGATAGGGAGTCAGTTCCTCCAAGATGAAGCCCGTTTCTATTTACGGGAGGATACAGGCTGCCTTCCATTAGTCCTTTGAAAATCAAAGGGATCCCACTTTATTTTGCTTCTCAAGCAAGGTATTTGGGAGTGATGCCTTACTCGAAGATCAGCTGTAAATTAAAAAACTATAAAAGGCCATAGACACCAGATGGGGTTTATAGCTCCGTATTCTACGTTGGATATTTGCGGCAAAAGTTAGATCCATTCTAACATATAGTGCTATGGTCTGGTCGATGGCACTGGAAAAGAACACGTGCCCACATTTGCTGAAAAAAGTTCAGAGATTAGCGTGCGCTTAAAACGTCACCTAAAGCTGACACTAAGTCAGCTCTGCGTCTGAAAGAATTCTAGCCGTGGACTGAACGTCATTTCGGGCACTCAAAGTTCCTTGAGGACATTAAATAAATTCCTAAAGTAAATATGAGGACTTTGAGATAGCAGGGGTGGACTTTCCCATTAAGTATAAATCCAAAATTCCAAGTTAGAGTGAGTGGGAATACGGGACGGCCGAGGAGGAATTGGCTATAGAAATATACATATATTAGTCAAGGAAGGGGTACATTACAGGGGCAGAGGTTTTCTCTGCATCTCTGAATATAAATATGTCTCTACGACTCCCAGTCTAGTGTAGTATATTTCAACTAGAAATTGTGGCTGTTCATGAGCCCGCAGCTTGGCTGTGAATGAATGCAATATCTGAATTGGATATGATAATTTTCACTGATGGTAGGGCAGTGATTAAGTAGCTGGAATCACTTATTATAAGATCGGGTGCTGTGAAGCAATGCCGCAGATCTTTAAATAAGATTGCCGGTTAGTGCAATGTTAATCTATTCTGAGTTCCCGGACATAGGGAAATGGTAAATCGGACGAGTTAGCCAGAAATGGTACCAGGATAGTTTTCTCCACTGTTACAAAGGAGGCATACATCTCATATTGGATGTTGAAGTCGAGAATGACTCGGAAGGCTATCAGAGTCCTCGTGACAACAGTCCTAAAAAACGATGTCTGGATATGAGCTTGAAAGAAAATGAAAGTGACAATTCAACAGAATAATGATTTCGATCAATCCCTGCGCCACGAAGTAATCCAGAAGCTAGTAATCGTGATCAATCCCTGCCCCCAGGTTGTCCAGAAGCTAGTAATCGTGCTGAATTGGTGGAAAAAGTCCGTGAACTCATTGGTATCGATGCAAATTTTACTACGAGAATGTTGGTTGAGAAATTAAATACGAGTAAAAACACTATTTGGAGAATTTTAACTGAAGATTTGGGTAAAAGAAAGGTCTGTGCGCGTTTTGTTCCACATGAATTAAATGAAGACCAAAAAAGTGAACAAATTTTTAATGAAAAAACCGATTTCACTCATCAACCACCCTCCGTATTCGCCTGATCTATCACCATGTGACCATTTTCTATTTCCAAAACTGCAAACCAAGATGAAAGGAGCATTTTATGATGATAACCCAGCCATTTTTGTTTTTTAACATTAGCACACTTTTTATTTTATTTAAATGGCTGTAACTTTAACATCTGTCATCCGATTTACATGAATTTTTATCCTTTGCAAATTTTCAATAGATGGCGCTGCATGTTGTCTGCCGAACCATAAAGTTTGATTTTTGGGACAAATGACGGGAAGTATGCTGACCGGGACAATTACAGGTCATTGCATATTAGGGAGATATGATAGACGACTATGTATCCCGCAAATGACTTCTGTCGAAGTTGTGAAGACGAGGACAACGAGGAGACCATTTCTCATTCTTTCTGCTCATGATCCAGCCTTCACAATCCTTTGAAGGAGAACTCTGGGTGACTTTTTCTTGGATGATTTGAGTGATATTACCCGCATGAATATCACAAAAATTAAGCACTTTGCACTCGTTTCCACTTGGTTCTCAGGGTGACATCAGCCTCGACGATTATTTGGTATCACAACGCAAGCCCAATAATATCGATATTGCCCCAGCATAGGAAAGCAACCAAACGGATTTTACGATAATAGTACCCTGTGTATTTTTTTTATGTTTAGATTAATGAGGTACAGGGGGAAACCTTCAAAAGGTACTCGCCCGGAAATTTTTCCTGCCAGGTGAGTTATGCGGGATTTTTACCTCTCTAAAACATAACCTGCACCTCTAACCTTGAAATACTACTTCGCCGGGGCGTTCTTATTTGATGCTACTGCTGTCCCGATGTTATGACGCCTCGCGGCCTATTCTTCGTACGTTGTGTGGAGATCCTTGATAATGGATTCCGCGTACTCTGCAATTCTGTTCCAAGCCGATTGGCTCTTCAGCATGCACTCCACTATATTTTCTGGACTGATGGAACGGTCTAGATTTCTCTCCAGCTCCGCACTGGAAGAACACGTGTTCTGCGTCTTCGATCACATCGCGGCAATAATGACAGTTTGGGGAGTCAGTTCTCTTGAATCTGTGCAAGTATGCCCGAAAGCATCCATGCCCAGTCAAGAGTTGGGTGATGTAATACCCGACTTCCCCGTGCAGGCGAGTGCCCCATTTGGTAACATCTGGGATCAGCCGATGAGTCCACCGACCCTTCGTCGAGTTGTCCCATCTCTCTTGCTAGAGGCGAAGACTCTCGGGTCTCTCCTTTTCACAGAGGACCTTTCGCAGCTCTTCCTTCTTCCTACGATGTTGGCATTCCCGCTCTCCTGCCAGGGTGTCGATGGGTGGGCATGATGCCACGACGTTGACCGCATCGTGTGATACCGTTCGGTATGCTGACGCCACTCTGATCGCTGAGAGCCGCTGGACTGATGACATTGTCTTGCGGTATATTGTTAGCTCTAGCGATTTCGCCCACATCGGTGCTCCGTATAGCAAGACGGAGGTAACGACGGTTGCCAGTAGTCGCCTTCGGATTTGCCTGGGGTCTCCGATATTGGGCATTATCCGCGAAAGTGCGCCCTATACTGCTGATGCCTTCCTGCTGACGCTGGAGATGTGCTCTTTGTAGTTGAGTCTAGCATCCAAGACCACTCCTAGATACCGGATGTAGGGTAGCGACCGGATGTCGTGGTCGCCTACTCTTATGGTGATGGTCTCCATTTTCTTCCGGCTACTCACAGGTCTCCATTTTCTTCCGGCTACCATTTTTTTCCGGCTACCCTGTGTATTGACAACGAAAGCAAGCACTACTCTCGCGAGGCAGAGGTTGAACAGGCTACATGACAGTGCATTGTCCTGGTGGAGTCCATTAGGTATTGCGTAAGTTGAGGAGAGCCTACTTCCTAATATATTTTTCAATGTCATCTTGCATATCCTTGTGAGTTTCGCAGGAATTCCAAACTCAACCATTACTTTAAATAGTGCATCTCTACTAACACAAGTCGACAAAAACATGGTGAGGATCGACATGGAACTCACGAATCTTTTCCAGGATCTATCGTATTGGGAAAATCTGATCAATCATAGATCTCCCAGATCTGGAGCCACACTTAAGATATGGCCTCGACTGTTTGACAGGCTATTATAAGTAACGCGTACATAGTTAATTGCATGGTAGTTGTAGTATATTAGCTTATGGACCTACTCATTGGACATGCCTTCGTCAAGCCATACATTTCACAGGATTTAATGAATGCACTTTTCTAAATCTAGCCCTGGCCAGCTGTTATCAGAGCCGGGTGTTATTCCATTTTTTCACTTTCTAATGGCGCAAAAAACTTCATCGAGTTAAGATATCTGAATTTCATCGGGCCCCTTTGATTAAATCATCCAATATTGTTACATAACTTTTAGATTTTATTAAAACAAATTTTTTGGTTTGATTTCTTTTCAGATATCATCAATACTACGCTATAAATTAAATACGGCTGATAATGTTTCGGAAACTTTCCCCTTTAACATTGACTTTAGCTTCGAGCATTTAATTAACTTTTGATATTTTGATGGTTTTATGGTATTCATTTTGGAATGTAAATTAAAGCGTTTGAAATTTTTAATTTTCAAACTTTACAACAAACTAAATGGAATGAGAAGAGAATTCCATTTCGTATTTCTATGGGCAAGTGAGAAAATCAATGGATTTTCATTTAGTTTTTCCTTTTGAAATTATTTCTATTTCAATGACTGGAAAATTATCAATCGATTTCATCTAGTCAAGCTCTCTATTCATAAAATAGTAATTCCAACTTCGACGAGTCTATTTCCATCGTATCGAGATCTATTCGATTATTTGTCTTCCGGTCGTCATCATTCAGTTGCGTAAATGAAACATAATCAGGACCATACTTTTCTATAACGTTCTTTGAATATGCTTGTGATTTTTCATTTCATTAAACTGCAATCAAGGACTCTATTTTTCTATTTCTTTCAATTTTTTTCTGAGTCGTCAAATATATTTTCATAACGTAATCATATCAATTTCGGATTATTATGATGGAAAATTTTAATAAACTTAATTGAGTTCGTACGTTTGAGATGATTTTTATTTGTTCCCTTATTTTTTTTATTCTATCACTTTTTTTTCTGTAATATAATAATTATTTTGAATTTTAACATTTATTAATGGTAATTTTTTTTGATTGCATAAATTCTGATTTTTATTTGTTTTTACATTTTATTCAAAAGTATAAAAGGGTTATTTATTTTGTAGTTTGGAAAGTATAGTCCTGTCAATTAACAGATGTAATTTATATTTATAATTTGTAATAATAGTTAATTAGCATAAAGTTTGCCATTTGATATTATGAATTGCTGAGCTACTAAAATTTGATAGAAAGAAAGAATTTTTTGAGATTTGCTAGAATAATAGGTTTTTTTTTAAACAAAATTTCTTCAGGGATGAGACTCATTTCTATTGTAGGTGGGTGGATATTATCATATAAGAGGCTTTTTATTATATTATCATATAAAGAGGCTTTAAAAAACTATAAATTATTAAACATCTTTTTATATCTAATAAAAAGTGTCTATTTGGTGTACATTTCACAGAAAATTTTTTGTGGAAATTTTCATAAAAATTTTTTTGTGAAAATTTTCATAAAAAATTTTTTGTGGAAATTTTCATAAAAAATTTTTTGTGAACATTTTTATAGAAAATTTTTTGTGAACATTTTTTGTAAACATTTTCGTAGAAAATTTTTTGTGAAAATTTTTATAGAAAATTTTTGTGAAAATTTTTATAGAAAATTGTTTGTGAAAATTTTTATAGAAAATTTTTTGTGAAAATTTTTATAGAAAATTTTTTGTGAAAATTTTTATAGAAAATTTTTTGTGAAAATTTTTATAGAAAATTTTTTGTGAAAATTTTTATAGAAAATTTTTTGTGAAAATTTTTATAGAAAATTTTTTGTGAAAATTTTTATAGAAAATTTTTTGTGAAAATTTTTATAGAAAATTTTTTGTGAAAATTTTTATAGAAAATTTTTTGTGAAAATTTTTATAGAAAATTTTTTGTGAAAATTTTTATAGAAAATTTTTTGTGAAAATTTTTATAGAAAATTTTTTGTGAAAATTTTTATAGAAAATAAAAATTGTGGAAATTTTCACAAAAAATTTTCTATAAAAATTTTCACAAAAAATTAATGTTATGTAAATCTGCTTAAAAAAGTATTCTAAAAACATCGGAAATTCTAAATTCCGTCAGTTTGCCCCAGAAAATATAACAAAAATCGTCTACGTTGACTGTTGTAAGGTTTTCTCATTCTAGACAATCACCACCAAATTGGCGTTTATCCCAAAAACTACTGACGATCGTTTCGTTAACATTTTCTATTAAAAGCAATTAATTAATTACAAAACAAAAAAAAACAAATAAATAAATAAAAACAAAATAAATTCATTTTCTAATAATGTTGATAAAAATAATTTTAATAAATTCTCAATTTCAATATAAATTTTCTAAGAACAAACTCTTCTTTTCAAGATTACCGCAAATTCTCACGTTTGCATTGGCAAAAACTTGATGATGGGTTAGAAATCCTTTTCTTCGCAATGTCTTTATTAAATTTGTTGGTGTTTCTCTTTTCTTTTCATTTGAATTAACTGCAAGGTAACTTAATATTCAGATCTCAACATCAACAAGCCGACATATTGACAGGCGATTCAAGTCTCACTCTCGACTTTTCAGTCAACACTGAACCTTCGAAGAATTTTACTCGATCCGAACATTAACGTTATTGATGATGTACTTTTAAAGTAAGTCGTTTTTGTGTACAGGATTATATGGTTTATAATATACTAAGGACTCATCATTGTTTCGTTCGTTTTAGTACATCATTAGCTGACAAAATGTATGAGGTTGAAGCTAATAACGTTCAGCTCTTTTTCTTTATACTTTTCGCATCTGTAAAACACTTTTAGGAGTATTTGAATGTGTCTACCTTAACAAAAGCAGCGGTAGACATTCTTATCGATGTTCTTACCATCCTGAATATGGTTAGTAAAGTTATTACTGCGAATATAGAAAATAAGATAAAATTTATTATTTTGGTTTTGTTTTTATAATAATTGCGTTGTCACGTTTTTCACTAAGAGTGGGAGTATCCGATAAGCTTTCTAAATTGCGTGTGACAAAAATTAAAAACATATTTTCATTAATGTTTCGGTTCTACAAAATGATATACGTTCTAAATTTGAATGTTTATCATAAATAATGTTGAAAATTTATAGCAGTCTCTTTTTCATAAATATTCATTTGATAAATTATGAATATTGTAGGTTTTTGGGTAAGTAAATCCATAAATTTATAATTCATCATAACAAATGGCAATAACTGACTGGTATATTCTTAGATATTTGGTGAAATTAATATTATTTATTTCGAGATTAATTTCATTGGTTTTTCTTTTTTGTATATTAATTATTATTATTATATTTTTGGGTTCAAGGATAAAGTTAGGTTTTTTTTTAAAGTATATAAAAGTAATTTTAATTAAATTCGAATTAAAGATGAATTTTTTTCTTCAAATCTTAAAATAAAAAAATATCTTTTTTCATTTGAAATTAAAAAGATTATCGTTTTAAAAGATTGTCGTTTTTCGAAAAAAAAACGTGTTAAGTTGCTTTGGGTTTAAGGAAATGTGAGAATTTTTGGGAAATAAAAGTGATGACAAGCTGGCTAGAGAAACTCTTCGTTGCCCAATGCTCACCTTCTAACAGAAAGACATATAAAATCATAAGTTATACAGAAACACATAGACTGAGCCAAAAGCGACACTTCGCCTCATTGGGCACCCACCAATCAACCAGTCTGTTGAATATTTGTACCAAAAATTCTGGACACGTACGCTTATCAGAATCCATATTGGATATATTTCTGTCATCCATGATTCGTTTTGGTAACACCAACCATCCTTTATACCAGTCTTGTGGCACTCAGTTCACCATCAATCACATATTATATGAATTCCACCTGTTCAAGAATTACTTTGCGAGCAGGATTTTTCCATTACGAAACTTCTGAATCCAACCACTCCATTCGTAAGTTTCCTTTTTATTCTGTTACAGAATATTAATCTGCTCCCAAAATCAAACAAAACTCACGGTCTTCTACCCCAATAACCGCAAACTAATCTTGTTTAGATAGCTTCCTGTACGTAGAATGAAATCGGTAAATGGCCATATTATTGTCGGCCATAAAGATATCCTTGGAAATCGCCATTTTTCAATAGATGGCGCCAATGGTAAATCCTGCTATAAAATATTGGATCATAAATGTTTAATCGTATGCTTAGGCCTCATCATTACATTTGTGACTTTTTATTGAAATCGCCATTTTTCAATAGATGGCACCAATGGTAAATCCTGCTATAAAATATCGGATCATAAATGTGACCTTGGAAATCGCCATTTTTCAATAGATGGCGCCAATGGTAAATCCTGCTATAAAATATCGGATCATAAATGTTTAATCGTATGCTTAGACCTCATCATTACATTTGTGAAAAATATCGAAATTTTAGCCAACCAACGGTCATTTGCGGAAAGATTTGATTTTTGGCTTCAATTCGAAAAAATATGCGGCTGAGGCTCGTCGAATATTTGTAGAAACTTATGGTGAGATTTGACGTGGTAGACAAGGAGCCTCCCGGTTCGGTAAAAAAGTTTGAAGACGCAGAATTGTAGGCATTCCTGGATGAAGATCAATGTCAATTGCAACAAGAACTGTATTGCAACAAGTCTTAATTACCCATTTCCCATCGTTTCAAAGCCTTGGGAATGATCCAAAAGTAAGGAAATTGGGTGACATACGAGTTGAAGCCGAGAAACGTTGAACGGTGTTTTTTCACGTGTGAACAGTTACTGCAACAGAAAAATAAGAACTTTCTGCATCGGATAATCCAAAGCGAAGAATATCGTGGGAGCGCCGCGACCATGCACCAACTTCGATGGCCAACCCAAACATCCACGGCTCGAAGCTCATACTATGTATTTGGTGGGACCAGGTCGGCGTAGTATACGAGGTCTGTTCAAAAAGTATCGTGAATTTTGGGTTTTATCCTCTTCATAGTAATCCCCATCAGATATTGTGCCAAAGTTTTTTCCAATCCTCGAAGCACTTCAAAAAATCATTTTTTGTGATCTTGTTAAGCTCCTTCTTCGATGCCGTCTTTATCTCCTCAATCGTAGCGTAGCATTATCCTTTCATGGAGCTCTTCAGTTTCGGGAACAAGAAAAAGTCACGGGAGGCCAGATCTGGGAAATACGGTGGCTGCGGCATTATTAGTGTGTTGTTTTTGGCCAAAAATGGCAAAAGCCAATTTTTGTTCTTCCACAAATTCGGGCTTTTCTGGCGGATTGCTTTGCGCAACTTGCGCATAACTTACAGGTAATATTCCTTATTGACCGTTCTACACTGTGGCAATAACTCATGATGCACCACGCCTCTGCAATCGAAGAAAACTGTAAGCAAAACCTTAACATTCGACCGAACTTGGCGCGCTTTTTTCGGTCTTGGCTCGTGCGGCAGCTTTCATTGGGATGATTGAGCTTTGGTTTCCACGTCATAACCATAAACTTATGATTCGTCGCCAATTATAAGTTCAAAAATTAACTGAACATTCAAAACGGGCGAAATTGTCGGCATAAGTGAGAGACATTAGTACCAACGTAGCACCACAAAAAAAATCGAAAATCGAATATACGTAACCCGCGGAAATTCAAAATTCGCGATACTTCTTGCACAGACTCGTATTATGAGCTGTTGCAACCGGGTGAAACAATCGCAGCAGCTCGCTACCGAACACATGTGTAAGAGACGTTAATATTTTAAATGTATTTAATATATTTCCAAATACCAAAAAAAATTGGTAAATACCAAAAAAATATTCGTTGATTCCAAAAAAAAATATAAAAAAAATGTCGCACCTGAACGGCTAAATTATCGCAACGCAACGGTCTGAATTGGCTTCTGTTGCCGTGCGGTAAACTGCGCGCAGTTCAAAAGATGCGAAACGTGCTAAAAATCACGGACGCTGTTTCTTACCAGAATTTTTGTCGCGTTAGCGCGTGTATGTTCGCGTACAATTTGTGCTTGCTTTTCATGGTGCTTACGTGCTTGCGTCGTTACTGCTGCGTTACAGTCACTTCGCTTCGACTGCAAATACGTCCGCCGCGTTGCACGTACCTCTACGATGCAATAATTTTTAGTGTGCAGCTTGTTTTTTCCAAGAAATACTATAGTAAATATTTCTTATTTCCTAAACTTTTTTTCCATAATCAAATGCACAGATTGTTTTAAAGAAATCCTATACAATTTTTTAATTCAAATATACATGTACAAAAAATCCACTAAAAATAGGCACGTTTCTGTTAATTTATTTTAAGGATTCAGCAACAACAACAAAAAATTAAAATTTTTGTAGCTATTAAAGTCAATTTACGGGTTTTGTTATTTAGAATTTTAGTATGTGAACTCTAATTGATAGTCCTTGTATGCACTTTATGAAAACATCTTGTTAACAATTTTGATTCGGAATGCAGAGAAATTTCAACTGGAATTTTTTATGGAATTTAATTGTGACCAAACCACTGATTTATTAATTTTCACATTCAGATTATTTTTGTTCAACGATTTAATTTTAAATTTAGTTATTTAAGGATGAATTGCAAAAAAAAATATTGTCCAAGAGCCTAGAATCAAATTGAATGGGCTCTTGATGATAATTAAAATTATTTGTTCTTGTATTTCCGGTTGTACTTGCATTTATATCTTAAAGGGTTTTGGTTTTAACAGAAATTCAAAGTTTATTTTAGAAATATATAAACACACACATCTATATGTGCTCATATATAAATATCAGGATAATAGTAAATAGTTTATATTTGGAAAAAAGTTTCAATAAATCCACTCTCCGAATAACGAAATGATGGCATCGATCATGTGAAATGTAATTTATTCCGTGCTCACATTTGGGTAAGTAATCATATTACATATTCTAAGTTATTGTAATCGAATCCAAATCAATCAAATGTTATGTTGTATCGTTCAGGAGCAGAACGAATTTTTTTAATATTCTAGGCACACTTACTCAGGCGTACGAATCTGTAAGAAGATTAACTATCGTATGCTCAGTGAAACGAGTACACCTTACTACATTCTAGAACTAACCGCTCAAGTTGACTACGTATTGAACTCGTATCAAGGATATTTTCGTTTTACGATTCTTACAAAGAAAAAAGAAAAGAAAACTATTTTATTTGGTTTTTATTTCAATGATTAAATCCTGTTACGGTTGTGATTTTCTATCAAGCAAATAGTTCGTCATTTCTTATAGTAATCATCTCTGTTAACATTATTCGTATCCACATATCTGTCTGTTGCAGGTAAAAAAACTATCAGAATAAGGTAAAATTCAATTTGTTGAGGAGTCATTTCGGGCTTACAGCTTACAATACCCTTAGAAATTGATAAAGTTTCAGTTTTTCCATACGTTCTCCAAAATAGATTTTGATAAATAAATTTCGATACTAACTAAAATCCTGTCAAGAAAATAAGTAAATAGGATTTTTTTTAAGGAAAATTTATATTATTTTTAATTTTTTCCAATATTTGATAAAATACATATAAATTTAATAATCAATTATTGGGATTTAAAAATAAACGAATTGATCAGTATACGAGTTTATAGGATAGAAAACTACTTTGATTTTGTATCTTAGTAGTGCAGATGTTTGACCGAAATTATTTCTAAAATGTTAAGACCTGGATTGGCGCAACAGCCACTACTCAGCGAATATTACCCAAAGACCTATTAGTAAACGGAAAAAAAAACAATTAATCGAGAAACTGAAGTCTAGAGACTCCTTGGTTATAGAACCAATATTATAACTGGTATAATATTTACTAGCTTAATAATTATAAGCCTATGCACCCATAATGAGTCGCTGTTTGGTGCCGAACGTACTTCTTTGAAAATGATGCTGGTAATACTGTTAAAGTGAATGATGAATGTTATCTGGATTGGTTGGCACTGACTTGGATAATATTTGGTCTCAACAGAACGATTGTGAACAAAATTTCAAGGACGCATTATGTTACAATATAAGAACAGTGGTCATAACGGGAAATAGTTCATCACCACCTACGCCTAAGGCTGAGCAACGTAGTGCCCAAGTAACCCTTCGTAATGTTCAAAGACTGGTTGTTACAGGAGTCCTCAGAACGTGTCTCACGGCAGCTCTTGAGGTTCTTTTAGACTTGCTACCTTTGAATTTACATATTAAAAAGAAAGCGGATAAGGAGGCATTCTGGTTAGGACATTCCAATACCTTTAAACCCGGTGACCTGTTTGGACATCATAAGGTTATATCGGACCTTAAAGAAATCCAGAAAGCTAACTATCTCTCAAACGTAATGCCAAACAAACCTAACTTAAAACAGTCCTTTAAAGTGGTTCGCACGGAGGAACCGTCGCTCGATGAAGGGGCCCCCTCATTTTCCACAAACGTTTCTAAAACGGATATTGCTGTTAGGGTGGGTCTAGTCAAACTTTATTACCTACAGTAATTTTTCAGGCAAAATTACATGCTACAGAGTTTTATGCTAGAGAGGGTATCAGAAGTAATCTACATAACGCAAAGATCTATATCATCGCAGACAGTCAAGCTTCATTAAAAGGTCTTGTCTTATCTGATGTCCAATCCAAGTTAGTTTGGGATATCCTCACGATCCTAAATCAACTGGCCAGATACAAAAAAGTAGCTTTGTTGTGGGTGCCAGGTCATGAGGGTATTGAGGGTAACAGACAAACTTGCCAAAAGGGAGCAAATACTCCGTTTGTTGGAGCAGAAGCTTTCTGTGGCTATCCAAGCAGCCACCTGGAGTCCATTATAGAGTCCTGGGAACGTGAGTTTAAACGCTTATACTGGAATAATTTCCTAGTCGTAAATCCCCCTAAATATTCATTGCGTTTTCCTTAAAATGTAACTCTGAAGAGGTGGAAACGTCGAAGCATCTACTCTGCAATTGCAATGCCATTGCCCGCCAGAGACGTCGATATCTTGGTTTCGGATTCCCTGCTTCCTACGAGATTTCCCGACTACCTGCCAATATGATATTGAGGTTCACTAAAACCCTTAATATTACTATTATTTGAGTTAGGATTATTCACCATAAAATACCACATTGGTCGCAGTGGTTTTGAGACTATACGCCTCTCACTACTCTCTTTATATTATTATTATTATTATTATATCACAAAAAAACGCGATCAAATAGCCCCAAAGATCTTACAATGTAATATCTCGAGACGATTACATAGCTAAGGGACAAAATCATACCTTTTAAAAATGAGATCCAACCTGAACTAATCCAAAAATTACGGAAAATTTTGATACGCGCTATCAAAATTTGATATTCTGTTTTGCTAGAGGCGTTATGGTTAATATTTGGCAAATTTTATATTTTATAAATAAATGCCATAATTTAATAATGATAATGATATAAAAAAAATAATTTAAAATTTTTTTGGAGGAAAACGGTGGATTTTTGTGAGATATTATATTCTACAGTAAGTTTGTAGTAATATTTGGGAGAGTAAATAAATTAAATTCAAAGGTACTAACTACAGGCTTATTTTTATACAATTTTTAAATTACAAAGTTTATTCTGAGACACCCTGTATTTTTCTCAAATAAAAATTCATATAACACCTATTTGATTGCTTCAGTTTCTTTCTAAACCTAGCATTTCATTATCATCGATGCTGGCAACGACAGTTGTCAGGAGTTTCATTGTACGTGTATTAACCTTTTAGTAAAGAATTATCCAATAAACGCTTCGAAAAGTAAAATTTAATCAAATATATTTTAAATATAGTTTTTTATATAATTTTTAACTAATTCTTTTACAAAAATTTTGCCATTATTTAAAAAAAAAATTTATTTTAATAATTACCCAAAATATATATATTTGGGTACTTAACTCTTTTTAGATAATTTTCGATGACTTTTTCGCGCATTTCGGGCCGTAATTTGGTCATTACTCGAATGACATTGTTTTGTAAATCATCTAAAATTTATAAATTTTATTTTGCAAATACGATTGTTTATATATTTTAAGAAGCAAAAATTGAATAATATCAAATCGCTTGATTTTGGAAACCAAATGACATCACCAAATCTCGAACTTAAGCATTTTGGGAATTATTCGCGCAATTAAACCAAACTTTTTCGTTTCGTATTACTTGCGGTAGTGTTTTATTAAAATTAAATATATATGATCCGTATTTAAATTTTTAAGCTCATATAGAAAAATATCGGAAATGGGATCGGCTTCTTCACTTTCAAATAAATGTGTCATCCAATGACATCTTCAGTTTAAATTACACACCAAATAGTAATTTTTCATGTCGTCTGCGTATTTTATGATTATAAATAAATAAATCAGATTATAAAATGGCAAATTTTATATTAAATATATATTATCTTAAGTGATATTTATATTTAAAAATTAATAATCCAAAAAACCTATACTTTTAAAACTACGAAAATGGATAATCCAATAAAATTAGTTAATTAAAATAATGTGAGTAAAAGAATAGCCGATGGATGTTTACTCCTTTATTCCTTAAAGTTATAAGTATTGTAAATATATCTTTCTTGTTGTAATTTTCTAATTGAAGATTGATAATAAATGAGTAATTTTTTTTATAGCAAATTCCAAGACAGTAAAAACTTTGGTTATTTGTTTTCCAGTCACTGAAATATAAACAAAATTCCTGTCTGTGTAAAATCGTGCATAAAACATTCAAAGAGGGGGTTTGCCAACGATCCGACGTAATTCCGACACTTTAATTAGCTTTGCGTTTGGAATTTATTTAATACTAGCCTGAAGTTTGTAGCAATTTGAATGCAGCACGTAGCAGTCTTTTCGGCTGAATTGGTTGTAATGAAATTTCTCAGCAAATTCATTTTCACACTTGACAACTAAAAACTGAATCGCAGACAATTTTATTCGTTACTAAAGCGAATACGGTACGTTTAAATGCATTCGAATTTCGGCATCAACAAATTTCCTCAACAGATTTGCATAAAGAACATTGCATATGAAATTCTGCGTTTAATTTACCAAGGAAGAATTATCTATATTTTCATATGCATCGTTCGTGGAAGTGTGTGTATCCATTTCTGCAGAATATACTCCACCGACGGATGGTAGAGTATTATTTTCGATTGTGTATTCAGTGAAGCTACCGAAAATACCTACAAACAGCCGTCGAGTAAAGAGTGGAAATGTAACACTTAAAGATGGGCATAAATCTTCCAAAGTCTTGACATTAAGGCCTGTAATTGTTATTTTCCATTTTCTGGTATTTGACTTTTGAACTTTTCGCAAACAATTTCATGGAAAATAAATACCAACGAAGATTTTCGTCTTTAACCGGAGCTCTTTAATGTTTGAGAATATAGAAAACTATTTGCTTTAAGAGTTTTTCTGCTTTTGGCGATGGTAATAAATTTGTTGATTTGTTCAAAAGAGATTTTAGTTTGGGAATTTTATTTATTGTATACAATTTAGTTAGTAATTTCCCTTCAAAACTGGTTTAGAAAGTGGAGTGTAAAAGTAAACGAAAAAAATAGTGTTCATGTTACTTTTACTCTTTACCAAGAACCACCTCTTTCCATAGCTATTAATGGTAATATCATTCCAAAATAAAAACAGGTAGAACAGAGCAATTGTCGATGATCTCTATTATTGTTCGTAACTTATTACGATAAATTTTATTGTCGACTGTCATTCCATAGTAATCCCCTTGTATGAGAGATGTCCTCACTTTCCCCCACAAACTTACATAAACGCTTGAAAAGGCAATCGCCACGAGATTTTCTAATGTTATGACATTAGACCTAGAGTATGTTAAATTTCACGATTTAGAAAAGCAAAAAGTCTACTTGTTATTGTAAAATAGTTGCAAATCAAAAAAAAATTAATTTTGTATAAAAAAGCAAAACTTCAAATCTAGTCACTATTAGAGCCAATAATAGCGGATCATTTATGTCGATAATGCAGTTCAGCTTATTTCAAAAAGACCAAAAAATTATCTTTTTTTAATAATTGTACAAAAAAATAAAATTGAAATGACGACCTTACTCAGACAGCACCTTACTCTGGTAGGCATGGTTGTCGATTGCTTTATGAGGTAATTTTGATAAGGAGTTGGGTGGGGAGGGTCGAAGTATGTGCAAAGTTGCGCTCTTACACCCACCATAATAAGATTCATTTTTATACAAATAATAAGAAAGCTTATATTAATATTTTTATTATATTAAAACCAATTTATTTTCTATAGTAATTAATTTATTATTTTTTTCTCCGCTTTTCTGTAAATCGTCTCTGAATTTTTCACAAAACTACGCTCACTCAAACCGAATTCTCCAAAGACTTTTCTCTTCATGACTCGTGATCTCCTCGTATATTATCGTATCGCACGAACGGACGATCGGTTTCGCTGTTGATTCGACGAAGCGTCATCGAATCAAGTAAGCTTAGGGCAGTAGTGCTGCCAGAGGCAACAAAACTGATCGAAAATTGCATATAAACTCTTGCTGATTCGTCCATCGCCTATTTAAATTTTAGGCAACGCATAAATCATTAATATTATTACTGAGGAATGTTATGTATAGACAATATCAGGCCCATCCGAATAGCCAATGTCTTTAATTTAAATTTGTTATAAGCTTTCGCATTTAAAGTGAATTTTTAGACTAGAATTTTAGCTTTGTTTTCTTCCATAAGTTATTTTTCTACATCTCATGGTCTGTTGTGTTTTCTAAAAAAAATTTACAAATTTTCATTTTCGTTTATAATTTTTTCTAATTTTGCTATAACAAAAAATTTTTTTAAAAATATCCTCACTTCTTGTAATGTTAAAAAAATTCCGCCTATTAATAATAATAAGTAATATTAATAAAGTGTTAATCCGCTTTATTAATAATAACTTTTGACAATTTTTCCTTTTCTTATAAATTATCCTACTTCAATCTAATTTTGAAGACATATTGTTATAGGAGCAATTTTTTTTTTATCAAAATTGTAGACCTATAATATTAATAATAAGAAGCAAAATACAAGCAAACCAAAAAAAAACTGCCCATAAATAATTCCTTGTTAGCAGAATTTTATTTTTGAACATTTTTCATTTTCATATAATTTTTTTTTTAGTTCCAGAACTTCTTTCCTAATTTAGCGATGATATTCAAGAAAAATGTTTCGACTCACTTCATTTCGGTCCAATTCATTTTGTTAAATTTTCCCAATGAAATTTCAATTTTTCCAAAAGTTTCGAACAACTCCTTGAAGAGGATTTACTCTTTCATATTTTACTGTAAGCTTCTTCCCATTTTCATTTTTATTTGTAGTCTTATTTTTTTATTTTTTTTTATTTGAGAAAACTTTGAGCATATTTCATATTTTTATATGAAAAAAAAAAGAAAAAAAATAACAATAATGATACTCAAGCGCAATATTGTACGAAATAATTTTTTCTGGTCAATTTCATTGGTTTTTATTTGTGAATTTTCCATTTTTCTTTATATCATCAAGCTTACCATTATTGGTATTTTTCACTCGCTTGAACATAACAAAAATGATAGCAACGGAAAGTCTAATACCTCCCCTTTTGTCTGTGGCCCAAAAATAAATAAACATTTTCATGGCGTGTAAATTTCGTTAACAAAGAATTTTAACATAAGAGGGAAAAAACAAGCCAGCGCTTAAATTGATATTAATTTGGTATTTTCGGCAACGGTTTTATCATCCCCAACCTAAAAATGTTTATAAATTTTATAGTATTTTTTCTTTTTCAATTTTCTTCTTCTTATTCTTATAATTTTCATTTTTCCACCATTTACGAAATGTAAGAAATGATTTTCAATTGAAATCTTAGACTAGAAAAATGAGCTTTCAAGATTTATAATAATAAGAATAATAATGACATTTAGTCTTCCACCAACCTTCTTCTAGCAGCATTATCCCCCCTACCCAGTTACTCTCAACTATTAGAAAAAAGGATCTATTTACAAAAAAAAAGATAAAATTGCAAAGACCAAGTGATATGGAAGAGAAGTTTTAATATGAAAAAAAGGGAGGCGCACTTGTACTTCGTTTGCCACTCTTTAATATCGAATACTTTGCTGTATGCCAAAGCCCATAAATATGAAGGATATTAACAAGGGATTTGATTAAATTAATTACAGCATCATTTGTAAAATATTCTTGCTGGAAAAGCTTATACAGTAGAAAATATGGATTTTTGAAAAATATCTAATTAGTAGTAATTATCTGTCTTAAAGAGGTTTTGGCCAAATTAATTTTTACTATGAAATGAAGCCCATAATTAGAAATTATTATTTAATCAGTTTCGTTTTGATTCTTTACTCTTTTATTTTGTTATTCTTTTTATATTTTTATTATAATTTGGTTTAAGAATATAATTGATATTTGATTGAAGCTAGCAGTGTTAGTTTGTACTTCATTGTTTATAATACATAAATAGACGCTCATTTATTTTACACCTTTAAAAAAGAGTAAATCTTTAAAAACCTTTTTAAGGGATGTTAACATCAACTGATTTTTTCCTTTTGAACAAAGGATTTGACATTAAAATTTCGTATTTTAATATCAATTTCAGTCTACAGGATAAGAAAGAATTTCTAAATATAAAAACCATAATTTAATATTGGTTTGAGGAAGAAGAAATTCATTATTTTCAAGACTTTATTTAACATGGTTCCGTTAACTATGTACCATTTTGTTTTATAATTAAATGTACCATTTTGTTTATAATTTATTACCATTTTAAAAATAACATTCATAATAGTTGTTTTATAGAAGCCCTGGTACTTATTTGCCAAAAAGTCGACTAAGCGATTCTTACTATCTTCTTATGATGCCAATTTCTTATTACTCAAGAAATTTTGTAATCATAAAAAAAGATGATAATGCTGTCAGGTCCGGACTATAAGATGGTAAGACATTTACAATCACACGATCACTATAGACGTATGACTCTAAATGCACAGCAAAACCTTCCTGGCCGTTAGTTCTGATTTGGCTCACTGCGCTTTGACCGCGATCGTTTTCGCACAATATTGTCATATATGACCACCTTTTTCATCCCCAGTCACCATCCGTCGACCTTCATTTTGAATCTAGTTCTATGCAGTTGGTTTAAAACTATTTTGTGGTTGATCTATAGCTCCTGTGCGCTGCTATGACTGCTAACATGCCAGTCTTCTTCGATCATTTATATGATTTTATCGATATTTTAGCAAAGCGTACCTTTAACACAAAAAATACCGGAACGGATTCAATAAAACCAAAATTCCACGTAATTGGCTGTGGCAGTATTGGGGCCATAAACACCATTCACAATTACAGCCAACTTCCATCTTTCATATACCATAACTCCCAATTGAATCGACAACCAAAAATCTGTAAAAGAATATTTTTTATTACGAAATGTCACTTTTCCAACTGAACTTGTTCGATCAATACTTTACGAGATGTATTTCACTACAGCCATCTAGCGGAAAACTAATGGCCTTCTTAAAAAGAAAACAGAGGAATAAATTTTGGACTCCCATTTTTATTATTATATAAGAAAAGGTCTGAAGGGAATATTAGCGAGGGAAGAATTTTTTGTGGTACACGTTTATATATGCAAGTCGTTTATTTGAATCCTTTTTTACATCAATAACTACCTCTTTCCAAAAAAAAAGTTGCCCATCATCAAAGATGATTTCGACAACTAATATTCATTAAAAGACATAGTCAAGAAATATATAACTTTTGATTTAATGTGAAATCATATACAAAATATGATATTATTCATGTAAAATATTAGAAAGAAACCTGAATATGACGCACATTATCCCAAAAGGTGGTGCTTCAGAGGAAATACAAGGTAAGCCATCTATTGGCGTTAAATTTCAACTTTCAAAATATCTGTCAAAACGCACATGTCATGATTTTGTTTACATCTTAGATTAAAGAAGTACTGGATAGGCCTCTACACAAAAATTCTGTCCAAATTTTGTTGGCAATACATTCATAAAACGCACACACATGCAATACAACAGAAACGGCGTTAATCATTGGGGGTCAATTTAAAAGTTCAGTATGCGATTGAAGCGGTTCTTTTAAAACCATTTTTCATGTGTGATATCATTTACACATACACATATGCGTAAAGAAGCAGATTTTTTAACATTGCGGGTCTTGTTTGATGGAATTAGTTTTGTAAATATGCAATAAAACACAGTATTCTATTTTTAAATATTTATTTATTTATTATGTATTTTTATTTTATTTATTTCACTATATATTATTTATTAAAACAGAATTTTGAAAGTGGGGAATAGTATATAAAAATATGAATTGTAAGTTATTCAATAATTATACGATTAACATCTTGTATACAATATTAAAGAAAATGTTTTAAAACTAAATTACAAAATGAAAAATTTAATGTACTTAAAAACTACATAACTAATATTTTTAAAAAATTAAAAAAATATTATTTAGTAAATGCATTATAATGTGGTATAATAGAGCAAGCAAAACAAATTTATTTAAATAATAAGCTTACCGAAGAATTAACTTTATTTATTATAACACAAAGAAAACAGCAATTGAAAATAGACAGAAAAATTCGATCCCTTTAACTTTCTTACACACACTTTATATACACCGGCACTGTACTATTTTATGGTAAACATTGAACTGTCAACATCGGATTCAAAAATGACAAAGCTTACCCCCAAGTCTCCACTTTCATGGAGAATTAAAGTTTTCAAACTCTCCGAAAGTCTACAAAATTGAGGCATTTTATATTTGATTGATATTTACGAAATGTATAATAAACCTAAAATAGAATTCCATTTCGTATCAAAAGATTGTAACATACAAAAAATAAAAATGACCTATCGTTGTATTTAAATTGTATTTTTGTTTCCAATAAGTGAATTAAAATAAATATAAATTATGCTTTTGCAAATAAATAAATTTCTATTACGACACATAGATGGCAGTGGGTGTCATGTCTACATAAAAAATTTTTGACAGTCATATCCCCCTCGTAAAAATTTGTACACAAAATTGCGTATACATATACGGTAAGGGCCTATCCAGGTATTCTTTAATCTAAGGTTTACATCTGTTTGATACAAAGAGTACACTCTTAGATTATAGAATATAAGGCTTAGATTACACTGTGCATCTAATAGACGATCTTAACGATAAATTTCCCCTTTTTTGCGCGTCTGACAAAATTGCGTGTCTGAATTTTTAAGTTAAGAAAGAACTATTATTAGGCAACTGAAATATAACAAAAAAGCATTGTATTTTGATAACTAAAATAGAGATATTAATTATATTTAATTGTCATCAGATACTAATAAATTTCTTCGTATTTAATGATTCAGCCAAATTTTTGTCTTATGAAGAGTGGTTTTTTTCACTACTTAAAAATGTAGTAAAAATACTCAACGTGGCCAACAGATATTGATTTGTAAACTCGTATAAGAATAGTTGGAGAGCTTTCATTTTTTATCATAGTTTGTAATATTCTTAAAGAACACCTTGTTTTTTGTTTGTAAGTTCCCTTAGGCATGTGACAGAGAGTTTTTAGTTTTTGAGGTGACATAAGCATTAAACTATGTTATGGTTAGCAGATCTATTATGGAATAGTGAGATTGTTGTCAAATTAAAAGAAATCTTTTGGAAATGGAGTTATTTGGCTTAGAAGCTATCGTATCAATTGGATATTACACGCAAATTTATTATACTAATTGAGATGGGTTCTAGACATAAACTTAACCGATTTTGAATGTTCCTTTTGGATTCTGTATAGCTTATGTCTCCAAAAGTTCAGTAGGGATATTCAGTAGACGGGTTTATCCAGATTGAAAAAATAAAACATAAATAAGGTGACGAAAATGTTTCACTATTTATCTAATCTAAACGCATTTCTTATAATAATTATTGCTTCCATGTTAGCAGAAACAATTCTTTGCTTCCTCATCTTTTCGTCGTGAAGAAATTTAACGCTACGATTAAATGCATTGCAGAAGAGATTAATAATTAGCGAGATATATTATAACTGTTGTAAAAAAAATTTAAATAAATTACATGAAAAAAATCAATTTAAAAAATAGTTTACTAACGATAAGATGACCTACTTGTACTCATCGCGGTCATGCAGTTTTGCAAAACACTGCACTGCAATGATTGCCGCAAACGTCTAGCCGCGACTTTAACCGTGAGGTTTCCGCTTAGTGTATAATTTTTTTTTTTTTTTTTTTTTATCTGCAACTACAATTTTATTGTAACAAGCAGATTTACATAAGATTTCAATTAACAATCTTGTGCATCATGAAGTGGGACTAAACACCCATCGGCGTTTCTCCAACTAACGGAAGTTAGATTCCTCTAGAAAACCTCCAGGCCATTGTCTCTTAAGTCTCCGATGAGTGTTTCCGGGTAGGGCTGTACAAGACAATTCTACCACAAGTGGATTATGATAATAGGGTAAACGGGAGTGAAATTTTTGTTATCGGGAAATGCACAGGTCATGAACAAAGGGAATATTTAGGTCACGATTTATTACAGTGTTACGAACATAAAAGCGGGCATCAACAATTTTACGAAGGATCTTGGATTGTAAGGCCTGGACGCGATAGGAATTGGAACGTTTTGCTGAACCCTAAAGTTCAATTCCATATATCCAAATTGGTTTTATAATTGTATTGTAAATTAGAAATTTACTTTTAATTGTTAGTTTCGAGCGTTTGTCCAGTAGTCTAAGAAGTTGTAGGTAACGTCTGTTAGCTTCAGCTCTTTTTAATCTAGTATGTGGGTTCTATGTTAGTCTCTTGTCCAGGTAAAGTCCCAAAAAACGCACTTTATAATATTGCGGTATCATGTTGCTATTAAGATATAAAGGGGTAGGTTTACCTTGACAAAGTGTGAAAGTAATGTGAGCACTCTTCTGTTCATTTACATTCACTCTCCATCTCTTAAACCAAGATTGAAGGTTGTGGATATGGGATTGTAAATTGTTTGAAGCTATGTCAGGATTTGAATGGGTAGCAAGTATGGCCGTATCGTCTGCATAAGTAGCAATGATAGTATTAGGATAAGCTGGAAGGTCATGGGTATAAATATTATATAAGACAGGACCAAGGATAGAACCCTCTGGAACTCCGGCTAGAATAGGATATATTTCTGAGGATTCTGAGTTAGTTGCAACTTGGAAATATCGTTGGCAGAGATATGAATTTATGATAAGGAAGTATGTTGAACGAAGAAAGCTCTTGAGTTTCCAAAGGAGTCCAGGATACCACACACGATCAAAAGCTTGGGGGGTATCTAGAAATACTCCTGGCCAATACTCTTTCCTCTCTAGACAGGATGTAATATGATCAACAATGCGATGGCATTGCTGGATAGTGGAGTGTTCAGACCTGAAGCCAAATTGGTGATCAGGAATAATTTTTTCATTAACTAGAACTGGGTAGAGCTTACCAAGAGTTGGTAAAAGGCTGATAGATCTATAGGAGGAAGGAGAATTAATGAGTTTATTTGGTTTAGGAATCATTTTAATGACAGAATATTTCCAGAGTAAAGGAAAACAGGTTGTACGCAGGATACTACGAGGGTCGTTCAATAAGTCCTTAGATAAAGATGGAAAAAAAAGAAAGGAATTCGGCAGGATTCCGATGATAGAGTGCCAACATAGCCTCAGAGTCCACTGCACGATTGCGCTTATTCTCCTCTGAGAGCAAACGCGGCACCTATCTTGCCGAAATTTTTTTCACAGACAATTTTTCATGCAAAATGGAAGTGACTGTACCTTGTGATATGCCCGTGGCCTCAACTAATTCGCGCACTTTAATTCGCCGATCGTTCAAAATCAGATCGTGGATTTTGTCGATGATTTCAGGAGTAGACACCTTAACTGGGCGTCCTGAACGATGTTCATCTTTTTTGGATGAACGGCCACGTTTAAATTCATTCACCCAATTGTAAACCATCGCAAACACAGGTGCAGATGTGCCATGAACTGCATCCAACTCGGCTTTGATTTCTTTCGGGCTTAAGCCTTTCAAATGGAGATGTTTGATGACAGCCCTAAACTCGCTTTTTTCCATTGTTATGCACAAATAAATGTCGTTAACTTTAATCGACGATAGAAATTGACCTACAGTATGGATCGAGCTGAAATTTTTAAAGCTTTCCTGTCGATAATGGTACTTTACCGACACTACGAGCGCAATTTCTTGGATTTTCTATGGACTTATTGAACGAGCTTTTCGGGAAATTTGCTTTAGAATAGGAGCTGTTATTAGATCATAACCAGGAACTTTTTTATTGGGAAGGCGCAGAATTGTAGATTTAATTTCCGAGGGCTTAAAATTAGGAGGAAAACTCATAGGGAGTGGGAACATAAATTCTTCTATGATTTTGTTAGTATGTGATTTGTCTTCTATATCATCATGTGGAGCAAAAGTATTTACCAAATGTTTAGCAAATACTTCAGCTTTTCTTTGTCTGTTTTTGCCCAGTTACCGTCATTTTGTTTCACTGGGTATGATGCTCTTTTGTACGAGAGTATTCGTCTATTGGCTTCCCATAAAGAAATATTGTCACTAAACGATTTTGTATAAGTTTCATGCCGTTCATTATAGTGCTTACTAATTTCCATTTTTAGTTCACGTTGTAGTCGGTTAAGTTCCTGTTTGTAGCTAGGCATTCATACGCGTTGCCATTGCATTCGCATTTTTCTTTTTTCGTTAATTAAAGTACGTATTTTAGTTGGTAAATTTTATTTTTGTGGTTGTGTCGTATTTTAAGAGATGTGAGCGGTTGTGACTGCATGTTGTACATATTGGGTTGGTGCAAAAGTTATGACCGTTTTTTGCATATACAATTAAACATTTTTTTTTTTGATTTGTATTATTTATTTAATCAATTATATAATTTCCATCCGTTCTTATAACCTCCTCCCATCTTTCTATCAACTTATTAATACCATTAGTGTAAAATTCCTTGGATTTTGATGCGAAATATGTAGAAAGGGATGTTTTTACCTGCTCTATTGTATCAAATTTTTTATCATTTAAAAAATTTTGCAGCGATTGGAATAAATGGAAATCGGAAGGAGCAAGATCTGGAGAATACGGTGGATGCTTGATAACGTCCCAATTAAGCTTGTATTGGGTCATTACAGCCACATGTGGTCGGCGCGTTGTCGTGATGAAACACTACCCCTTTTCTGTTTAACAATTCTGGTCTATCCTTTTGAAGGGCGATGTTCAATTTGGATAAATGCTGACAATATCGTTCTGCTGTAATTGTCTGATTGCGATCCAAGAGTTCAAAATACACAATACCCTTACAATCCCACCAAACACAAAGCATAACTTTTGTTTGATGGATTTGGGCTTTCGAAGTTGCTAATGGGGCTTGTCCAGGTATAGCATGTTATTGTACACGACCTATTTCTCATCTCCCATTACCAAACGATCCAAAAAAGGTTCATGTTTTTGTCTCGCACTTAAAGCAAAGCACGTTGAAACACGATCCAATAAATTAGCCTTAGATTAAAGAAGTACTGGATAGGCCTCTACACAAAAATTCTGTCCAAATTTTGTTGGCAATACATTCATAGAACGCGCACACATGCTATACAACAGAAACGGCGTAAATCATTGGGGGCCAATTTTAAAGTTCAGTATATGCGATTGAAGCGGTTCTTTTAAAACCATTTTTCATATGTGATGTCATTTATGCGTAAACAAGCAGATTTTTTAATATTGCGTGTTTTGTTGTTTGATGTAATTAATTTTGTAAATATGCAATAAAACACAGTATTCTATTTTTAAATATTTATTTATTTATTATGTATTTTCATTTTATTTATTTTACTGTATATTATTTATTAAAACAGAATTTTTAAAGTGGGGAATAGTATATAAAAATATGAATTGTAAGTTATTTGATTATATGAAAGCAATTATGTGCACAATAAGATGTTAATCGTATACAATATTAAAGAAAATGTTTTAAAACTAAATTACAAAATGAAAAATTTAATGGACTTAAAAAATTAATAACTAATATTCTTAAAAAAAAGAAAACAATATTTTGTAGTAAATACATTATAATATGGTCTAATAGAGCAATCAAAACAAATTTATTTAAATAATAAGCTTACCGAAGAATAAACTTTATTTATTATAACACAATGAAAACAGCAATGGAAAATAGACAGAAAAATTCGGTCCCTTAAACTTTCTTACACACACTTTATATACACCGGCACTGTACTATTTTATGGTAAACATTGAACTGTCAACATCGGATTCACAAATGACAAAGCTAACTCCCAAGTCTCCACTTTCATGGAGAATTAAAGTTTTCAAACTCTCCGAAAGTCTACAAAATTGAGACGGTTTATATTTGATTGATATTTACGAAATGTATAATAAACCTAAAATAGAATTCCATTTCGTATCAAAAGATTGTACAAAAAATAAAAATGGCCTATCGTTGTAATAAAATTGTATTTTTGTTTCCAGTAAGTGAATTAAAATAAATATAAATTATGCTTTTGCAACTAAATAAATTTCCATTACGACACATAGATGGCAGTGGGTGTCATGTCTTCATAAAAAATTTTTGACAGTCATATCCCCCTAGTAAAAATTTGTACACAAAATTGCGTATACATATACGGTAAGGACCTATCCAGGTATTCTTTAGCCGACAATTGATGAGGTATCCAAACGTCGTACCGCGAAACCATTCCCAGATGCTTCAAATGTCTTAATACGGTTGTTTGGTTGACTCCCATCATTGACGCGATCTCCGTGGTGGTTAGACGTGGATTGGTGTCAATTATGACCTTTAACTTATCGTAATCAGACTTTAATGGCCGCCCGGTACATGGTTTATCAATTAGTGAAAAATCCCCAGATCGGAATTTTGTAAACCATCTTCGTACCTGTCAAACTTTGATGACATCTGCTCTGAATACTTTGCAAATGTTTTTGGTTGCCACACTCGCAGTATTGTCTTTACGGAATTCATAAAGTAAACAATGACGTAAATGCACTTTATCGACCGACATTCTGAAACAATACAAGAGCTCTTCAATGTACTCTGGCAAGTCCAAAACTGAATAGAAAGTTGAGGGAAAGCATCCTTTATATAATGCAATAATTTAAAAGAAGATACTATTCATCATTTCTGAGGAAAAAATTTTTTTACCTGGGATCATAAGAAACGGTCATAACTTTTGCACCAACCCAATATATAGTGAGGTCATTTACAGCATCATTAATGTCATTTGCTGTTTTTAACGTTCGGTTTAAGTCAATCTGTTGGTCTAATTTGTTTCTAAATCTGTTCCAGTCTATTTTGCCATTTATCAGCCTTGGATGAAGAGTCTTTAAGATTGTCTTAGAAATAAGGGTAAGGAGAACAGGACTATGATCAGAGTTTAAATCGGAAAGAGTTTCAATACTAGAATTCATGGTAATTGAAGGAGTGCTAATGAACTAATCGAGGATATCAGGTCGTTTTGAAACAGATGCTGGCCAGTATGTTGGATTTGGAGGGGAAGTTATTTGATATGATGTATGGGATAGAGCTTCTTGAAGAATCTTTCCTCGAGGGTTAGCAACGCGGCAACCCCATTGAGGCCGTTTAGCATTGTAATCACCACCCACAAGGAATGAGGCTCCAAGTGCGTGTAAGAAGGATACAAATTCGGAACCAGTTATGGATTTATTGGGAGGACAATATACAGATGCTACATTAAGATTAAATAAGGAGGTATCAATTGTAACAACTGTGCATGGCAGGGATTCAGAGGAGAAATTGGAATGAATGTTATGTTGAATGAATTTTCTTATTAGGATATTCCACCATGCGCCGTATTGTCAGGATGATCAGTTCTGTATGTATCGTAGTCTCGTATCGTGAAGTATGACCTGGATGTAAAGTGCGTCTCAGTTAATAGAGCAATGTCGATGCGTCTGTCATGTAGGAGAATGTCGAGTTCTTGTCGTTGGAGGTTCAATCCATTTGCGTTCCATAAAAGGACGGAGAGGGAATTTTCGGTGTACGACGACATTTAAGCGTATAATTAAACCAGAACAATTACCTTAGCCAAGATTTGTACCTCAACAATTTCATTTCAATTTATTCTAGTCAAATTAAGGTTTTCTTTTTTAAAATGGTTTTTAAGTTTTGAAAAATCTATTTTATGTTATTTAATATGAAATTTTACTAAACTTATTAATTTTAAATAGAAAAAGGAAAAAAAGTTCTTCTAAAATATATTTATAAAAAAATTGGTATACGAATTACTAAAAAAAAAAATCTTCTTTCTTAGAATTTTTATTCCCTTTCAAAAAGTAAAACTAATTTGTTTTTTTTTTTTAGTTAAAACCAATTTAAAGCGCTTATCGCAAATATTTTTATCCATAAAATAATGTATTCCTATGCTTACTGTCTTGTGTTATTTCCATTGTTCACAAAACAACAACGGATATAAGGGATTTTCCAGTCATAAAAGTTGATGGTAATAGAAAATAAATACGACCACGTACTCGAAAGTATCTACAATATCATACGAGGATATATACGTAGTAGGAAGATTTGTATTTGGTGAATTTGGAAGTGATTCCTTTATCAAAGAAACCTATTTCGTTATGGAACAACTTCTTACAAAAATGGGCAAAAGGAAAAGAAACTTATCTAAAGTTTGGTACTCAAGTTTAATAATTCTTTAAGAAGAACAATTTTTTAAGATTTCTAAATAATATTTATATATGTTTCTAAAATTATGCTGTAAAATATGAGTTGCTGGGTGGATCTCCAATAGGAAGAATAACAAAGTATCTTTATCGAGTTATAAAGAATTTTTTAAAATAGCAAAAAAAAAAAAATCCCAGATAATCTTAAAGAAAAAATGTAGCATTTTCAAGTGTGTGAAAAAACACATTCAAGAATCGATTCCAAAATGAATGCATCTCCAAATGTCACTACCTATTCCCATTTTAAATGTACAGAAACATTCGTTAAATAGAACAGTAAAAAAATTCATGCGAACAAGGGGTTGTTATAAATGTGAGTAAATTTCTATAAAAAGTACAGAAAAAATACTTTTTATCGAATTTTCTTATATTCCCCAAACATGAATAGAATTATCGTAAACGATGTAATTGACATTTTCAGTTCCGTTCAGTTCATTTTTTCTGTTCGATTATTATTATTATTACTTCGTCGTTGGTTTATTTAGTATTGAATATTTTCAAATGAATTGACTTTTATACAACCAGAAATGGAAAACCATTTTTTCAACATTTCTAACCCCATAAAAAATTCTAGTAAATCATTTCCAATTCAGAATTTTTGATATTCAAACCTTTTGACTTCACAGTTTGTATTCGAATTTGTTATATTATATTTATTGTAAATAGCCTGAATTTATTTATTTTGATACTCGCGTAACATTCACTATAGACTGTATTGAGAATTTAAGATTGTACAATATATCTGAACCTACCAATAGCAACGAAATCAGGGTGGTTTTTCGGTTTATTGATTTTCTAAACTGGTTCATACTATAAAATGTGGTCGTTTTTATTCAATTGTTATATGAAAACTTTGGCATTTTGGTTTAGTCAAAAATAAATAATAATAAATAGAAAATAAAAGAAAAAAACATACTCGTACGATTTATGAAAACGAGATTAAGGATAAATATCAAATTAAGTACAAAATGTTTTACTTCATTTTCATTATTATATCTTGAGGGTAATTGAGAACTAATATCCAGACAGGAAATTGAATATTCAATAAAATAGAAAATTACATGTGTAACTCCTTTTTTACCCGGAGGCGAATCCATATGAACACAGGGATTCAAGTGATTCTGGATTGTTTAGATTGTATACCACCACAATTCTATATCGATTTGGGGAAAATCATAATATACAAACACAATTTATATGAGAGCATTGTTCTAATTTTATTACAAAAACAAAAATATTTACACATTTTCGGTAGAGAATATTTTTTTTTTTTTTTGTTGGTTTTGGAGTATCTGTTAGACATGATCCCATCAACAAATGTCGTGGTATTTTGTATTCGATCAACTATAAATCATGATGAACATTAATAAAAATGACAAAATATTGATTGGAAATGATAATAACTGATTTATTATTTATTTTTTCTTCTATCTTTTTTTCTTATATGAAAGTATTTGGGAAAATGACAAGATGTATCGTATACTTGTAAGGGTGTTGATAATTTCGAAAATTTCTTCAAGGAACGTTTATAGACTAAAAAAAAATAATATAGTTTTTCTCTCCTTGATTGTATATTTATTCTTTTGAGAATTATTGCGAAATCTTCTGGGAATGTTTAAATAAGTAGACGATTGTATTTTTTGGGAATAAGTTTTATAGTGATTAAAACTAAACAATACATTTAAGTACTAATATTTTTAATATAATTTTCTTAAGTAATTAAGCTGATTTCTCATCCGGTGGATAAGTCCGGAAGTAAAATTTTCCAACATAATTTTGTTAAAAATTACAAATATCTATGAAAAAACCGTAAATATTTATGATTTGAGATATTTTGATCTGAAGATATTATTGGCCCGTAATTCATTGAAAATTCAGAAGGAGAACCCGTTACATTTAAAACCTGATCGCTCTTAAGCGAATTTTTTTTAACCTGAACTTAAATTTTATTATCTGAACCGAAAAATTTTATCAAAACCTTGACTATAAATTCATTTAAATAGACTTTTTTCATTGGTTAAAAATGCATCAAGACTGATTACAGAACCTAAACTTAAATTTTATTATCTGAACCGAAAAATTTCGACTTCATTGCGGGAAAAGTTTCCAGGACGCATAATTTCGAGGTTTGCTGATATCAATTACTTCCGAAAAATGTAAGAGTTGAAGCTGTTGAACTTTTCCTTTTTTAAGGGTGTATAAAAAAAGTATATCTACCCGGTGTATAAGCTTAAATCCGCTATTTTTAATAAAAAAAAACATGTTTTTTTCATAGAAAGCAAAAACAAATTTATTCAAAGTACTTGCCCTCGCTAGCTACACATTTTTTCCATCTCTCGGGCAATTCGTCACATTAAGTAGTTACTTTTCGAGAGCACAATAGCCTCTCCGCAATCACTTGAGGATTTTTAGAGCCTTTTATATATCAGTTTTTCTTAACGATGAATCCACTTAGGGAAAAATGGGTATCAGACCAAAATTCACACGAAGGAGTCATTTTCTGCGAACACAATAACTTCTTCTTAGTAAATTGAGGATTTCTAAAGCCTCATATATGTTAATTTTTCTCAATGATGAACCCATTCAGTGAAAAATGGGCATAAAGACAAAATTCACATTCAGCAGTCACTTTTTGTGGATACAATAACTTCTCCTTAGTAACTTGAGGATTTTTGGAGCCTCATATATGTCAATTTTTTTCAATGATGAATCCATTCAGTGAAAATGGGCATAAAGACAAAATTCACACTCATCAGTCACTTTTTGTGGATACAATAACTTCTCCGCAGTTACTTGAGGGTTTTTAGAGCCTCATATATGGCCATTTGCCCTCGCTAGCTACACATTTTTCCCATCACTCAAGCAATTTGTGGAAACCAAGCTAAACAAATTCCTTCTCTTTCGAGGTAAACCCCTCATCAAGCCATTTTCGGACGTCTTCGTAAGAATGGAAGTGCTGCTCAATGAGCGCGTGGCCCATCGACGAACACAGGTAGTAGTCGGAATGGGCCAAGTCTGGCGAATAAGCGGGGTGGGGAAGCACCTCCCAGTTGAGTGTCTCCAAATAGTTTCGGAACATTTTTGACGTGTGCGATGGTGCGTTGTCGTGGAGGAAAATCATCTTGTCATGTCTTTGTTGATAATCCGTCCTTTTTTCACGCAGAGCATGGTGCAATTTAATCAGCTGTTGGTAGTAGCGGTGGCCATTGAAAGTTTCACCATGTTTCAACATCTCATAGTAGACGATACCCTGCTGATCCCACCAAACGCACAGCATCGTCTTCCGTCCGAAGCGATTTGGTCTTGGGTTAGATGTTGATCTGGGCCAGGATCAACCCACGATTTCTTGCGTTTACGATTCTCGAAATATATCCACTTTTCATCGCCTGTCACAATCTGATGTAGAAACGACTTTCTTTTTTGTCTGGCGAGCAAGATTTTGCATGTGTTTTGGCGTCGCTCCATCTGACTATCGTTAAATTCATGCGGCACCCATTTTCCGATCTTTTCAATCTTCTCCATGCCACGCAGACATATGGAACTGGCTGGTTGAGTAACACCCAATTGCTCCGCGAGCATTGTTTGCGATTGGGTATCGTTTTTGTCCAAAAGAGCCTCTAATTGATGGTCCTCAACCTATGAACCGACGAAACCAATCTCGGCACATTGCTTCCGATAAAGCACTTTCACCATAGGCCTCCATAATCATTCAATGCAATTCGGAAGCCGATTTCTTAAAATTGAAGCAGAAAAGCAGTGCTTCCCGCATATGCTCTTTTTCTGGCACAAGACTAAACATGATTACCAAAGGAAAAATGTATGTTGTTGTACGAAATTGCTGACAATGTGCACTGATTAATGTTGACAGATGTCAAACTCATAAAAAAAAAGTATGGCGTGCCCATGGTAGCTTAATACGCTCACTCACGCCATCTAAAACCAAACAGCAGATTTAAGCTTATACACCTGGTAGACCACTAATAAATTATCTTTTCGATTTTTTATTGCAATATCTTATCACGTATAATTGATCCATATAACTAATCAAGGACCTTTTCCATATAATCAACATACTTACAGATTGTCGTGGTCCCCTGGCTCATGTCCTAGGGACCTTAAATACAAACATACAAATAAATAAGTTATAAAACCTAATCCGATTTACTAAGAATACTTACTAAGTATACCAGATCCTTTTCCATATTTTATAATCCATACATTCTCTGTTCGCGCAAAGAAAACAATCTTCCACAAAATATTATTTTCAGATTTTCTTCACATTCTTCAAATTTTATAAGTTAAATTATTTTTTAAAAATCCGATCTTTTGTAATAACGGAAAAATATCCATTTTATTTTTTAATAAAAATTCTACCCTTTTCCCAAACAAATTCTTAATTCATAATAATTCCAAATAGATTAAAAGTTGTATGCTTGCATAAAAATTGGAATTTTTCATGATTAAAAGAATATGTATTTTTTCTCTATAAATAAATTCTTATAAATTCTTCAATTATTTTTTATACGATTATATAAATAATCTTATCTCAATCCTATTAATTAGGTATAAATCGATAAATCTTTTCAAGAATTTCATTATGATTAAAAATTCAAAGATTTATCGAATTTCTTCGAAGAAATTTATTGAAGGAGTTTCTCCCCTTCTGTTCTTGTTTTTGGAATGTTTTTTTTTTTAACAAAAAGTTTGCTTATACGTCAATTTTTATGCCTTTTAATTAATTAAGAAAATTAATGAACATTGATTTCTTTTAATCTGTTCGAGCGTTGTTAAAATTCTTTCATGTGCTCATCTAATCAGGATTTTTTATTTTAAATTTTTTTCCCAAACATTACCTTTTAATAATAATAAAAAAATTGAATTTTCACATTTATAATCGGATTCTATATTTTTAATGATAGAGAAAATAATGTCTGGCAAAATCCAATTTTATAAATATGAAAATTTATCCTTTTACTTTGCAGAAAAAGAGGATAAGTACAAGAAGAAAAAACCTAATAAAATCCTTGATAAATCATAAATGTACACACGCATTTTAGAGAATTTATTTCAAATTTTATTTAATAATTTCTATTATTCTGTATGTTATTACGCATAACATGTTCATTGTTTATGAGTTGTTGAGATGAGAACTCTTCTTTCATATCATCAACACTTGGCGTTTCATATCAAAATTTACCATTGAGAAAATTCCATTTTCAAATACACTTTATTCAAAAATAAAATCTACAATCCTGGAAAATTGAATATTTATATACAATTTTTGTGTGCAGATGAAATATTAAGTATAGAATTTTTCGAACAGCAATAATAAAAAGGACAGAAAAAAAATAATTTATCGGTCCTACTGTGCAGAGATGCGTTAATTTATTGAAGTGAAAGTTCTTCTTTTATAATTTATTAATTTATTATTAAAACGAATAATATGTCTTGAACATATAAATTTTATTTTGTTTTTATTTGTATTTCTTTTTTCTTTAAAAAGCTCATATGTGAAAGTGAAAATGAATTTTCCTACCAAAGATTTTTCAAATTCGTGCTTGACCAAAAGTATTTTCTTACCTTTAGTTTTTCATTATTTTAATTTTTAACTGAATTGCGTTTGATCGATTAAACTTTATTAATTAATTTCAGTTTTTTTTTAAATTTATTGATATTGCAAGAAAAATCGTTTTTTTATGTCACCTATTAAGGCGAAAAGTTTCGGAGTTCATGCAATATCTAATTTTCAATATTATTGAATATTTTTGAACACGCTTTTCAAAATCTTTAAATTTTTTGGACTTTATTTTTTTCTAATATAGAAATTGTTAGCAATTTTTTTAAACTAAAAAGACAATTTGTTTTGTAAAAATATTCGCAAAAGTAAAAAAAAAAATATTTTCAAAAGTAAAAACAAATTTTTAAAGTTGATAAAAAAATTTTTTTTTAACTAAAAAGAATTTTGTCCATAAAAACCTAAAAAAAGATTTAGTCCATTCGAGTTTTTACTCGATAAAAAATCCCTACTCTTAATAGATTACTTCATTCGCTGCTAAAAAAAAAGACTTTTTATTGTATAGTATTCACAGTTTTTTCCAATCTGCCTCACCTACTAACGCAGTAGCAATCAACATCGTTGATCATACGTGGTATGACAGAAATGTAATAAGACTGGAATTACTTAAAGCGATCTATCAATAGGTTCGTCCCTATTAGACCTTCTATATAAGTTTCATCCGCTAGAGTGTAATAAGGGATCCCAATAATCCTATAGAGCGTGATAAGTGTAGTTGTGTTTTTGTAATGCCTTATGAAAAATGGAATAGCAAAATTTGGAGTGATATCACACCATTAAATTTTGTGTTAAGCTTGGTGAATCCGTGAGTTTCATTTACGAAAAGTTGTATAAAGCCTAAGGTGAACATTCCTTATCAAGAGTAGAGAGCCGACAAGTAGTGGAAAATGATCGGGGAGGCTTTCAATATTGAAAACTGATGAAAATGAAATGGATTCTTTCCAACAGAGTGGATATTGTAGTTACTTGGATGATTCCAGTTATTCCCCAGCCACTCTATTCACCTGATCTAAATCCATATGATTATTTTTGATCCCAAAGATCTTAAAACACTTGAAAGGATGTCATCTTGATAATATGGATAATATTCAAAAAGACATGTACCGGCGGTCTTAAGGGCGATTTTAGTATAAGCTTTCCAGCACCGCTACGAAAAAAACACCTCCGACAATTTATTCAAGGGAATTCTTTTCAAAAAAACAATATAACAGCAAAATAAAATTACTATAAAAATAAATTAGTCTCATTCCTTTTCTATCACATCTAGTATGAGTACGTTGACATACATATAAATTGGATTTAAAAAATTAAAAAATAGTTAATACGAGTAATATGAAATTTTAGCCATGGGCATTTCCAATTTTCCCAAATTTCCCACTTTTTCAAACTTTTTAAATTTTTTAAATTTTTTCAAATTTTACCAATCTTTCTTTCCAATCATTCCAATCATTCCAATCTTTCCAATCTTTCCAATCTTTCCAATCTTTCCAATCTTTCCAATCTTTCCAATCTTTCCAATCTTTCCAATCTTTCCAATCTTTCCAATCTTTCCAATCTTTCCAATCTTTCTTTCCAATCTTTCCAATCTTTCCAATCTTTCCAATCTTTCCAATCTTTCCAATCTTTCCAATCTTTCCAATCTTTCCAATCTTTCCAATCTTTCCAATCTTTCCAATCTTTCCAATCTTTCCAATCTTTCCAATCTTTCCAATCTTTCCAATCTTTCCAATCTTTCCAATCTTTCCAATCTTTCCAATCTTTCCAATCTTTCCAATCTTTCCAATCTTTCCAATCTTTCCAATCTTTCCAATCTTTCCAATCTTTCCAATCTTTCCAATCTTTCCAATCTTTCCAATCTTTCCAATCTTTCCAATCTTTCCAATCTTTCCAATTTTTCCAATTTTTCCAATTTTTCCAATTTTTCCAATTTTTCCAATTTTTTCAATTTTTTCAATTTTTCCAATTTTTCCAATTTTTCCAATTTTTCCAATATTTCCAATTTTTCCGATACGAACCTTACCGTCAGGTCCTATTCAATTCAATTTGATAAGCAATAACGCCCTCTCTACCAGTCCTGCGGCACTACACTTATCTGCATCTGAAATTATACTTGATGGTATCGCCTTTAGGTCCTTCTGCGAATTGCTCCTCTTTATGGCTTCAATGGGCACAAAATGATTTACACAAAGTGGTAATTCTAGCTTTATGAACAGAAAAATGGGACCATTTCTTATAAGTATGGAACTTTATCGGTCACATTCCGTTTTTGCCAAAAATTCTGTTACAAAATCGAAGAATTTTTCTGCCAAAAATATGGGGTTTTTCGGCGAACACATTTTACCAAATTGCCTCATGACGCTTCTATAATAGAAAAAGTTTGTGGACAGTTTGCCCCTCCTTGAAAAATTTACAGTGAGCAAATCGACGTCAATGAGCCGAGTACAAACCGAAGTACTCTTAAAACATAAAGTGGTACCACGGGAATCGGAGTGCCCCATGGTGTTAAAACACACTGTGCCCGACAATGGTGAGGCGCCTTAGGCAGCAACGTAGTGGCTGTGGTTAATACTCATATCGCGGGTATGGTCTCCGGATCGCAGGTTGGAGGTAACTGTCAACATCCATCATGCAATTATCTCGGGCACTGTCACTGCTTATGACAGTAAAGGTTTATGTAGTCCTCGCCAGGAGCAGGTGGAGTAGTCAGCTTGTAACTGATTACTAATTGCTAACTGCCAGTAATGTTGGTGCGTTGATTGAGCTTAACTTAATCCCTATAGTCGTAGGCGACGACTCGTGGTTTTATGTTGCAGACAAGTAGGTTACGTTAAATAACACATTATAACTGAGCAACTCGACGATAATCATAGAAAACTTGCCAACATACTTTAACTTTCGAGCGACATTATCGTGGTATTTTCAGTTCCGGCCCAATATGGAAGCGTCATTGATTGTTGACTCATTTGCATGTCAATTGATCAACCTATATTTCAGTACCCATTATTATGCGTTTTGTAAAAGTAGAGTCCAAATTGGTAGGTTCAGGCGTGCCTTCATCGGGAACAATACCTCTTTTTTAAGTTAATTGTGCTTCTTCAGGAAGAGGTTACTTGGAAAAAACATCAATTTAAATAGTGCAAACAGATTTACTAGACATGTTCAGATCCTGGGACATCTGTCTTGAGCTAGAATGCTAATTTTACACTTCCATTATCATAAATTTGACAGTGTTTAGGACAATCGAAAACGTTCAAGGAAGACGTCGACCACAACAAAACAAATTTTCAACCACTTCTGGGCCATTTATGAATGTTTAATATAATACGTACGATTATGCTTGTATTTTGGATAAAGAATCCTTTTTCCATATGAAAAATAATTGACCACTCAAATTATATTTTTTCCATATTTAAAAATGGCAGAATAAATTTGACATTGACTAACAAAACCAATCAGCTATACACAAACAAGTTGACAGATAGCGACAAAAACTCCATGTGACAATTGCATACATTAGTACCAACTTAAAAGCAAAATAATTTTCATATTTTCTACGCGGGCTTTTTAAATGAACAATATTAAATGAATAAAATATAAATGATAAATTATTTCACAGAATAAATAAATGCAATTATGAGAAGTAAGCAGATTTTAAGATTCATTATTTTAAGAAATCGCGATTAAGTGTTCGATGGATGTTTTTAAGGGAAAAAAAATGTGGACTTCTTAGATCCAAATTTTTTTAAAACTTTTTAGATAGTAAAATTTTTAATAAAATTATATACTCTTCAATGGCTCACCAACCAAAATACCTTAAATACTAGACCATAAAGAAAAAAAACCCTTTTTTTTTTGCTAAGGATCTAAAGACAATTTTTATAAAAAGAAAAATAGGTAAAAGCGAAAATTATGGAAGCGCGAGTGCGTTCAAGAAAAGTATTCATATTCAGCTAATTATGGTTTTAGTAAAAAATTGTACTCTGTTTTACATAATTTGTGCAATTTTATTTTTCAAATTTAATTATTATTTTTTAAATGAACGTACAAATGCTGTTCAAATTTTCAATTCCTCATCAGTTCTTCTTTGTAATGAAATTTTTAATAAACTACCAGGTAAACGTATACTAATTGAAAGTTTTCTGTAATTTTGTAACAAAAACACACCTGTTTATATATTTAATGAAAATGTATGCTCAACAGAGGAAAAGGTTAATTAAAAGTTAATTGGGAAAATTCAGTTTCCTTTTCTCATTTTTTGCTATTATTTTGTAAAAAAAAAGTAAAACTATCAAAATTTGGAATTGATTTAAATATCAAATTTTTAATCATAATTACGAGTAGTTAGAATTCACCTAAAAAGTGGAAATAATTACCTTACTTTTAATACATAATAAATTTGCAATTTTTATTTGTTTACTGTAAAAAAGGAAAACCTTTCAGTTATAAACATTTCTGGTTAATTTAATTATAAAAAATATTATTTTTTATGGTAAAGAATTCACTTTATAAAAATGAATTTTATTAGTTGCAAAATAGCCGTAAACAGTCATTAACCATTAAGGAATCAACTTTTAATAAAGTGTCTGTCGTTTTGTATAAAAGTATAGCTCCTCACCCTCCCCCTTTCCCCTTTAAACCATCACTTATAAACAAACGCAATTCGGGGTTAACCAAAAGTACAGAAAAGAAATTCTATTTGCTATTATCCACTTAATAAAATTAAAAGGATTGTGTTATAAATGATTTGATGATGATAATGGGAAAATAGAATTTTCTTTTCTTTTCTTTTCTTTTGAGAAAAATTACCTTCTTCGGTGAGCTAAGATGCGGTGTATTGGTTAGATAAACTGGACTGGAGAGATTAAAAGTGTTGATGGGTAGATGGGTTTGGGAAATAAGATACAGTAACGCAAAAATAGATGAATAGGAAAAATTTCATTTCCAAAATACGTTGTATAAAAAAATAAAGGTGGGCATAGGAAAAAAAGTCAAGGATAAAAAAAAAGTATAAGTTCGTATCCTTTTCAAATCCTTCTCAGGCAAGTGATTTCAAATGGAATAAATAAATTCACTGTATGAATAGTCAGAAAGAACCTTTTCCGTTTTCTTTATCGTCCGCTTATCTTATTTGGAGCTAATGTTTTCACTGGTTACGATTATGAAAACGAATACACTCCAAAATGGGGATGAAGGTATAAAAATTCAGAGTCAACGATAGAAGGCGATATCCATGATATTTTTTCATCTTCTATTCATTAGCAAATTATCCTAACCTAAAATGATAATGCGCTTAAGGATATTCAAAAGGAAGAAAAATAATAGAAAAGAAATGAGAAAAAGCGAAAAGTTTTTAAAGAAATGATTAAGCGCAAAGGGTTGGCTATAATTTTATTTGAAATTTTTCTGTAAAAACTTTTTTAATTAGAAATCAATTTGAAAAGATTTCCCATTCCTTTTTTTGAAGATTCACAAAACAACAATAAGAACAACTGATTAATTAAAAGATTTTTTATGATTTTTCACGTTGGTAAAAGGGATTTTTAATAATTTCCGAATAGAAAATAATATTTTTCCCAGTTTTTTTTTATATTTATCCTCATTAAGATTATTGACCCAACTTATTAAATTATAAAATAATTCTTTGTTGGAGTTAAATAAAAACAGTTTTTTTTCTTCAAAGTAAATTTAAAAAAAGTAAAGTTTTATAGCAGATAAATAGCAAACATTTTGATTTGTGTTTTTTTTGTAAAAAATAAGTTTATTTTAAACAAAGAGTTATTTGAAAATTTGTTACCTTCAAAGTTTTCAACGGAAATTGCCGCCAACCAAAGGCCAAAAAAAGCTTAGTAACAAAAAGTTTTCAATTTGATGTTCCTAAATCCAAAACGGCTTTACAAACAAAAAGTTTTCAATTTTTATGTTCCTTAGTGCAAAGCGGCTTTAGTAACAAGAAATTATGAATTTTACCTTCCTAAGTCCAAAGCGGCTTTTAAAAAAAATTAAGTTTTTAATTTCATGTTCCTAAGTCCAAAATGGTTTCACTAAACAAAGTTTTCAATTTTATGTTCCCAAGTCCAAAACGGCTTTACTTATAGAAAGTTTTTAATTTTACGTTCTTATGTGCAAAGCGGCTTTACTAACAAACATATTTGAATTTTATGTTCCTAAGTCCAAAGTGGCTTTACTAACAAATAGTTTTTAATTTTCATGTTCTTTTGTCCAAAATGGCCTTACTAAGAAAATATTTTTAATTTAATGTTTCGAAGTCTAAAGTCGCTTTATTAAAAAAAAGTTTTTAATTTTATGTTCCCAAGTCCAAAGCGGCTTTAGTAAAAAAAAGTTTTTAATTTCATGCTCCTAAGTCCAAAATGGCTTAACTAAACAAAGTTTTCAATTTTATGGTCCCAAGTCCAAAGCGGCTTTACTAACAAAAAGTTTTCAATTTTCATGTTCTTTAGTCCAAAATGGCCTTACTAAGAAAATATTTTTAATTTTATGTTCCGAAGTCTAAAGTGGCTTTACTAAAGACAAGTTTTTAATTTTCATATTCCTTTGTCCAAAGAGGCTTTAGTAACAACAAGTTTTCAATTTTCATGTTCCTCAAGCCAAAGCGGCTTTATTAAAAAAAAGTTTTGCATTTTATGATCCCAAGTCCAAAGCGGCTTTACTAAAGACAAGTTTTCAATTTTCATATTCCTTATTCCAAAGCGGCTTTAGTAACAACAAGTTTTCAATTTACATGTTCCTTAGTCCAAAGCGGCTTTACTAACCGAAAGTTTTTAATTTTACGTTCTTATGTGCAAAGCGGCTTTACTAACAAAAATATTTGAATTTTATGTTCCTAAGTCCAAAGCGGCTTCACTAACAACAAGTTTTCAATTTTCATCTTCCTTAGTCCAAAGCGGCTTCACTAACAAAAAGTTTCCAATTTTCATGTTCTTTAGTCCAAAATGGCCTTACTAACAAAAAGTTTTAATTTTTATGTTCCTAAGTCAAAAGCGGCTTTACTAACAAAAAATTATGAGTTTTATGTTCCGAAGTCTAAAGTGGCTTTACTAAAGACAATTTTTCAATTTTCATATTCCTTAGTCCAAAGCGGCTTTATTAAAAAAAAGTTTTCAATTTTCATGTTCCTTAGTCCAAAGCGGCTTTATTAACAAAATGTTTTTAATTTTATGTTCCCATGGTGTTTGATTGATCGATTTCGAATATTAATTTTATGTTCCCATGTCCAAAGGTGCTTTACCAACAAAATGTTTTCAATTTTCATGTTCCTAAGTCCAAAATGGATTTTCTAACAAAAATGTTTTCAATTTTACGATCCCATGTCCAAAGCGGCTTTACTAACAAAAAGTTTTTAATTTTCATGTTCATCAGTCCAAAGCGGCTTTACTAACAAAATGTTTTAAATTATATGTTCCTAAGTCCAAAAAGGCTTTACTAACAAAAAGTTTTCAATTTTAATGTTCCTTAGTCCAAAGAGGCTTTACTAACGAAAAGTTTTCAATTTTCATGTTCCTTAATCCAAAAATATTTGAATTTTATGTTCCTAAGTCCAAAGTGGCCTTACTAACAAGAAGTTTCCAATTTTCATGTTGGAGTTTTCTTCCTAAAGGATTACGATGGTTGGATAGAAGCGAATGGAATTTTTTATATCGAGAGATACACATTTCACAAGTCTTGTTCATAAAAGAAGCATTGACAATTTTACGAAGGATTTTGGATTATAGGGTTTGGATAAGAGCTGAATTGGAAACCCCAAAGTTCAAGTTCTTATGTCCATATTGGTTTCTGTAACGTATTATATAGTAAAAGTTTACTTCTTAATATCAGTTTTGACATACTGTCTAGGAGTCGTAATAATTATTTGTATCGTCCATTAAGTTAATCCGTTAAGGCTCACTGTTTGTCGAATAAACTTCTAAGGTCATGCATGCTATTTTGTGTGGAATATTACTTCCGTTTAGGGTTATATCAGAAGCCTGTTTTTAGCAGAGTATAAAAGTAACATGAGTAGTTTTTTGCTCATTCACTACCACTCTCCAAAATTTTAACTAGGTTTCTAAGGAGTGAATATTTTGCTGTAGGATATTGATGACTGTGGGTGGATATTTACAATATGTTAGGATAGCTGTATCATCAGCATATATTGCAGTAAGGATATCAGTATTATAAGGAATAATATCATGTGTGAAAATATTGTAAAGGATTGGGTCTAGGATACTTCTATGAAGGACACTAGCAGAAATATAGAATAAATGTTAGAAAACTGAATATTTCAAGCTACCTTAAAATATCGGTCTGAGAAATAGGATTTTAGGATGCAGAAATAATTAAAAAGTAGGACTTTCTGCAACTTCCAAAGAAATCCAGCGTACCATACACTATTGAAAGCATGCAAAATGTCAAGAAATACACGTTATGTAATCGAATACGTGATGAATTTTTTACTTTTTATTGTTTTTTTTTATATGACAGCATTGTTAAAATTGAAGTAATATAAAAATAATGTTTAGTGGACTTAAAAATAAAATTAAAGGAAACTTATTAATTAGATAACAATTTCCGTTGCAGTCAGTAGTCGAAAGTTTCAATTGTATTCCGAGGCTTTACGTAAACGTGAACTGGTGAGACTTCGATGAATGTTTACTCCCACGTAGCTTTTTAAATTAATTAATAATCTCATCAAAATCTTCTCATTCCTTTTTTTTTGTACTATATCTGTAAAAATCAGTAAAATAATAACAAGCAAATAAATAAATAAATTAATTATTGTGTTAATGATTATTAGAGAGAAGAAAAAAAACAAAACAAAAATCCACAAAAAATTGTCAGAACTTAACAAGGTAAATTTCTTTCGTACAAAAATCGTCTCAGAAATACTCTCATTTTATTTCCTTTTATTATATCGACTCCTTAAATGTATCACCAAAAACCAAAAAAACAAAATAAATGCAAATAAATAAATAGAAGAAAATGAAAAGGATTTTCTTGCGTTTAGCGTATCAATAAGGAAAATTATCGATTTGGTGACAATACGATTCCCGAGTTCATGTCATTTGTTGGGTTCATGAACGTTTTCAATTTGCTTCCAAATAAATGGGAATATTTTATGGAAAATTTTTCAAAGCAATTTTCTCTCCCATTCGATATAGTAAACAAAGAAAGGAGTTTAAATCTATTATCAGTTGTTGGGGTTTTTTTTGGGGGGGGGGGGAGAGGCTGGGTGTAGATTAATTCGAATTCACGTTTTTATTACCAACGAGTTTTTCTGCTTCAGGAGTCCATCCTGTTCGTCGATTATTATACACCCGCACACAATATGTTTAAGTGTGGTTTCGATGGGTGGTTTAGGTTTTTTTACCCATCGGCAGGTGTTTGATTGATCGATTTCGAAATGTCCAGTTCCAAATTCAATATAATTTCCGAATCATCGAAACTCTTCGGCATTGCGCCTCATTGAATCGAATGAATTTTGACAGCAAACACCTGACGCCTTAGAACGGAATTAAAGGTGTTTTCACACAATTCATACAATTTCGTAATAGAAACATCGTAATTGGAACATCAACAAGATATAAATTATTATCAATTTCGAACTCAAATTGCTGTTCGTAAATATGAGCGTAACTAGAAACTCACTCAAGGACATATAAAGACGTCTGATACTAATGACGCTAATTGATTTGTTCAAGCAAACATTATTTAAGCCTCATAAGTTACGTGGGGCCCATCCACGTCTGATTTCATAAAACTCTTCGAAAACTCATTTGCTGTTCATCTCTAATCAACCGTATTAAAACTTACAAAAAATTATATAAGATCGAAAACCCTATTAAAAGGTGAACAAAATATAAAAAAAAATATAAATAGAATAAAACCTAAAAGTAACAATTTATTCTTATTCATACTTGGCAGGAAGGATCATGTATGCACAGAGTTTCTTCTATAAAAACAGGATGGAAAAAAGACCTCCAAAAAAAAAAATGAAAAAATAAGTGAGAAAACCTTTTAAGAAAAGTAAACTTTATTTCTCCCACAATAAATGTAATTTGAACCATTTTCACATTCAGTACGCATGAAATATTCCCAAAATGCTAGGTGATAGGGAAAATTATTGCCATTAAATTGACAAATTTTCACCTTTTCTAATTTTCCACAAATTTTTCGGGGTAGCACGATTTTGTATTAAAATTTGAACTTATCAAAAATGGTTTTTTTATATTTACCTTATAGAAAATTTAACATATTTCTTGAAAAAAAATAAGAAATAAATTTCAGAGTAAAATATTAAAACCATTTTTCTTTATTTTTTTTATTTTTTGTGTGAAACAACAAAGTATGTAGGATTTTTACTTATAGAATATAATAAGTAAAAAGGATGTATTTTCTGGATAATTTGTGAGAAAATCTTAAAGGAAAAATTCAAGGGAAATAATTTTTAATTTTAACAAATTTGTATTTTAAAAATGATTTTTTTAAAATATAAATTTCGTTCGTTTCAAGTACCTTTTTTGAATAAAATCTATTGATTTTATGGATAAAAAACAATTGTTTTTAATAAAAATTATACCAGGTGTATAAGCTTAAATCCGCTGTTAATTAGTCAAAAAAACACATGTTTTTTTCATAGAAAGTAAAAACAAATTTTTTTTTTTTTGTTAGCTTCACATTTTTCCCATCTTTCGGGTAATTTGTCACATTAAGTAGTTACTTTTCGGGAGCAATCTCTTGAGTAATTTTAGAGCCTCTCATATGTCAATTTTTCTCAATGATGAATCCACTTACGGAAAAATGGGCATCAGACTAAAATTCACACGAAGGAGTCATTTTCCTCAAACACAATAATTTCTCCTTACTAACTTGAGGATTTTCAGAGCCTCATATATGTTAATTTTTCTCAGTGATGAATCCATTTAGGGCAAAATATCCATAAAGACAAAATTCACACTCAGCAGTCATTTCTTGTGGATACAATAACTTCTCCACAGTCACTTGAGGGTTTCTAGAGCCTCATATATGGCAATTTTTTTCAATGATGAGTCCATTCAGTGAAAAATGAGCATAAAGACAAAGTTCACACTCAGCAGTCACTTCTAGTAGATACAATAACTTCTCCACTGTCACTTGAGGGTTTTTAGAGCCCCATTTATGGCCATTTGCCCTCGCTAGCTACACATTTTTTCCATCTCTCGGGCAATTTGTGAATACCATTCCAAAAAAATTTCTCCCCTTTCGAGGCAAACCACTCATCAAGCCATTTTCGGACGTCTTCGTAACATAATCGAGGTGCTGCTCTCCGTCCTTTTTTCACGCAGAGCATGGTACAATTTGATCAGTTGTTGGTGGTAGTGATGGGCATTGACAGTTTCACCAAGTTTCAATATCTCATAGTAGACGATACCCTGCTGATCCCACCAAACGCACAGCATCGTCTTCCATCCGAAGCGAGTTGGTCTTGGGGAAGATGTTGATGGTTGGCCGGGATCAACCCACGATTTCTTGTGTTTAGGATTCTCGAAATATATCTACTTTTCATCGCCTGTCACAATCCGATGGAGGAACGACTTTATTTTTTGTCTGGCGAGCAAGATTTCGCTTGTGTTTTGGCGTCGCTCCATCTGCCTATCGTTTAATTCATGCTACACCCATTTTCCGATCTTTTCAATCTTCCCCATGGCACGCATACGCATGGAAATGGCTGGTTGAGTAACACCCAATTGCTCCGCGACCATTTTTTGCGATTGAGTATCGTTTTCGTCCAAAAGAGCCTGCAATTGATGGTCCTCAACCTTCCTAGACCGATTTTCACGCTTCTTGTCCCACAAGTCATAATTGTCGTCTTTGAACGGACGACACCAATCTCGGCATGTTGTTTCTGATAAAGCCCTGTCACCATAGGCCTCCATAAGTATTCGATGCAATTCGGCAACCGATTTCTTCAAATTGAGCTTTACCAAAGGAAAAATGTATTTTGTTGTACGAAATTGCTGAAAATATGTACTGATTAATGTTGACAGATGTCAAACTCATACAAAAAAGTATGGCGTGCCCATGGTAGCTTATTACGCTCACTCACGCCATCTATGACCAAACACGGATTTAAGATTATACCCCTGGTATTTTTAAATTTTATTTTTATAAAATAAATAGTTTAAGCAATTATTTAATTTTATTTAATATAAAAATCAAAATACTGAATTCACAATGAATATTCTATAAGAAATTTTGTTAACTTCCCTCTTCGCCGATTTTTAGATTATTTGTCGTGTAATTTTTTTTTATTACTTATAAATTAGATAATAATAATAGTATAAAATATTTGAAAATTAAGTAATATTATATAACTTTTTATAGAGTAAAAATCCCCCAAAAAAAATATAATAAAATTTCGCCTCAATAACAACTAAATAATAATCCATTTTATAATTAAGAATGCATAATATTATCATTTAATAATTTATTTAAAAAATATAATGTTTTAAATTATATTTAATTAGCTTAAAAATGGCCATTTTTAGTATAAATTTTAAATTTTAAAATTTTTTTTTATTTAATGAGCAAAAGATACACTGATTGCGTACAGAAACAACAGGCTTTGATAGCTGATATTTCGAACAATATTTTTATCAGCCATGAGGCTAATTTTTTTGCTCCAAAGATATATATAAATAAGAAAAATTATAAATATATATAAGGCTTAAAAAAACCTCAGATTGACTATATAAAGCTATTGTATCTAGGAAAATTAACAGTTTTGTTTGAATTTCGATTTGAACTTGTCATTACCTCGTATTTCTATAAAAATGAAGAAGGAGAGATGGTTACAGTCAATTCTAAGTGCTATGGCCATATAATAATCAACTTTGTTTCTAGTTTAAATTTTAAGATTTTAATCTGGTGCATATGTGCTTTTAATAAAACACGATAAAATTTTTGTTTTATTATGGGAAAAGTTGTTAGCACGTGTAAGTTTAAGATTTGCTAATGCCAATTGGTTCCCAAGATTGTCCAATTTGACTCCCTTGGACCCTTTTCTATTAAAACTTAAGAATATTTTATTTACGTAGATAGTTTTTAAAATTTAAAATATTTAAATAGCAATGTTGGTAAAACTAATGACAGAATTATGGGCAAAAAAGACTTCAATAAATACCTCGAAATGATTGAGTCCTGTAAGAAATTTTTGTGTAAGTTTTTTTCAATAATATTATTTATTTTATATAATAGTAAGATTTAATAAATATAATAAAATAAAAACTTAATCTCAATCTAAATAATAAAGCTACTTTTATTTAATTTTACTTTCCAAAGTACAATTTCGGTAGCATTAAATTCTGTTCAGAAAAAAATAAATTAAATTTATTTAAAAAAATAATTTCGAATTTTACAAGTTCAAAAATTATTTAAAAAAAAGAAAGAATCTCAATTATAATTAATAAAAGTTTTATTTATAACCTACAACCCCCCTTCCCCCCCCCCCCCCCCCCCCAAAAAAACATGTCCAATTTTAAGCAAAATGAAAATTTTTAAAAAAGGACTTTTCTCTATTCTAGAATTGATATTTTTATAAATGACTTTATTAGGTTGACGGATTAATTGAAGATAAAATGCAAATGATATGATCCTCTCTCTAAGCTTTTCATCTAACCAATTTACTGAATTTAAATACTCGAGAAAAATAATTAACTTAATTGAAATTGATGTTAAGCTTTTCAACGAAAAGGAGCCCATTTAGGATGAGATTCTGAAAATTATTTAAGAGAATCTTTTCACGCTCTATTTGCACAAAGTCAAAAGGAAAAGGTTTTCTATAAATTTTCCTTTATAAAACCAAGTACACAGTAGTTCGTAGATTTTAATTACACTACTTTTCTTAAGAGATAGATAACTTAATGGTAAAAAAGGATTTTGTAAAATACTCCTAGTATCAAATTCAAGCGAGTTGAAGGTATTAAAATTGTTCGCATTCTAAATCGTAAATATTATGAAATTATATAATAACTATTGTTCTAAAAGTATGTGTAAAAATAATTTAATTATAATATTTTTCAGTCGCTTGAAAAACTCATAACTTTAATGATGAATATATATTTTTGTCCCCTTCAAAGTAATCCCCACCAGATATTATACACTTTTGAAATAAATCATTTTTTATGATCTTGTTCAGTTCCTCCTTCGATGCTGTCTTTATCTCCGCAATCGTAGCATAGCGTCATACTTTCATGGAGCTCTTCAGTTTCGTGAACAAGAAAAAAGTCACAGGGGGGCATATCTAGGGAATACGGTGGCTGCAGTGCAAAAGCCATTTCTCTTTCTTCCACAAATCCGGGCGTTTATGGCGGATTGCTTCACGCAACTTAAGCATAACTTGCAGGTAATATTCCTTATTAACAGATCTACCCTGTGGTAAGAACTCATAATACACCACGCCCCTGCAATCGAAGAAAACTGTAAGCAAAACCTTATCATTCGACCGAAATTGGCGCTCTTTTTTCGATCTTGGCTCTTTCCATTGGGATAATTGAGCTTTGGTTCCCACGTCATAACCATAAACTCATGATTCGTCACCAGTTATGATCCTCCGGAGTAAATTTGGGTCGTCGCGGACAGAGTCTAACAGCTCCTTTTGCGATGCTGTGTTTGGTCGAAATTGAGCAATTTTGGTACGAATTTCGCGGCAACCCATCTCACGCCAAAATCATTGGTAAAAATCGAATGGCACGAGCCAATCGATATGTTTAACTCCTCAGCAACTTCTCTAACGGTTCGGCACGCGTTTCGTCGTTGACATCTTTCCGGCCCTCTGCAAACATTTTGTACCACCGATTACCGTTCTTTCGGTCCAAGGTAGCTTCACCATATGCCACAGTCAACATTCGGAATGCGTCCGGGCAATTAATTTTGTTGTTCGCACAAAATTTGATACAGATCCTTTGATCCATTTTTTGGATGGAAGACGAGCCAAAAAATCGAGGAAGAGCCAAAACACGTGCAAGCAAAGCAGCTGTAAAAAAATTAACTGAACATTCAAAATGGCCGAAATTGTCCGCATAAGTGAGAGACATGGGTACCAACACAACGCCATAAAAAAATCTAAAATCGAATATACGTAAACCGCGGAAATTCAAAATTCCCGAAAATATTTTTTTAAATAATGAATTTTCATGATAATTTTCTAGTTTATTATAAATTTTCAACAATCGATTTTCTTAGTGAAGTGTTGCTGCAACATAAGAAGATGTTGCTAGAAAGTTGCTCCAACATTTAAGGGATTACTGCAATTGGGCTAGCAGTCTACTCGATGACTATACCAAATCTTTGGGTACGGAAATTACTCAGAATTTGGAGAGTATTTTCTGCTTTCTAAAACCGGCCTTGTCCCAACTGCCATTCCTGTAACGTTCAACTCACTATTACTCATCTGCTACCAACCCGAATCTTCATCATATTAAAAATAGAGTTGATTCGGTTAATAGTGTTGTTAATCTGCAGATTTTATGGCCCCCCTCGGGTACAAGTAAATAATCTATCGGGATAATAGCTCCATTATTTAATGACCAGCTTCTTATCCTAGAAATAACTTCGCAAATTCGGTCGAGTGCTTCCTGTCAGAAAGATTCAGCTACCTACCAAAAAAAAATATTGTCTGCATAGAAGACTTTGGTGGAGTTGTTGACAAGGGACATCCCTGCGGTATACCATTTTCCATCATAACATTTTGCGAAAAATCACCATTTGCCTACCAGTAAGATAGGTTTACAGCAGGGTTAAAGTAGCCGAGTTAACTTCCAACAATTTTATTTTATTGTGTGATTATGTATTGCTCTATTTGAAATTCCCCAAGTCTTCTCTATAACACACTAAAAGAAAATATTTAAAAAAATTACAAGCAATTCTAACCACAACGTTCATTAATCATTTATTAAAAAAGAAAATTTCACTTGATAATTTTCAACACGAACTAAAATATGAGATGATGAAAAAGTAGAAATAAACTGAAGTGGTTATAATTTTATTATTATTAATGTTTTTTTAGGGGGGAAGGAGGGGGGAATTTAAGGAAATCGAGAGAAATGAAAAGGAAAAACCAAAACATTTGCAAAATGTCATGGTTTCCGGTGGATTGCCTTATGTTTGGGTTGAAAAATTAGTAATTTCAAAAAGTTAGTTGGGGTTCGTAAGGCTGTTGTTGTGTATTATCGTATTTTAATACTGATTAAGGGTAGCTCACATAAATTCATTGTTGCGATAAGCGGAAAAAATTGACTCCGCGTGACTTGATATCGGCGCTAAACTGCTAATTTAAAGCGACCGTAACAGTTTATCGGAATGGCTTTTACGTCGTACTATCGTTGGCAGGAATAACAACCATTCAGGAAAGCCTTAAAACCAATCATTACTGCCGTGTCCCTTTGCGTTTCTTCTTCATCTCAAGAAATGGGTTTTGCCTTAAGCAAAATTTTACATTAAAGTCTTCATAAACACGTCCTTGATTCGTGTATGTACAATGTAGTCGTCGGTACGTCTATTTTAGTAGAAATTGTGGCAGATATGGAGCCTGTATCCTCTATGAAATGGAGAGAAGCATACTCGTATTGTACCTGTCTAGCCAAAACAACCGAAATTGAACGAACCAACCTGCTGTGAATTTGATTAAAGTTGATATCGATGCAAGGACATCTTGACTTGGATGCGGAAGGACTCTCAATTCCAAGTATATTCACCCTACATACACACCTCCTATTAATTTTAGTTGAAGATTAATATCATCCACCATGTACACATATATTCATACATACAGGCACAAGGATATAGAGACCACCCCCAGTTCTGCTCGCTATGAAACCCTGAACATATTCTCTCTTAACGTAGAATAAAATTTTCGACATTTCCCTGGAATTTAATTGTGTCGAACAGAAAATTTATCGAAATTCCGTAAATATTTCTCCAACGAGTATGTGCTTATTAGACAAGGAAATAGCAAAAAATTCCATTACTTTCATATCAAATTTAAAGATTATTTTATTTTTTAACGGGCGTATTTGGTCGTTAAACAACAATATTTAATAAAATAAAACAGAAAATATTTGGAGGATGACACAATAATAATTTCCTGTTCGCAATCGTATAACAGACAGGATAATAAATTTCCAGCGGCAACAGTTTTGGTTACCGGAATCCTGTTTTCGGTCATTATTATCTACTAAGAAAAATTCTCCCCACACATTTAGTGGCGGAAGTGTTTTTTTTCCTTTTCTCTATTCCAATTTTATTACGCCGTTTTGAATCGGAAATGAAAATAGCAACAAATAGAAATAAACGAGGGAGCTGATAAAAAAGGACGTTTTCCGATAGTAATCTTATTACTTGCGCTATATTATGAGACTGTTTTTGGTAAAGAACAAAACCATAAACAAGAAGAAATCCTGCTAACGCAAACGTTAAACCAGCTTTTCAGCTTTTCTGTTTGAAGAGGCCCAGATTTAATCTCAAGAAATAAAATACTTCAAATAAGAACGTGATTTTTGTTACTTGTGGTTTATTTTAAGAAAAAAAATTATGTCGGTTTGATTTTTTGTATTTTTTTTTTGGTTACACTATAAACGGAAGAAAATAGTTTCTGCTAAAAGAAAATACGATTATAAATAATTTGACTGTAAAATTAAAAATATTATAAAATCTTGACTGAAAATTATTTTACTTAAAACTATTTTTACTAAAATTTATTTTTAGTGAAAAAGTTTTCACTGAAATTTATCATAATTTTACTGAAAATTGTATTTACTGAAAATTATATTTACTGAAAATTTTATTTGCTGTAAATTTTTTTTAACTGAAATTTTTTTACTAAAAATTATTTTTACTTAAAACTATTTTTACTGAAATTTATTTTTACTGAAGAAATTTTTACTGACAATTATTTTTACTCACAATTATTTTTACTGAGAAATGTTTTTACTGAAAATTCTTTTTACTGAAAATAATTTTTACTGAAAATTATTTTTACTGAAAATTATTTTTACTGAAAATAATTTTTACTGAAAATTATTTTTACTGAAAATTTTATTTGCTGAAAATTTTTTTTAACTGAAAATTTTTTACTAAAAATTATTTTTACTTAAAAACTATTTTTACTGAAATTTATTTTTACTGAAGAAATATTTACTGACAATTATTTTTACTCACAATTATTTTTACTGAGAAATGTTTTTACTGAAAATTCTTTTTACTGAAAATAATTTTTACTGAAAATTATTTTTACTGAAAATTATTTTTACTGAAAATAATTTTTACTGAAAATTATTTTTACTGAAAATTTTATTTGCTGAAAATTTTTTTTAACTGAAAATTTTTTACTAAAAATTATTTTTACTTAAAAACTATTTTTACTGAAATTTATTTTTACTGAAGAAATATTTACTGACAATTATTTTTACTCACAATTATTTTTACTGAGAAATGTTTTTACTGAAAATTCTTTTTACTGAAAATAATTTTTACTGAAAATTATTTTTACTGAAAATTATTTTTACTGAAAATAATTTTTACTGAAAATTATTTTTACTGAAAATTTTATTTGCTGAAAATTTTTTTTAACTGAAAATTTTTTACTAAAAATTATTTTTACTTAAAAACTATTTTTACTGAAATTTATTTTTACTGAAGAAATATTTACTGACAATTATTTTTACTCACAATTATTTTTACTGAGAAATGTTTTTACTGAAAATTCTTTTTACTGATAATAATTTTTACTGAAAATTATTTATACTGAAAATTATTTTTACTGAAAATTATTGTTACTGAAAATTTTTTTTACTGAAAATGATTTTTCCGAAAATTATTTTTACTGAAAATTATTTTTACTAAAAATATTTTTACTAAAGATTATTTTTACTGAAATTTATTTTTACTGGAATTTGTTTTTACTGAAAATTATTTTTACTGAATATTATTTTTACTGAGAAATGTTTTTACTGAAAATTATTTTTACTAAAAATTATTTTCACTGAAAATTACTTTTACTGAAAATTACTTTTCTTAAGAATTATTTTTACTAGATATTTTTTTTACTGAAAATTAGTTTTACAGAAAATAATTTTTACTGAAAAAGTTCTTACTGAAAATTATTTTTACTGAGTATTTTTTATTTAAACTAATTTTTAATGAGAATAATTTTTACGGATAATTATTTTTATCGAAAATAGTTTTTGCTGAAAATTTCTTTTACTGAAAACTATTTTTACTGAAAATTATTTTTACTGAAAATTATTTTACTGAAAATTCTTTTTACTGAAAATTATTTTCACGGATAATTATTTTTATCGAAAATTGTTTTTACTGAAAATTTTTTTTATTGAAAACTATTTTTACTGAACATTTTTTTTAGTGAAAATTATTTTGATGGCAAATTGTTTTTACTGAAAATTATTTTTACTGAAAATTGCCTTCACTGAAAACTATTTTTACTGAAGACAATTTTTACTGACAATTATTTTTACTGAGTATTTTTTATTTAAACTAATTTTTAATGAGAATCATTTTTACGGATAATTATTTTTATCGAAAATAGTTTTTACTGAAAATTTCTTTTACTGAAAACTATTTTTACTGAAAATTATTTTTACTGAAAATTATTTTTACTGAAAATTCTTTTTACTGAAAATTATTTTTACGGATAATTATTTTTATCGAAAATTATTTTTACTGAAAATTTTTTTTATTGAAAACTATTTTTACTGAAAATTTTTTTTAGTGAAAATTATTTTTCCTAAGAATTATTTTTACTAAAAATTATTTTGACTGAAATTTAATTTTACTGGAAAAGTTTTTATTGGATAGTTTTAATTGAAATTTTTTTTCTAAAATAATTGTTACGGAAACGCGAAAGAAATTTCACCAAACAATAGTTGACTAAAAACTTTATTTTTCTCACTAGAATTTTTGACTGAAAATATTTGGAATAAAAAACTTTTTATAGAAAGATTTTAATGAAAAATTTTAATGTTTATAATTTACTTTCTTTTATAAGTACTTTTCTTTTATAAGTTATTTATATTAAGTCAAAAACTTTCTGTAAAAGTATTTTAAAAATTTCTCCTGATACATTTCTTCTCCAAAAACAAATATAGTTTTATAGCCGATCAATTATCTGAGTTTTGATTTGTTTAATTTTGATAATAAACTTCAAAAAAAGTTTATTGGAAAATTCCTTTAAATTATAATATAATAAAATTTAAACTATCAAGTGTGTTATTAAAGATTTTTAAGATTAAATTAATAACTTCAAAGTGTTACGAGTAAATAAGTTACAAAATTTCATACCTGAAAACCTTTTAAAACTTGTACAACTTTTCGAGAGGGATGACTTTAGTTTTGATATTATAGAAGAGTCCATCAACACCTTAGGTGTTTAGTTTATAGTAAAGTGTGATAGTAAAGTTAAAATTTCCTACATAGTTTCTACCCAAATTTCCGGTTGTATTTCTTTTATTTTCTATTTAAAGTACAAAATACTTTTATTTCGTGTAGAATTTACTTAAGAACTAATATTAATAATCTGTACATGGGCACAAAATTGACTGAATATCGTAAAATTTCAATCCGAATAACATAAGAAGCTGCCGACATTTTTTTGTCATAAAACCGAATATTCAATATAATTTGCTGCTCGTAAAATTTTGTCTGAATTTTCATCGTTGCACCTCTAATAGAATCTTCGACGAAAGAGTCAAAGCTACGAGAATTTTCATGGTACACTTAATAATCATCATTTCCATCGTCATCATAATCAACATCATCGCCATTATCATAACCATGTTTATTGAATTTTTCATTGCACTTCCCTACGAGTACATCTGATCTGAATTTCTAATGTAGCTCTTTCCCCACCACATGAACAAAATATTCATACTCCTTTTATTATTATCACTGTACTTATTTGTAAAAGTATTTCGTATCTTCTCATATTGGAAAGGGGAGACAATTGCAAAGAACGAATAAAGTGAAAATTATTTTTAACCAATGCAAGTTAGAATTGGACCATTCTTCCTTACGTAAAAAAAAAATAAAACAAAACAAAACAAAAATACAAGAAAAGAAAATCACTTTCCTAACAACCCCTTTCGTTTTCAGTAGGGAAACATTTTGATGACTTTCGGGATTCGAAGATTTTCTCATCATTTCGTTGAGAAGATTTTATTACTACTCGTGAAATGGAAAAGTGTACTTTTGCTGATAACAACCAACTTAGTAAGAGCGATTTTCAATTGTTGATTGTGTTTTACTATCGCAAAGGGGAATTCGTATCCAAATATTATCCTCTTTATGCTTTTTATTTATAACATTTCTTTCCGAAGCTTATTTTCTACCTACTTTGCAAAATAACAAATTTCTTTTTAATATGAGTGTATAGCCTGAAATCCCTGTCTTTCTGCTCATATAGGAATAAATATGAATAAATCATGTACTCGTCCATCCACACTAGTATGCCGTGTATTTTATTAAGAATTTTATATCTTTTATATACGTAATAACATATTTTTGAGAAAACTTTAATGTTATTATTAATTTAACATGGAACGTGTCAAAATGTTTTGTTTTTGTTTAGTTTTATTTATTTTTTTTGGGAGGGGGGGGGGGGTCATAAGCTTCTTCATACTTGCTTGTTTCCATACGAAAAGATTAATAAAAAGTTGAAATTTCTATAAAAACAAAACAATTAAAAAAAAGGAAAGACCAACTTTTTTATATTTTAAATTTCCTATTATTTTTTTTTAAATTAGAAAATATCACTTATGTTTAAATGTTTTATAATTAATACCTAATTGACATTGAGATATTTTCTAGCCGTTTTTTTATAAAGCTTTCTGAAGTTTAGTTAAATGTTATACAAAGTGTTTTTCATGTTCCAGATTGATTTTGTTTGGCCGCCATTTTGGTTTATGTGACATTTTTCTGTTGGCATTTGACAGTAGGAGAAATGGATCCTTAGATTAAAGAATACCTGGATAGGCCCATACGTCAGAATTTTCTGGCTAAATTATTGCAAAGCGGCGAGAAATGGTAACGCTTGCATATTTTTGGAAAGATTTTTTTATGTAGACATAAAAGCCGCTGACGTCTAGTCTTCGTAATAGAAATTTTTTAAATTTAAAATCCATACTTAATATTTATTTTAATTCACTTATTCGTCGGTTCAAAGACGCCAATTTTGACTTGTGGGATAAGAAGTGTGAAAATCGGTCTAGGAAGGTTGAGGACCATCAATTGCAGGCTCTTTTGGACGAAGACGTTACCTAATCGCAAAAATACTTGCCGAGCAATTGGGTGTTACTCAACCAGCCATTTTCATGCGTCTGCATACCATGGGCAAGATTGAAAAGATCGGAAAATGGCTGCCGCATGAATTGAACAATAGGCAATTGGAGCGACGCCAAAACACAAGCGAAATCTTGCTTGCCAGACAAAAAAGAAAGTCGTTCCTGCATCGAATTGTGACAGGCGATGAAAATTGGATATATTTTGAGCATCCTAAACACAAGAAATCGTGGGTTGATCCCGGCCAACCACCAACATCTTCCCCAAGACCAAATCGCTTCGGACGGAAGACCATGCTGTGCGTTAGGTAGGATCAGCAGGGTCTCGTCTACTATGAGATGTTGAAACCTGGTGAAACTGTCAATGCCCATCGCTATCACCAACAACTGATCAAATTCCACCGTGCTCTGCGTAAAAAAAGGATGGATTATAAACAAAGACATGACAAGCTGATTTTCCTCCACGACAACGGACCATCGCACACGTCGAAAGTGGTCCGAAACTACTTAGAGACACTCTACTGGGAGGTGATACCCCACCCCGTTCATTCAGCAGACCTGGCCCCTTCCGTCTACCACCTGTTTTCGTCGATGGGCTACGCGCTCGCTGAGCAGCACTTCGATTATGTTACGAAGACGTCCGAAAATGGCTTGATTAGTGGTTTGCCTCGAAAGAGAAGAATTTTTTTTGGCATGGTATCCGCAAGTTGTCCGAAGAGATGGGAAAATGTGTAGCTATCGAGTTATAGCTCTAAAACTCTCAAGTGACCGCGGAGAAGATATTGTATCCACAAAAAGTGACTGCTGAGTGTGAATTTTTTCTTTATGCTCATTTTTCACTGAATGAATTCACCATTGAGAAAAATTGTCATATATGAGGCTCTAAAAACCCTTAAGTTACTAAGGAGAAGTTATTGCGTATGCAGAAAATGACTTCTTCGTGTGAATTTTGGTCTGATGCCCAATTTTCCTTAAGTGGATTCATCATTGAGAAAAATTGACATATTGAGGCTCTTAAAATCCTCAAGTGATTGCGGAGAAGCTATTGTGCTCCCGAAAAGTAACTATTTAATGTGACAAATTACCTGAAAGATGGGAAAAATGTGTAGCTTGCGAGGGCAAATACTTTGAATAAACTTGTTTTTGCTTTCTAAAAAAAAAACATGTGTTTTTTTTAATAATAAACAGGGGATTTAAGCTTATATACTTGGTATAGTCATCATAGACACCGTTCGTAACTGAGATAACCCGTTGAATAACCACACGCGTTATTTTCGCACGTCGTTTGCTACGCTGCGGTACCATCCTCGATTACAAAAAGGCACGCAGATTTCGCACGTCGTTTGCTGCACTGCGGTACAAAGTCGCACGTAGCAGTTTCCACGTGCGTAGCTGAGAGAACATGTGTACATCAGGCCGTCAGAGCGCACGTCGTTTGCCACGCTCAAGTTCGATTCTTTCAAATTCCTTCAAAGCATCAACGCGTAACGCATTAATAGACGTTCAATAGCCAAATAGTCCGTCAAAAATCAATTTTAATTCAATATTTTTAAATTTTCATATATTATAACTTAGGGAAAATAGTTTTTTTCCTTATTATTAATTTAAAAAGCATATTTTCGCGCAAATTTTATTATTTTTGTAAACTTTTTTCATCATTTTTTATGAGCATTTATTTTAGACAATTTCAAAAAAATACCTGGTTTTTATATTACCAAAAAAAAAACAACAACAAAAACCAAAGTTCTATGAACCCCTTTAGATTGTTAATAAATGCACGTACAAGCAAATATAATCATAAAAGAAATGTTTTTTTTTTTTATAGAAAACAACCCTTTTAGTGAGTGTATGAAATTTTGAATAGTAAACTGAAATCACAAAGAATATTCCTAACGTTAATCGTGTTTAACATGGAAAAGTCAAACATTTTTCTTATACAATTCGTAATAGAAAAAAATCTCTCCACCTTTGATTAAACCATAAACAAAGGTAACTTTATCTTATGGCATTGTTATTTTTCTATTATTTCCGTTTGTTTTTCGTATATTTCTACTTTGGAACTAAAACAAAATGTAACAAAACACGTTACTTTTGTGTTTTTTTGCGCTTACATAATCACACATAAAGGCCACCTTTTGTTTTGGTCTATTACCTTTGTTTGTGATGAAACCTAAATCCTTCTACGAGTACATTTATTCTGATATCAGTCATCTGCGGTGAATTGTTTAGGTTCTGAAACTTTTCTATTGTTATTATTATTATTATTTTTGTCTACATTCAAGGATCATATATATTTTCTCCTTTTTTGTGTGCAATAAAATGGTATATACATTTGCTTGGTTTTTAGGGCATTTATATCTTTTGGTCCTTTCTCCAATTAATGCTCATCTTCTCTGTGGATATAATCAAACATGTCGAGTTTTCAAATTCGATAAATACCCGCAAGCCCGAGTAGATATTTCACTGTAATTACATTTGCAAAAACAAGCACGTACACGTAGACACAAAAGTTTACCAACTAGACAAAACTGAACTCAACGATTAGGGGAATCCCCGAAGAAAATTTTTTTTTCCTTAAAAATTTGATTTTTCCCATTTGATGATGTTAACCAACAAACATTTTTTTAAATTTATTTTGCATTTCATCGTTTTTCTAATGCACAAATTATAGTATGATACCAGAAAATTGTTATCGTAGAAAGTTAGAAGACTTCGAATACCTTTCAGCTCGTCAAATTAAATTCTATATTTAAGATGGACTGACTTTGATACCTTTTCCAAGTAAATATAAATAATAATTATGAAACTCTGTAAAATAACATTTATAAATCACATACAGGCATTAGCAATCAAACATGTTTCCAATTAATAACTTTTTAATATATATCCTCTTAGAGGCATTCGAAATAGTATTTAATATTCATACTTGCTATCACAAGCACATTTTTTTCTTTTACCTTTTCTAGGAATAATTTTTTTATGGTAAAGCTTTAATTTTAATTAATTAGATTTGTAATTATTTAGTAGATTTTGTTTTTAGAATTATTTACATTCAAAACTATTTAAGTAAATATTTCCAATGTACATAAATATATATTTATGTACATACTTTGCAGTATCAATTCGTACGATGGCAGTATGATAAATCAGTGATAAAAATTAAAAGAAATTAATTTATTTTTTAAATAATCTTTTTCTAGCTCTTTACACTTCTATCCAATAATATTTCATATACCTTATACCATCGGTATAGTACGAACGCCAAGCAAAATATTTCAGAGTTTCCAATATACCAAGTGTATAAGCTTAAATCCGCTGTTTTTTAAGTTTAAAAAATCACAAGTTTTTTCTCATAGAAAGCAAAAAAAAATTTATTCAAAGTACTTGCTCACGCTAGCTACACATTTTTCCCATCTCTCGGGCAATTTGTGGATACCACGACAAAAAAATTCCCTCTCTTTCGAGGCAAACCACTCATCAAGCCATTTTCGGACGTCTTCGTAAGAATCGAGGTGCTGCTCAGCGAGCGCGTGTCCCATCGACAAAAACAGGTGGTACTCAGAAGGGCCCAGGTCTGGTAAATAAGCGGGGTATGGTAGCACCTCCCAGTTGAGCGTCTCCAAATAATTTCGGACCATTTTTGACGTGTGCGGTGGTGCGTTGTCGTGGAGGATAATCAGCTTGTCATATCTTTGTTTATAATCCGTCCTTTTTTTACGCAGAGTATGGTGCAATTTGATCAGTTGTTGGTGATAGCGATGGGCATTGACAGTTTCACCAGGTTTCAACATCTCATATTAGACGATACCCTGCTGATCCCACCTAACGCACAGCGTCGTCTTCCGTCCGAAGTGATTTGGTCTTGGCCGAGATCAACCCAAGATTTCTTGCGTTTAGGATTCTCGAAATATATGCACTTTTCATCGCCTGTCACAATCCAATGCTGGATCGACTTTCTTTTTTGTCTGGCGGGCAAGATTTCGGATGTGTTTTGGTGTCGCTCCATCTGCCTATCGTTCAATTCATGCTGCACCCATTTTCCGATCTTTTCAATCTTCTCCATGGCACGCAAATGCATGGAATGGGATGGTTGAGTAACACCCAATACCTCGGTGAGCATTTTTTGCGATTGGGTATTTTTTTCGATCAACCTTCCTAGGCCCACTTTCACGCTTCTTATCCCACAAGTCAAAATTACCGTCTTTGAACCGATGAAACACATCTCGGCACGTTGTTTCCGATAAAGCTCTGTCACCATAGGCTTCCATTAGCATTCGATGCGATTCGGCAGCAAATATCTTCAAATTGAAGCAGACAAGCAGAGAAATTGCTGACAATGTGCACTGTTAATGTTGACAGATGTCAAACTCATAAAAAAAAGTATGGCGTGCCCATGGTAGCTTAATACACACACTCACGCCATCTATGACCAAACAGCGGATTTAAGCATATACACCTGGTAATTTCAGAATTGGACGCAAATTTTTTACCACCAAATCATTTGTTCATGTTTGGAAAAAGAAACAAATTTTAAGGTGCTAAATCTTATGAGAACGGTGGGTGGGGAAGCAATTCATTACGTAATTCTAGTTATTTCGCTGTTGCAATTGCCGTTAAATGTGCTGGTGAGGATTGCTAAATGCGCTTATTATGTTTTTTTCCCCCACCGTTTAACTGGTCTAATAATACTGTATAATACTATCTTATTATCGTTTTACCTTTTTCAAGATATTTCGATAAATTTTCTACCATGTGCATCGCAGAAAACCATATGCCGATGGAACCGTCTTTCAGTTCTTTGGTGTACGTTTACTACTAGAAGTCCATTGTTTTGATTAAACTTCGATTGTTGCCATATATTAGTGAATATATGTTTCATCAACAGTTGTTTATTTGGATTATTCTTAAAAATGCCCAAAAACGCCATTGAAGTCGTTACATGAACAGGTTTTAGGAAACGTGGCAACTATTTCGCCGATAGCTTTTTAATACCCAAAATTTTATATAAAATAATGGTTACATGTACTTTTGAGATGTAAGCTATCTTATATACCATTACTCAATAAAATCATGGATTTCATTAATAATTTCTTTGGTGGTAACCTCAAGTACTGAACGTTACTTGTGCCCGTTCAAGAATAACGAAATTCAGTAAACCATTTATAAATCAATTTTTAAGATATTGAAGAGTCTCTATAATTATATGCAAGCTTGATTTTGATTTTATGTATTGCTTTATTCCTCAAAAAAAATATTGTATTCTAATAACACTCGATATTAACTTTTTCCATATTATTAATAAAATGCAAACCTTATTTGATTTAAATTGCTGTCAAAAATAAATTCATAAGCAAACATTTAAAAAAAAATATATGATATCTTTCTAATAATGGCGAATAGTAAAAAAAAATATCTTTTTACTACTATCAGACATATTTCTTGCATTTATCACTGACTTATCATAACGCCTTCTTACAATCAGATTACTTACATATCTTGATCAGCAATAACTAACTATTTTTATTATTTATAAAATTACTTATTATCACTACACTGGGATAATATTATGAATAAATTGCAAGTAAAATAAGATATTGTGCATTTCACATTTTCCTTTATTAAAAGGAAAAATGAAAAAAATTTCAATAACTTTTTTTGGTTATCAATATCATCGAATTTTTTTTTTCTTTTTGATTACAAAATCAATTTGTGGTTATTGATATTTGTATACCATTAAACAAAATCAATAAATTCGTAAGATAATATCATTGAAAATTCAGTTCAACATCAAATAATCTATTTTCGATCTATTAGTGTCACCTCGTGTTTATTCCTTACACTCACTATCAAAATAAGAACACTCAGGAAGAAAACCATATTCAATTCCATAAAAATATTCCATTGGATCATAAACATTCAAGTATATTTCATTGTAAGTATTTTTATATGCATAAAGGACGATTGCTTAAAATAGACACCAGAAGAGCACGTACAAAATTTTTCAAGGGGAGTCCTTATCGGTTGCGCTTCATACATTTATGAACATTTAACCGAACGGTCAGATAGCGTTTATTCTAATTGGTATAACTTTCTTTTTGCCAATAACATTTACTAATTCCAATAATTTCTTTTTTCCTTTTTTGCCAGAATTTCTTTTTCACTTTTATATTCCAGACTTAATAGTCCTGTTCGACGATCGATTTTATGCTTTTACAACCCACTAAGGACTCAAGCACTAAAGTCAAAATAAACTCGCTGTGCATGCAAAAGTATTTACTGGGAATTCTTGGTCGTATGTAATTTCAGAAACTATTTTTATCCTTGTAGATCCTTTAATTCATTTTATTAGAAATGCATAGAAAATAGTTTTGTTCATTGGTAGAGGATTTTCGTATTTAATATTGAAAAATACTGTCATTCTTATTGCCAAATGATAATTTATTTATTATACATACCCAATAAAGTTTATTATCTTTAATGTTTTATTTTTTGTGATAGTTTTGGGTTCAAATCCACCTAGTGTAATATCCAAAAAGCTCTTTATTAGTTGTCAAAGCGTCAAAGTTATTATGACGCTTCAGACTTTATATTAAACATGGAAAAAAAATTGGAAAAATTATTTTTTTTTAAAATTTAACAAGTCTCTAGGAAGTTCAGATCCTGATCACTTATAAGAAAAAGAAATTATTCTTACGAATGCTGAAATTTTTATTATTTCAAATAATCAATTAATGGATGGGTTAGAATTTTGATGCTAACAACTTAGATCATAGATGAGAAATTACTTCTAGGTAACTCAGGAGGTTTTTTTTATATGGTGGGTAGGGGAAAATTTTCAGAAGACGCTGTAGAGATACCGATCCCTGCCGTTTGTCAACTGATCTTTCTTTTCTTAATTATGACTCTCCATGGGACCACCGTCAGTTATTACTTCATGGGGAGTAGATGGACTTTAAGTCTATTTTCCTATTTATTCTATAGGCTAATTTTTTATCATTCTTTCTTTCTAGAAAAGCTTTTTCATTACTCGTAATGAGTATTCAGTGATGATATAATTTATGTTAAGATGCACTTCTGCGATAACTGTGCATCGATTATTTTTTCCATTTATTTCCTTTCTCCAATATAGCGTTGATAATGGAAGAAGACATGTTTCGCATCTTCGTTAATGGGCCGAGAGTTTAGGTATGGTGCATTAACTTTCATCTTAAAGTAATATAGATATGTCCACTTCCCAATGGCATTCTTGGTTTTACGTGGTAATGTCAGGAATCAAATGATACGTCCATCTTACATTAGTCGACAAATCCTAGTATCGCTACCATCTCACCACTATATCGATTCTTTATTCTCTGCTGATAATGAATCGATGATTTACATTTCTTTCCCGTCGTCGATGATATATTCTGCCTTTTTCATCCACCAAAATCTCGATTGGCGGCATGTTTGGGATAACACAGAAAACGTCATACTAGACAGTATGGAATACTGTTGAGACTCGAAGTGCGTTTCGATAATATGCCGCGTCATTTTATGCTTGAACGTTTCCGTCACCATAGCGTGTGTCTAGATAGGGGCCGCTTAGAGTATTATAGAACTCATAACTGTGGATATGAGACTGCGTCGCCTCTGTCTGATCCTCAATAGTAAGGCATAAGTCTTACCTTTTTAGCAGCGTCTCTCAGATATTTGCCAAAGATCACTCTGGCATTTATCTGAGCTACGAGATATCGTAGCGTTGGCTGCGAGATAATATCGCAATCACCGATGCTGAGACTGATGGTTTACTTTATGTTCCTCGTGGTCACTAGTATAGGCTCGGTTTGTTGATCAGTAATTTGTTGGTCCGCTAATAATAGCCAGTGCCTAGAGGTATAAAATTTTTTTATTGAAAACCAGCGAAAAGCTCAAAAAATTTAGAGGATTTTAGTTCCTAGATAAATCAGGAGGTATAAAAATTATTGGGCGCAAGTCAACAAAACGCTCAAAAAGTCGGAGGAGATTTTAATTTCTAGGTAAGTCAGGAGGTGTACAAATTATTGAGGGAAAGCCAGCAAAAAACCCAAAAAGCTGGAGGGGATTTTAATTCCTAGATAAGTCCGGGGGTGTAAAAGTTATTAAGCGGAAGCCAGCAAGAAGCTCAAAAAACTGCAGAGTATTTTTATTTTTAGATAAGTTAGAACGTGTAAAAACCTTAGAGGGGAAACCGGCAAAAATCTCAAAATGTCGAAGGGGATTTTCATTCCTAGATAAGTCAGGAGGTGTGAAAATTATTAAGCGGAAGCCAGTAAGAAGCTCAAAAAGTCGGAGTGGATTTTGACTCATAGATAAATCGAGATTGTAAAAATTGTTAAGCGGAAGTCAGAAGGAAGCTCAAAAAACTGAAGAGTATTTTAATTTCTAGATAAGTTAGAACGTGTAAAAACCTTAGAGGGAAAACCGGCAAAAATCTCAAAATGTCGAAGGGGATTTTCATTCCTAGATAAGTCAGGAGGTGTGAAAATTATTAAGCGGAAGCCAGTAAGAAGCTCAAAAAGTCGGAGTGGATTTTGACTCATAGATAATCGAGATTGTAAAAATTGCTCAAAAAATAGCAGAGTATTTTAATTCCTAGATAAGTCAGAAGGTGTAAAAATTATTGAGCAGAAGTCAGCAAGAAGCTCAAAAAATTGGAAAGGATTTTAATTCGTAGATAAGTCAGGACTGTGGATGTTTTGAGCGAAAGTCATCAAAAAGCTCAAAAAATTGGAGGAGATTTTAATTCCTAGAAGTCGATAGGTTTAAAAATTATTGAGCGCGAAGCCAACAAAAAGCTCAACAAAATTCGGAAAAGATTTTCATTCTTAGATAAGTTAGGAGGTGTGAAAATTATTGACCGAAAGCTAGCAAAAAGCTCAAAAAATTGCAGATGATTTTAATTCGTAGATAAGACAGGAGTGTGAAAAGTTTTGAGCGAAAGCCAGCAAAAAGCTCAAATAGTCAGAGAGGATTTTCCTATTCGGCAACTAATTGGTCCATGGAAGCTTCGAGGTGTGATAGCAAATCAAGGAAACTGATTGTATTTATACATCAATGTTATCCCCTTGAAATTAGTACCTTTTAAAGCAGTGCCTGAAAGCTTTTAATAGTTAAATTTCCTTGGCTGTTATGATGACGTACAGTAGAAAGATGGCGTCCTTGGATCATCATAGCAAGTGTTCCTCGATGTTGAGAAACCAAAAAATAGTAATGATTGAAATTACAGTAATTCCATTTTTTTCGCCAAAAATCCACGTGTCTGTAATATCCGGTCTGATACGAAGAACCTTTTTTCTGAGCTTTTCAAGGATTTTCATACATTCCATATTTTCATAGATTTTCTTTAGAAGTACGCAACACCTTTTCAATACAGATGTTGAACAAAAATTTAATACCAAAAAAATGAACAAATTCCCACTGAGTATCTTCCACGGCTTCCACCAAAAAGAAAGAAAAACTGCCAAAATGCACAACAGAAGCGGAACATATAAAAAATTCAATTTATTTTGCCTTTAAATAAGTAACCATCTTACAATATTTGCTATCGATTAATTTTCAATTTTCATTAACTTTTAATTGAATCGATTTTTCTTTTCATATAAGGGGGTGGGGGTCCTAAAATTGAAAATGTCAAAAGCAAATTGCAAATTATCACGATTCTGGATAATATTTAATTTAATATTGAACTTTACTTTTTCCATTGAGATAATTTTTAAGAATTTTCCTTCCATCACAAATGTGTGGGCTTTTTTTTGTAAAACTTTCAGAATTTTCTTTTTACTATTTAAAAATTTCTCCTTAGTATCAATTTACAATTTTGTTCAAATATAAAGAAATCATTTTCAGGAAATTTTCCATCTAATTTTGGTTTATTTCACTTTTTTATTTAGTAATATAATTCCTAAAAGGGAGAAAAAGTTTATTTTCTTAAGAACCAAATTTATAAACTAGAAAAATATGCTCAGTGATCTATAAAAAAAAATATCCTTTCATGTTACCAGCACAAATGCTATTAAATACTTTAAATATTACCGTAATTTTAACTAATTTTCTTCAAGTTTTCCTCCAACAAAATAATCGTTCTTTCCTAGTTGGCAATTTTCTATTTCCACACTATTTGAACTCATCTTTTACCTTCATTTTAAGAATTTAAAAGTTTTTAAGTAAGTCTCTGACAAAAGCTTTTAGGAAAATGTAAATAATAGTACTGAGCTTAAACCTAGAAATATACTTAAAGCTGATAATAGTATTATGGTCAGTTTTAAAAGGATTCATTCAGTTACTTCTAATATTTTTTCTTTTGTTTTTTTTTTTTTTTTTTTTTTATTGTCCTTTTTGTTCTGACATTTTCTGTAAATTTATATTTTTCAAATTTCTCTGTTTTGTCATCAAATTTCCTTTTTCAACTTTAATATTAGTTTTTTGTTATCACTTATTTTCTCTTTAACGTTTGCTGAACTTCAATGAAAGGGAAATGATTCTAGAAATATTTGCTTTTCTATAAATCTTTACGTTTATCGAATTTTATTTTCGATGGTCTTAAAGCCGTTTGTGGGTGAGGTAACGTCCTTAAAGCCATTTGTGGACCATCGAATGACCCACTAGTTAGCGCAATTCCTACGTAGGAATAGAAGTGTCGAGTTGCGATGGCTCTCGGGACTTATGGGAATTTAGGTTAGTAAAAGTGCTGAAAAGTTAGCTGGAAAAATACTCCATCGACCACTGGTCACAGTCATTTCCAATTAGCCTCGCCTACTAACAGAATGGCAACTAACGACTGATTGGATAACCACTAATAAACCTATCTATTAGTGGTTATCCAATCAGTGGTTATCCAATCAGTCGTCGAATATCTATTCAAGATTTATACAGAAATTCTGGGCGCATAAAATCCTCACCCATAACACCAATCGTCCCTTATGCCAATTCTGAAGCACTCTCCGCTATCATCCATATTTTATATGAATGCCTATTGTCGAGCTCCTGGTTCAAACAACTCCATTCCCTAGTCTCCTATTTAAACTCTTACAGCAAACTAATCTGCTCCAAAAAATCTTACAAAGCCCTCACACTTCCACGCTCCTAACTACAGACCAGTCTCGATCAGATAGGTTGCCACAGGTACTATGATATTGTCAAATGGCCTCACGGCCATGGCGCTATGAAGTAGCTCCTGGCACGTGTCTAAGGGACCTTAAAAATAAACAACGGTAGCATAACTGTGAGTCCCGTCTAGGCCTACTGAATCAAAGAACTCTAAAAACACCGGTTTCGCGCCGCGGTTTTCAAGTTTCACACTTCCAACATTTTTTTGGCCTCCTGGCTAACGCTTTCACTTTACCGAAGACAGGGCATATCTCAAATACTGAAACCATATAACAGAACTACTGTAGATTCTTTGAGCAGAATTTTTCTCATCCATATAAGATTAATTTGATCCAAAACCGTTTCAGAATCGCGTCATTAAATAAACTCCGGAATCGTCCATTCTCATGTAGGGGAGCCAAAAAATTTTCCAAGCATCCTTCTATGGAGAGCAGATAACAATTTGCATTGGTCTTTGGTAAGAACCTAAGTTTCCGAAGAATACATGAGTACTGGTACCATGGGCCATCTACCATCAAAAGAATTGGAGATACGCTCAATCAACGCGCAAAAAAGACCTGTCTAGTAATGGATTTTGCCAACTCAGCTAACTTGATAACCCAGCTTGCTTAAATCCAACGCTTAATTTGATGTTCTGCTTGGACTACATCAAGCAGGGAACCTTCAGTATGCCTACCTCCCTAAAAGTGTATTCGGATCTACCTTCTCAAAGCCCTTTTCCGCCTTTTCATTCCTATTCCTTAAACTCATGGCAAGGGAAGCTTTCTATACTAACCGGATAAATTTTCCTCCATTCACCTCTTTCTTCTTTCACTTATAATAAAACTTTACCCCGTTTTATCACCAACAATAGGTGGCCTCAACATGCCTTATCTATCATATCGCTTTTAAGCATCTTTCGTACCCCAAGCATAAGGCGGGCAAACAGTCAATCTTCCGTCACGAACATTTCTGTAGCTACCTGGTCCTGCCTCCAACTATCATCTGCAGTGGTCACAGCCGGGATACTGCCATCTCTCAGCCCCTCACGTGTCAGCTAAAGCCTCCTCACCTTGACAAGGCACTGAGGACGAACCACCAAGAGGCTCCTGACCCCCGTAGTAATAGACTGACAAGATTAGTAGTTTCGATATTATTACAAGAATTTTCTAGCGAACTGAACGAAATATACTCGGGCATGCGCAGATTTTTTCCTCCATGTTATTATTGGCTCCGAGCCTTGACACCAAATAGGAAATTTGATTTAACGCTTCCAAATCTATAATCTCCTTAGTGGTTTTGTCTTCGACGCTGATACTACCAGCATGTATTTCCCCCCCCTGCATTTATGTGGAGCCCAAGATCATCGTCGATATATGCTAAAAGAATAGTTGACTTAATGGGGATAGTACTCCTAATGCTTACCACTGAGTAACAAATCACATTTTTCAGTGCCAGGTTAACGGAAATCTTGTCGGGGATCATTGTAAATGTTAAATATCTCTGAAAGGGATTTGGCTGCTTATACTCTTCTTCTAATACTAGTCATGATTAGCCTAATCAGCTTCGTAAATTTGTCTGAGATGCAGAATAAATTATGTCTTTAAAGTCGATGAACCGATAGTGGATCTATTGACCGCATTCCAGCAGTTTCTCCAGCGACTGCCGAAGATAGAAGAGCTGATCTATTGCTGATTTCTCTGAAGTAAAGCCCATTTGGTATTAGACATTTTTTGTTGGAAAATGGGGCCTACTATCCTGCCTAGTAAAATAGCGAAGAATATCTTAAAGATAACAATCAGCAACACTCTGCGATATCTCCTATTTTGAGTATGCCACCAGATTCGCTAACCTCTTTATAAGCCTAGTATCTATTATGGAAGATTATCAATTTCCTTTTCAATAAGAAAAAATAACTCATTATCAATAAAAATTTTTGTAAGAATAGATACGACCTAAACTATCAAACCATTCCGTTAGTATGACACAAATGTGAAAGCAAATAGGATATACCAGATTTAGGTAGTCATAAAAATATTATATAATGAAAAATATACTAAAATCAAAAAAAGAAAACAAAAACAAAAATGTGCATAGAAATTTTCCCATTATGATAATCCTTTGACATAATTCAACCATAAAAGTTTTGTCGCACAAAGGACTTGTCTGTGTACATGAGGAAATTTCAATTTATTCCATCCCCTGTCGAAAGATAGAAATTGAAGAAAATATTCTGAATCGGAATGACTATATTAGTATCCTTGTCCTCATATATTTGGAGAGTATTATTATTATTATTATTATTATTATTATCGTTATTATCGTTATTATTGTGATATTTCTTCTTCAATAGGTTTCTTTTTTATTACTATTGATATGAAAAAAAAATAAGAATGAAATTGTATCGAACAGTAGAAATGTACAAATACGATTTAATCAAGCTCTTCTTATTGAGTTGCAGTAAAGAAAACTCTGAGGATGGGAAACTATTTGCTATTGAATCGATTTCGAATTGATTTCGGAATTGATTTTTCTTAAAGTAAATTTAATACATTAAAAAAAATGATTTAATAAAAAAATAATCTTCAACATAAAGTAGGAGTTGTAAATTTGTATTGACAGAATTTGATTTTGTAAAATTTTCAATTTTATTGCTATTATTGGAAGTAGTTTTTAAATTATGATAAGTTAAGCTTTTGGTATTTGAGCTTATTCTGGAAACTTACGAGGATACTTCCGTCTACGTATTTTCTAGTCCTTTCCAACCGACACTTTCACTTAAATGAATCTAACGAACTCACTCTGATATTGGTTGGTGTTCCACAGGGAAGTATACTTAGGCCTATCTTCTACAACATTTATATATCCGATATCCCAATCTGTCCCAATACTTCATTTGATTCCAAAATTCTCCAAACCCAAATCCAAACCTTCCAGAACTAAATTGTCTTTAATTCACCGTTTGTAGCTGACATATCAGTCTGCCCCATTGTGCTTGAAGATGTTGTAATCCCTTACTCTCCGCAGGTAAAAAGTGTGGGTCCGATTCTTGACAACAAATTGTGCGTTCCCTCCTTAATACGAGGTCTGTTCAAAAAGTATTGCGAATTTTGTGTTTTCTTTTTCAAAAATTATTTATTTATTCATGAATATCTATTTTATCCCCTTCAAAATAATCCCCACCAACGTTTTTTCCAATCCTCGAAACACTTCAAAAAATAATTTTTTGTGATCTTGTTCAGCTCCTCCATTCGATGCCGTTTTTATCTCCTCAATTGTAGCGTAGCATCGTCTTTTTATGGGGCTCTTCAGTTTAGGGAACAATAAAAAGTCACAGGGGGCCAGATTTGGGGAATACTCAATTAGTGTGTTGTTTTTGGCCAAAAATGGCAAGAGCCAATTTTTGTTCTTCCATAAATCCGGGCGTTTCTGGCGGATTGCTTCGCGCAACTTGCGCATAACTTGCAGGTAATATTCCTTATTGACCGTTCTACCCTGTGGCAAGAACTCATGATGCACCACGCCCCTGCAAACGAAGAAAACTGTAAGGAAAACCTTCACATTCGACCGAACTTGGCGCGATTTTTTCGGTCTTGGCTCGTGCGGCAGCTTGCAATGAAGCAAGCAAGCTTTGGCTCCTGCGGCAGCTCCGGCGGCAGCTTGCGATTGAACTTTGGTTTCCACGTCATAACCATAAATCCATAATTCGTCACCTGTTATGACTGGAGCAAATTTGGGTCGTCGCGGACAGACTCCAACAGCTCCTTAGCAATGTTAATGCGATGCTGTTTTTGATCAAAATTGAGCAAAAATTGAAGACAAGCCACAACAAGTGCAAGCAAAGCAGCTGTCAAAAATTAACTGATAATTCAAAATGGCCGACCTTGTAAGTGAGAGACATGAGTACCAAATTATACCAAATCGAATTTACGTAGCCCGAGGAAATTCAAAATTCGCGATACTTTTTTTGAACAGAATCAATGTCCCAGCTACTTACTAAGATCTTTTTTTTTCAAAGGATATAATCGAATGTGAAGATTATCATCTCCTAGGGTATTCATTCTCTGCTTGGGCTAATTCGTTAATGGTCCAATTGACCAGGTTATATTATGATCTGATTTTTCTAGATCTCAAAAGATTTGGTATTTCTCTCCCCTTGTACAAGAGCAAAGTACTTCCACTGCTCAACGCATAGTCGGCAGATTAGATTGTCTTTCTTGCCACTTGTTTGTATCTAATTGGCTGTTTTGCTCATAAATAAATTATCTGTCTTCGGTTTTTAGGTTTTTTTTTGGATCTGTCTGCGGGCTTGGAATTTTGAGAGTATGTTAGGACTATCTCCCTAAGGGGGGGGGGGGGGTTGTTGCGGTGGCTGGATGAATCTAAAAGAATAATTTTATCTGTTTTTCTTTCTTTTCAAATTAATTTTACTAATCGTAAGTGTTGCAGCATCTAAGGGAGCGCGTGGTTGGTTTGGTTGGTATGCTGGTGCGAGTATTTCGCAAAGAATTCGGACTTCGATCCAGAGCGCTGAAAGTCCTGTACAAGAGTGTGTGTTTATTCCGTGTGCCGTGTATGCGTTGTGCGTGTGGGCTTCAAGGGTGGGCATAAATTCAGTCCAGCGTCTGACTCTTTATGCATGATTAAATGTATGTAGAACCGTGTCAACCGAGGCGATGGAGGTTCTCATGGAAGAAATTCCATGGGACCTGCAGGTGCTGCGTGCAAGTATACACTACAGTCTACGGTGGGGTATCTCACTTACTTGTTGTCCGGTTACGAATGAAGAGGTTCAGGATCTTAGTTCACGCCAGCGGCGTGTACTGGTCCTGAACAGAATGTATAAAATGTGGTAACGTCGATGGGATGAGAGTATGAATAGCAGATGGACGCATATGTTCATTTCGGATGTGTGCTTTGCATCTGCGTATGGATTTGAATTTGATCTGTACCTTGGGTATTTGCTCACGGAACATGGCAGTATGAATGGGTTCCTGCATAGGCGTGGTCTAGCTGCGGAGGCTAGATGCTCTTGTGGAGGGGCGGAGGAGAGTCCCAAGCATCTTCTCATTGAGTGTGACTTGTACGGGGATATGGGTGACTTAGGTGCATGTGGAATCGTGATGAATGATGAAGGTGTGGTTGTGAGTGGTGTGTTGGGTGTGAGAGAGAAGTATGAATGCCTTAAAAGATTTGCCGTGGCACTTTTTGAGAGGAGGGGGAGAATGATGCGTGAATGAGTGTGTTAATGACATGCTGGGTGGCTACAACCGAGTGAAAGACCAAGGTCGATTCCGGTTTTACTTTTGGGTCTTAGCGTACCCACGTATCTGAGCTGGCTTAGTGGTGCCTAGGGATTTACAGGATTCCTGACCGTAGCGCAATGAGCGGAGTACAAACCGAAGTTGGTACTACGGGAGTCAAAAAATTGGTATTACGGGAGTCGGGCTGTTCCACGATGTTGGAACATACTGTGCTCATCATTGGTGAGGTGCTTAGGCAGCAACGTAGTGGCTGTGGTTAGTACCCATATCGCGGGTACCGTCTTCGGATTGAAAGGTGGCAGATAACTGGCAATAACTTGCAATTACCCCGGGCAGCTTGTAACTGATTACTAACTGTTAACTGCCAGTAATGGTGGTGCGTTGATTTAGCGTAACTTAATCCATATAGTCGTAGGCGACTCGTGGTGTTACGTTGAAGAAAATTATGTTACGTTAAATAAAACATTATAATCGTAACTGTTATTAGAACCCAAAAAAAATTGTTCCAGTTTTTTTTAATAATATTTATTACTTATTAAATTATGATGCATGTTAAATAAATAAATGAAATAAAAATTAATAAAAGTTAATGAACGTAAATTTGCTCACGTAACTTTTACTCCCTGCCATGATCCATTATAGCAGCGAAATACCACAATATACCGAAGTTTGGTAACTGGGACTGCTCTTAGACAAACGCTTGACATGGAACATACATAAAAGACTTAGAAAACAAGAAATAAAAAGGTGATACCCACCATTACTTCTAGAAAAAAGTTCTGAACTTACTATAAACAGCAAATTACTTTTATATAATGTCCTACTGAAACCAATATTGACTTACGGACTAGAATTCAGTTCTAGTCCGTAGTAGTCTCTAGTTTCGTACCATTGTCGTTGGTCCCTTTTATCTATCATGATCTCAAAGTCCCTTTTATTCATGATGTTACTATATCTCGTTATAAAAAGTTTAATTTCCGTATCTCCAATTATACTAATCCTCTTTTTCAAAAACTATCCTCAAACTCCTTTCCTAAAAAAAACCATCGTAGATTTAAGCGTTACTGGTCACATAATTTACTAAAATACTAAGGCTTAAAATAAGCCCACGCTAGCACGAAAAACTTCAATGGATTCTTACTTCCCATAACCTAAAAAGAGATATTACGAAAATATTTTATTTACTCATTATTCTGCCTGAAAAAAAAAGTCTTACCACAAAACTATTTGCTGAAATTTATTTACACTGATAATTTTCTAAAGATTATTTTTTTTCTTCAAATATCCTTTTTTGAACAAAAATAAAACTGATATAAATGAAATTTTTCACAATTCAATATATCAAAATAAAAATAAAAGTCAAAACGGCCATTAATTATGTTATCTTACCTGCTGGTCTCTAAGAATGTTCGTCCTTATAATAAGGTCGATCTTTGTCCGTAATTAATGGCAGATATATTTTGTTCTATTCTAGAAAATATCATCAGGACTATCTTGATATCTTTATGCTTGTGCAAGGATAATTTCGCAATAAATTCTGTGAACAGATAGATAAACGCGCAAAGAATTAAGTACTGACGTTCTTTAATATATTTCGGCGGCACCATAATTAATCCCATAAATTTTTACGATATCAAATGTCCAGAATTCCACTACTACCATAAGAAAAATTTATAGATATAGTAAAAATTTATTTTTATTGTAAATAATTTTATTTTGATAAAAAAAAATTGATTGTATTGATTATGTTCAAAAATGCAAATTAAATAATTTTTAATAATTTTTATTTTCAATAATTTTAAGAGAAACCCTATTTTGCGTACATTATATGTTTTATTTTATTAATATTATTTTTAATTCTGAATTAAAGCTTTTTCCTATTTGATTAAAATAAATTAATAAAAATAATTATAATAAAATTATCTCTCTTTTGTCCTGAAAAGTAGTAGGTGGCAATCGGTTATAGTTAATATTATTGAAATTTTAATAAAAATTTAATCAATTATAGACTATCGGTTAGTGACGGTTTATCATCATATGAAGTGCAGTTCCAATGACTCGTCTTTCAAAAAAATGTTACACTATATGAAATTCTATAAAACAAATTCTCCTCGTTCTGATCAAATAACATCTCTTATGCTTAAGAAAATTTCTACAACAACAAAAAAACGATAGTTCTCTTCAAATATATTTTCAGCAGTATCCTACGGAAGACTTACTTTCCCTTCCTATGAAAATAAAAATTATTCTTAAACCAAAATGAACCCGTAAATTCTTCATCTTTCAATAAATCGATCAAGCACCTAACAATATTTGATAACATTTTTGAATAACTTCTATCAAAATGACTCTATCTATGCCTAGAATGATTGAACCATTAGAAAGAGTATTGTCCAAGCCTACTCTTAATTATCTCTCATACTTTTGATCATGTCCTATCTTATTATAAATTCGGATCTCTCCCAGCGTAATTTCCAAGTATCATTTCAAATACCACCCTCTGAAATATGTCATATTTGATATGATGAAATTCCACAAGGAAATATATTTGCTCCTATTTTATGTAATGTTTATACCCACGACAATAATTACTACCCATACAAATTCTGACGAAGCTTCTGATAATTTACAATCTCTTATCTATAATCTCCAATCTTCATTTACAAAATAGGGAGTGAAGGTAAATACGAACAAAATAGTGCTTATATTACTTTTACTCCTTGTCAAGGGTAACCTACCTGCTTACACTTTAATGGAAATACGACTCCATACTGTACTAGAGTGTGTTACCTAGAATTTTACCTCTAGACAAGATATCACCCAGAAACCCACATACTATAGTAAACTTTTAATATACTACATAAGTAAAAAACCCATTTGGACTTATAAAATTGAATGTTATGGTTCAACCAGTTCTTACAATCTAAGAGCCTCCACAAAATTGATTGATGTTTCCATTTGTTCACTCCCGTTTATCCTGAATTCACTCCCATTTATCCTGAATCATAATTAACTCACTCGTTAGAAACAACTTCTTCTAATTACCCTTTTCAAAAAAACTCATCGGAAACTAAAAAGACTGAGTGCCCCCAGATTTATTAAAATCTTCTTAATCTCAGTAAGGCTCCATATTCCCATTTCATTGCTTTACGATATTGTAAATCTGCCAGTTACGACTAATACTTAGAGAATACCACGTGTTGTTATGTTTGGTCTGAGGAAATTAGGTGGTGTTTGGTTATTTCGATGTTTGTGCAAAGTGTTGTACTTATTTTTCTCTTTTATTTATATTGTTTATATTTATTTTAGAATTTTTTTTTCTTCAAATTCATTTAATTCAAAAAAATAAAAATAAAATACAAAAAAAAATAATCATCATAAAAATTTTAGCTATTAAATTAGATATAATGAAAATATTTTATGAAAATGAGAAAAAAAAATTCAAGAAAATAAAAATAATATATTTTTCTTAGAAAAATTCAAAAAGAAACGAACAAAATAAGTAAAGAATAATAAGAGTTCTTTTCACCTGTCAGGTCTCCAAGAATTTAATTAATTTTTTTTTTAAAGAAATGAAAATTGAAAAACAGACATAATACTAAATTTTTATAATTAATATTATTTCTGTAATAAAAGTTTATTTATTTTTAATTTTTTTAAGGTTAAAATTTAAAAAAACATAACTGAATTTCAGCAAAATTTTACTTTTCATCTTTTTTTTTTTTTAATGCGGTTTCATTATTCCTCTTTGCTTCTTCTTATTCTTTTTAAAAATATCCACCCTATACACATACACTCTGCTATTCTATCTAACTACTCACTCCATTAAACAATTCTCTCTATTTCTGCCATAGTGTTATAAATTATAAACTTTGATTAAATGTGAAATTAATATAAAATACGATATTATTCATATAGAATATTAGAAAGGAATCTGAAGATGACGCACATTATCCCAAAAATTAGATGCTTCAGAGGAAATACAGGGTAAGCCATCTGTTGGTGTTAAAACACACATGTCATGATATTTTTTTGCACAGCTTAGATTACACTGTGTGTCTAATAGACTATCTAAACGACTAATTTCCCCATTTTTTACTCTTCTAACACTGTAAATTATGCACGAGCACTCACGCACTTTGCGCGTGCATGGAATGTGCATGTTCGATGCAAACAAAGTTCGTGCATATGACGATCAGTCTAATCATACTGTAATCCCTTAAATAAAAATCTGCAAGAATAATAAATTGCGATATACTAGTTGGTCGCTGCTGTTCTTATTTTATGAATGATTTTTTCACATTTATTTATTTATTTTGATTAATTGAATTCGTTTATTTATTCGAGTAAACTATTTATATTTTATTTAAGCATTTCAATATTAATATACTGGCAATATTAATATACTGGATATTTATCGATTCTCTTTTAAATCGTATTGGCTTCAAATTTCTTAACAGGCAGGCAGTAAGGATTTCATGGATACAATATTTATCAATTAAAGCAAAAAAAGTTTCGATAACTGTTCGAAAAGGTTATTTATAAAAGTCAACGGAAATGAGACAAATACTCACAATTTGGTGTGTTGGGGAGTGTTGTCTGTGCTAATACTTATGAAAAAGTGACATTCATTTAGTTAGTGTGCATTTGCTAAACTGTTGAATTTATTTATGTTGCGCCTAAAAGCATACTAACACTATCCGAACTGAATAATTTTATTGTTGCTAGTTTGTTTTGTAGTTTTTTAAAAATATTTTTATAAATTTAAATAAAACAAAATAAATCACTCAAAACCAATAAATAGTACTTTAAATATTGAAAAGAAATCAAGCGATTAATTAATATTTCTAAGAAAATCAATAAATACAACACGAACGTACGAGGTACTCGTATGTTCAAAAAGTATCGCGAATTTTGTGTTTTTTTCAAAAATTATTTATTTAATTGTTCATGAATATCTATTTTGTCCCCTTCAAAGTAATCCCCACCAGATATTACACACATGTGCTAACGTTTTTTCCAATCCTCGAAGCATTTCAAAAAATCATTTTTTGTGATTTTGTTCAGCTCCTCCTTTGATGTCGTCTTTATCTCCTTTATCTCTATCTCCTTCATTTTCGGGAACAAGAAAAATTCACAGGGGGCCAGATCTGGGGAAAACAGTGGCTGCGGCGACATTATTAGTGTATTGTTTTTGGTCAAAAATTCGCGTTCAAGCAACCATGCGTAAGCAGGGGCGTTATCATGGTGCAAAAACCAATTTTTGTTTTTTCACAAATCCAGGCATTTCTGGCGGATTGCTTCACGCAACTTGCATATAACTTGCAGGTAATATTCCTTATTGACCGTTCTACTCTGTGGCCAGAACTCATAATGGACCACGTCCCTGAAATTGAAGAAAACTGTAAGCAAAACCTTCACATTCAACCGAACTTGGCGCGCTTTTTTCGGTCTTAGCTCGTTCGGCAGCTTCCATTGGGATGATTGAGATGATTGAGCTTTGGTTTCCTCGTCATAACCATAAACCCATGATTCGTCACTAGTTATGACTCTCTTGAGCAAATTTGGGTCATCGCGGACAGAGTCCAACAGCTCCTTAGCAATGTTAATGCTATGCTGTTTTTGGTCGAAATTGAGCAATTTTGGTACGAATTTCGCTGCGACCCCACAAATCATTGGTAAAAATCGAATGGCACAAGCCTTAGGAACTTCTCTAACGGTTATTCGACAATTGGCCAATACTATTTTCTTCACTCCATCAATGTTTTCGTCTGTTGTTGACATGGTCGGGCGTCCGGCACGCTTTTCGTCGGACGATGATTCGGTCCAAGGTAGCTTCACCATATGCCATAGTCGACATTCGAAATGCGTCCGCGCAATTAATTTTGTTTTTCACACAATATTTGATACGGATTCTTTGACCCATTTTTTTGAATGGGCAAAAAACCGAAGACGAGCCAAAACATGTGCAAGCAAAGCAGCTGTCAAAAAATTATCTGAACATTCAAAATGGCCGAACTTGTCGGCATAAGTGAGAGACATGAGTAACAACATAACGCCACAAAAAAATCGAAAATAGAAATATACACGTAACCCGCGGAAATTCAAAATTCGCGATACTTTTTGAATAGACCTCGTATTTGATATTGGAAAATTCTCTGAAATTCTAAAAATTACGTAAATTGAGATCAAATTCATATATAACAAATTAAAGTTGGGTCACATATTATACATAGTAAAAATACCATTTCCGTACTTTTAATATGATTTTATAAATTTTATATGCAAAAAAAAGAAGAAGAAAAAAATATGTAAAAACACTCCAATTAAAAACTGAGTTGAACTTTTTCTTCCGTACAGGGAAATTCCCATTCAATTAGTTCAACTTTTCTTCCGTAATCATTTTTACTTCATAAATTCACTTCCAAAACATCAACAATCACACAACATACGAGTACAAATTTTATTTTTCATAATTCTGCAATTTTAACGAAGAATTTCAACGCAGCAAAAAAAAAAACCGCAAATTAATCACGAAAATCTTCTTTTATATGGAGTACATATTAAAAGAAAAAATTTCATTTTCACTTGACATAAAAATAGAATTTTCAGAACTACACATATTTTCATACAATAATATTTTATACTTAATATGTATTCAAATTCATAACGAATCTATTTTGTCTAATTGAAAAATATTCATTTCGCAGAAATTATATTATTAGAGAAAGAAAATCAATAAAAATTATTTCCGACAATTACGAAATGCAAATAAAAAATACTTTTTTAATGGTATTTCTTCGAATCATAATAAAAAATCAATCGCACAATTTTACTTTTATTAATTTTAACCACTGTTACATATTGTATTTCTATATAATAAAATTTCCGAAGAAATATGATCAGAAAAGTTATAAGGCTATAAGAAATCTTAGAAATGCCTTTCATTTGAATAATCAATAAAGTAATTTTATTAATTTTTTTGATTTTTTTTCTCTAGAATTTATTTATTAATTTTGCCATTTGGAAGATATAAAATTTTATTTCTCTGTTACAATTGTGCTGAGACTACTTGTTTTTAGATAAGATGATATTAAAATTTTCTTTCCATTTTGATTTATGGTAAATAATTTGAATAAATAATTAATATCGATTTAAAAAAATTCACTTACCAAATTATTATTATAGGAACCTCAAAGTCAAAATATGGGATAAAAGTTTTCGATCAATTTATCAAAAGTGAAATTATACAAATTTTTCTTGTAATTGAACAATATTGATTTTGTGGTTTATTTCTAATTCGTAAATATTTCTCCTTTTAGCAATATTAATTTAAGCTTGAGCATACTTAAATTATGTTGAAAATAGATAAAAGTAAACTGTAAAAATTCTTATATTAGAACTTGGATAAAAGTTTATTTAGTATTTTCGGGTTGATGCAAAAGTTATGACCGGTTTTTACATATACAATTAAACATTTTTTTTTTAGATTTGTATTATTTATTTTTTAAATTATATAATTTTCATCCGTTTTTATAACTTTCTCCCTAACTTATTAATACCATTAGTGATAAATTCCGTGGATTTCGATGCGAAAAATTTAGTAAGGGATGTTTTTACCTGCTCTATTATATTAAAGTTTTTATCATTTAAAAAATTTTGTAGTGATCGGAATAAATGAAAATGGGAAGGAGCAAGATCTGGAGAATGCGGTGGATGCTTGATAACATCCCATTTCAACTCATTTAGCTTGCGTTGGGTTATCATAGCCACATGTGATCGGCGCGTTGTCGTGATGAAACACTACCCCTTTTCTGTTTACCAATTCTGGTCTATCCTTTTGAAGGGCGTTGTTCAATTTGGATAAATGCTGACAATATCCTTCTGCTGTAATTGTCTGATTGCGATCCAAGAGTTCAAAATACACAATACCCTTACAATCCCACCAAACACAAAGCATAACTTTTTTTTGATGGATTTCGGCTTTCGAAGTTGCTAATGGGGCTTGTCCAGGTATAGCGCACCGTCTTTTTCTGGTCACGTTATTGTACACGACCTATTTCTCATCTCCCGTTACCAAACGATCCAAAAAAAGCTTAGATTAAAGAATACCTGGATAGGCCCCTACCGTATATGTATACGCATTTTTGTGTCCAACTTATTGCCAAGCGGTGAGAAATGGCAAAAGCGGGATATTTTTGTGTATATTTTTTTATGTAGACATGACACCCACTGCCATCTAGTTGTCGTAATACAAATTTATTGAATTGCAAAAGCATAATTTATATTCATTTTAATACACTTATTGGAAACAAAAATACAATTTAACAACAACGACAGGCAATTTTTATTTTTTGTACAATCTTTTGATACGGAATGGAATTCTATTTTAGGTTTATTATTCCTTCCGGAAATATGAATCAAATATAAACCGCCTCAATTTTGTGGACATTAGGAGAGTTTTCAAACGCGCCATTCTCCATGAAAGTAGTGACATACCGAAAACAGCGAGCTATTTTTAACATTTCTCAGTTGTTTTTTTTTGCGGTTCGGAAAGTGTTTTTAAAAGTGTTATTTCCATCTTTTTAGAAGTATTTACGGAAAAGTAAGTATTTATACAAATTGTTATATTATTAATAAAAGTTAATACGAAGTTTTTATTTCAGGAAATGAAGTGTTTTGTGAGAAATTACTTCTCATACGAAAAAATGAGGAAGCCGGGAATTTCTTTCTTTCGGTAAGTTGACATATTTATTTTTACAAAACAAATTAAGAAAAAGTTTATTTGTGATGTGCCTAAATGGCTTTTAGTGATATCTTTTGTGTAAAAAGTGGTTAAAAAGTGAAAAGTTCGGCATTGAATAAATGTAAACAAATCCGCTGTTGACAGTTCAATATTTACCATGAAATAGTACAGTGCCGGTGTATATAAAGTGTGTGTAAAAAAAATTAAGGGACCGAATTTTTTTAATAGTGAGAAAAATACTTCAATTTATGTTAATTCTTAATTGAAAAAGTAAATGTGACGATCGAATATTTATATGTTGAGGATGATAATGAACATGTAATATAAAAGAAATGATTGATATATAATTTTGCCTTAATTACTTTTATATTCTAGGTCCCTAATAGCAGCACTGAATGTGAGGACTCTTCAACAAAGAAAGTAAGTAATTGTATACATGTATTATAATATTTAATGAATCAATAGAAAACAATGGTCTATGCACAATGAAACCATTGTTTTCTATTGATTCATTAAATTATTATGTTTTAATAAATAATATATAATGAAATAAAAAAATAATGTATTAAAATAGAATACTGTGTTTTATTGCATATTTACAAAACTAATTCCATCAAACAACAAGACCCGCAATATTAAAAAATCTGCTTCTTTACGCATAAATGACATCACATATGAAAAATGTTTTTAAAAGAACCGCTTCAATCGCATATACGTGGGCTACTATATATATTTCTGGCCTAATAATGAAAATGCGAATATTTATCAACGAAAAAGGTTTTATTGTTTTTCAAAATATTCTCCATCAAGATTTATACACTTTTGCATGCGCTCAAACCAATTTTCGAAGCACTTTTTCCACTCCGATTGAGACACCTCCAAAACATGGTTTTTGAATGCTTCAACAGCATCTTCTGGCGACGAAAATCGTTGACCACGCATTTTTTTCTTGATGTGTGGGAATAAAAAGAAGTCATTGGGTGCCAAGTCAGGGCTGTACGGAGGATGACCCATCAATTCGACGTTTTGTCCGGTCAAAAAGGCGCTGGTTTGAGCCGATGTGTGAGAGCTCGCATTGTCATGGTGCACAATGATTCGACTTCTCTTGTTCGTTTTTCGAATTTCTCCGAAGACTTCAGGCAAACAAATGGTGGTGTACCACTCAGAATTGACCGTCCTACGTTGCACAAGCGGAACAGTCGCCACATGACCAGTTTTGCCAAAGAAACAAGCGACCATTTGCTTCGAAGTGCTTCTTCCACGAACAACTTTCGTTGGATTTGACTCGTCTTGGAAGACCCACACGGTCGATTGCTGTTTTGTTTCGGGCTCATACGCATAGATCCATGATTCGTCACCTGTGACGATCTTATAAACGTCTTTTGAAGCACCGCGATCGTATTTTTTCAGCATTTCTTTACACCAATCCACACGAGCCTTTTTTTGAGCGATTGTCAAATTGTGCGGGATCCAACGAGAACAAACCTTTTTTACGGCCAGGTGTTCATGCAATATCGAATGTATGCTGGTGGGAGAAATGCCTAGGCATGCCTCTATCTCACGGTATGTCACATGACGGTCTTGCATTATCAGTTCACGTACGGCATCGATGTTTTCTGGAACAACGGCTGTTTTTGGACGACCTTCACGGAATTCGTCTTTGAGCGAGCGTCGGCCACGATTGAATTAGTTGTACCAGTTTTTCACAGTGCTATAGGATGGTGCTTCATAGCCATACAAAGATTTAAGTTCATCGATGCACTCTTGTCGTGATAATCCACGTCGAAAGTTGTGAAAAATGATCGCACGAAAATGTTCACGAGTTAATTCCATTTTTTTGCCAAATTGATTTTTTCAAGTCACTGTAAACAACACAAATGATAGTCGTACGTCAAAACGTTCTGAGTACGTTTATGCTAAAAAATGTCAAACTTTCCAATGGAAATGTCAGATCGCACCTGGCAACACTTAGTGTTGCCTAGGCCAGAAATATATATAGTAGCCTACTGAACTTTAAAATTGGCCCCCAATGATTGACGCCGTTTCTGTTGTATTGCGTGTGTGTGCGTTCTATGAATGTATTGCCAACAAAAGTTAGACAGAATTTTTGTGTAGAGGCCTATCCAGTACTTCTTTAATCTAAGCAAAAAAGGTTCATGTTTTTGTCTCGCACTTAAAGCAAAGCACGTTGAAACACGATCCAATAAATTAGCCTTAGATTAAAGAAGTACTGGATAGGCCTCTACACAAAAATTCTGTCCAAATTTTGTTGGCAATACATTCATAGAACGCGCACACATGCTATACAACAGAAACGGCGTAAATCATTGGGGGCCAATTTAAAAGTTCAGTATGCGATTGAAGCGGTTCGTTTAAAACCATTTTGCATATGTGATATCATTTATGCGAAAAAGCAGATTTTTTAATATTGCGTGTTTTGTTGTTTGATGTAATTAATTTTGTAAATATGCCCCATTAAACACAGTATTCTATTTTTAAATATTTATTTATTTATTATGTATTTACATTTTATTTATTTCACTGTATATTATTTATTAAAACAGAATTTTTAAAATGGGGAATAGTATATAAAAATATGAATTGTAAGTTATTTGATTATATGAAAGCAATTATGTGCACAATAAGATGTTAATCGTATACAATATTAAAGAAAATGTTTTAAAACTAAATTACAAAATGAAAAATTTAATGTACTTAAAAAATTAATAACGAATATTCTAAAAAAAAAAAAAAAACAATATTTTGTAGTAAATACATTATAATATGGTCTAATAGAGCAATCAAAATAAATTTATTTAAATAATAAGCTTACCGAAGAATAAACTTTATTTATTATAACACAAAGAAAACAGCAATGGAAAATAGACAGAAAAATTTGGTCCCTTAAACTTTCTTATACACACACTTTATATACACCGGCACTGTACTATTTTATGGTAAACATTGAACTGTCAACATCAGATTCACAAATGACAAAATTCATGGAGAATTAAAGTTTTCAAACTCTCCGAAAGTCTACAAAATTGAGACGGTTTATATTTGATTGATATTTACGAAATGTATAATAAACCTAAAATAGAATTCCATTTCGTATCAAAAGATTGTACAAAAAATAAAAATCACCTATCGTTGTATTTAAATTGTATTTTTGTTTCCAGTAAGTGAATTAAAATAAATATAAATTATGATTTTGCAATTAAATAAATTTCCATTACGACACATAGATGGCAGTGGGTGTCATGTCTACATAAAAAATTTTTGACAGTCATAACCCCCTAGTAAAAATTTGTACACAAAATTGCGTATACATATACGGTAAGGGCCTATCCAGGTATTCTTTAATCTAAGAAATTAGCAGCCGACAATTGATGAGGTATCCAAACGTCGTACCGCGAAACCATTCCCAGATGCTTCAAATGTCTTAATACGGTTGTTTGGTTGACTCCCATCATTGACGCGATCTCCGTGGTGGTTAGACGTGGATTGGTGTCAATTATGACCTTTAACTTATCGTCATCAGACTTCAATGGCCGCCCGGTACATGGTTTATCAATTAGTGAAAAATCCCCAGATCGGAATTTTGTAAACCATCTTCGTACCTGTCAAACTTTGATGACATCTGCTCTGAATACTTTGCAAATGTTTTTGGTTGCCACACTCGCAGTATTGTCTTTACGGAATTCATAAAGTAAACAATGATGTAAATGCACTTTATCGACCGACATTCTGAAACAATACAAGAGCTCTTCAATGTACTCTGGCAAGGCCAAAACTGAATAGAAAGTTGAGGGAAAGCATCCTTTATATAATGCAATCATTTAAAAGAAGATACTATTCATCATTTCTGAAGAAAAAATTTTTTTACCTGGGATAATAAAAAAACCGTCATAACTTTTGCACCAACCCAATATTTTTCCTTAACCGGAATACGAGTTAGTTGTACGTAGGCTTACCATATTTTGTTTCAAGCAAAAGAGTATTTTCTTGAAATGTTATTCTGAAAAAGAGTACAGAAAGAATACAACACAAAAACCGTTTAAAAATAAGGTGTAGTGAAAAGTAATCCATTATTTTGCCAATAGATGGCTTTAGGAGTCTGTATCTCCCGTTTTAAAAGTGCGATTGGATTGCACTAGAGATAAGATTTCGTACTAAAAAAAATTCTCATACAGTTTTGTGATTACTTGAGTCAGTATTTTTTTAGCACGCGTCAAAGATGGACACCAACAAAGAGAAAATACGTCATATTTTACAGTTTTTCTTTGATAAAGGCGAAAACGCAAGCCAGGTAGCTGAAAATGTGAATAGTGTTTATGGTCCTGATACTGTAACAGCTAATCATGCGCAATTTTGGTTTCGTTGATTCCGTTCCGGTAATTTTGATGTCAAAGATGCACCACGCTCTGGAAGGCCAATTGTCGAAAATGTCGATAAAATAATGGAAATCGTCGAGTCCGACCGTCACGTAAGCACTGTTTCGATTGCCCAGGAGCTAAACATTGCACAAAAAACCGTTTGGAACCACTTAAATAAAGCTGGATACAAAAAGAAGCTCGATGTATGGGTGCCACACGAGTTATCGCAAAAAAACCTCATGGACCTAATTTCCATCTGCGAATCGCTGCTGAATCGCAACAATATCGATCCATTTCTGAAGCGGGTGGTTACTGGTGATGAAAAGTGGGTCACTTACGACAACGGTCGTGGTCAAATCGCGGTCACCCGGCGCAAACGGTGGTCAAGCCAGGATTGACAGCCAGGAAGGTTTTGCTGTGTGTTTGGTGGGACTGGCAGGAAATCATCTACTATGAGCTGCTCCCCTACGGCCGAACTCTTAATTCGGACCTATACTGTCAACAATTGGACCGTCTGAAAGAAGCAATCCCCCAGAAGCGGCCAGCTTTGGCCAATAGGAGAGGAATTGTGTTTCATCAGGACAACGCCAGGCCGCATACATCGATTGTGACTCGCCAGAAGTTCCGGGGCCTTGGTTGGGATGTTCTTATGCATCCACCTTATAGTCCGGACCTGGCACCAAGTTATTACCACCTCTTCCTGTCTATGACGAATGATTTTGCAGGTGACAAATCGCCGAAGATTGTGAAAATCGACTGTCCCAGTTTTTTGCCAATAGGGACAAGGGTTTCTATGAGAGAGGCATTATGAAATTATCTCCAAAATGGCAACAAGTTATCGAACAAAACGGTGCATATTTGACCTAAATCGTATCATTCTATCTATGCTAAATAACACCTTCAATTTAATGCAAAAATAATGGATTTCCTTTTACTACACCTTATAATATAGAAATTCATAACAATTTTATTTATAATTATTATTCTATTTACCAGGTGTATACCACCTTGAACAAAAAACTACCGGAATTTATTCAGAAAATTAAAAATACAAGTTTATTTATTTAAATCTTTATTATCCCCTCCAAAGTAATCCCCATAAACTTTAACACACTTATGCCAGCGCTTGATCCAATCCTCGAAACATTTTTTATATTCGGTTTTCGGTATGTCCATCAGTGCTTCCAGCGATTTTTCCATTACTTCCTCTTGGCTGTTGAAACGCCCTCCCCGTAATGGTTTTTTTTAACTCGATTGAACAAAAAGAAGTCACAGGGAGCCAAATCAGGTGAATTCGGTCGCATAACGCCCAAATAATACTCTTTGTTTACTGTCCGGCCTTCTGGCAAAAATTCATGATGCACTAAAACCGTGAGCATTGCCTTCTTTTTTGACTGAAAACGACGTGGTTTTGTTGGTCTCGGCTCATTTAGTGAACGCCATTCACTTGCCTGATGTCTGGATTGCGTGTCGTACTCATAAACCAATGTCTCGTCTCCAGTAATGATCCTTTTGATGAATGTGGGATCGGATTCAGCCTCGCAAATCATGTCTTTTGCGACGTCAACACGGTCTTTTTTTTCCATGAAATTGAGGTCTTTTGGCACCAACTTTCCTGCTACACGACGGAAACATAAATCATTAACAAAATATCTTGACGGATCCATAGGCAAAGTTCAAGCCCTCCGCTATCTCTCTGATGGTTAATTTGCGGTTATTGATCAACATTTCTTTTACTTTATCAATGTTTTCGTTGGTTTTCGATGTCGATGGTCTGTCACTGCATTCATCATCTTCGATTGACTCAGAACCACTTTTGAACCGCTCGTGCCACTGGTAAATGACCGTTTTCTTTAGAGAATCGTTCCCGAAACACTTTTCCAACATTTCCAACGTTCGCGCACCATTAAATCCGTTTTTTACGCAAAATTTATTACAAGTTCGTTGTGCAAATTTATATCCATTTCTAAAATTGTAAAAAATTGCCAACACACACAGAGATAGATGTACTCTTGGCTACGTAACTTTTGCAAATGTCAAGCTATAAGATTTAGAGGGAATATCAACAACAGATGTACCAACTTAACAAAAAAAAAAGAACTTTCTGATCAAGGTGGTATGATTAAATCCGCTGTTTGGTCATAGATAGCGTGAGTGAGCGTATTAAGCTACCATGGCCACGACATACTTTTTTTTATGAGTTTGACATCTGTCAATATTAATCAGTGCACATTGTTAGCAATTTTTTACAACAAAATACATTTTTCCTTTAGTAATCATGTCCAGTTTTGTGCCAGAAAAAGAGCATATTCGGAAAGCTCTGCTTTTCTGCTTTAATTTGAATAAATCGGCTGACGAATCGCATCGAATGTTTATGGAGGCTTATAGTGACCGTGCTTTATAGAAAACAATGTGCCGAAATTGGTTTCGTCGGTTCAAAGAAGGCAATTTTGACTTGTGGGACAAGAAGCGCGAAATTCGGCCTAGGAAGGTTAAGGACCATCAATTGCAGCCGCTTTTGGATGGAGACAATACCCAATCGCAAAAAATGCTCACGGAGCAATTATGTGTTACTCAACCAGCCATTTCCATGTGTCTGCGTGCTACGGGGAAGATTGTAAAAATGGATGCCTCATGAATTCAACGATAGGCAGATGGAGCGACGCCAAAACACATGCGAAATCTTGCTCGCCAGACCAAAAAGAAAGTCATTCCTGCATCGGATTGTGACAGGCGATGAAAAGTGGATATATTTCGAGAGTCCTAAACGCAAGAAATCGTCGGTTGATCCCGGCCAACCATCAACATTTTCACCAAGACCAAATCGCTTCGGACGGAAGACGATGCTGTGCGTTTGGTGGGATCAGCAGGGTATCGTCTACTATGAGATGTTGAAACATGGTGAAACTGTCAATGCCCACCGCTACCACCAACAACTGACCAAATTGCACCGTGCTCTGCGTGAAAAAAAGACGGATTATCAATAAAGACATGACAAGCTGATTTTCCTCCACGACAATTCACCATCGCACACGTCGAAAATAGTCCGAAACTACTTGGAGACACTCAACTGGGAGGTGCTACCCCACCCCGCTTATTCAGCAGACCTGGTCCCTGACTATCACCTGTTTTCGTCGATGGGCCACGCGCTCGCTGAGCAGCACTTCGATTGTGTTACGAAGACGTCCGAAAATGGCTTGATTAGTGGTTTGCCACGAAATAGAAGGAATTTTTTTGGCGTCGTAAAAAAAAATTCCACAAATTGCCCGAGAGAAGAGAAAAATGTTTAGCTAGCGAGGGCAAATGGCCATATATGAGGCTCCAAAAACCCTCAAGTTACTGCGGAGAAGTTATTGTATCCACAAAAAGTGACTGCTGAGTGTGAATTTTGTCTTTATGCCCATTTTTCAATGAATGGATTTACCATTGAGAAGAATTGACATATATTAGGCTCTAAAAACCTTCAAGTTACTAAGGAGAAGTTATTCTGTTCGCAGAAAAAGACTCCTTCGTGTGAATTTTGGTCTGATGCCCATTTTTCCTTAAGTGGATTCATTAATGAGAAAAATTGTCTTATATGAGGCTCTAAAAAATCTCAAATTACTGAGAAAAAACTATTGTATTCGTGAAAAATAACTGCTCAATGTGAATTTTGATCTGAGCCCCATTTCTCACTAAGTGGATTTATCAAGAAAAATTGCTTAGTGTGAATTGTGATCTGTGTCCCATTTTTCACTGAGTGGATTCATCATTGAGAAAAATTGAGATATATGAGGCCCTAAAAATCCTCAAGTGATTGCGGAGAGTCTATTGTATTCCGGAAAAGTAACTACTTAATGTGACAAATTGCTCGAGAGATGGGAAAAATGTGTAGCTAGCGAGGGCACGTACTTTGAATAAATTTGTTTTTGCTTTCTATGAAAACAACATGTTTTTTTTGAGGAAAAAACAGCGGATTTAAGCTTATACATCTGGTAAATAAAATAAAAATATATAGGGACTTTCACTCCGTTAATTAAACAATAATTTTTAATTCAGTCTGTTTTAGATATTATAACCTGTTTTTCTTTATAGGTTTTTGTTTCGTTTCTGGTAATTTAAAATTATATTTATTACTGCTCCGGACATTTGGCAGCAAGTCTTTGTCTTTTAGACATAGTTCATAAAATTCCGTGCACTCCAAATATTTGAAATTAAATTGTACTATTAGTAGGTTTTTCAGAGATTCTGGTAAAATCCGCTTCCGGTCGTCAGTACACTGTTTATTCATTAAGCTAACTTCACGCACAGTACTCGCGTTATGTGATATTCGATTTTCGATTTTTTGTGGCGTTATGTTGGTACTCATGTCTCTCACTTATGCTGACAAGTTTGGCAATTTTGAATATTCAGTTAATTTTTGACAACTGCTTTACTTGCAAGTGTGTTGGCTCGTCTTCGATTTTTGCTCAATTTCGACCAAAAACAGCATCGCATTAACATTGCTAAGTATAAATTTGCTCCAGAGGGTCATAACTGGTGACGAATCTTGGGTTTATGGTTATGACGTGGAAACCAAAGCTCAATCATCCCAATGGAAGCTGCCGCACGAGCAAAGACCGAAAATAGCACGGCAAGTTCGGTCGAATGTGAAGGTTTTGCTTACAGTTTTCTTCAATTGCAGGGGCGTGGTAAATCATGAGTACTTGCAACAGGGTATAATGGTCAATAAGGAATATTACCTGCAAGCTATGCGCAAGTTGCGCCGCGAAGCAATCCGTCAGAAACGCCCGGATTTGTGAAAGAACAAAAATTGGCTTTTGCACCATAATAACGCCCCTGCTCACGCATCGTTCCTTGTGCGCGAATTTTTGACCAAAAACAATACACTAATAATGCCGCAGCCACTGTATTCCCCAGATCTGGCCTCCCGTGACTTTTACCCCATGAAAGGACGACGCTACACTACGATTGAGGAGATAAAGACGACATCAAAGGAGGAGCTGAACAAGATCACAAAAAAAGATTTTTTGAAGTGCTTCGAGAATTGGAAAAAACGTTGCCAAAAGTATATAATATCTGGTCGGGATTACTTTGAAGGGGACAAAATAGATATTCGTGAATAAATTAATAAATAATTTTTGAAAAAAAACACAAATTTTGTGATAATTTTTGAATTTACAGAAGTAATATTGTAGTTTACTTTTACTATAACAGATTCAACGTCAATTGGAAGACCATCGACTCCATGATGTACAGAATTATTTAAAATATGGGCTGGAAATCCTATGCCAATCAATTTTTCACCAAGTTGGGTCTTTAGTCGACTGTACACATTATTTTGTCCTCTCCTTGCAACAGCGTCAAAATTGGTAATGCAGTTATCCCCAGCAAAGGTAATACATTTTTGTTTTTGTTGTATACTATTTAGAGCCGAAATAATTAGGTCGCTAATAGTTTCAGATTTTTTATATGCAACATTATTCGCAGGGTATGCACAGATGGGTCAAATCACGGATCAACAAAATTATTCCCTGCGATTGTTCAGTTTTTGTTCTGGCCGATAATAATTTCGATGCAATGTCAGAATCGTTGAATATGACGCGGAAGACTTTAGTGATGTTTTACGGTGTGAAATGCTAAAGTAGCCTCCGCCGCTAATATTTGTTGCTCGAGTTTAGTGTTCTTTTGGATAAAAAATTTGTATAATTGGCCGCTCCCGCTTGTTTTACAATTGTGCTTGAGGCGCAAACGTTTTTGCTTTTTGTAAGTCATTTAAAAAAAAGAGAGTAAAAAGTCAGTAAAGTGGAGAGTATATAGTTTCGTAGGTCAAAAAGATTACTTGTACTCTTAAAAGAGTACGCATGGTAACCCTAGTTGTACGTAACAAAAGGCAAAATATTTGAAATCGAAACTTCACGAGGGTTTGCTTTTTAATATAATTTATGAAATTTTTTTTGATATATTCAATTCTTATATTTACATAATATTTTTATAAGAAAGAAATTCAAATCGAGCCACTCATTTTGACAAAAAGTATACATTTCGTTTCAAGCAAAAATATGATCCTTCCTTTTCAAAAGAGTCACAATACTAATAATAACATAAAAAGAATTATTGGCAAGAAAAAAAAAACCATTTTCCATGGTTTCATTAAAAGAAACTCATAAAAAAAACCATAAAGAAAATACACCCTCAATCGATATAAGAAAATTTAACAAAAAAAAAAAAAACCATTTTCTTCTTTTCACAATAATATTAAAATTTATTGGTAAATATTATTATTATCGAAAAAATTTTGTACTGTTTTTTTTCCTCTTTTCTTTCTGTATTTTATATAAACAGGTTATAGAACGAGCAATTTTATTATTTATAAATAAATGCTAACAAACAAAACAAAACACAAGAAATGAATTTTTTCTTAACATTTACAATGTTTCCTTTCTTTTCCTTTTTTTTTTTTACTTAATACAATATTATAAATTCTTTGATATTATTGTATATTATATAATAATAAAATAATTGGGTATCTTTTTTAGAAAATATAATAACAATTCTTTGACGAATGACAATAAAAAATTTAATAAAATTATACATGGGAGAGAGCAAAAATAATTTTCATTGTTAAGGGATGATGGAAACAAACAAATTTAATTTATTGTACTTAAAATAGTCTAAACTTAATTGGAATATTTAAATCTATTAATTGGCTATTAGAGAACCGTATTTCTTCATATAAGCACCATTTGGATCATATTTCGATAATAACTTCTCCCAGTCCGAAGCTTTGTGTGTCCTCAAGTAAGTAATCACTTTATTGGAGTTTTTACGTTGAACCTCTGTACACTTTGAGCAATCAGTTGCCAGGGCATCGGGAAGAAGTCCTTAAATAGAAGAAAAAAAAGTTTAATAATAAAATTTCTTTTTGTGAATATAATTAATTTTGTTTAGTTTTTCTCATACAAAATTAAAGATTGAAAATTTTCCTATAGCATTAATTTGGTTAAGTGGATGAGAATAAATTGAATATTGGATAAAAAATGGTTGTGGTCAAGACTAATTAAGCAGAAATTAAAACGTCAAAAATTGCATGCTGCTAATCAGACGGCAAGAATAAGAAGAAGATAAGGAGAAGAGAATTTGGTAAAAGAAGAAGAAAAAGAGGAGAGACTGTTACAGTTATTTCTGAACACTATGGTCGTATGATAACTACCTGATTTTGGCCTAAACTTGAAGAATTTAACCTAAATTATATGAAGTTTTAATAAAATAGTCATAAAACAAGTTAAATTTTGACTTTTTATTGCAGAAAATTTTTTTAGGTTAGTTAATTTCGAGATTTGGTGATGTAAACTGGCGCTTAGAAATTGTTTCGTGATGTAAACAGGTTATTGGGACTTTTTTAAAAATCAATTATTTGCTATGTAAAAAAAATCTTATTTACGTTAATAATTTTAAAATTTTTGAGCATTCAAAAACAAATATTTGTCAAGTTAAGGCAGAATTAGAGCCGAAAATGTGCGTTAAAAAGGCACTTATAAGTAATGGTAAAATTTAGTAGAAATGAAAACGTCAAAAATTGCATGCTGCTAATCAGACTCGAAGAACAAGAAAAAGATAAGGAGAAGAGAATAGATAGAAGAAGAAGAAGAATTGAAAAAAGTTTGCTTGTATTAAAAATTTATATTATTTTTTTTTTCAAAGCTTAAATTATCGAAAAAAATCTCAGTTTATTTTTTTAAATATATTTTTTTTGAATTCTCTTTTTAAAAAGAGAAGAAAATCATTCAAAAATTGGGTTGTCCAAAAATTAATTTCGTTTTTTGCCAACAGAGGACTTAATTGTATTTTTTCACAACCAACTTCACCGTTAAGGCATATAATCATATGAATTTTGACAGCTGATACATAATCATATGAATTTTGATAGCTGATATAGTAAGGCTTGCAAACCGGCGAATAACAACTCGTGAGATCGCTGAGAGATTAAATTGATCGAATCCGACCATTCATGATCATTTGCAACAGCTAGGTTTATTCTCAATGCTCGACATATGGGTTCCTCATCTTCTTACGGAAAAAAATTTGGTGCCGTCGCATTGACGTTTGTGATTTGCTTCTCAAACGTCAAGAAAATGATCCATTTTTGAAGCGTATCATCACTGGGGACGAGAAATGGGTTGTCTACAACAATGTTAAGCGCTCAAAGCACTTCGAAAGCCATTATTCATCAAACCAAAAGGTTATGATAAGTTGGACAAATTGAATAATTCACTTAAAGAAGAAAGGCCAGAATTGGTCAATAAGAACAGGATAATGCGAAACCACATACAAGTTTGACCACTCGACAAAAGCTTTTAAAGTTTGGATGGGATATACGAGGTCTGTTCTAAAAGTATCGCGAATTTTGAATTTCCGCGGGTTACGTATATTCGATTTTCGATTTTTTGTGGCGTTCTATTGGTACTTATGTCTCTCACTTATGCCGACAAGTTCGGCCATTTTGAATGTACAATTACTTTTTTGACAGCTGCTTTGCTAGCACGTGTTTTGGCTCGTCTTCGATTTTTGCCCATTCCAAAAAATTGATCAAAGAATCTGTATCAAATTTTGTGTGAAAAATAAAATGAATTGCTCGGACGCATTCCGAATGTTGATGGTGAAGCTACCTTGGACCAAAGCAACGTTTATCGGTGGTATAAAATGTTCTCAGAGGGCCGAGAAGATGTGAACGACGAAAAGCCGTTGTGAAGGTTTTGCTTACAGTTTTCTTCAATTGCAGGGGCGTGGTGCATCATGAATTTTTGCCACAAGGTAGAACGGTCAATAAGGAATATAACCTGCAAGTTATGCGAAAGTTGCACGAAGCAATCCGCCAGAAACGCCCGGATTTGTGAAAGAACAAAAATTGGTCTTTGCACCATGATTGCGGCCTTGCTCACGCATCGTTGCTTGTGCGCGAAATTTTGACCAAAAAGAACACACTAATAATGCCGGAGCCACCGTGTACCCCCCTGTGACCAGAAACTGAAGAGAGTCTTGTTTCTGAAACTGACGGGCCCCATTATTGATGAGATAAAGATGGCATCAAAGGAGGAGCTGAACAAGATCACAAAAATGATTTTTTAAAGTGTTTCGAGGATTGAAAAAAACGTTGGCACAAGTGTATAATATCTGGTGGGGGATTACTTTAAAGGGGACAAAATACGATTAGATATTCATGAATAAATAAATAATTTTTGAAAAGAACACAAAAAAAAAGACCTAGTATCTTTCGATTATCATTTGTTCCGATCTCTACAAAAATTTTTAGACGCAAAAAACGTTTAATTCAAATGTGGAAGTCAAAAATCACTTGAATCAGTTTTTTGCCAGCAAAGAAAAAAAATTTTATGAGCATGGAATCATTCTACTACCAGAAAGATGGCAAAAGGTATTGGAACAAACTGGAGAATATTTAATTGAATAAAATATTAAATCACTATAAAAAAATCGTCTTTCATTTTTATTTAAAAAAAAAAAAACAAAATTATTTCCCGGACAAGCCAATAATTAGAAAAGATTAATTAATTTTTAATTTGCTTTTAAATGCATATGCGTTTACTTCTTCTTTTACATAAATCCGGAAAAAAAGATCTTTCATAAAATACAAATAATTTTGAAAAGAAAATTTTATATAATATAAAAAAAGAAGAGAGTTTATAATGACTCGGTTGTATGCTATTTAGCGTTGGCTTTTAATAACTCCACTCTATAATAGAGGGAAATTTCCAACTGTAATTTTAGCCCTAAAGAGGATTTCGTAATATTAAACTTATAAGCAACTATCGAAAACATTACTGAAATGCCAGGTAAATGGATGTAATTTAATAGTAACTGTTTAAATTGCTTCCCATTTCAACAAATGATGATGGGCTCTTTGGTCGATTGCAGTTGGATTAGTGGCACAGCTGAGTATGGAGTGGAATGAACACAAGTCAATGAAAATGAAGTTAAATCCGAGTTATTGCCTAGAAATGGTTTCCTCAGAAATCAACTTTCGAATTGTTAATTAGTATGAAACTTGGAAAACAAAATCTACATACTCGTAACTAGTAGAGAATATTGACGAGTCTATTCATACTGAATGTATTGATGAACAGAAGTGGAACAAAACGATCGATTTGAACACGGCAAAAAAAGTATAACCAAATTGAAAAGAAATTAACAAGACAACCGATTTGATAATAAAAAATCGTCATCAGATATTTGGTCCCATCGATGGGTAGGCATACTTTATATTGCATAATACCATGTGTGGGGCACCACGTAAACTTGCCATTAACACACTTGTGGACATATCGTTTTGTGTTACCTCAGCAAAACCTCTACCTGCCACGTAAACTTAACAGCTTAAAGCATTTAATGTTATTGACTCATTTTCTTTTATGTAAGAAAAACAAAACAAAAAAATACAAAGTAAACAAAATGGAAATGAAAAGAAAGAAAATGAAAAAAAATTGTATACCAAAAACACTATTTCGTAATACTCTGTTTTCCATAATACTCTGCATATTGTGTTACATCGATTTGGGGGGAAAAGGGGATTGGGTAAACATATAAAATTAAGTAAGTGAATAATCTGATGACGACGCTATACTCGTAGATTCAATTTTGCTGACCTAACACAAAACGGTCTGTAATTTTAATAATAGTTTTTCTAGAAATTGTCACGATTTATGTAATATTACATTGGAATTTAGCGGAATTATTACAAAAAAGAGGGAAATAATTTCAGAAAAATTCATCCTTCTGACTTAGTTAATAAGAGAAAATCTGGGTTTCGTATTAAAAGTGAAAATGAATTTTCTTATTTAAGAAAAAAACTATAGAGTTTTCCAATAAGAGTGATATGATTTCTAAGTGACGTTTCGGCCATTTTTAATATGTCATAATCTGTCTTTTTTTTTCTTTATTGTATTCAGTCATGTTTATAATTTTATCATGGAGAGATATTTGCAAGAACAACGTTCACAAATTATTCAATTTTATTATCAAAATAATCGTTCTCCAATTGCAACTTTTCGTGCGCTTTTGCCTTTTTATGGTCGTAATAATCGTCCAACTGTGCTCGCTATTCGTCGAATTGTTAAAAATTTCGAACGTACATTTTCTTTACATAATTTTTAAGTTCGAATAAGACAAAGAACCGCTCGAAGTAATAAAAATATTGCTGCCGTTCAGGCAAGTATTGCTGAAGACCGCAATTTGTCGATTCCAAGACGTTCTCAAGAATTGGGACTGTCTCAAACAACAACGTGGAGGATTTTGAGAAAGGATTTGGGCTTGCATCCGTATAAAATTATTATCACTCAAGAACTGAGTTTTGCTGATTTTGTCTTGGAACAACTTCAAAACGATAAAGATTTTTTTAAGAAAATCATCTTCTCCGATGAGGCTCGGAGAATAACTTCCGATGAGACTTGGAGAATAAACAGAACTGTCGATTCTGATGCGAAGAAAATCTAAATTGACAGTTTGGTGTCGTTTTTGGTCTGGTGGAATCATCGGTCCATACTTCTTTCGAAATGAAGCTGGTAACACCGTTACTGTCAATGGAGAACGGTATAGATCGATGATAACCAAGTTTTTACGTCCGAAATTGGAAAAAGTTGCTCTTGACAATATCTGGTTCCAACAAGACGGGGCTACGTGCCACACAGCACGTGCAACAACCGAATTATTTCGAAAAAAGTTTGGAGATTCGATTATTTCAAGAAATTGTGACATTAAATGGCCTCCAAGAAGTTGTGATTTAACACCATTAGACTATTTCTTGTGGTGTTATTTGAAGTCATTGATCTTTAGTAATAAACCAGACTTTCTGCAAGCTTTAGAAGTCAATATTGAACGTGCTATTCATGACATATGACTTGATTTAGTGGAAAAAGTGCTCGAAAATTGGGTTCATCGAATTCGTTCCTGCAAAAGAAGTCGTGGAGGTCATTTGAATGACGTTTTATTCAGAACTTAATTGTATCGATTGTAATTCACATTAAATAAAAAACATTTGAATTTCCTTAACAATTAGTGTGTGTTTTTTTTTTAAAAAGAAATCATATCACTCTTATTCGAAAACTGTTTACAATTTGTGCAGTCCTAGAAGGCCATGACAGTTGACAGTGATCAACTGTCATGACTATCTGGGACCGTTCAAATTTATTACTTACAACGAGAACTTAAATTTTAGCCTTTGGCTGAAAAGTGGGTGGCTGTGATTATCACATACATTGCAGGTATAGTTTTAGGACCGGTGCTGAGAAATCGCGGAATCCCGGGTGCTATTACTGCAGATGATAGTAGAGGCTTAAGTAGGCCTTGGTACTAACAGTTAGGGTAATTGGCTTGTAACTAGTTACTGACTGTTAGCAAATGGACCCACCTGGTTAGAGGTAGGACCAGGTAAAGGCACACATTTGCGTGGAAGTAATGAGGGAGTGATCTGGTGGTTGGGACCGCTTCTATTATACAATAATTATTTCTATTATACAGTCTTCGTTCGTCGTTGGGTTCATCGAATTCGTTCCTGCAAAAGAAGTTGTGGAGGCCATTTGAATGACGATTTATTCAGAACTTAATTGTATTGATTGTTCTTCACATAAAATAAAAAATATTTGAATTTCCTTAACAATTAGTGTGTTTTTTTTTAAAAAGAAATCATATTACTCTTATTCGAAAACCCTTTACTTTTACGTTAGCCTTAAAAGCAAATTTTAAGAATTTTTCCTTGTAGACTTTAAAAAATTTGATTTTTGTACTCTTTTTAATTTTTTTTTATAACTACAATAATTCTGTATTTTTTTCTCTTAATTATATTTGATTGTGTAGATGATATTTTGATTCAGTAAAATTTTAGATTGTATCAATTGTGAGATAAAATAGTATAAAATCAGGGGTACTTAACCTGCACGAATAATATAGGTAAAAAAAACTCAAAAGTATTTAGAATGTAAAAATGAAAAATATCACTTGAAATATTGAAGTAGATCTCCTTTTCGAAATATAATAAAGCAAAGAGAAATCTACCCTCCAAAAGAATCCTCTGTGAAGAAATGGATGAAATTGAGCAGTATTGAAGTGGAAATAAATTACATTTTTCAATTTTCAGAATTTTCTTGAAGAGACTCTTCAAGAAATCGGTAAAGTTGAGCAGATAAAAGATCTAAAATGTTGGAAAATCTTTTTGCCAATACAAAACCACTCGAAAATATTTGATTTTCCATCAAATGTTATTTTTTTTGGATGGTTTTTTTTCTTAAATTTTCTATACGACAACACACAGCCGTATACCATCATTCAAGTGACAATTTAATTTCTCATTAAATTAATTGCTTTAGATCTGCTCACTTTTTTTTTGAAAAAGAAAAAAACAAAAAATACAATTTAATTGCAATTAATTTTGGTATCTAACAAAAGTGAGGGCAGATTGCAATATGTGAAAATCTTGAACTTAATTAATTTTCTCCTTAATTTGTAATTAATTTTGAATTTATTTCTAAATGAGTTTTTTTTTGTTTAAGAAATTACTAAATTTTTCTTCTTTAAATTCCATTAAATTGAGTAGTTTTAGTTGTAGTTCTGTATGCAATTAAAAGGATGCCTAAGGAAAGATTTGAATTTTGCGCCATTTGTGCGGAAAAAAAATGACAGCATACCAGTTGACAGTTTAGGGTTATTCAAAATGGAGGGCTATGCAAAAGAACAATGCGCTTTTTTATTGTTGAGCGATATTTTACAAATAATGAAGGTTTGAGAGTTATAGTTCGTAATTTTCGTATAAAATATATTGGGAATAGTGCTTTAATGGCATCAACTGTGAATTTTTAAGGAGACACGATCAATTAGTGATCTTAAATGCTGTGACCGTGTTTCAAGAAATCGTTCCGGAGAGTGTTGCTGACAGTCCAGTAATATCAATTCGGCCCTATGGTTATGAATTGGACATTTCGAGAATGTCTCTAGAGCGTATTCTCACGAAAGATGTCCATCTTCATGCTTGCAAAATTCAATTGACTGAAGAACGGAAGCCTATTTTGGACCAAAAATTTATCTGCAACTACACCTAACAATTGTTACTGATAAAGCCACTAGAGCCAGTTGGGCTTATCATAGGCTCTTCGCTAAAACCTGGGGTCTGAAGCCAACTGTAGTCACATCTGCCAATGGTTAAAATCATAATCACCTACAACCCTTTGTAAATTTCAAAAACCGGCATGCTTGGATATTACAGGTGCCCCCCGAAATAGTTCTTGAAGCTCTTTTAGACCTGCCACATTTGGATTTGCATATTGAAAAGGAAGCGGCTAAAAAGGCTCTCAGGTTAGGACCTTAAGATAGTATCGGACCTAAAATCTAACTTAAACCAATCCTTTAAAGTAGTTCTTACTTTAATTTGCAAGAGTTCTTACTTTAGTAGTTCTTACTTTAATTTTAAAATCTAGCTTAAACCAATCCTTTAAAGTAGTTCTTACTTTAATCTTGGCAAAAATTTACATCATCTCAGACAGCCAAGCTACAATGAAGGTTCTAATCTCATGTGATGTCCAATCTAAGCTAGTTTGGGATATCCTCACAATCGTTAATCAACTCGCTAGATACAATAAAGTAACTTTGTTGTGGGCACGCCAGGTCATGGGGGTTTTGATAAACTTGCTAAAAGGGAAGCGTATACTCTAAAAATTGGACCAGAACAATTCTGTGACTATTGAAAGGTTCACCTCGGGCCTATTATAGAGTTCTAGAACTGCAGGATTAAAAGCTCACACTGGGCTAATTCCCCGGGCATGAATTACTATAAAAAAATGTATCGCCTTTTCTAAGAAAAAGACGGCAGAGATCCTTAAACTCAACAAACCTGAAAAGGTCGGCAGAGATCATTTTAATAATATGAGCAAATCAGTCACAACAATCTATTGACATCTTGATTTGGAATTCTCTGATCCCAGTTAGATCTTCAGGCTACTAACCAATATGATATTGAGGTTCGCTAAAAGCCTCAATATTACTATTGCCTGAGTTAGAGTTATTCACCACAAAAGGCCTTATTGTTCAAGGTAGTTTTGAGAACAAGTTAGTCTTGCTACCCTCCTTCGATTATTATTATTATCTTCAGCGATGAGGCTCATTTTCATCTTGATCGATTTTGGGGTTCAGAAAATCCACGAATGATTGTTGAAAAATAAATGCATCTACATCGTGTTACCGTTTGGTACAGATTTTGGGCTAAATTACAAGATATGGCTCTAGATGGCATGTGGTTTCAACAAGACGGTGCCATATGCCACATAGACCCAGGAATAATTCTATTAAAATTACTTATTCCGTGAATTTTTCATTATAAAATAACCATTTACCTTAAAAATTCCAATGAAAGTTTATCTTTTCCATAAGCTAAGAAAGAATATTCCTTATATGAGCTATAATGCAATAATTGAACCACACTTTCAGTACTAATCATCAATAATTTTTATGTGCAATAGAAAAATAAACTTTACCAAATATAAATTTTCAAAGATTATTAATGCTAAATTCTTTATAAGTGGCTTCATATAAAAAAGATAAACTTAATGAATATATTTTTATATTAGTATTTAAAACTACATAAAATTTATTAACTGATTTGTTTAACGAATTTGAATATTTGATTGATGAAATTTATTTATTTGCATAAATAGTTACCCCGAACTACACATAAATTGACGATCATATTTTTTAAAAATATTTCATCAAATTATATTAAAAATAATTTAAAACTGTAATTATTTAAAAAGAAAAAAAAGAATCTTATAATATATAATAAATAAATTAATAACGGCTAATGACGCGACTGTTCATATTTAATTACATTTGTAAGGTTTTTCTTATGTAAAATTTTCCTTGCCATTTTCGATAGAAATACTTTTTAACAGTGTACAGAACCATTTCTTCTTATTTTTGAAATACTTTTTAATTGATTTTTAATCAAATTTAAATTTTATATATTTTAAAAGATTTAAACTGTATATTATTATTAAAAGGTCTATGAATATAATTGCATATTCAAAAAGATTTTCGAAATAACTAAAATTTTCTTAAAATAAATTTCTTTGGTCAAATTATTCTCAAAAAAAATTAAAAGTTTATTTAATTTAATATTAATAATTTTTTTTTTAGGATATTTTTGTTGTAAATAACAAATAATTTTTAGTCATATTCAAATTTAATAAATATCAAATATAGTCTGAATTATTTTTTGTTTGAATTAAAACAAAAACAAAACAAAAAATCCTCCCAAAAAATTTCTCCTCTAATCAAATAGTTAATATTGAAGGGAAGACACATAAATTAAAAACTCATAATCAGTGAATATAAATAACATATAATTATAGTAAAACTTACTTAATATAATATGTTATGAAAATTGCATTTATTCAATGGAAAATTATAATTAATTATTGCCTTTCGAACAACTCTCTTGTGTAGGCAATGGAACGTTTAATTCCATAAACTGTAATAAATTTCCATTGGTAAAATGTTATTTCCTCTAAAGTTATAAGAATTTGTTTATTATATTAAATAATTTGTAATTTTATCGAGAAATTTCTTGCATCATTTTTAAATTCAAAAAAGGACAAAAATATTTCAAACAGCCACCATTCTATCAACTACTCGGAAACCTAATCATACCACCCAACAGTTCAATTATCGTATCTATCCACCCAACAGTGCCTATCTATCCACAATCTTATTTTGATTACTAATATTTTTTTCAATTGTAATTTCCTCTTTACTTTCATAATAAAGTTTTATTGATTTTTAACTATGCGCTAAGCTATCTTTAAGTGATTGATACTAACTTTTGATTAATTAATAAACAATTAACGTATTATTATTTGATCATCGACATTGATATCTTTTTGAGTAAATATTTCTTCACCTTGCATTACAGAAATTATACTTTAGATTATGAAATATGCAAATTTTTTTAAATAATATAAATAATATATTTATTTGTGTGTATATGTGTGTGTGTATGTGTTTGCCTTTAAAATGATAAAAACTTGGATTGCATTAATATCTTCTAATAATATGGAATTATTCATTTTAAAGTGCGGAAAGTATAGCCTTTTTAATTATTAATTTTCTTCTTAATAAATATTTTATAAATAATATATAATTTAAAGAAAAAGATGGCATTTTAAAATGTGAATTATTGTATAAAAAAATATATAAAAATTATGGAAACTTTCATCAAAAGCAGTTATTATATGAGGTAAGCATATTTATAGCATATAAAGAGAAGATTATAGTCGTCATAATGGAGATCATTTTTTGTTCGGTGGATATTTCAATAAGAAAAATTATCTAATAGCAAACTTTAAAAACCAACTAATGACTGTGAAAAAAAGCCATTGTCTGAAGCAAAACTGAAGGGAATTTTATAAATTTTATTAGCTGTACAAATACTTTCCTTTATCCATCAAAAACTAGCCTCCCTTTACCCATCAAAATACGAAAAAATTAAGAAAATACAGCACATAGAAATATTGTACGTGCATACAATAGGACCAAAGATCCTACCTTAAGGTATGCTATAGAAATATCCATTTTGTAGTTTAAAAAATCTGGCCATGTCATTTGACAGTTGTCACAAATAAATATTATTTATAATAAAATTTAAATAATTCAATATATGCCATTTAATGTGGAAAAATAAATAAATAATTAAATAGTTCGTTTAAATTGTAAAAAGTTTCTATAATAAGAGTGATTCTCCGCTGCCAAGTGGCTATAATAGGAGTGATTGGATTATAAAGTTGAAAAATAAGCTAAAAAGTAAAATTACTATATATGGGGCTTTAAAAATCCACAAGTAACAATTTTATATATGATAAGTGACCATCTAGTATGCAAGTTTTTTTTGTTGAAAATGAATAAAAGGGAGAAACTGTTACCGTCATTTCTGAGCACTATGGTTGTATGATAACTACCTGATATTAGTCTAAACTTAAAGATTTTAAAATCAATTATGCGCTCTTTTAATAAATTAGCCATAAAACAGGTCAAATTTTGATTTCTTCGTGCAAAAAAATATCTTAGATCGGTTAATTTCGAAACTGGCCTTAAAAACAATTTGGTGAAAACAACAATTATAAATCGATTATTTTTGTAAGTTTTCCATCAAAAAGTATATTTTTTAAAAAGTATAATGACAAAAAAAAATATTCAACATAAAAGACAGGGTTAAATCGATTTCTTGCTCAGAAAGTGCTCCTATGGTTGTATGATAACTACCTGATTTTGGTCTAAACTTGAAGATTTTAATCTCAATTATATACAGTTTTAATAAAATAGCCATAAAATAAGTTAAGTTTTGACTTCTTATTGCCGAAAATTTTTTGAGATCGGGTAATTTCAAGATTTCGTGATGTAAACTGCCCTCAAAAATCGTTTGATGATGTAAACTGGTTATTGAGATTTTTTTTCGTAAAGGCTATAAAAAAAAATCGTATTTATGTTAGCAGTTTTTCAATTTTCAGGCATTTAAAAAATCAATATTTATCCAGTTAAGGTCGAAGGAGAGCCGAAAATGTGTATTACAGAGGTATCAAAATTAATTTACCTACATTGGATCTAGTCTTGAAATACGTTATATGGGAAAAATTTTCATATCATTATATTCTGTGAATAATGGCAAAATTAAAGTAATATAATAATAAAAAAAATTTAATAAAAATCTTAATAAAAAATATATTTTATATAACTGTAGTTTCCGAGGTAAAAATTGGATATTCTGAATTATTTACTCATTGAATTTTTGATACCCCAAATAACATTTATGTGAGTTTTCCATCAAAAAGTATTTTTTTTTATATTATTAAACCAAAAAGAACAATTTAAAAAATTATATATGTGTATTCAACATAAAAGAGGAAGCTAAATCGATTTCTGAGCACTATGGTCATATGATAATTACATGATTTCGGTCTAAACTTGCAAGATTTCAACCCAAATTATTTGCAGTTTCAATAAAATAGCCACAAAACAAGAAAACAATTGCATTTACATTAATAATTTTCAAATTTGCAAGTATTTAAAAACCAATATTTGTCAAACTAAGGCCGAATTAGAGGTAAAAATGTGTGTTACAGAGGCATTAAAAATTTACCTCAATTGGATCGACTTCTGTGATAGGTTATATGATAAAAATTTCGAAAAAAATAATATTTTTTACAAAATTAATTCAATATAATATCATATTAGGAAATTTTTAATAAAAATCTTAATAAAAAATATATTTTATATGATTTTAATTTCAGAAGCCAAAATTGGATGTGGTATTCTGAATTATTTACTCGTTGAATTCTTTGAGTTGCCCATTATTATTTTTGGTATAAAATAATATGAAAAATATTTTTCTTTTTAAATTATCCCACCAAAAAAGTATAATGACGGAAAAAGAAATTATTCAACATAAAAAAAGGGAGAAAAAATCGATTTGTACAAAAATATCTGGTATAGAAAATTGTTATAAAGTAAAAAATCTAATAGAAACTCACTTTTCAGTTCACGTCCCTCACTGGTGCATGGCCCCTTCTCCAATAAGCACTTGATGTAATTTTGTAAAATTCGTCCATTCCCCAAAATATTGTCAATGTTCATTCCGTCAAATTTGTTTGTGTATTTACTTTGCGCCTGAATCGATGCAATCACAGCGAACACACCAACAACAGCGAATACAATTTTCAAGCTGCTCGAAGACATTCTGTTGCCTTGCCTTTTTCTAGTTAATTATTTAGCGTAAGTCCAAACACGATTTATTATACTTCCTCTAAACGAAAACTGGAAAGAAAAAAAAAACCAAAATTTACCAAGAAAAATTAAAAATTATCATCTTTGGACGGCCGTTTGGCTTTTATCTGTAATTCTCTAATTTGGTTAATATTTTATATTAAAATAACAAACAGAAAAAAGAAAAAGGAAAAAATTAATGCAAAAAATAAATACTTGGAAATAAAGAAACAAAAAAAGAAAACAAAAATTGTCCAAACAAAATCAAAACCATAATACGGACGAGGACTAGTCGAATTTCAAGCAAAATAAATTATCCTATTTGAATGTTTGTTTAAGTTTAATTCCATTAGTAAGAACACCGTCTCTAATTGAAGTTGATGTTAACAGAAAAGCAAAGGAAACAAATAATAACCAACAACAAAATTTAAAAAAAAAAAATGTGCGTATAATAATTTCTATAAATACAAAAAGTGACATGTCATCTTCCCAGCAGATGTTTTTGTTTTCGAATTTAATTTCGAAGATTTAATGACTTCTTGAGGCGGAATAAAGGTCGTCAAGAGAGTCGCCTTCGTTTATTTACTTCGACAGTTTTTGCTCGTATTCGATTTTTTTTTTAAATTTACGTCTTTTTCCATTTGGTTTTTAATTTTTTTTTTGTTTTTTCTTCTTTTTTTGTTAATACATTTCAAACCAGACAATGATAATTTGTAATTTCTTTTCTCAATTAAATTTCCATTTATAATCTTTAGCGAAAAAAAATTTATTTCTTCTTCCTCAAGTCTTTCGGTTTAGATATTTCACTTTCTTTTTTTTATAGATCATCGTTCGTACAGACGTAATAATATGTAACCGCACAAAACTTATAGATCAAAGTCATATAAAAGATTATGGAATATTCCAGGTGAAAGTGAACAAGAACCCATGGTGTGACGTTAAGAAAAATGTTATAATAATACTTATCAATTTAATTTCGCTACCATAATCGCAAGAAAACGGAAATAATGCTTTTTTCTTTCTCTTTCTTAGCTTTTGTTATGCAATAGAAAAATTTTGATTTGAAATTAAATCTATTCAAAGATAGACACGTGAGTAATGGCGTATGTTAAAGCATACACGAGGAGGAAAGATGGCGGCGCTCGACATTTGTAGGGTTTATGCGATCGTTTTAAGAACAACTTCGATTTTCTTATCTTTCCTACAAGAAAATTTCAATTTCATTTTCATTTCATGACACAAAAATAGATTTACGTTATTTAATTATCTTTTTTATTTATTGTCGAAATAAATCCAATTCGATTAATTATGTGTTATTAAAAAAAAATTCTTTTTTTTATTACGAACAATAACTCAGTATAGTTTTTTTGGTTTGGAATGGGTTGGGGGGGTAAGGGGGTTGACACTTGTTTGTATAAATAATTCCACCAAAGTTTATATTGTATTAATTATAACAACAAAAACCAAACTGACACTATACACAATCGATGAGTGACTAGTGAGAGTGCACTTCTGGTTTAAAGTAAGTTTTTCTTCTTTGTTGCAATAACGATTTTTATCTTCCTGTTTACCGATTATGTAGAAGCACTTCCGCAATGCAACAGTGATGACTAACATACAGGTGTACTTAATAAAGATCACAACCTTTTTTAATATTATTATTAATTTCGTTAAAAAAAAAAATTTTTTTTAAAAGAAAACTTCTCCCCACAAACAAGGATAATTTATTTTTGCAACATCAACTTTTTAATACGAACTATTTTTTATTTTTTTTGGTAGTTTTTTCTTCTTCTTTTTCTTTTTTTTTTTAAAAAAAAGTTTTAAATGTTAGAATATTTTTACTAGTTTTTGATTATTGTTTGTTATATTAAAAGAACTTTAAAAGGAAGTTTGTACCTTTGGTGTGTAGTTTTTCACTTTTGCTTTCGTGAATGTTCAACGATTCTCTTTCGACACAGAGAAGAAGCTGCTTGTGAACACTTTATATGTGATCCGGCCACTCTTATACAATGAGGTATTTTTCCATCGGTGGGATTCGCTTTGCTCACCTAATTTATGCTTTAGAGAGTGAGAATGAGGGGTGGGGGCGATGTAACTTAAGTTAACTTCACAGCTGTTGGCTAATGTTCTGCTGAACTGGCGGTAACACTTCCATTTACATTTCGCCCAAGGTGATTTTGGGAAAACCCGTACGATGCAATATTTCGACCATGATCTGGTCTGCACTATATGCCATGCTATCGTCCGTATTTGTACAATCGATTCCGGGAAATAAAAATCAAAAATAAATCGGGCACTCTGGACTGTCGGAAATTTAACAAAAAAAACAAAACAAGTTGTTCCAGTTGGTCTAGTGGTCAAAGGTCGGTTTTCATTGCGAAAATTTTTGGCGGAAAAATACCATTTAGATTTTGACAAAAAAATTACAATATTATTAAAAGTCAAATTAAATTTAAAAAAAAAATCATTATATTATCGTGTTTTTCGATAGGCAAATTGTAAAAAAATATTATATATTTTCTAAGATTTTCTTTAAGCAAATTTTTATTTCTAAGAAATGGAAAATATTTTATGTTATTTTAATAAGATTTCGTGAAATTTTTTGAAATAAGATTTTCTAATAAAAATTTACTTGGTCAATTGTTAATTCCGTACCAAATGGATTCAAAAATTAATAAATTATTTAAAAGAATATTTTCATGTTTTTTTTTGGTTATTTTACTCAAAAGAAATTTTACTAATAGTAAAAAAGGCACTTAGAAATTATCTAACATAAAAAAATTTGGTTAAAACCAGGCATGAAACCAAAAAAAAAAAAAAAATTATATATTTCTGTGTAAAATTACGTAAGGTGTTAATTATTTTTCTTCTTTTTTTGTTGTTGTCAGAAATTAATATTCATTGTACCTAACCAAACAATAATTATCTGAAAGTGATTCTTTATAAAAATTTCGTCAAAAATTTGGTTCAAAACATACTTAAAAGCTTCTTTTTTTTGGTTTTTTTTGGGACTTAAAATTAAATTTTGTTGAAAATTTTTTTTTTATACCAAAAAAATTTCCAACAAAATTTAACTATAATTTGTTCGTGAATTTAGTAATAATAGAAGAGCTATTATTACTAAATTCACGAACAAATTGTTTCTAAATTATTTATTGATGGAAAAGTTTATCAAATTCCATATAAACTTATGCGAAACTAAATAAAATTTATCAACTTTTTCCATATAGACATTATCCAACCGAGGTCAATGCTGGTCAACAAATTGTCACATTTTCAACGTTAAAAGGCACATTTGTGAACCAAAGTCACTTAAAGTTTCTGATCACGTTCGAAAAAGATGTGATTTGTTGTTGATTTCTTTAAAGCAGAATTCGACGGAATCAAAGTAGAATTAAATCAAATTTGAAACTGGTATAAAGGAATTTGTGAAATATAATAAATAAATTCAAAATAAATCTATATCTTTTAAATGAATAGAGATGAAGATTTCTCTCTTAAATTAAATCGAATAATTTATCAATCGTAAAATTTAAACAATCTCGAAATATCAAAGACAACAACCGAAACAATTTTCATGCAATTTTTATTTTCTCAACATTTCTTCTAACTTTAGCACAGATAAGCACAGAAATGTTTAGCAAAGATAAATACATATGCTAACCAATGCACAAACCCCAAATGTGCGGCGTATTACATTCGGAATGGTCTCGCGGCCTAATCATACTGCGCCATTTAATTTATAGTCAATCATCGATGATTAATTTCTTTTTTATAACGTAAAATGCCAAATTTTAACCAGTTTTTAATAATTTTTTTTTAAATTCACATTTATTTGTTATAATAACTTTCTTAGAACCTTTTTTTCTTTAATCGAGTTGAAATTGCCATTCAGTTTTTTTGACATTTTCATAGTAGAACGAACGTTCACCATTCCTTAAAGTGTCTTTAATGGTGCTCGCAAATTTTATTGAATTAATTTAAATTCATTATGACAATGGTTGAATCTATGAAAAATGGGTTTTTCAGAAAAGATTGGCGCATTTGGACATCTAAGAGTAGTTATTGAACTAGCATTAAATTATTGAACTAGCATTAAATTTAAATTAAAACTAAGAGTAGTTATTGAACTAGCATTAAATTTATTTCGTGTCACTGTGTGGTACGGTTTTTGAGTCGAAGGCATCATTGGTGCGTATTTTTTTCAAAAATTGTGGCTGATGCTACAGTTACTGGAGTAAGTAACTATGGAGTGAGCTACAGAGACATGGTAACAAACTTCTTATAGCCTAGTTTTGATGACATGTGCATGCCCAAGAAACAATCGATTTAGTAAAGACCAAATTCAATTAACATCTAATTTCGCTAAGATGTAATTTTAATTGACCATCAATATCATGTAATTTAACGCCATTGTACTTCTTCTCCCAGGACTATATGAACGACCTTGAAATAGACCTAGAATTATGCAAAAATTTGATTAAAAGAATCGATATCTATTAACATAATTATGGCATTCACAAATGGTAAAGCCTCCGCAATATACGAGGTCTGTTCATTTGAATTTCCACGGGTTACGTATATTCGATTTTCGATTTTTTGTGGCGTTATGTTGGTACTTATGTCTCTCAGTTATGACGACAAGTTCGGCCATTTTGAATGTTCAGTTAATTTTTGACAGCTGCTTTGCTTCCACGTGTTTTGGCTCGTCTTCGATTTTTGCCTAATTCAAAAAAATTGATCAAATATTTTGTATCAAATTTTTTGTGAAAAAGAAAATTTATATTGCGTAGACGCATTCCGAATGTTGTCTGTGGCATATGGTTAAGCTACCTTGGACTGAAGCAACGGTTATGGGTGGTATAAATTGTTCACAGAGGGCCGAGAAGATGTGAACGACGAAAAGCGTGCCGGACGCCGGAGCACGTCAACAACAGACGAAAACATTGATGAAGTGAAGAAAATAGTGTTGGACAATCGTCGAGACACCGTTAGAGAAGTTGCTGAGGCTCGCGCCATTTGGTTTTTACCAACGATTTGGCCGTGAGACGGGTCGCCACGAAATTCGTACCAAAAATGCTCAATTTCGACCAAAAACAGCATCGCATTAATATTGTTAAGGATCTGTTGGTCATAACTGGTGACGAATCTTGGGTTTATAGTTATGACGTGGAAACTAAAGCTCAATCATCCCAATGGAAGCTGCCGTACTAGCCAAGACCGAAAAAAGCGCCATGTTCGGTCGAATGTAAAGGTTTTGCTTACAGTTTTATTCGATTGGAGGAGCGTGGAGAATCATGAGTTCTTGCCACAGGGTAGAACGGTCAATAAGGAATATTATCTGCAAGATATGCGCAAGTTGCGCCGCGAAGCAATCCGCCAGAAACGCCCGGATTTGTGAAACAATAAAAATTGGCTTTTGCACCATAATAACGCCCCTGCTCACGCATTGTTGCTTGTGCGCCAATTTTTTGCCAAAAACAATACACTAATAATACCGCTGCCACCGTGTTCCTTAGATCTGACCCCATGTGACTTTTTCTTGTTCCCGAACAGATTCTTTGATCCATTTTTTGGAATGGGCAAAAATCTAACACGAGCCAAAATATTTGTTATATTTAAAATTTAAAAAAAAATATTCTTATTTATAGACCTATTATATATTAATTTGTTTAAAAAAGCTGAGTTATTTGCCATAGAAAATAATTTCCACTTTTTATAAGTCCTTCATCTAAAAATGTTACCGCACCCTAAATTCCATCAAATTGTCAATAAAAAAGGTTCTGGCTTTGATTTAATCAAAAATCAGTCCTATCCCCAAACGAATATCCAAGAAAAACTCATACTTTGGGCCATTTTTGAAATATTGAATCTGTAAAATGACCCCCAAACTCCAAATGTGAGCAAATTCTTCATTTTCCTATGTATCTATTAGTTTTCGCGAATTTTTTTGGAAAAATCTTTGACAATCTCTTCTATAAAAAGCTTTGAATGTGCCAAAATTATCCCCGATCATAAATTTAGTTTTCGATCAGAACATGTCACAATCATACAATGTCATCATGTGTGTGAGTACATTGCATCCTGTCTTGAGCGAAAATAGCACCGCCCGGCATATCATATGCCTTTGATGGAGTATGACACCCTCAACTGTTCTGTAAATTCAAAATAAAAGATTATTTTCAATCATATCTCTTTCAACGTTATTTCGAAATAGCTTTTAATACAGAAATTTTCGAAATACCCCTATTACAGCTAGTGTTCCTCAAGGTAGTATCTTAGGTACACTGCTGTACAATATTTATACCTTTCATAAGGTAGTATCCAACTTATACCGCTATTTTTCCAGCACACTTTAATATTCAAATCGCTTCTAGAAATCCACAATCCCATATCAAAAATCACCCAAAACTCCCCGCATCTCTAAAGACATTAATGGTGACATCATTCCACGAAAAGATAATGTACGCCACCATGAAATTAATCTACACAAGCAACTTACTTGAAAGCCTTATATAATATTAAATAGACTTAAATTAAACAGACATTATTGATTACTACTGAGACTACTGGACAACTGATCAAAACTGATATTAATATACAAACAAATTTTGAAACCAATCTGGACTTACGGTATTGATCTCTTGGGTCCTACTAAGCCAAACCCCTTCAACCCAAAATCCTTTACAAAATCGTTGATGCCCCATTTGTGTTTGTAACAAATTTATTCATTGTAACTTAAACATTCCGTTTGCTCATGATTTTTGTGTTGCTCGTTATAAAAAATTGCATTCCCGATCTGGACTTACGGTATTGGACTCTAGAATTTTACTAGGTCAAATTCCTTTAATCCAAAATCATTTGAAAAATCGTTGATGCCCAATTTTTTTTCGTAAAAAAGTTATTTATAATGACTTAAATATTCTCTTTCCTCATGATTTATGTATTGCTCGTTATAAAAAATTTCATTTTTAATTTGGACTAATGTTATTTAATTAGGCCAAATTCTTTTAAATCAAAATCCTTCGAAAAATTGTTGATGTCCAATTTTATATCGTAACAAACAAAGTTTTAAATAAATATTCCTTTTGATTATGATTTTTGTATTGCTCGTTATAAAAAGTTTCATTCCCAGTCTCGACTTGTAGTATTGAACTCTGGTATTCTACTAAGTCTGCTGTCTTCAGTCCAAAATCCTTCACAAAATCGTTGATGTCACATTTTGTTCATAACAAATTTATTCATCGTGACTTAAATATTCTGTTTGCTCATGATTTATGTATTGCTCTTTATAAAAAGTTTCATATTCAATCTGGACTTATGGTATTGAACTCTGGAGTTCTAATAAGTCAAATGATACCCCATTTTATGGTCGTAACAAAGTTTTTCATTGTGACTTATATATTCTATTTGCTCATGATTTATCGATTGCTCGTTATAAAAAGTTTCATTACCTCAATAATCCTCTTGTTAGAAAACTCTCCGCTGTTATTTTCACCATAAACACTCATCGGCGTTTAAAGAGAATTGGGCCAAGACATCTCTTGAAGCGTTAATATGACTTGTAAGGAAGAGAAACGCCAATGGGTGTTTGCTCTAACATATTCCTCTTTAGTCAATGTAGTATCTTTGTTAAAAAATCTGCTCCTTACAATTTTTATTTAGTTGTAGATATTAAATAAAATTTAAAAAAAAAAAATTATTTTCCCCCCATTTTCAACCAAGAAATTTTAATTCACAGTCAAAATTAAACCTTTTAACAATTTAAAAATTATTATAATTTTTTATTAACATTAAAAATTTATTTATTTATAAAAACTCCTATTCAAAAATTAAATCCAAACCGCTGCACAAAAAATATACAATTTTTTCTTTACATTTCCTTTAAAATATTAAAAATAATTCATACTCGAGCTTTTAATGGAAAAATATATTTAAAAAAATATGCTATAAAAAAAGTATTCCCATCATCTATAAAAATTTCAACAGAATTCTGAAAATTGTTCATATTATTTATTTGAATTTTTTTTTCTTATTTTATAACATTCATGTTGGTGAGTTTTCATTAAAACGAACAATTTTATTTTGCTTATTTTGGTTTATTATAAGCAGTAAAATGATGCCATTTAATATTTTCATTTTGTTTAAAGGGACGCAAAAAAATGCGGATACCATGAGAGAAAAGGAATTAATCAAAAACATGCAAACTCTTTTAGATGTGGACATCCTTTGAGATAGAAAAAAATGCACATAACAACAACAACAAAAAAAAGAAACACTTTATGCATGTGATTGTAATTTTAAAATAAAATATCCTATAAAAAGGAGAAATGTTCAACAAGAATAACAAAAAATAATTAAAACCAATAAAACCTCAACAAAAAATGTGTCGTTTTGCAGTTGAAATTAGCTGAAAGAACAAATGTTGCGGTGGCGTGGTGGGATGACATTAAAATGGGAAAAATATGTTTTTCTGTTATTATACAATAATTAAAATGGAAAATTAAAAATATTATATGCTATTTTTTTTTAAGGATATATTGTATTTGGTATTATGTTTTTGTTTTGTGTGTGATTGCGTGAATCATAGAAATGCTTTTTTCATTTAATTAAAATCGTCACGTTTAAACGGCAAAAAAAACCTTCAAATAAAAACTATGCAGTCAATTTCCACGCAAGCTTTCAAAACTTCGAAACTTCACTGTTCAAATCACAAGTGTTGCCTATCCATTAGGCGTAACAATTAACGATGGAAATATTGAAAAGTTCCCTGACCACATCATGGCAATTGAAATGTTTTTTCCGCTCGTTATATTGTTGCAATTATTTTATGTGGAATTTTTCCAATATACAAAACGACATGTTCGGAATTTTTATTATTGCAAATTATAATATTGTATGAACTCAATTTTCTCTATAATTACAGAGGGATATTCAATAAAAATCTAATTGTTAAGTTGAATACGACGATTAAAATGGCTACTTACTAAGAATACAGTTTTTTATTTAAAGCTTGCTGATATTCAGGAAAATTATCAAAGTTTTGTGAAATTATTCTATTAATTACGTTTTAGTTTTTAATTAATATCTGCAACTATAACGTGTATAACTTAAAAATGAGGGACTTTTGGCAAACTTTAAGTGTTTATTTTGAAAAATTGTTACAATATATTTTATTCAAAGTATTGTCCATTTGAAGCCACTACTTTTTCCCATCTTTCTGGCAACATATGGATTCCGCGCCAAAAACTGCTACGGTTTTTAGGGCAAGAATGAATCGAGCCAATTTTTGATGCCCTATGAGGGCGTTTTGCATGTATTCCGGTGAGGGCGTTTTGCATGGATCTAAACAAATGGTAGTCGGACGGGGCAAGTTCTGGGCTATAAGGCGGGTGAGGCAAAACTTCCCAGCCACTGTTTTCTAAATAATTTTTAACCGGTCTTGCAACATGAGGCCGAGCGTTGTCATGATGGAAAATTATGGCTTCGTGTCTGGTCGCATATTCCGGGCGTTTTTCGGCCAATGCTCGCTTCAAACGGACTAATTGTGTTCGATAGAGGTCGCCTGTGATCGTCTAGCCCGATTTCAATAGCTGATAATAGATCACACCCTTCTGATCCCACCAAATACAGAGCATTACCTTGGCGCCATGGATATTTGGCTTTGGCGTTGATTTGGCTGGTTGCCTGGGCTTCACATACGATTTTTTGCGCTTTGGGTTGTCGTAATGAATCCATTTTTGTCGCCAGTAATCATTCGATTAAAAAACGACTTCTTTTTCTGCCGTTCAAGCAGCATTTCGGACATGCAAAATCGCCTTTCAACGTCTCTCGGCTTCAATTCATATGGGACCCAATTTCCTTGCTTTTGGATGAATCCTGCTGCTTCCAAACGTTTTGAAATGGCTGCTTGAGTGACTTCCAATGATTTTGCAATTTCTTCTTGAGTTCGACAACAGTCTTCGTCGAGTAATGCCACCAAATCTTCATCTAGGCTGACCTGGTCGTTCTTTGTCTTCCGTGTCAAAATCACCACTTCTGAACCGCACAAACCATCTCTCGCATGTTGAAATCGATGGAACATATTTAGGATAAGCTTCGGTGAGTAATCGATGTGCTTCAGCTGCACTTGAAGAAGTAAATCAACACTTCCCGCAAATGGGACTTTTTTGGTACGAAATTCGACATTTTTGGAGCAAAAAAAACTTTGTTGTTTAAACTATTTCGTTCAATGACTAATCGAGAATGAATGACAGATGTTTAACCACCAAAATGCCATATGAGTTATTATTAACACAAACCATGTGTAAAAACTATGGCATCTGTTGTCAATCCCGCATTCTTAAGTTAATACATAAACATTGTAACAAGCAGATTTTATAATAACGACCATTCAGTTACAAAAGAGGACCTTGGAAGAGGAAACAATGGCTTTAAGAGATAACAGAAGAGGAACTTGTGAGAGGAAACACAAGTCATATTAACGCTTTAAGAGAACTCCTCTTGGAAAATTTCTTTTGGGGAGAGTTTCAGTGTAACAGTGGAGAGTTTTCTAACAAGAGGATTATTGTGGCAAAGAACTTTTATTTGGAGGCAGTTTACTTAGTAGAATCCCAGAATTCAATACCGTAAGTCCAAATCGAGAATTAAACTTTTTATAACGAGCAATACATAAATCATAAACAAACGGAATATTTCAGTTATGATAAATAACTTTGTTACAGCCATAAAATGGGGCATCAACGATTTTGTAAAACATTTTGGATTGAAGGAATTTGGCTTAATTCAATATTGTAAGTGGAAACCGGGAATAAAACTTTTTATAACGAGCAATACATAAATCATGAACAGACGGAATATTTAAATTATGATGAATAACTTTGTTATGAACGTAAAATGGTGCATTAACAGTTTTTCGGAAGATTTTGGATTGAAGGAATTTGACTAAGTAGAACCCAACAGTTTAATACCATAACTCCAGATCAGAAATGAATTTTTTTATTACGAGCAAGACAAAAATCATGAGCAAACGGAATATTTAAGACACGATGAATAACTTTGTTATGAACAAAAATGGGGCAACAATGATTTTGTGAAGGATTTTGGATTAAAGGAATTTGACATAGTAGAATTGTAGAGTTCAATACCGTAAGTCCAGATCGGGAATGCAATTTTTTATAACGAGCAACACAGAAATCATGAGCAAACGGAATATTTAAGATACGATAAATAACTTTGTTACAAACACAAATGGGGCATCAACGATTTTGTGAAGGATTTTGGGTTGAAGGGATTTGGCTTAGTAGGACCCAAAATATTAATACCGTAAGTCCAGATTAGTTTCAAAATTTTTTATAGATTAATGTCAGTTGTAATCGATTTTCCAGTAGTCTTAACAGTAATCGATAATGTCTGTTAAATTCTATTCTATTTAATATTATATGAGGTTTCAAGTAAATTGTTTGTTTAGATTAAGGTCTTTAATCTTTAATGATGTCACCATTAAGGTCTTTAGGGATGCAGGGAAATTTGGGTGATTTTTGATATGGGATTGTGGATTTCTAGAAACGATTTGGATATTAAAGTGTGCTGGAAAAATAGCGGTATAAGTTGGATACTACCTTATGAAAGGTATAAATATTGTATAGTAGTGGACCTAAGATACTGCCTTGAGGAACACTAGCTGTAATAGGGGTATTTCCAAAATTTCTGTATTAAAAGTTATTTCGAAATGACGTTGAAAGAGATATGATTAAAAATATTCTTTTATTTTGAATTTACAGAACAGTTGAGGGTGCTATACTCGATCGAAGGCATATGATATATCCAAGAACACACCTGGACAGTACTACTTTCGCCCAAGAGAGTATGCTATATACTCAAACGCATGATGATACTATAAGTCGAGATCGGGAATAAAAATGTTTATAACGAGCAACACATAAATCATAAACGATTTTATGATTAAATAAGCAAAACTAAATAGAGTTTTTTTTTATTTAAAAAAAATAGAGAGGATCATCGACGAATTTTTGGAGGATTTCAGATTAAAAAAATTGGATTCAAGATGAATCGAAACGGTTAGTTGAGAAAAGTTTTCCATAAATCTATAATCAGATTAAATATTTTAATTTAAAAAAAAAGTATATTAAAATTAAAAGAATAATTTTAATTCTGGTTTTCAAATTATTTTTTTTTTGAATAGACCCACCATTAGTCACCCGCCATTTTGAATTAGTCACAAGATGTCTTCTAGACTCTGATAGTCCCCTTTTTCGTTATAAATCTATAAATTTTCCAATATTATTATTTATTTTATATGAAATTCTTTTTTATTTTTAACTGAAAAATAAATTAAAGTAAAAAATCGCCATCTTTTTTTTCCATTTTTATATTTATTTATTTCAATATAATTTATTTATTAACTCATAAACATACAGAATTCGTGTCGTATAAAAAAATTATATTTAATTATAATAAAAAATTATAAGATTCTATAAACTAGAAATTTGTTCAATGTAAAAAAGAAACTCTTTTCAAACTACAATACATCAATACCAATTTCAATGAAGAAGAAATTCTTGATTCTAAATATTATATCACCCAATTTGTTAAAAAATTATAATTATTGTAATTTGATTTGTTTTTTTTTCAGCGTTTTCTTTTTGCAATTCATCTTCTAATTTTTTCCCTTATCTTATTATAGGTAGACTTAGAAAAACAATAAGAAAAGAAATATTAAATTTTGATATTTCATTAATTTTAATTTAAAAAAAAAAAACGTTTCTTTTTATTTATTTTTTACAAAATTATAAATAATAGCTTATATTTATGTATATATATATTTGAATATATTTATGTATATATAAATGAATATGTTGTGCTTGTGTTGTTCTTATTTTTGTTTTTTTTTTTTTTAAGAAACTGGAAACAAACAGAATAAGAATAAGCCTAAAACGGCATATTTCAGGTTCTCTGTAAATTGAAACGATATAAAAATTAAAAATTGCTTTTCTTTTCCTTCTGCCATTTTGTTTGTATTTTTTTTAATTTTATTATGTGTGTGTGTTATTTTTGTATTAATATTTGCGTTCAAAATTATATTAATTTTTAATTTTATATTTAGTAGAAAATTAAATGTCAAGTAAAAATTTTTTGGGGAAAATAATGGTGGTAGGAGTAACGTGTAAAAATGTAGTTTAGAAAATAAAATGTGTTAGAGAATATTTATGTAACATAGTGTAAATGTGTTTGTGTGTGTATAAATGTATGCCAAAAGAGGTCTTTTTCAATAAATATACTTTTTTTTTTAAATATTTCCCTTTGTGAAATATTTTTTTAAAAATTACTACTTAATAATTAGATCACAAACCAACCTTTCATCTCACCTTTACTTTTAATTATGTTGCAAGATGATTAATATTTTTTGCTATTAGTTTTTTTTTAAAAAAGCTTAATTATTGATGCAAAAATTTTTAAAAATTTTAAAATTCAAAGTTTTTATTAAGAAAATTATTAGTATTACTATATAACATCTAAAAATAACAGAAATATTTCAAATAAATCTTTTATTTCAAGAAAATGTTTATTGAAAATATTCTTTATATAAAATTTTTAATAAGAAATTTTTATAGAAAATTTTGAATAGAAAATTTTTAATAGGAAATTTTTAATAGGAAATTTTTAATAGACAAAATTTTAAAGAACATTTATAAAAAAGATTTCTAATAGAAAATTTTCAACAGGCAATTTTTATAGAAAATTTTTAATAGAAAAAATCTTATAGACAATTTATAATAGGAAATTTTTTATAGAACATTTTTAATAGAAAATTTTTAATAGAAATTTTTAATAGAAAATTTTTAATAGAAAACTTTTAATAGAAAATTTTTATAGGAAATTTTTATAAAAAAATTTAATATGCAATTTTTATAGAAAAGATTTAAGAATAAATTTTCATACAATAAAAAATTTTTTAAGGACAATTTTTATAAAAAAAATTTTTAATAGAATATATTTTTTCTTAAAATGAGTTTTATCAAAGATTTACTTTACGGAAAATTTCTTTTACTGCATATTATTTTTACTGAAAATTATTTTTACTGGAAATAAATTTTACTAAAAACTGCTTTTAGTGAAAATGATTTTGAATAAAAATAATTTTTACTGTAAATTCTTTGTACCGAAATTATTTTTACTGTAAATAATATTTATTAGAAATGATTTTTAATGAAAATAATTTTTACTGAAAATAATTTTTACTGCAAATAATTTTTAATGGAAATAATTTTTACTCAAAATGATTTTTACTGAAAATGAAAATTTTTTTCACTGAAAACTATTTTTACTGAAAATTATTTTTACTCAAATTTATTTTTACTGAAAATTAATTTTACTGAAGAACATTTTTACTGAAAATGATATTTACTGAAGAACATTTTTACTGAAAAACATTTTTACTGCAAATTATTTTTACTGAAAATTATTTTTGCTGAAAACTATTTTTACTGCAAATTATTTTTACTGAAAATTATTTTTACTCAAAATTATTTTTACTGGGAATATTTTTACTGAAAACTATTGGAAATTATTTTCACTAGAAATTCTTTTTACTGAAAATTATTTTTCCTGAAAATTATTTTTATTAAAAATTATTTTTACTGGAAATTGTTTTTACCGAAAATTAATCTTACTGCAAATTATTTTTACTGAAAATTATTTTTACTCAAAACTATTTTTACTGGAAATTTTTTTACTGAAAACTATTTTCACTGGAAATACTTTTTACGGAAAATTATTTTTCCTGAAAATTATTTTTACTACAAATTATTTTTACTGGAAATTGTTTTTACCGAAAATTAATTTGACTGAAAATGATTTTTACTGAAAATAATTTTTACTGAAAAGCATTTTTACTGGAAATTATTTTTCCTGAAAATTATTTTTACTGAAAATTATTTTTAATAAAAATTAATTTTACTAAAAATTATTTTTATTGTAAATAATTTTTACTGAAAACTGCTTTTAGTGAAAATAATTTTACTGAAAATTGTTTTTACCGAAACTTTTTTAACTGAAAATTATTTTTACTGAAAATTATTTTTACTGAATATTATTTTTATTGAAAACAATTTTTACTGAAAATTATTTTTACTAAAAATAATTTCAACTACACATTTTTTGGCAGAAATTTCTTTCCACTAAATATTATTTTGACAGGAATGATTTTTTTAAAAACTATTTTACTAAATATTCTTGTAACTCAAAATTTTTCTGAGCGTTTATTTAAATCTTTAATAAAACGTATTTTAAATATTTTTGTAAGACTTTTCCTATAAAATTTTCGCAACCAGATTTTATAGAAACTTTTCTTTACTATTTCTCCAAAAAAAAGACCTCTTTAGCATATTGCATTGTGTTTTTAAAATTTTGTTTAAAGTTAAATTTTTGTGCAACAAAAACAAAACAAATTAATATTATTAATAATTAATCAAACCAAAATCGGATGTACCCAAAAAAAAACCAAAAAAAAACAAGAAAACTCACAATCGTTTCAGTGTTGCATTCTTCTCCTTGTTCAGGATCTTTACAAAAGAAAAATAATTTTGTGTTGCCGAAAATGTTGTTCAAAATAAATTGAGTTTTGGAAAAAAAAATTTCCGCCTAATTTTTCCCACGACTTTTGATTTCTTTTTCTGTTGCAAATTATTTATATATAAAAAAAAAAGAAACAAAATTTCTCATGCTTTAACACAAAAATCAAAAACAAATAATATTCAAGAAATTTTTTGCAGATATTCTTAATTAATAAAACACACACAAAAAAATAAATGAGTAGTTTTAGAAAGAAAAACAGAAACATCAGAAAAACAGATTTTTTTTTGTGATCCAAAATTAAAAATACAAATTAGAAAAACTAAAATCAATGAGATGATTTCGATTTTGCTCGATGAAATTTTTCAATCTAATCCTTTTGAGCATTTTCATAGTTAATATCTACTAAATACGAACAATATTTGTGCAATAACATTGAGTTCAGCTGTTCTTTTTGCAATGGCCATACTGTAAATTCGCATTATGTACTCTAGTTACTATTATTAATACTATTTGCGAATAATTGCTTTCTAAACAACTAAATTATTTATGTGTATGTGTGTGCTGGATGAGAGATTTCATGCCAAAACTAATACAAATACAGTTTGTGGGCCGTTATTACCTTTACTGAGTTTCGGATCATTCCGGCGATGAATTCGGCGGTGTTGGTTACCTTCATGCTTAGTCGATTGATCAGATTTAAAATGGGATTCCTGGTATTCAAATCCGGTATGGATGACGTCACATAGGTAGGTGGTTCATACACCTGAAATAGGATAGAAAGTTCCGTTAAAAATTTTAAAGAAAAATTCAACGACAGGAAAAATAAGAGAAATTTAATAGGGAAAACTGTAAACAAAAATAATTTGTTCTTAATGAAAAGTTAAATTTATAAAAAATAAAAAAAAAATTATTCTACAAATATGGTGAAAATACTAACAAATCGTGTTGGTGTCGGTGTCGGTGGGACTGGTGTTGTGGTTGTGGTTGTTGATGTTGTTGCCGTGGTGAACACTGTGGTACGAACACTTGGACTTTGTGGTATTTGTGGGATTTGTGCTGGTCTTGCATTGCTCTTTAAACAAAATTTAATCAATATAATTTATCCCATTTACTTTAAACATCTACCATTTTTTAACACATACTTAGTTTTATTTATATATGAATAAATATTTAATTAAAGTTTTTCTGTACTTAATATTTTATGTTTACGAACAAAAATATTAAAAGAGTTGCTTACAAAATCTTTTTTTTTTTTTTTGAACGTACACTCTAACTTTATAAATTTTTCATTTATTTTTAATATGTAAAATTATCAAACTTTTTTATTATTAGCATTTAAATATTTTTTTTTTTTTTTTAGGAAAGTCTGAATAAAATTTGAAAATTTAAATCAAATATTAAAAGATTATCCAATTTATACTATAGAAAATAAAATAATATAGAATATATTTAAAATTTATATTTTGATAAATTATCTTATATTTTGAATTACTTAAAATTTGCCATTTTAGAATATAATATTTATAAAATAGTAAAAAAATTAAATATAGAAAAAAAATGTACGTTAAATTCCAGAGGAGTGGAGCCAATTGTAACCGTATTTAGAGAACACCTGAACACTGTCGTGGCATATTGGTCACTAGCATTGTGGTAATAGTACCAAAGTTCAAAAGTTGATAGTATTATATCCTTAAAAGTATATAATAAAAATAAAAATCATGTAAGGAATACATAATAAGGGCTGGAGACACCAAAGGTGTAAATTTCTCCAAGTAAAGGTAGAAAAAGTATTTTTTTACCAAAAATAAATTTTTTTAAACTTTTTTCAATATTTTAGATTGTTCATTTTAATTTTGCCATAACTTAATGCATATTATTTTTTAGATACTCTAAATTATCTTCGTAATAAGATAACTCTTAAATTGCACAATCTTTGAGGCCAATTAACATTACCAAAGATCAAAATTCATAAACTTTTCACGTATTTCTAGTGTATTGTGTGACTTGTGGAGCCTTTTTTTTTTTTTTAAATTCAAGTTCGGACAAAAAACCGATTTCTTCTTCTTCATTTTTAAGACATGGATCAGCGAAACCTTTAGCCCCTAGGTCGATGGATGCGTTAATAAGTAAAATTACCAAGTATGATAATTTTTCTTATTAACGCATCCACCGAGCTGGAAATGAGGCTCAACGCTGAAGAAAGTTCTGTTCGAAACGGAAACTCGGCTAATTTTCATAAAATTTTGATAAAGTTTTCATTAATTTACTAATCTATATTATTAAATGGCATACTTTAATATAAAGAAAATTTATTTTATATAATCTATTTTTATAATTTTTGGTAAATATAAAAACTATATTTTCCAAACTATAAAATGGATAATCGGTTCACTTTTTTCAGATTGTCTTTTTCAAAATAAGTTGAGTCGTTAAATCGGCTAACAAAAAATTTTGTAAGATACTCTCTTTTTTTTTTTAAAAGAAACTAAATTCAAATAAAGTTAAAAAAAAAATATTATTTACAAAATTAATAAAAATATGGTATTTTTGAAAATACATTTTTTTTTTTACAAAAGATTTAAGTAATTTTTTTTTGTTTTTGTACAAGATTTTTTTAAAATTATTTGGAAAATTTTTTTATATTAATGAAAAAAATTATTGTAAAAAAATATGCTAGTTAAATTTTGAAAAATATTATTACAATTTGTGGTGTGTCTGAGTTTTCTTCATCTCCAAATCGTGTTCCTATGAACGCTGGGAATTCATCTTGTGCCACGTCACCATTGCTCGAATCTTGGCGTGTTGGACGTTGTGTGAAGTTTATATTGAAAGACTGTGTTGATGTTGTTGCCTTTTGTTTTTTGTTTTTTTTTTTTTGATTAAAATATATACATTTTTTATTGTAGTTTTTTTTTTTGTTTATTTATATATTAATAAATTTTTAAAATTATCAATTATAAAATAGGCGGCATAAAGCTTTTAAAGCAAAAACTATTCCAAGCATAAAATTAATCAAAATTTAAGTTTTTTTTGCTTTTATTTTAACTTTAAAGTTATTTAAAGTTTTTTTATTGAAGCAATAAGAGTTTCATAGATAATAAAGGAATAAATACGTGTAAGTCTAATAACTACTATAAAATTATTAGAGATCAAATAGAAATCAACTACGACAGGCAAAACAATATTTTGTAATATTTTTTCTACTAAGAGTTTTGTTCATATTTAATAGAAAAGCTCACTTCTTTTATAAATAATATACTTTGTTAAACAAACAACCAAAAAAATAAGCTATTAAATAAAATAAAAAATGTTTAGCAAACAAAAAGAAAAAAAAAATTTAAAAATAATAAAAGAAAAACAAAAAATATTATGCAATCCATAAAATTTTGTATTTTCCATTTCAATTAATATTATTAATTTTTTAATTATTTAAAAGTAGTAATATTAAATTTTATATGAAATTCGTAACTTAAACTAAATAATTTAAAAAAATTACTATGCATTTAATCAATCATTTTTAATTATTTAATTAATAAGCTTCTCACACGCTAAATTATAAATAAATTTTTTCTTTTATGGTGATAATCGGCACTATTAACTGTTATATTTGGACCGACTAATTGTTATATTAGGGATCGATCAGCAAACAAGGAAAGTTTTTAAATTATTTTATAAATGGCTGTTAAAATAAATGTTTTTTTTTCTTCTTTTAAATATTTAATAAATTCTGACATAAACATTTTCAATTTAAATAACTTTAATTTGTGCGATTTTTTTGGTTAAATAAATATTATTTTGGTGTAAAACTGTTATATTCATGATCTACATTTAATCAAGACACAAACCAATTGCCACCATTCATGCAAACCAAGTCGATTGTTAGCAGTTGTGAATGGTTAACTTTGCTTCCACTTCACTTGTGCTGTTTTGTTTTCGTCTATAAAATATGCTAATTCGTAAATGTTTAAAAGAAAAATTGTTTTTTTTTTCTTAAAAAACCGTAACTGAAAATTTTATATTTTGTGCAGATTATTGATAAAAAAAAACATTTTCCTAAATATTTATCACTTTCATTCCATTCTAAAATTAAGTATAAATTAAAAACAATTAAAAAATAAAAAATATGTTATTGTATAAAAACCCGTATTAATTTATTCTAAAATTAATTTAAAAAAAAAAGTTATATTATGTGTTGTAGAATTTTAATATTATAGTGAAAAGAAGGAGGCATTATTCTAATAGCGCCCAAACACCAAAAATGGCCAAAAACTGAAAACAATCATTACGTTTCTGACTGGCATTGTAGGTCTTGATTGTGCTGGAAATGCTGACACTGGTCGAATATTACTTGATGAACCGGAAGGTATGGTTCCATTTTGTGCAATTGTCGAGACACTTATCTGGGATTGAACTGGAAATAAGAAACGAATCAAATAGAAAAATTAAGAATTCATAAGTAATTTTCTGCTGGAGTTTATTTAGTCGCCCATATATGTACCTCCGTTAGCGTCACTAAAATCTGTGCTGCCGGAATTGTTGATCACGTTGAACCGCTGATCTCGTAGGTACTCCTCGAAACGGCGATTATATTCGCCTGTCGGATCCCACTTAGCACGCAATGCTCTATAATGTTCTGGATAATCGAAGTAGAGTTTGGAGATCACTTTTATCGCTCCTTCTTTTTGACTAGGCCAACATCGGCTGCACTTTGTTCTCAGAGCCTCCGGTAATATTCCTATACGAAAGAAGAAATAAACAAAAACAAAATATTATTTGTTATTTGCAATAATTTCCTAGACCATAAAGTATATACAAGACAACAAGAACCAGTTGCATTTAGATAGTGAGATATAAATTCTATTTTAATGTCACGCAAGTCACCGCAGGTGGATTATTCCATGCCAGTATCAGTCGAGTGTACAAACTCTAAATAATAAGGCTGCCAGTTCAAGGGTAAAGAACTTTAAATTTATGGCGACTGGGCAATCCAATAATATTAATTATTGAAACAGGTAATACAACGTATTTTAAATATTAGATTGATTTTTTTATAATCTGATATAAAAATATTAAAAATTTTCCATGCAAACATTTTGCGTCAGAATAAGAAAATTTTATGCTTGCCAATTTAATTTTAATAAACCAGTTTTGCAGTGATTTCTCTAGGATTCACATTTCCTTGATTTTGTTAAATATTTTACATGCATTTTTTAAGTTTATAAAAAAACTTTTTTTAAGAGTAAAAAAAATAACTTATTATTGTAAATAAGAGTAAGGAAATTTTTTATTGAAATATTTTTTAGCGAATAAATTTTTTTTTATTGGACATTTTTCTGCTGAAAACATTTTAACCGAAAATTTTTGTGCTAAAAATTTTTTTATTAAAATTCTTTTTACTGAAAATTGTTTTTACTGAAAATAATTTTTACTGAAAATTATTTTTACTGAAAATTATTTTTACTGAAAACTATTTTTACTGAAAATTATTTTAACTAAAAATTATTTTTACTGGCAATTTTTTTTGCTGAAAATTATTGTTGCTGAAAATTATTTTTACTGAAAACAGTTTTTACCGAAAATTTGGTTTTACTGACAATAATTTTTACTGAAAATTGTTTTTACTAAAAATTTTTTTTACTGAAATTTGTTTTTACTGAAAATTATTTTTACTGAAAATTATTTTTACAAAAAATTATTTTTACTAAAAAAATTTTTACTGGCAATATTTTTACTGAAAATTAATTTGACGGAAAATTGTTTTTACTGAAAATTTTTTTACTGAAAATAGTTTTTACTGAAAATTGTTTTTACTGAAAACGTTTTTGAATTAAAATGATTTTTACTGAAAATTATTTTTACCGAAAATTAATTTTACTGAAAATTACTTTTACTGTAAATTATTTTTACTGAAAATTGTTTTTACTGAAAATTATTTTTACTGAAAATAAGTTTAACGGAAAATTATTTTTACTGAAATTTATTTTTACTGAAAAGAATTTTGACTTAAAATGATTTTTACTGAAAATTATTTTTACAGAAAATTATTTTTACTGAAATTTATTTTTACGGAAAATTATTTTTACTGAAATTTATTTTTACTGAAAATTATTTTTACTGAAAATGGTTTTTTACCGTAAAATATTTTTACTGAAAATTATTTTTACGAAAAAATATTTTTACTGAAAATTATTTTTACGGAAAATTATTTTCACTGAAATTTATTTTTACTGAGAATTATTGTTACTGGAAAGAATTTTGACTTAAAATGATTTTTACTGAAAACTATTTTTACTGAAAATTGTTTTTACTGAAATTTATTTTTACTGAAAATTGTTTTTACCGAAAATTATTTTTACTGAAAAGTTTTTTTACTTAAAACAATTTTTATTGAAAATTATTTTTACTAAAAATTTATACCAGAAATTTTAACTGAAAATTTTTTAACCAAAAGTCTTTTTACTGAAGATTAATTTTACTAATAATTTTTTGTTTGAAATGATTTTTATTGAAAATATTTTTTATACTGATAATTTGTATAACAATTTTTACAGAAAATTTTTGCTAAGCATTGTTATTAACATTTCCTAAGAAAATGTTTACTTAATATTTGTCTGACCATTAACCTTCAGCTGCTGTTAAATCGAAATAAAAGACATAATATTAGAATTAAATAGTTACTAAAATCCGCTTCCTTCTTTAAAAGCTGTAAACTAGAACAAAAGTTTAAACTAGAATTTTAAAAAATATTCTTCTAACTATTTAATTTTTTTAAATAAACTATGATACACCAACTGTTGACAATTGTTTTGTATAAATTTTCATCAACTCACAAGTATTTTTCAAGGTAACGTAAACGATTTTAGAATATTTGAGAATGGCAATAGGTAGTAGGAAATTTCAGAATATACTAGAAAATCTAAACAGGATTGTTAAAAAAATCTTCCTTATTCTCTTGTATTCTAAAAATCATAATAGAAAAAAATATAATAAACTTTTAAGTAGAAAATCATAATAATGATAATAATAGTAATAATAATAAAAAAAGTCATTAATTTTTGGCTAATGATTTTTTTGTTTAAATAATAATAAAATTAGTTTGAATATTTTAACACCAAAACCAAATCTATTTTATTTAATTTAGCATCAGCTGTTATCTTTTGCCTATTTTACATAAAATCAGAACTAATAAAACGAACGCAAAACTAGGAAAAATCACTGTTCAAAAACAAGTTCCACTAATAATCGATGATCGATTTATGCTGATTGATTTGTAGTTTCAGTCACGAAATTCGTTTAAAATTTAATCTTTTCACCATATACGATGTCAAAAGATGCGAATTAATGTGATTTCGTTTAGATTGTTTTTATTTAATATTAAAAAATTTTCACAATTACTGATAAAATAGCTGTTTTGATTTTTATAGTTTTTTGCCATTTTAGGAACAAAAATGATGTAGGAAACGAAATATTTTTTAAACCATTGAAGACTTGTCCTGCGTCACAAGATTTTTTTTAAAAAAATTTTTAAATGTTCAAATTTTATGTGAATTTTTTCTTTGTCTTCTTTTTTGTGCCAATTGACCGCATTCCATGTTGTTTATTGCATTTTCTCGTGTTTTCTCTCCAACTTTTTACATTTAAGCTCATCTTTGTTGCGGTTCGTGTCCCAGATAGTGGTGAAAGTGTCTTAAGCGAATGAGTCAGTTTCAAGGTGAGGTGACTTGTTTAAAATAATTCATTTTTTTATGATTTAAGGATTAATGTTCAAAAATTATTTAAAAAACGTGTAATTATTTATAAATTTAAATGATACGATATTTAATAAGAAAATATCAATACTTCAATTTATTGAAATTATTATAATTAATCAAAAATATTCCATTAACTCTAAGTACCTTCATGATTGGTAAATTTGAATAAATGTAAAATCATTCTTCAACGAAATAATCAAAATTAAATATGGATATTTCGTCAGTATTTAGTTTTAATTAATTATTTAAAAAAAAACAGATGTTCTTGCAACCAATTATTAACGAGTTGTTGCTTATTGGAAAATCGCACAAGTAAAACCGGTTGAGTTGCTATTTAATTAATTCAATAATTAGTCTTTCAACAAACAAAAAAATATATAAAAATAATAATAATACATAAATTTTATTTAAGATCAATTTCTTTTTAAAAAAAAAGCTTTCTTAGAATCAATTAATTTGCAACTATTCTTTTCCAGTTAATAAAAAAGATAGTATTTTTGATATTTTCTTTAACAAAAAATTATAAATTATCAAAACATATTCAAAATATTGAGTAAGTTTTAATAAAAAGCCTTTTTTTGTTTGTTCTTTAATTTTAAATGTTAGAACGAAGTGTGTTTTTTTTTTGTTTACCAAACATGTGTGCATGTACAATTTGAGCAGTCCTAGAAGGCCATGAAGTTTATAGTGATCAACTGTCATGACCATCTGGGATCGTTAAAATTATTACTTACTTAAAAATTGGCACCAAGGGCTCGATAGCCCCACGGTTGTTCGTCCGCCGTGCCCGGACGAGGTAAAGAGCCTTTGGCTGAAAAGTGGGTGGTTGTGGTTATCACATACATTGCAGCTATACTCTTAGGACCTGTGCTAAGAAATGGTGAAAGCCCGGGTGCTATTACTGCAAATGATAGTAGAGGCTTAGGTAGGCCTTACTACTAACAGTTAGGGTAACTGGCTTGTAACTAGTTACTGACTGTTAGCAAATGGACCTACCTGGTTAGAGGTAGGACCAGGTAAATGTACACATTTGCATGGAAGTAATGAGGGACTGATCTGGTGATTGGGACCGCTTACCGCAGAAATTGACGAAATATGGAATGTTTGGCTGCTTCATGCATGGGACACGAAAGGTTGTTAAGAAGAAAAATAACAAGAAGACGATCTAGAAGAGGAAATTATGCCGTTGAAGCTTTGCATAGCTTTTGGTAATCTGAGTGGATTCGTATCTGAAGAAGATGAAGATGATGAAGAGGATGAAGAAGAAGCAGAAGATGTAGAAGATGAGAAAGAAGAAAAGAATGAAGAAGATGAAGGAGATGAAGAAGATGGAGAAGGTGCAGAAGATAAAGAAGATGGAAAAGATGAAGCAGTAAAGAAGATGAAGGAGATGAAGACGATAAAGAAGATAAAGAATATGAAGAAGATGAAGAAGACGAAAAAAATAAAGAAAATGAAGACGATGAATACGATGAAGAAAAAGAATAAGAAGAAGAAGATGAAGAAGATAAAGAAGATGAAAAAAATGAAGAAAAGGCAGGAAATAAAGAAGATGAAGAGGATAAATAATATGCTGAAGACGATCCAGAAGAGATAATTATGGCACTGAAGCTTTGCATGGTTTATGCTAATCTAAGTTGGGGCATAACTGAAGAGGATGAAGAGCATAAACAAGATGAAGAAGATGGAGAATATGAAGAAGATTAAGAAATAAAGAAGATGAAGAAGGTTAGGAAGATGAAGAAGATGGAGAATATGAAGAAGATGAAGAAATAAAGAAGATGAAGAAGGTGAAGAAGATGAAGAAGATGAAGAAATAAAGAAAATGAAGAAAATGAAGAAGATGAAGAAATAAAGAAGACATAAAAGTGGATGAAGAAAAGAACAAAAAGAGGAAACCTCAGAGACTATCCCATGCATGAAGTGGCCGAAGCAAGAAATCAAAGATCGTTGGATTGAAGTGAGCTGGGTTATCGATTGGGATGCGTGCAGCTACTGGGATCTAGTCAGTTGAGTTGGCAAAATCCATTAACTATATCCAGAAATATTCTGTTATACAGTCTTCCTTCGTTGTTCGCTAATTTTCGCTGTGCTATAGAGAGGCAGAATAATATTCCTAGTACTGAGTCGTTAAATATAAAGTTTTGAGAAGAAAACGAATCTTACAAGACAGGAATTGGAAGCGCCTCTATAGCCATGGCCGTTGACAATAAGAATTCATGTTAGAATGGTTCCAGGAGAGAAAGCAAGAATAGATGATTCAAAACAAATACTATCATATATTCTTGCTTTCTGGTCTGAAGAGGATCACGGAAAGTCGAGGCCAACTGCCAACAATAAATGTTTTACTGCAAGGAGTGGAGTCTAAGAAAAGCTTGGATACCAACCGTTTATGTGGTAATGAAAGTCAATTTTGATCCAACAAAAAATAGTAAAATATGAATTTTTCGAAAATACTTTAAAATATAGAAAAGAAGATAAATTAATTGCTAATAAAAGATTCTTTGCTGTCCTTAAGACTCATTTGCAATTGAAGTTAATTCATTTTTAATTCAATAATAATAATAATTTTTTTTTTTTGATTAGGAAAAAAAAATTTTTTTATCGGAATACTTCCTGCTCTTTTTAGCTGAATACGTGTACACTCATAATAATTATTTTTACTAAATACAAATTTCTAGACACACATCCATCATTATTGAAATTTCTATTGATGATTAGTGGTAAAAATTAAAGAAAAAAAATCTCATAAAAATATTTCCTGATCATCTATGGTCATTTTGGACGAACCCAATAGATTATATCGATTATTGTTAATTTGACCTTCTGTACTCGATTGAATTGAAGTTGAAATGGAATTTTTATTAATTGCACATTTCAAATACACAAAAGATATCATAATGACTAATTATTCAACAAAATTGATTATAATTTTAATTTTGCCAAATAGAAAAAATATTATAAATTTTTATGGTGCATATAAGAACAACTTCAACCAATTTATCTGTGCTGAGTGCTTCCCCGTTTATATGCGCATACTTTTAAATAATTGTAGGTGTTTATAATAATATAAATAATGTGTCATTGCAAGAGGATAATACTTAAATAAATTAACTCAAAATACTTAATATGAAATTTTTTTGAAAGTCGTAAACAGGAAAATATAAAATCGTCAATTATGATTTTTTTCTGTTATTGCTGCTGCACAATTTAATAAAAACAAATTCTCTGAATTTACATAACCTAACAAAGATATCTGATTATAAATAAAAAACACAAAAAATAATCCTTATATAATAATTAGGATAATTTATTTTATAATTTTCTACTAAACATTTTTTTAACTTAAGATTTTCTATAAAATATTTTTCTGAAAAATTTTTTACCGGAAATTTTTTTTTTTTAAAATTTTTTTACTGCAAATTGTTTTTTCTGAAAATAATTTTTACTGAAAGTTATTTTTACTCAAAATTATTTTTACTGATAATCATTTTTACTGAAAATTTTTTTACCGAAAATTATTTATACTGCAAATTATTTTTACTGAAAATGATTTCTACTGAAAATTATTTTAACTGAAAATTTTTTTACTGAAAACTATTTTTACTGTAAATAATTTAATTTTTACTGTTAATTTTTTGTATTGTAGTAAAATTTATTTTTACTGATCATTTTTTTTTACTGAAGTTTTTTTTCTAAAAATTTTTTAAATAAAAATTCTTTTACTGTAAATTTTTTTTACGAAAAATTTTTTCCTGTAAATTATTTTCATTGAAGATTTTTTTTACTGAGAATTATTTTTACTGAACATTATTTTTACTGAAGAAAATTTTTCCTGAAAGTTATTTTTACTGAAAATTGTTTTTACTGAAAATTATTTTTACTGAGAATTATTTTTACTGAAGATAATTTTTCCTGAAAGTTATTTTTACTGAAAATTGTTTTTACTGAAAATTATTTTTACTGAAAATTATTTTTACTGAAAATTGTTTTTACTGAAAATTATTTTTACTGAAAATTATTTTTACTGAAAATTCTTTTTACTGAAAGTTATTTTTACTGAAAGTTATTTTTACTGAATACTATTTTTACTGAAAATTGTTGTACTGAAAATTGTTTTTACTGAAAATTATTTTTACTGAAAATTATTTTTACTGAAAATTGTTTTTACTGAAAATTATTTTTACTGAAAATTATTTTTACTGAAAATTATTTTTACTGAGAATTATTTTTACTGAACATTATTTTTACTGTAGATAATTTTTCCTGAAAGTTATTTTTACTGAAAATTGTTTTTACTGAAAATTATTTTTACTGAGAATTATTTTTACTGAAGATAATTTTTCCTGAAAGTTGTTTTTACTGAAAATTGTTTTTACTGAAAATTATTTTTACTGAAAATTTTTTTTACTGAAAATTATTTTTACTGAAAATTATTTTTACTGAAAATTATTTTAACTGAAAATTATTTTTACTGAAAATTATTTTGACTGAAAATTATTTTTACTGAAAATTATTTTTTCTGAGAATTATTTTTACTGAAAATTATTTTTACTGAAAATTATTTTTACTGAAAATTATTTTTACTGAAAATTATTTTTACTGAAAATTATTTTTACTGAAAATTATTTTTACTGAACATTATTTTTCCTGAAGATAATTTCTCCTGAAAGTTATTTTTACTGAAAATTGTTTTTACTGAAAATTATTTTTACTGAGAATTATTTTTACTGAAGATAATTTTTCCTGAAAGTTATTTTTACTGAAAATTGTTTTTACTGAAAATTATTTTTACTGAAAATTATTTTTACTGAAAATTGTTTTTACTGAAAATTATTTTTACTGAAAATTATTTTTACTGAAAATTATTTTTACTGAGAATTATTTTTACTGAACATTATTTTTACTGTAGATAATTTTTCCTGAAAGTTATTTTTCCTGAAAATTGTTTTTACTGAAAATTGTTTTTACTGAAAATTATTTTTACTGAAAATTATTTTTACTGAAAATTATTTTTACTGAAAATTATTTTTACTGAAAATTATTTTTACTGAAAATTATTTTTACTGAAAATTATTTTTACTGAAAATTATTTTTACTGAACATTATTTTTCCTGAAGATAATTTTTCCTGAAAGTTATTTTTACTGAAAATTGTTTTTACTGAAAATTATTTTTACTGAAGATAATTTTTCCCGAAAGCTATGTGTACTGAAAGTTATTTTTACTGAAAATTACTTTTACTGAAAATTATTTTTACTGAAAATTATTTTCACTGAAAATATTTTTACTTAAAATTCTTTATTTTACTGAAAATGATTTTTACTTAAAATTTTCAGTTAAAGTTTATTAGAAATTTATATTAAAAATTTAGTAAAAATATCCCTCAATTATTTAATTTTTCTTAACAATTTCCTATATCTGATAACGAAGAAAAAAACACAAAAAAATTCTTTATTTTCTAAATTTCAATATAATTTTTTATGATTACTTAATTCAAATATTATAAAAGCTTATTTATATAAAATAGTTATTATGTGTTGAAACATTAATCGTTTATTAGCCGAATTCTATATTAAAAACAGAAAATTCTAAAAATTCAGTAGCAGTAAATAATAATGATAAAAATTAAATACCATATAAAATAAACTATTTACTATTAAAAAAATACTATTAAGAAATTTATTCACATCCATTAAAAAATACTACAATATAATAAAACGAAATATAATTTTTTAATACTCAATTTTTTATGCAACAAATTTTTTTTTATTTCAAATTAATATAATTTATTATTTATTGTTTGTTTTTTTTTTTGGTTGTAATATTATATAAAATTAAAGTTTTGTTTATTGTGAATATTAATTTGGTAAAAAAACTTGTTTTAAAAATACAATAATTAATTTGGGGAAGAAAAAAAAATACAAACAAAAATAATGCCGGCGATAAAACGTATGAGGAAACACCAAGAAACAATACGAAACACTGAGTGTAGACATTTGCAGCTGTCGCTGAGCATGCATCAACGGCGCAGCAAACGGTTCTGCGTTGTTTTTCGCACAGTTTGATCAGGTTTCGTGGAGTTTTTTTGGCGCCAAATAATTTCGCAAAAAGTTGGTTTTTTTGTTGTTGTAAATTAAGACCTTAATTTAAAAGGTTTTTTATACAAAAAAATAGTTGGACATATGTTATTAGTAAGATTTCAAAATATTTAAGTTAATTTTAGAAGATAGCTTCCTATTTTATTGATGACCTGATTTTATTGTCGCCAAATCAAAAAAAAACCTAATTTTTTGTCTCCTCTTTAATTTGCAGATAATAGAGTGAAAAATAGCAAAAAATTCTTAAAGTAAAACAAGTTTGTAGCAACGAAAAAAATATTAAAACTTCTTAAAAATCATTCTTTACAACAGAATTGACGATTTTGGAATTTCTTGGTTTTTTTTTGGGAACTGATTATTTACGTTTCACCAGCATTATTATGTTAATTACGTATTATAATTGATTAGAGAATGAGCAAAAAAGAAAAGCAAAACCAAAATAGTAATAATAACAATCCGTCTTATTTTGTTATTAAATTTTGGAGCCACTTTATAGGCGCCACAATTTATAGCCAATAATCATGACGATTTTTCTCCCTCATATAAATACTATTTAAATATCTATAAAAATAATAATCATAAAAAACAATTTGTTGGTGGATTTTTTCATTCAATTTGATTTATTTTTTTAAAAAAAATATAATTTTTTATTATTAGTTAAGAAGAACAATTGAATTTTTGCGGTTTTTACTCAGACGGGCATGCGAAATTCAACAGAATAGTTTAAGTATGTCGTCAACCATGAAATTTATTCTGATTAAGAAAATAGCTTAGATTATGATTAGATTTTTTCTACTAGATTATTAACATATTTACTATATAAAAAAATAAATATATATAATATCAATAGATTATCTTGATTTTGATTATTTAATTTAATAAGAAAAAAAACGGTTTTTTTTCTGCACAAAAATAAATAGAAAATTTGCATAATAATATAATCATTATTACAACTTTTTTTTTTTGGTATTAAATATGCGTAAATTATAATTATTTAAAAAGGTTTTAGAATTAGATAAAGTTTTTTTTGTATAATTACTTAAAAAAAAATAAAAAAATAAAATAATAATCAGTATTATAGTAGAAAGAAGTCAAAACCAAAAAAATATTTCATTTATTGTAAAAATTTTTTGAAAGCTGGTTTGTAGTTCGAGGGTCGTCTAAGAAAATTTATGAGTTTTTTTTCTTTTAAATAAATAATTATTCTTAATTTTAGCAAATTTTCTAATGACCTTGACGCTATTATATAGACCATGTCATATATATTTTCTTAAGTTTTCTCGCATATAAGTAAATAAAAATAAGAACTAAAATTTCCGTATTTTCTAGCTTTGTTAATTGTTTTCTTTTTTAATTTTTCCAATTAATTAAAAAAACAAATTTAGAAAAAAAATCAAATTTTCATTTAAAATAAATAAAAAAAATAGCAATTATTTAAGCAAATCTAAGAACAAAGATATTAGAAACTTATATTCAAGTGGGGAAAAAATGCATAAAAACGAAATATTAAATTATCCATTTTACAGTTTGAAAAGTAGTATACTATAATTATAAAATTTTTTACTATATATTTTAATAAAAAAAATTTATGCCATTTTGAAAAAAAATTTATTTTGTTTATAATATAATACAATATATAGAAAACATGCCAGTTGGGTGCTTGGACAACCAGCTTAGAATGGAAATATTTTTTTTAGCAAATTTTCTTCAGATGATAAAGCATATTTTTACTCAGTCGATATGTCTTTAATTAAAATGGTTATATTTGGAGTTTTTAGTACCTATAAATAATTACGGATCAGCTGGTGTATTTGGAAGAAAAAAAGTCTGAAATTGTCATTGGCCCAAATATCTTTGAAAATGAATAAGGAGCGACTGTCACCATTAATTCTGAGCGCTATTTTTTTTGGACCTAACTTAAAAATATTTAATATGAAGTATATGTAATTTTAACAAAATTATATTACAAGATATAGAACACAATAAATTTTTTTGATTTATTGCACAAAAAGTTCGAAGGACACGTAATTTAGAGATTTTTTTATCTGAACTGACCTTTAAGATCGCGCGATTTGATGCTGTTTGTCTCTTCTTCTTTTTTAAAGAATTATGCAAAAAATCATATTTATCCATACTTAACACATATAAAAACTAACATCCTTTAAGTGATAGCCGAATTACACCTTGAAACGAAAAAGTCCTTAAAATTTACCTTAAAAGGATCGAATAAGAATTCTTTTGGTAGTAATTTTTAAAAAAATCGAGTCCTGCAAGAACAGTTTTTGATAGTTATTTTCAAAATATTATTCTAGCATATATAATGGTAAAGTTTTTGCAATATAATCAAAATATTTTATAAATCAAAATGTATATAAAAAAATATTTTTTATTTAAGTTTACTTTACAAAATTCAACTTGGATAATTCTCTACTAACATTAAGTATGGATGTAAGAGAATAAAAACAACTTTTTGAAAAAGGTTTTTATGAACTTTTAATTTTTTTTTTGCAAAAATCTTATCAAAATTTATTTCAAAAGAATCTAATCCTGTAAAAAGTCTCATGATAGTCATTTGAATAATACAAATTTGATTTAACTTTTAAAATTAAAGTATTTTATTTATTTAACTTTATTTTTCAATGCATAAATTCGATAAGTCTTTATATCTAAAAAAAAATGCATTTCTTTTTTTATTAATAATCTAATCACATAAGTTTTTCTTTTTTGCAGGAATTCATTGAACTGTCACATGGCATTAGAATTACTATCAACTGTCATATCGATAAGCCATCGCCGCCATTTTTAATCGAATTAAACATGATCGGATTTTTTTGGGAATAATTTCATTATTATTATAATTATTATTTTCTTATAGGATTTTTTAGGTTTTTAATTTTTAAAATAAATAAAAATAAAACAATATGATTTTTTTTGTTGAATAAACAGTTAATCATAAATTTACTCTTACATTGGATGATCAATCAACGGCCATTTTGAATTAATTACAAGATGTCCCTCATAAAATTTTTTTTTTTTAAAAACACACTTAATATTAAGTTTTTTCTAAATTTAGTGCAAATTGAATAAATTTATATAATTATTAACACCATTGGTCTCTGCCCATTAGTCCATTGGTCTCTACTCATTAATTGACAATCACACAACATCCCAAAGACCCCCCCTTCCACGTGCAAATATGGTGTATCCGTGACAAAAACCAAATGAGGAGAAAATGTGCAAAACTCTATTTGCTAATAAATCAAAATGATTTCATTCACAATATGCATATGATTTCTTAATATAATCGAATGTTAATTAATAAGTGAGATATCTTTTTCCGTCTTTTCTACTCAGCTCTAGATACATAAATACATATAAACTTAAATATGTATTGTCAATTTAAATCTTCATCAAAGTATATTATTCTTTATAGATTTATTAATTTGTAAATAATACCAAAACTTTCGATGCCATTTGTTATTAGTAGATCAGCAGAGTTATTTTTTATACTCAGTATAGTGGCCATAAAATATCTTTGAACAATTATTTTATGATGAATTCCAATAAAAAAATATAATATTATTCATATAATAGGAGCAATTTCTTAAATAATAACGAATTGTGTGTTTTTTTTTCCTCTGTGTTGAATTCTTATCTTCATATTTTCCACCTTTTTTTATTTACTTTTTAATTTGCAAAAAAAAAAAAAATGTTTTTGCAAAAAACTAAACTTTAATGCGGAAATCGATTTTTAATATACTCAAATATCATCTAAATAAAAAAGAAGAAACGTGTTTTGATCATTTAAATAAATAATATTGACGACAGAAAATCGTAAATTTTTTATCGATAATATTTTTATGCTTCTCTTCATAATGTGTTTATCATGAATAATATAAACGAAATTATTATGTATGAAAATTCCTATAATACATATGTTTATATATATTATTATTAAATTTCCTGATATCAATAAGTTCAAATAACTTATTTTAATATTATTAACAAGAAGAAAAACAAGAAATCCTTAATAACTTGTTAATGTAAACTACCTTCTTCGTACGTTACCCCTTATTTTTTTGTTGATTTAAATAGCAAAAGTTTTGAATAAATTATTATGTATCTCAAGAGTTCATAACCGCTTACAATGACTTTACAACCGTTTCAATTAGATTATTTATTTAAATCAATAACAAACTTCATTAATTGTCTTTGAAGTCGAAGTAGCTTCCAGGTGTTTAAGTTTAAATCCGCTGTTTTTTAGTCAAAAATACACATGTTTTTTTTTTCATAGAAAGCAAAAACAAATTTATTTAAAGTACCTGCCCTCGCTAGCTACACATTTTTCCCATCTCTCAAGCAATTTGTCACATTAAGTAGTAACTTTTCCTTAGTAACTTGAGGGTTTTTAGAGCCTCATAATTTATAGCGAGCGCTTGGCACATCGACGAAAACCGGTGGTAGTCGGAAGGGGCCAGATCTGATGAATAGGCGAGGTGAAGTACCACCTCCCAGTAGAGTACCTCCAATTAGTTTCGGACCATTTTGACGTGTGCGATGGTGCATTGTCGTGGAAGAAAATCAGCTTATCATGCTTTGTTGATAATCCGTCCATTTTTCACGCAGAGCACGGTGCAATTTGAACAGTTGTTGGTTGTAGCGGTGGGCATTGATAGTTTCACCACGTTTTAACATCTCATAGTAGGCGATACACTGCTGATCCCACCAAACGCACAGCATCGTCTTCCATCCGAAGCGATTTGGTCTTGGGGAAGATGTTGATAGTTGGCCTGGATCAACCCATGATTTCTTGCGTTTAGGATTCTCGAAATATATCCACTTTTCATCGTCTGTCACAATCCGATGCAGGAACGACTCGCTTTTTTCTCTGGCGAGCAAGATTTCGCGTATGTTTTGGCGTCGCTCCATCTGCCTATCGTTCAAATCATGCGGCACCCATTTTCCGATCTTTTCAATCTTCCCCATGGCACGCAGATGCATGGAAATGGCTGGTTGAGTAACACCTAATTGATCCGCGAGTATTTTTTGCGATTAGGTATCGTCTTCGTCCAAAAGAGCATGCAATTGATGGTCCTCAACCTTCCTAGGCTGATTTTCACACTTCTTGTCCCAGAAGTCAAAATTGCCATCTTTGAACCGACGAAACCAATCTCGGAACGTTGTTTCCGATAAAGCACTGTCACCATAGGCCTCTATAAGCAGTCGATGCGATTTGGAAGCCGATTTCTTCAAATTGAAGCAGAAAAGCAGAGCTTCACGCATATGCTCTTTTTCTGGCACAAAGCTAGACATGATTACTAGCGGAAAAATGTATGTTGTTGTACGAAATTGCTGACAATGTGCACTGATTAATGTTGACAGATGTCAAACTCATAAAAAAAAAGTATGGCGTGCCCATGGTAGCTTAATACGCTAACTCACGCCATCTATGACCAAACAGCGGATTTAAGCTTATACACTTGGTAATTATGAGCAGAAAAATTATTACCAATTTCTTCGAAGGAATGCACATAAAAATAATAAAAAATTGGATAAAGTTTTTTTTTTTGTTATTTTTATATATAAATTAAATAATAAGAAAAATATAAATTTTTTATTAAAATAATTTTTTTTCTTTTGCATTCGAATTAAAAACATTAAAATTTCTTAATTGTTACAAAAACCGACCGGTTATCGAATACTTATTAGCACAGTTTCATGTTTATTGGGAGTGGAAAGGTTCATGTCTGAAACTATATCCAAGAATTCCACCTGTTTTCACAATGTTAACAATTTTTTTTTGATTTTTTCATAATATTTTTTTTTTTAAAGTAAAAAATGTAAATTATTAGTTATTGTATGCAAAAAACTTACTTTTCAAATCCTTCCCTTCCGGAGGACAGGGCTTTCTGTTCAGCAAACAGTCCACATAATTTGTAACAAGACGTGAACTAGACAATATTGTGTCAATATCCATGTTTTCATATCTACAACAAACAAAAAGAAAATGAAATTTTTAACATTAATAAAATTATATTAACAATAAAAATAATAATATTAATAATATTAATAATAATATAATCAGGGTGGCAATAAGGACTTCGACCAATAAGGTCTTTTGTGGTGAATAACCCTAACTCAGATAATAGTAATTTTGAGGCTTTCAGTGAACCTCAATATCATATTGGTTGGTAGCCGGGAAATATCGTAGAGATCATGGAGTCCCAAACAATCATTTTCAGATACTTTTTTTTTAAAGTGATTTAATTACCCCAGTGTGAGATTTTAACCCCGCGTTCCCAGGACTCTATAATGGACCCCAGGTGACGCTTTGAATAGCCACAGAAGGATTCTGGCATTAGCTCCCATTTTGGCAAGTTTGTCTGTTCAACGCCCATGACCTAGCGTCCTCATGACCTGACACTCAATACCTTCATGATCTGATACCCACAATAAAGTTACTTTATTGTATAGGACCATGAAGATATCCCAAACTAGCTTGGATTCGACATCAGATGGGACAAGAGATTCCAATACATACAAGAGATGTATATTTTTTCGTTACGTAGGTATCCTCCTGATATCCTCTCTAGCACAAAGATTTATGACATGTATTTTTTCCTGAAAAATGGTTTGGGATCTACCAACGATCTTAGATTAACGGTAATAAGGTCCGACGACGACCAGCCCCAACACCCATCGAGTAATGACCCTCCCCCCTTCCCCTCCTATTAAGTTAAGCGCCCAATGAGAACTACTTTCAAAAACTGATATGAATTAGGCTTCTCCGGCATTACGTCCGAGAGATAATTGGCTTTCTGGAATTCTTTTAGGTCTGAACAACTTTCAGATGTCCATACAGGTCGCCTGATTTAAAGGTTTTGGAATGTGCCAATCTGAGAGCCACATGGGTGATGAAGAACGAACGAAAGCCACATGGGTGATGATGATTCTAACTATTGTCAGACAAGACCACAGTATCATTAATTTGTTAAAGACCCCAGGTTTTACTGAAGAGCCTATGATAAGCCCAAATGGCTCTAGTTGGTCTATCAGTAAATCTGGTAAGGTGTGAAATTTTTGGTTCAGAATGATCCCTAGATAATTGACGCTAGATGAACTCAAGTTCAGTTCCATTCATCTTATCCTTGGTAAGGTTCAACTTATACTTCTTTGCAAACAGAACTAAGACCGTTTTGTGAGGGATTATATTAAGATCTGTCTCTTGGCATCAAATGTGCACAAGGTTAAGGGCGCTCTGCATTCGGCCCAATATGGTTTCTTCATATTTCCCCCTGATCATCTCGAACAGGTGATCAGCATAACCCTAAATTTTAAAGCCGGCTGTAGATATTTTGACGGGAAGATCATCAATGACAAGTGACCAAAGTAGGGGGTGATAGTACCCTCCTTGTGGGCATTCATTAATGGCTCTGCAGTTAGACTCTAGCATTGTAGTTAAGAAACAACTCCCTTTCGTAAAGCAATAGAAAGTGTTATCAAATGCCTTGTCTACGTCTAGGAGCGCACGTTAAGCTATTTCTTTACAAAGAATGTTTTTTTCTAATTTCAGATGAGTCCGTGAAGGACAGTTTAAGAAGATTTGACCATTTGGTATGCAAACTGATTGATGTGTACAGCATCCTTTTTCATAAAATCACATCTGATATGAAGGTTTGAAACCTTTTCCATATCTTCAAGTAGGAACGATGTATAGCTGCTAAGTCTGAAGGATTTTGGCAGAGACCCGAAGTGTCTCACGGTCTTGGGTATAAGAACCACATTAACTTCTCTTCAGGACTTAGAAATGTCAAAACTAAGCTATTGTAGCTGGCTCAGAAAGAACAGGACTCAATACTTTTATTGGACAGAAAATTATATTAACAATAAATGATTTTTGTTTTTATATAATACGGGGTCTGTTCAAAAAGTATCGCGAATTTTGAATTTCCGCGGGTTGCGTATATTAGATTTTTGATTTTTTATGGCGTTATGTTGGTACTCATGTCTCTCACTTATGCCGATAAGTTCGGCCATTTTGAATTTTCAGTTAATTTTTGACAGCTCCTTTGCTTGCACGTGTTTTGGCTCGTTTTCGATTTTTCCCCATTACAAAAAATGGATCAAAGAATCTGTTTTGGGAACAAGAAAAAGTCACAGGGGGCAAGATCTGGGGAATACGGTGGCTGCGGTATTATTAGAGTGTTGTTTTTGGACAAAAATTCGCGCAAAAGTAATGATGCGTCAGCAAGGTCGTTATCATATTGCAAAAGCCAATTTTTGTTCTTCCACAAATCCGGGCGTTTCTGGCGGATTGCTTCGCGCAACTTGCGCATAACTTGCAGGTAATATTCCTTATTGACCGTTCTATCAAGTTTCAAGAACTCATAATGTACCATGCCCCTGCAATCGAAGAAAACTTGTAAGGAAAACCTTCACATTCGACCGAGCTTGGCTCTTTTTTCGGTCTTGGCTCATCATTGGGATGGTCATAACTATAAACCCATGTTTCGTCACCAGTTATGACCCTCTGGAGCAAATTTAGGTCGCCGCGGACAGAGTCCAATAGCTCCTTAGCAATGTTAATGCGATGTTGTTTTTGGTCGAAAATGGGCAAAAATCGAAGACGAGCCAAAACACGTGCAAGCAAAGCAGCTGTCAAAAATTAACTGAACATTCAAAATGGCCGAACTTATCGGCATAACTGAGAGACATAAGTACCAACATAACGGCATAGAAAATCGAAAATCGAATACACGTAACCCGCAGAAATTCAAAATTCCCGATACTTTTTGAACAGACCTCGTATATAAATCTTAGCACATTTTTTTCTGTAAACACATTTGACAAAGGTGTCTTAACTGTATTGAAAAATTTATAACAAAAACCCAAAAAATTCTAAAATGTTTCTTTTTTTATTTCTTTTATTAAAAATTAATAAGAATATAAATTATTCTATTTATAAAAAGACAAAATATAAATTTGTATTAATTGTAAAGCAAATAAAGTTGATGATTTATATTTTCTAAAAATAACAAGAAGATTTTCTGTTGGAAGTTTCTTAAGAAATTTATCCAAAAATAGAAAATATTTTTGAAGCTATAATTTTTAATAGTAAAGTAATAATCAATAGGAAAAAATTGATCAATAGAAAAAATAAAATTCACTATAAAAACATGAATCATGATTGAAAGCAGAAAAAAAGCTAACTTGTTAACTTTATTTATTAATAGAATCTCATTAACATATGATTAATAACAACTAATTGTGAAAGTATAGTTTTTAAAAGTTGTTGTAGAAAATATTCAATATATTTAAGGACTTCTAGTTTGTAAAAGAGTTAATAACACTTGTTATACTTTTCTTTCGATATTTTCAGTTTTGTAAATTTAATAGCCTTGATATAACATTACAAAACCAAAAGATAATAAATAAAACAATTACTTTTCTTATAAATACGAGTATATACAAAAATAGAATTGATTTTATTATTTCTTATCAAAACGTTAAGATTGACTATTTCCTGATGCAAGTGAATGTTCGGTTTTAAATTTCAAAAAGTACGAAAAATAAACAACAAAAAAATTTATAATAAGAGAAAAAAAATTCTTCCAAGCTAAATTTTCTTTTTCTTTTGAATTATAAAAACTTTACAAAGTGGAATACTCGTCGTTGCAGTTCAACTATTATTCCATCTTTGGTAATATGACAAACCATCTTGACAAAAAATTCAAGATCAAATGCACACAAACAATTTTAACGAGTACACCTCTTAATAATAAAAATAATAATAATAAAAATAGTATTGACTTCATAAGTCCTTCTGCATTCAAAGCCAAAGTCAATGTTTTCGATGATGGTCCCCTTTAAAAATATTAAAAACTGCATTACCATTGAGATCACAATCACTTATTTTAATTTTTGTAGAATACAATCTCTTCCTTAATACCAATCATATTCACTTGAATGCATTTTCATTTTACAAATTTTTATTTACATAATAAAATTCTGAAGGAAAAAAATACAATTCCGATTTATCTTATGAAATTTTTTATACAAATTTTTTATTTTGATTATATTATACAAAAAAATGACTATTTGATCATAAAATAAGTACAAACTTATATGATTATTAAGTTTTCAGTTTAAAATCAATAAAAGAAAATAGTTTTACTGTCTATCCCCGTAACGGACTGAAGGTGAAATATTGTATAAAAATGTTATTCTTGCAAATTTTGTAAACAAATATTTATGACTTTTCGATAATTTTATTAATACTAATTTACTTACAAAATGTTGTCCTTCATTGTTGAATATGATAATTAGTTTCTCTAGGAAAAATAAATACTTTCAATAAACGAAGGGGACAACACATATGAATAATCAAGATCAATTGAATAGTAGAAAAAAAACTTCTAGAAATTGTAAAAACTTTCCAAAAAAGTGCTGATCCTACCGTAGGCCACGTTTCGCAATTTTTTAACAATATTTTCTTCGGCGATCAGACTTATTTCTAGATCGATGGATTTGCCAATAGGCAAAGTTGGCGTACACAAGAAACCATTGTATTCACTAAAAGTGACTCTTTTATGTGCATTTTGGTCTAAAGGTGTCATTGGCGTGGCCCGTGTTTTTTTTGTTGAAAATGACAAAGAAGAGATAAGTACTGTCAATTCCAGGGGCTATAGACTATTTCTGGCTTGAACTTAAAGATTTTAATCTATAAAATATGTGATTTCAAAAAAACGGAGCCACAAGCCACACAACCAAACTACAATTTTTATCTTGATTGCGGGAAAAATTTTAAGGACGCGTAATTTCGAGATTTGATGCTATTGGGCTTTTTCTTGAATCGTCGTTATTGTCTTTATCAATAAGAGCACTAAAAATAATTAGTCTTGGAGTGCCATAGGAGATTTAGAAAAAAATAGCCTGAAAAAAGCTCCTTGTTCATTGTCAAAGAGTTCATTTTCTTTCCTTTTTTCATCAGCGTTCATTCCTGTTTATGAGATTACATCGGGTTTGGTTTTTTTTTTTTTTTAAATTTTTGGTTAAATATTTTTGTTAGCTTCCAATATTTATCCCCATCCTAAGTTGTATAGCCCTTTAAGGCATTCCTTATTGTCCTTCCACAGGGTCCTAAATTTTTTACTTTTATTAGGTATTTTCGATTAATTTTTTTATCGCTTTCCTTAGAGAACTTAACCCTTTAGGGTGTTAAATTGCATGTTTTGTTTATCAAGTATGTGTTGTAGCACCTTCGCAGCGACCCTCGAACTCTTTACTGCTGCCCCCAATTTCTATCGTCTTTGCAATGCTGGCTGTCAATAATGCTATCTTTTGAGAATTTCTGCTCGGAGAGTATACAGTGGCTCCATTTATGGTCTCAGAAGATGAAGCAGGGTCTACGTCATCTTCTGAGACCATAAATGGAGCCACTGTTTAATATCCGGGCAGAAATTCCTTATCCATATGGATTAGGTGTCCAGCCCACTACAGCCTATTGACTTTAGTTTTAACCATACTATCCTCATGGAAGGGTAGCAAAATTTTTTCGAAAAATCCTCCTCTGAAATGTGGACAAGAGTTCACAATAATTTTTGCTGAGACCCCGAATTTTCGATGTTATAGTCAGAATTTTCGGGAGAAATAACTTAAACTGACTGAAGTGGACTCTATTGGCCGTGCACGGATTCCTTTCTCCACGTAGTTGTTGGCTGCAATCCTTAACCCCAAATAGGAAAATGCATTTCACTCTTTTAAACTTATAATCTCCTATGTAGAACCTACACATATAAAAGTAGTGCTAAGTGGTCTTGTCTTCGACTGCCAGCTGAATCTTGGCGAAGGTGTCTTATACAGCTCTTTCTGATCGATACATTTTGTCGATGTTAAAAGCTGGGCAAGCTTAAGAAGGATTGTATGCTCATGCTCCCGCTAGGTGGATACTTTTGGATGTAAATCTATGCCGTAGGCTTGAAACCATAAGTAACCTACGGGTCTTAGCGAATCCGCGGTTCTGACCTGGTCTAGCAGTGCCAGAAAATTACAAATTTCCTTACTGAAGCCTTTTGAGTTAAGAGTACCCACCATATACTCTTAAAAGCAGAACTGACTAGTACCATGGGGGTCGGGATTCCCATCATGGTTTGTCCGACGTGTCCCAACAAAATGAGGAGTATTTGGCTGAAACGTGGTAGCGGTGGGTGTCACCTACATCGATGATACAGTCTTAGGATTGGAGTATAGGAATGGCGAAATCCCGAGCAATATCAGTGCAGAGTTAAGTTAGCTGGCTTGTAACTGGTTACTGACTATTAGCAAATGGACCTACCTGTGATGGATGGAACTGGACTTTGTAGTTGCACAAATATGCCTGAAAGTAATGAGGGAGCAGTTTTCTGATTGAGACCGCTTATTGTAGAAATTGACGGAAGATGGAATATTTGGCTGCTTCATGCATGGGGCACGAAAGGTAGTTAAGAAGAAAAACAACAAGAAGACGACGAAGAAAAAATTATGGCGTTAAAGCTTTGCATAGCTTTTGCTTATCTGAGTAGATTCGTACTTGAAGAAGATGAAGAAGATGAATAAGATGAAGAAGATGATGAAGAAGATGAAGATAAAAATGATGATGAAGACGACTCAGAAAAGGAAATTATGGCGTTAAAGCTTTGCATGGCTGATACTAATCTAAGTTCGGGCATACGTGAAGAGGGTGAAGATAATGGAGAAGATAAGGAAGATGAAGAAGATAATCCAGAAGAGAAAATTATGGCGTTGAAGCTTTCCGTAGCTAATACTAATCTGAGTGGAGTCGTATATGAATAAGATGAAGAAGATGAAGCAGATGAAGAAGATGAACAAGATTGAGAAGATGAGAAAGATGAATATGATGAAGAAGATGATGAAAAAGATAAAGATAAAAAAGATGATGAAGACGACCCAAAAAAAAAAAAGGAAATTATGGCGTTAAAGCTTTGCATGGCTTATACTAATCTGAGTGGAGTCGTATCTGAAGAAGATGAAGAAGATGATGAAGATGATGAAGATGATGAAGATGATGAAGATGATGAGGATGATGAAGATGAAGAAGATGATCCAGAAGACGGAGTTATGGCTTTGAAGCTTTGCATGGCTTATGATAATGTGAGTGGAGTCGTACCTGAAGAAGCTAAAGAAGATGATGAAGATGAGGAAGATTATGAATATGAAGAAGTTAATCAGAAGAGGACTATGGATTTAAAGCTTTACATAGCTTATGTTAATGTAAGTGGAGTTATACGTTAAGAAGGTCAAGAGGATGGAAGATGAAGAGAATATAAAATAAGATGAAGAAAAGAACAAAAAGAGGGAACGTGAGAGAATGTTCCATGCATAAAGTGACCCAAGCAGGAAATCAAAGAAGAATGCGTTAGATTTGAGGAAGCTAGATAATCGATTCAGATGCGTGCAACTACCTGGATCAAGTCGGCTAAGCTGAGAAGATCCATTACTTTACAGGCCTTTTTTGCGCGTTGATTGGGCGTATCTCAATCCTTACATTTCTCGATAAATAACATCATACTTAAGTACCCCTCATGCTTATCCCTGAGTCACGGGTCATTTGTTCTATCCCTTACCTGTAGATGTTAAATATCTCCGAAAGTAATTTATCTGTTTTTACTCTTCATCTCATACTAGTTATGGTCAGCCTAGTCAGTCTAAGCAATTTTTCTAGGATTTTGTGATATCTCCTTTTTTGAGTGTGGAACAAAAGTTTTTATTTTTCCTCTGTATTGTCAAAGATTTCTTCTACAATTAAAATAACAACAAGACTTATAAGATAAAATTAATATGAATAATCAAAAAAAAAAAAAATAAGTAAAAAAATTTAAAATTAATTTCCCCATGATTCACATCATACCAAATAAACATGAATATTCTTGGTACTTCAAGGAGAAATTATGTAACTTTTATTAATAAAAACATGGTTTTTATGAAGAATTATCCTTCAGTCATGAAGGATAAATTCATCATTTTTTTTTCTATTATTATTTTAGAAGCAAAAAAAACCAATTTTCATACCAACAAGAAAACCGTACAGTTTATTGCGAAAAAAAAGCTCCACTTACAGATGATCACCTCGAAACCGATTCAATTCATACCAAAAAAAAAATACTCAAAAACGCATTTTTTTTACATATTATACGTGGGATGAAAAAAAATCATCCCACGTTTTCCAATAGTTTCTATACACTTTTCTCATATCATATTCTAAAAATATGGTTTCTTTTGCCATTTTCCGAATAATAGTAATAACCTTGGCCAACCCATTATCGACTAATATTAAATAATTGATTACAAATTTAACCATTTCTTAAGGACTTTTAACGTTTCCAAGTAAGAAAAGATAGTCAGTCACAAACGAACCTAAGTGAGTGGGTGTTGCTAAAAATAAGAAATGAAAAAAAAAACTTTCTGTAAATTTACTAGTCACTTATTGGTAATAATTGGAATGCATTATGATTGAAATCAATCACATCACACCACACCACATACCATCTACGAAAAGTGCAACACTTTATAAATTATTTCATAATCGAAAATTAATTCGGTTAAAAAAAAATATATTAATTCGAACTGAAAATCTTATGTGGAAGAAGAAAAAAACCAGCTGAATTGAGAGAAAATATTGATTGGCAGGTGAATTCATGCTGAACATCATTAAATTGCACATCAAAATAGTGATTGTAATTTATTTTGTTATTTTTATGGGGGGAAGGGGGTATTTCTTTTTTTTTTGCCAAAAGGGGAAAGGTCATTATTTATTCGAAATGGAATCATTTAAATTTTCATGTTTTCTACGGTTTTTTCTCTCTCTTTTTGTTGATATAAAATTTATTAACTAATAGTTTCCATAATCGACCTTGTTTTTACAAAAAAAATTTACGAAATAAATAATCAAATTTTGTTAATAATATTACTGTGATATTAATCGTTTTAGTTTTCTTTCGTTTTCATTTGATTTCTTTTGATTTTCTGTTTTTGTTTTTTTTTTTGTTACGAAAATTATTATTTCATTTTGGGCTATACTTTTTTTTTCGATGATAGTATGAAAAATATCATCAAATTTAGATCCACTCAATTTGTTATACCCTTTTTGGAATTTGTCCGAATGGGGCTACGCAACGCAACCATATGCACCACACACACTTAACATGGTTGGGGGGGGGGTTATTCGATTACGTTTCGAGGTCGTCATTTTTTATTAGAGGATCATAATATTTTGACTATTGTAAATATTATTTTATTATGAAATAATTGAGAAATTTTTTCATAAAAACGTTAATTTTATATCATTTTTTTTAATTGTTTTTTTGTTTGTTTTTGCATGTGAAGAAATTTGATATTTTAACAGATTATCCATTTTAGAGTTTGAAAAGTGTACCTCTACTATTTGATAAGAATTAATTAGAAATATATTATTTAAAGAAACATTTATGTAGTTTTAAATTTGCCATTTTGTATTATTAAATTTTCAACTATTACAAAAATGTAACATTTCTAAAAAAAAGTGATGATTCTGTTGGGGTTATGTTTATTTTGTTGTTTTTGAAAAAAAAAATTCTTCTGCATTAAGGCTCATTTCTTGCTTTGGTGCATATCTTAATAAGTAAAATTGCCATACATGTGGCTTTAAAAATTTATAACTAGCTATAAAAAAATTCTAAAACTCAAAGATTTTAATCTAGAGCATAAAGGATTTCAACAATACGACGGTATAAGCTCTATACGACACGACAAAATTTAGCTTTATTTTGCCAAAACTAGATATTTTATCTTAACTGGAATTTAAGTTCGAAACCAATTAAATTTTTATTGTAAAAATTCATTCATAACAACTATTATTTACACAAATAGTTTTAAAAATTTAGAATGATTAAAAATTAATATCCGTTAAGTAATGATTGAATTACAGTCCGAAATGCGCAAAAGGACCATTAACTGATTTGCAAAAATAATCGAGTCCTGAGAGAATTATTGTTAAAATTTTTTATTTAAACAATTATTTTTTTGTTAATAAAATGGCAAAATTAAAGTAATATAATTAAATAAATATTATAGCAAAATATTAATTTTAAGTATATTTAATTTATTTTTATTTTCCAAACTATAAATTGAATAAAACTTTATTTGCTTGGTTCGATGAAATTTTTCAGAATTTTTTTTGTTTTTTTATAGAGTTTTTTTTTCTTTTATTTTTTTTTATAATATAATTAAATTTTGTTAAAAAAATATAAAGTTAAATATATTTTGAACAAGTAAAAAAATTATTTCCTAAAGTAAGCGTGCTGAAACTGAGCTTGGAATCAAACGACTTCGTTATGGACTTCTTTTATCTAAAAGTTTAAAAATATAGTTTTTTTTTTATTTAAAACATAATTTAAAGGACATTTTGGAACCAAAAAAATTTTTTTAAAAATTCTGTCAATATTCAAAAAGAAAGTTGGCATTTCAATAAGGAAATGGAGGTCAGTTCCTTCGTGATTCGAAAAACGAGAATGAAACTTTTTATAACGAGACGCAGTTATATCAGAACCAAATGAGACTTTAGGGTCACGATGACTAAACACTATTGCGAATGCAAAAGGGAGCATCGACAATTTTGTGAAGAATTTTTGGCTGGAGGGATTGAATTGTATCCCGTAAGTCCATTTTGTTTTCAGTAGGACATTGTATACAAGTTTTTTGATGTTTATTGTGAACTTAGAATGCTTATTCCGAAGTCGAAAAAACTGCCAATATCGTCTGTTTAGATCTATTTTTTTATATCTTGCGTGTGTTAAATTTCAAGTCCTGCATTAGGTTTAGTACAGTCCTAGTTATCGTACTTCAATTTCACTACAATTAGGATATATGAAAGAGTAAAATTTATGGTGGATAGTAAAAGTTACGTGGACACATTTTCCTTTGTCTACTTTTTTTCTTCACTTTTTGTCATTAAGAATTTGAATTTGAGCTTCGAGAGTTTTAAAAGCATATCGGAGATTTTTGCTAGATGGCCGATTAGACTATCGATTGTATCTATCAATTTTTCTTTAATACTCCTTTTGGAACTTGGGTTTGTTTAAACAAATATTCTAATTATATTTATATGAACTTTCATAAATTATTTTTATCTTCACTTAGCTATCGTATGACTTATTTTCGTGCATTAATAGAGCAGTGCTATGCTTTTCCATTACTAGGAGAGGTTGTTGTCTTCTACCAATATCCAAGATTGGTTTTCCTCCTGAAAGCTGGTATTAATATTTCCTTGTTCTTGAGGGCTGATCACTTTTTTTAATTGCTTTTTATGCACTTTTTGTTATGGAAAGAAGAACGGAATAAGAACATTCAAACAGAATAGAAAGTAAAAGTAAAAATATCCATTGTATTAAATATTGTAAAGGATGGGAGCAAGTATGCTACCTTGTGGAACACCAGCGAATATCGGAGGGGATTTGAAAAAACTGGTTAATAAGGAATAATTTTCTTATTGGATAATATATTATATAAAAGGATGGATCGCCTTTAGTTTCTAGAGTAAACCCGAGTGCTAAACTTAATTAAAGGCTTGACTTATGCCTAAAAACACATCGGGACAATACTCTTTCCTTTCTAAAGAGGATGCACTGAAATTAACGATTGAATGGAACTGCTGGGTTGATGGTTGCGAATTGAATTTGAGGGTTTAAGTAGGAGATGCAAGCGAGATAAGAAAAGTAACTAATTTTCTTTTAGCCTATTACAACTTTTTATAAACTAAAAAACAAAATTTCCTTATTCCTGAGGGCTAATCGCTTTCTCAAGTATATTTTCTGCACTTTTTGTTATAGAAAGGATAACGAAATAAAGAATTTAAAGTATAATAGAGAGTAGAGTAAAAATATCCATTGTATTAAATATTGTAAAGGATGGAAGCAAGTATGCTGCCTTGTGGAATACCAGCGAATATCGTAGAAATTTGAAAATACTGGTTTTTAAGGAATAATTTTAATATTTGATAATATATTATATAAAAGGAAGGATCTCCTTAAGTTTCTAGAGTAAGCCCGAGTGCCATACTTAATCAGAAGCTTCACTTATGCCTAAAATCACACCGGGACAATACTCTTTCCTTTCTAAAGAGGATGCACTGAAATCAACGATTGAATGGAATTGCTGGGTTGATGGTTGCGAATTAAAATTGAGGGTTTAAGTAGGAGATGCAAGCGTGATAAGAAAAGGTAAATTTTGTAACTTTTTATTTTTTAGCCCATTACCACTTTTTATAAACTCAAAAAAAAAATTCAAATTTAAAAATTTGGAAAATTTGAAATTGTTTTAATTTTTTTTCTTAGTTTTATTTGTTTTAGAAAAAACTTTTTTTTTTCATCATATATAATATTTTTAAATTGAAATAATTTTTTCTTAATTTCAATTTTTTTCCTCAAATAATTTTCTATATTTTTCAATTTCATAAAATTTAATAGTTTACTTTTAGGAATAATTCTCTTATCGAAATTTGGTATTTTTAACTAACTACATTAATAGGCTTACAAACAATTAATTAACATAAAACCACAATAAGTCAAATAAATTTGGTAAAAAAAAATTAAAATAAAAGAAAAGAAAACTTAAAAATATCAAAAGTGACCAACAGAAAAGCATTCCTACGAGAATAACTGACAAATTCAACTTTTCATATTTGCTGTTCAAAACATTTAATTAATAACTTTAAATAATAGCAGTTAATTTACGTTCCAATTTCATAATGTAACCAATTTAATTTATACAATCAATCAAAAGGGCATCAATTCAAAGTACAAAATAATATAAATAAAAAGTTTTCTATGAAAAAAAGTGCGTTTTAAAAAAAAATTAAATGAGAACACGTACTGCACGCACTATACTCTTAAGTGCCTTCGAGCAAAGTGCTTTTTTTCCATATTCATATTCATAACAAAAGACCAACAAATTCACGGTCATTGGCATGACCCCAAAACTGAATTCAACTTGGGGCTCTGTAAGCAGCATGGTGGTACCCATTGATGATGATGTCTAGTCCCAAATTGTAAAATCCATTACGCACTCGTTTTTCCATTTCAAAATTTTATCCAATCAATTGAGAAATTTCATGCAATTTATTAGATTAATTATAATTATTATTATTAGGTGGAAGAAAAAATAGTAAAAATGAAATATTTTCTATACAGACTTGACAACATATTGTCCAGTATCTGCACCCCATATTTTTTTATACCCAAACGTTCTCACAATTATTTTCTTTTATATTTAATACTTTGTGATTAATTTTAGAGAATTTCTAATTTGAAACAAAAAAAATATTAAATTAAAAAACATAATTTTTTTTTTGGTTTTGAAAATTATCTTAAAATAATATCAAAAAATCTTTAACTTTAAAAAATCCACACCATTTGATTGATTGTAGGTAAATTGTTCTAATATATTTTTAAACTTTAACTTTTCTAGATATTTTAAACAATTTGCTTCTAAAAAAATTTGTATAAATATATTTATAGTTAAACTATTTGTGTTAAAAGTAAAAAATTCCAATACCAATAATAGAAACAAGTTGTAGATATGTTAGTGTGTTTGGCCATCTGTTGGTATTCTTTTCAACTTTCGAGTGAGCTGTCAAAACACCTGACCTGTCAAAATAACTTTTTTTACAACTGTCAAGCTGAAATTCGTATAATTATATTCATGGAAAAAGTAAACACAACAGAACAACAAATTTTAATCATCAAAACTTACTGACTACTAAAACCGGCATTCTATAAAATTTGACGTTTTTATCAAAAGCCATCTTTAGTCTGCGAAGTGTATTTGTACATCGATGGCTACGTTAAAAAAAAACAAAGTTTTGGAATCTGAGGCACAGGATACCCTCATGAGATTTACTAAAAAAAATCAATGCATTCTATAAAGGTCACTGTTTGATATGCGGTTAGTGGGGTAGCGTGGAATTATTGGGGTGTTTTTTTAAAAGTTATCATAAAAAAGGCCATGACAGCGAATTGTGAACAATATCTTGACATGTTAACAAATTTTTTGTGGCCAAAATTGAATAAATTGAATGTGAATAAGCGTTGGTTCTAACAAGACGATACAAGAAGCCGCACAACATGTCAAAACATTGGTTTCTTTTTGATGTTGTAAGGTCTTGAGATAAGAGTCAGAGCCCATTTTTTAGCGCCATGACTATGAGGCCATTTAGTGACTTCATATTACGTGTAGGTTGGAAGAATTGGAAGAAAAAGTCACACATTGTTAAATTTTGTGGAGCGAATTAAGAATGCTAAAAATAGGGCTTGGAAATGAAATTGTGCAGTCTAGAAGATCCATAATGGAAGGAGTCCTATTCAATCAAGAAATTCTGAATTACGTGGGATTCATGTAAAACATAGGCATTAGAAGTCCTGTAGGGATGACTTTGATAAGATAAGGAGAATCTTTAGAAGACGAGTATGTGACAGAGTACGCTTGCTGGCTAACGTTGCGAGATCGTTGAACCCAAACATAACCAAAAAAAATTTATGCCAAGAGGCATATTTAAACTAAAGGTGTGAATTTCTTGAGGGGAAAAGAATGTAGGCTGGAGAATTGGAAAAAATAAGATGAAGGGAAAAAATTGAGAAGAAGAGATTTAGAAGAGAGACCCTCTACGGAAGGAGTTTTGGTGTTAATTGCTCCATTCCCAAATCCACCCTTGGCATTTCTACAACCTGTTCTGATGTTCGAAGTTCTCCTTTTAGTTACGACAACTTAGCTTTGTAGGCGTAGTTCATGGTGATAATTAATGACTCATGGTGATTATCCAGAATCATATGAGTGAGTGTAACAAACTTAAAATTTTTTTTTTTAATGAAGTTTACTATTAATTGGAAAGATAATTAAGAATTCTAAAATCGATAACAAAATTTGATCCTACATAAAATTTAATGAAATTTCAATTCAACAGTTGGCGGGTCTTGATTTTCTAAAATTTATATAAATAAACTAAGAAGTTTTTAAAATTAAAATAATAACCTTTTTTTTGCAATTGAAAAACTTTATAATAAAAACAACAAAATATAAAATTTTTAATTTTCAAATTTAGTAATTAAAAAATATTGTTAAATAAATCCTGGGCAAAAATAGATAAACAGAAAGATGACACCTTTATCAGTAAACCACACGAAGGCATCCAAGATATTCAACATAATGAAAAATTTCACAGAGAAATATTAAGTTAGTTGCTTATAAGTCCTGCTCCTAAATTTTCATCCATAATACAATATCCGTCCAACAAAAAAGCCCCAGAATATTCCTTCCTCATATATACCCTTAAGCCTCCTTCATATTTTATAAAAAAATCCCAGAAAAACTAATCCGAAAGCGCCTTTATCCAATTTTTAAAACCGAGGGTGTGATTTCGCAGCATCAGATTTGATTTGGAGTTAATTATTACACTATCGAGCAGTGTCATCGCGTAGCCGATTACATAGCGTGTTCGCGAAAGAAATACTGCCCAGGCACGCTTTCGACCGTATATGGTATGCCGGATTGCTTTGGAAGTTGCAGCTCCAACCCTCTGGTTATTTCCACATTCAAAAATCCTATTTCTCAGAACGATATTTTAATCGTATTTTATTTATCCTATTTCCGCCGGTGTTCCTCAGGGAAGTATCCTAGACCCAATCCTTTACAATATTTACACCCACGATATTTCTGATCACACTGATGTTCTTACCGCAACTAAACTGACAATACAGTCATCCTTACACATAACAAAGATCCTCCCACAGCCATCAATATCCTACAGAACCACATCCACTCCTTCGTACGCGGAGAAAAATACGGAACTTTTTTGGTCAACTATTCTTGTTCACCAAAAAAGTTTACTATGCCGAGCAAGTTAACCATTCAGCGTGTCATGAATAATTTTGAAAATATGCTTACCCCGGGAGATAAAGCAAAGACTGGGAGACCTGAAAAAGCGGCATTAATTAATTCTCGAAAAATCGGCATTAATTAATTGTCGAAAAATCGGCATTAATTAATCCTCGAAAAATCGGCATTAATTAAATCTGGAAAAATCGGCATTAATTAATCGTCGAAAAAATCGGCATTAATAAATCCTCGAAAAAATCGGCATTAATTAATCGGCATAATTTTCCAGAATTAATTAATGACGAATTTTCCAGAATTAATTAATGACAAAAATTAATTAATTAATTCTAAGAAAACCTGCATTAGTTATTCCTCGAAAAATCGGCATGAATTAATTCTGGAAAAATCAGCATTAATTAATCCTTGAAAAATCGGCATTAATTATTCCTCGAAAAAATCGGCATTAATAAATCCTCGAAAAATCGGCATGAAGTAATTCTGGAAAAATCGGCAATAATTAATTTTCAAAAAAGCGGCATTAATTAGGTTCCGAAAAAATGGCATTTATTAATCCTCGAAAAATCGGCATTAATTAATTGTGGAAAATTTGTGAATAATTAATTCTGGAAAATTCGGCATTGTTTAATTCTTGAAAAATCGGCTTAATTAATACTCGAAAAAATCGGCATTAGTTAATCCTTGAAAAATCGGTATTATTTCATTCTGGAAAATCGGCATTATTTAATTCTGGAAAATTCAACATTAATTAATACTCGAAAAAATCAGCATTTATTTATCCTCGAAAAAATAGACATTAATTAATACTCGAAAAGTCGGCATTAGTTACTCCTCGAAAAATCGGCATTAAGTAATTTTGGAAAAAATCGGCATTAATTAATTTTCAAAAAAGCGGCCTTAATTAGGTCCGAAAAAATGGCATTTATTAATCCTCGAAAAATCGGCATTAATTAATTGTGGAAAATTTGTCAATAATTAATTCTGGAAAATTCGGCATTGATTAATTCTTGAAAAATCGGCTCAATTAATACTCGAAAAAATTGGCTAATGCTTGAAAAATCGGTATCCTTGAAAAATCGGTATTATTTCATTCTGGAAAATCGGCATTAATTAATTCTGGAAAATTCAACATTAATTAATACTCGAAAAAATCAACATTTATTTTTCCGCGAAAAAATAGACATTAATTAATACTCGAAAAGTCGGCATTAGTTACTCCTCGAAAAATCGGCAATAAGTAATTCTGGAAAAATCGGCATTAATTAATTTTCGAAAAGCGGCATTAATTAGGTTCCGAAAAAATGGCATTTATTAATCCTCGAAAAATTGGCATTAATTATTTCTCGAAAAATCGCCATTAATTAATTCTGGAAAATTCGGTATTAATTAATACTCGAAAAAATCAGCATTAATTTATCCTCGAAAAAATGGCATTAATTAATCCTCGAAAAATCGGCAATCGTTACTCCTCGAAAAATCTGCATTAATTAATTCTGGAAAAATCGGCAATAATTAATTTTTAAAAAGCGGTATTAATTAGGTTCCGAAAAAGTAGCATTTATTAATCCTCGAAAAATCGGCATTAATTAATTCTCAAAAAATCGGCATTAGTTAATCCTCGAAAAATCAGCATATTTTTGAAAATATGACTACCTCGGGGATAAAGCAATGACTGGGAGATAATTAGGCCAACGTACACCTAAAAAGATTGATGCAGTGAGGCAGAGTGTTGCTGAACGTCCGGGTACCCTTCATCGACGCCGCGCACAAGAATTGGGACTATTTCCATCATGTTTGTTAAAAAATTTCAAAAAGGATTTGCTCTTTTAACTGTAAAAATTCAATTGATACAACAGCTGCAGGCAAATTATGCGGTTTATACCCTAAATAATTTTTTTTATATTCTAGATTAATCATAAAGTAATTTAATAATTTGTCAACTTGTTTTCTGAAAATTTTTAATACGTATTAAATGTACACAAACTTAATTGGAACTGTACCACATGACTGAACTACATCGTTTAATTAACTATAATTTAGGCTGTTACATCACTTATAGTCGTATTGCAAACATTCTCCAAGGGAATATGAATTTAATTAATATGTAAACCAACATAATTTTCACTTTTCCATGCAATTATTGATGAAATTCGTTTTTGTTTTATGCATTTTCATAATTAATGTGCGTTTATATTTGGTTACTCACCCTCGGGAATTAAATCAACCATAAATGAAATTTCTGTGTAACGTACATCATGTAAAAAACATTTCGAATCGATTTTAAAATTTTGTTTTTCATTTACAATATTTATTAAATAAATATTTTTTTAATAAAAATTCAATTAAAATAAATAAAATCCTTCGTTTTAAAATATATTTATATATTTATAAAAAGAAATTTGATGAAAAAATAGAAACTATTTGGTTTTAAATAATTTTCCATTAAAATTTCTTTTACTTCGACAGAAAAAATTTATCATTGCACTCACGCCTCGTTGGCAATAGTACAGTTCGCGGTAGTGCAGTTCGTAGCACACTTTCTATGGTAAGAAATTTTCGTTATGCATTTGAGCTGAGTTGCACTTGTAGAACTTGGCAATTAATTGTCTTTTAACAATTTATCGTCTTAAGTGTGTTTTTTTAAATATTCTTTATTATATACTCTAAAATTTTAGAATATCAAATATAATTCAATAATTTTTTAAAGAATTAAAAAAAACAGCAAAGAAAACATTCTGATTTTTTAAAACTTTTTCCATAATAATTTCTTAATAGATAATTCCATATAAAATAGATTTACAGAAAAAAACTTATTCTACCGAATTTCTAAAAAAAAATAACAAAAAAGTTTTAAAAAAATTTCATTTTGGCCATTTCATCATGAATTGATCCACATTTATCGAAATTTGCTTCGAAAATAAGTCGCAAAATTGTGTTTTGTGATAAAAGTTATTGTTAATAAAAAAAAATTGTCTTTTCTGCAGTGTAGTAAATTCACAAGAGATATTGACGACACAATAACATCCACAAAAGTGCACTGTTTGATGTGTACTTGCACGTTGGCGTCATCTTCAGTCTGAAATGATATCGCAGCATTATCGAACCATGTTTAATGATTATTTCTTTGAAAGCATTGAAGGCACAGACCTAGACGACATGTAGTTCCAATAACATATCGATACTACTCATATATCTTGCGAGGCCATAGGTTTATTGGATACACAATTTGGCAACAATGTGATAACAAGGTTATGCGTGGGAAAATGTGAAGTCTTTTTTGGTGTATGCGAAAACACCAGCAAAAAATTGATGCCTTGAAAGACAATAATAATTTAATTATTGTGAAGCTTTAGTCAATATTGAGCTGGTTATAACCAAATTCCCTAAAAAAAAAATTTGCGCCTAATCAAGTAAGTTTAATAAATAAAATCTCTGAGGTGGCGATGCATCCAAAATTTTTTTTTATGAAAAAAGATAACAAAACTGTAATATTTGATACCTTGAAATTCAATATTTATTTGATTATGTTAGATATTTAGTCAATATTGAGCAAGATTCACTGAAAAAAGCACTCAAAAATAAGATTGATCGGATGGTATTCATCAAAAATAGCTGAGGTGGACATATGGACAAAATATTCTTTTTCTATGATCGAAAAAATATGACAGATCAGCGTTAATTGACATCTTGGAAGATAATATTGAGCGAAGTATAGCGGAGGTGGAGCTGGATTCACTTAAAAAAGCAATACAAAATTGTACTGATCAGATAAGCTTTTGTCAAGATCAGCCAAAATAATTTTTTTTATAATGGAAAAAATTTTGACAGACTATCAACAATTGACTCCTTGAAAGATAATATTGAGCGAATTATAACAAAGATAGTACAGGGTTCACTATACAAATAGTGCTCAAAAACTGGGCAGATTGAAAGAGCTTTCGTCAAGATCAGCCAAGGTTCATTATAAGCCGAAATGTTTTTTTTTTGTTATGGAGAAAACAATGATAGACCAGCAACAATTTATACCTTGGAAGACACCATTGAGCAAATTATAACGAATATAGAGCCCGGATTCACTATAAAAACAGCGCTCAAAAACTGGACAGATCGGTTGGGCTTTCATCAAGATCGGCCAATGTTGGTTATAATCCCAAAATTTTTTTTTTGTTATGGAAAAAACGATGATATACCAACAACAATTGACACCTTGGAAGACACCATTGAGCAAATTATAGCGAATTGATTGACTATAAAAATAGCTCTTAAAAACTGGGCAGATTTTATGAGCTTTAGTCAAAATCAACTAAGGTTGTCATATACCCCAAATAATTCTTCTTTATTTTTGTTATAAAAAATTATGATTTATAACAATTGACACCTTGGCAGCACCACTGAGCGCATTATAGTGAATGTAGAACCCGGATTTACTATAAAAATAGTGCTCAAAAACTGGACAGATCGGCTGAGCTTTCAGCAACTATTGACACTTTGGAAAACATCTGTTGCTAACTGATTAGCAACTATTGACACTTTGGAAAATATCATTGAGCCAACTGTAGCGAAGATAGACCCAGATTCACTATAAAAACAGCGTTAAAAAACTGGGCAGATTTTATGAGCTTTAGTCAAGATTATATACCCCAAATAATTACTTTTTATTTAAGTTATAAAAAATTGTGACAGAACAGCGACAATAGACATCTTGGAAGACACCATTGAGTAAATTATAGCGAATATAGAGCCCGGATTCACTATAAAAATAGCGCTCAAAAACTGGACAGATCGAAAGAGCTTTTAGCAACTATTGATACATTGGAAAATATCATTGATCAAACTGTAGCGAAGATCGACCCAGATTCACTATAAAAACAGCGCTTAAAAACAGGGCAGATCTTATGAGCTTTAGTCAAGATTATATACCCCAAACAATTCTTTTTTATTTTTGTTATAAAAAATTGTGACAGACCAGCGATAATGGACATCTTGGAAAACATTATTGAGCAAATTATAGCGGAGATAGAGCCTGGATTCACTATAAAAATATCCCTCAAAAATTGGGCAGATCAGATGGATGAGCTTATTTTTTAAAACTAATAACAGGAAGTTATCTTCTAAATAATAAATACTTATTTTCTATAATTTAATTAAACTAAAAAAAGAACATTTTTTATTGTATTTGTTTTAAAGAAAAAGTTCTAATAAAAAAATAATATTTCTAGTTCTTATAAAACAATATTTTTGATGAACAAAATATAATTTATTTAAAATTAAACATTTCAAAATATACTGGTTTTTAAATAAAACTTAAAAGAACTTACCTTTTACTATATAATCCAACATTCTGTGTATGTCCATGCCGTAAGCTTGTCAGAATAGTTATCACGAGTATTCCTAAAATATTCGACATTTTTTTGTTGTTTTTTAATTTTATTTGTTTTTTTTTTTTTTTTTATTTTAACTTATTATTTATTAATTGTCCATTAATTATAGTTGATTTGTTTTTTTTTGTTAGCCCAAAAAGTAATTATTACTTATTGAAATTTTTTTATTTATTCGTTCACATTACAGTAAAAAATCCCTTATCACTTTTGGCTTTTTTTGGTTATTTAAAATCACTGCAAATTAAAAAAATAAAATTTTATAGGTAAAAATTTACTTTTCATTTATGCAATTTAAGATAATACACTTTTTACGATAAAATAATATTAAAAAAGAACACTTTCGATTATTAACATTTCGTTTCTCTTTAAAATTATATTGTATAAAAACTATTTCGTAAACAATAATTATTTTTATATTGTATAATAAACAATGAATAGAAGCAATTTTATAAATAAATATAGTACTAGATAATAGAGGAAATATTATTTAGTGTAGGTTTAAAATATATTTAAAAAAAAAATATTTAGACTGTTTTTATTTAAAAAAGTTCACTTTGAATAATTGCAAACACTTCAACCACTTGCATAGCTTTAATCTCAAAATAAAGTGAAAGGTTTAGTTTTGCAATATTTACATACAGTTTATAAAAATATTTTCTTATTAATTTGAACCTTTGAGATTTTTAGGTAAAAGTGTAGAAAGTATGTCGATAGTTTATAAGACTACTCAAAAAAAAAAAAAAAAAAGTACAAAAAAAATGACGTGTATGGAAAATAAAACAGCACCAAATTCATAGGAAAATAAATAATAATTTATGAAAATTTCAAACTGAACTCAACATTAGTAGTCATCTGGTTAAAGTTGCCCCAATATTTATGAACGTATCTGTGTCGAAAGTAAAAGCTTTTGAAATCGAAACGAGTTCGCATACAACAGTTAAGTATGCTCTTAAGACAACAGATAAGCATTAGCCTAAAAGATTGTTTTCGTTTTTGAATTTCTGTCTCTCTAATAAGGCAGACAAATACGACATTTTTTGTCTAAACTTTTCACTATAGAATTGCATGCACGTTTCTATATTTAAAAATAATGAAGAAGAAGAAAATAATACTAATAACGATAATTTGTCAAGGTGATTTAGTCAGTATTCTTAAAATGCGCTTGATGAACGTACTATTCAATCTACTCATCCACAAACCTCTTTAAATGAGAGCAAAGAACATAAATTTTTTTCTATTTATACGTTTATCTTTTGCTAAAAATTAAAAAAAGAAAAGAATATTTGTTAAAAAAGTATCTTAGATTTTTTTTGGAAAATGTGCACACAAATTTTTCGAGAGTTTCTATTTTTGTGCTGTTTTAATTCATCGTCATTGACGGTTTTTTCCTTCTTATCTTTTTCTTATTCTTTGTTTAAACTGACAAAAATATTTAGTTTAATGTACGTTGACAAGTTTATTTTCCTTTTTTATCTTCTTCTTTTTGAATAGATACTAATTATCCTCTTAATTGCAATTTTATTTTTTTTATTTTCTTCTTCTTATTTTGAAGGTGCTAAAATTTTGTTAAGTGAACGGACTCACGAAGTGTTATAAATATTGAACCATTATTTTTAAACAGAATAAATAGAGTTATTGATTTTTCCCCCTTTTTATATACAATATAATTTTTCGATTTTTTTTTAATGATAATTTCTTATGAAGTCTTAAGGTAAACGATAACTTAATCCATTTGGTCGTATCTAAAAGGCATTCTAGCAGTTTCTAAAGCCTTACCGATGACACATTTTAGCTAATATCATATTATTGACCTATGCCAGTGCCTTTGTCTAATTTAAGTAGATTTTTGCTCCTTGCAAAAGGACCTATATTAATTTAACTGTTAACTATGCCATAGCTTATGATTCGATGACATACAATAAAACCGTTATAAGAACATATTACTTTTGTAATCTGTATTATGCCTAAGGATCTGTGATGATCCCTTTTCTTATTTATTTATAATGAAGTAATTTTGCCACTTAACTTTAATACATTTGAGATAATTTTTTATGATTTTTTTTTTAGTTTTTAGACGACATCCTATTAAAATTGAAGGTGGCTTAGGGAAATTTGATCTTTTCCGGTGTTTTTATTGAAAAAAAAAGGAATCAACGGTAAAAAATTCCACATTCTAAGAGGTCAGTTGATATTATCAAATCTTGAAATTGTGAGTCCTGTGAATTTTGTGTGTCCAATTAAGCCAAAATTTGTCATATTGTTTAGCTTATGGCCTTCTCTTATTAAAACTACACATAGTCCCGATTAAAATGTTTAAGTTTTAGCCAAAAAAAAATTGACGGTAACGGTCTCCCCTTCTCCATTTTCGGTAACAGAAATATGGCGGTAACGGTCTCTCCTTCTCAAAAATTGACGATGACAAAAATATGGGCCAAGTACAAAGTCAGACCAAAATTCACACCAGATAGTAATTTTTTGCGGATACAATAGCTCATCTACAGTTATTTGTGGATTTTTAGAGCCGATTTTTTGAGGATTAATTTATGCCGCTTTTTTCGAGGATTAATTAATGCGGCTTTTTCGGGCATTAATTATTGCAGATTTTTTGACGATTAATTAATGCCGCTTTTTCAAGGATTAATTAATGCCGATTTTTCGACAATTAATTAATGCCGTTTGATTAATACCGATTTCTTGAGGGTTAATTAATGCCGCTTCTACGAGGATTAATTAATGCGGTTTTTTTTGAGGATTAATCCATGCCGCCTTCTCGAGAATTAATTTATGCCGATTTTTGGAGAATATTGTAATATAATGCCGCTTTTTTCAAGGATTAATTAATGCCGATTTATCGAGGATTAAGTAATGCTGCTTTTTCGAGGATTAATAATTGCCGCTATTTTAAGAATTAAATAATGCCGATTTTTTCGAGGATTAATTAATGCCGCTCTTTCGAGAATTGATTTATGCCGCTTTTTGATAATAAATAATGCCGATTTTTCAAGGATTAATTAATGTCGTTTTTCCAAAAAAATATTTAATGCCGATTTTTCGAGAATAATTTAATGCCGATTTTTCGACTATTAATTGGGGCCGATTTTTCGAGAATTAATTAATGCCGCTTTTTCGATGATTAATTAATGCCGATTTTTCTAGAATTAATGAAGCCGATTTTTCGAGGATTAATTAATACCACTTTTTAGATGATTAATTAATGTCACTTTTTCGAGGCATAATTAATGCCGCCCTTTTGATAATTAATTAATGTTGATTTTTCGAAAATTAATTAATGCCGCTTTCTCGAGAATTAATGAATGCCAATTTTTGGAGGATAATATAATGCCGCTTTTTCGAGGATTAATTAACGCCGATTTTTCGAGGATTAAGTAATGCCGCTTTTTCGAGGATTAATAAATGCCGAGTTTTCGAGAATTAATTAATGCCGATTTTTCTGAGAATAATTATTGCCGTTTTTTTGAGGATTAATTAAAGCCGCTATTTCAGGAATTAAATAATGCCGATTTTTCGAGGATTAATAAATGCTGATTTTTCGAGGATTAATTAATGCCGCTTTTTCGAGAATTAATTAAGCCGATTTTTCGAGGATTAATTAATGTCACTTTTTCGATAATTAATTAATGTCACTTTTTGGAGGCATAATTAATGCTGCTTTTTTGATAATTAATGAATGTTGGATTTTTTGAAAATTAATTAATGACGCTTTTTCGAGGAAAATTAATTAATTTTGACGTTTAATAATGCCGCTTTTTCAGGTATACGTTGGCTTAATTATCACTCAGTATTTGCTTTATCTCCCAGTATGTGTACATTTTTATAATTATTCATTACACGGTGAATGGTTAAGTTGCTTGGCTAGAATTAACACCAAAAAAGCCACATACTTTTCTCCGGGCATTCACTATTGAACAATTATTTAAATAAAATGTTTTAATCATTTCAACAAATTGTTGCAGTATTACATGCTTCATAATAAATTGGTATCAACCACTTTTCTACGACTGTCAAATGCCAACGGACAAATGCCACCCTGTATTTTCCCAAAAAATGTTGCTCAGTACCGAGATTAGTTGTTACACATCATTGGCGACTTCTGTAATTTTTCTTTTTTTCTTACACCAAAAACTTTCCATAACGCATCAGCAATGTATGATGTCTTTTTAATCTGACAATTTTAATGAATTTTCTACAAAAAAAAACAACAAAATAATATTGTAATGATAATTAGAAGAAGAAAAAATAATCACATTTGAAAAATTATAAGCAGCGTTTGTTTTTAAGTAAAAAAATTCAATAATTTCAAACGAGCTTTAATAATACTTTGCTAATTATTTTTTCTGCAATATAATTTCATATTTAATTTTAGTTGGAAAAGTATTAAAATGACCTTGAGGAGCTTATTCCAATTCAATTGTAACTGAAACCAATGAGTTTGTAAAAAATATGCTCGCAAGCAAATGATATGCTCATATTTAGATATTGCGCGTACATCATTGAATGCAGAATAGTTTAGCTTATTCAATTATTATTTCATGTTCAAATAATGAATGAATGCCTCAATGAATAAAACAAAAGACCAAGAATTATAGTAAATTATATTTTTAAGATCCGCTTGATCAATGTAGAAAATCATTTCAATTGATAGCAAACTATTAATCAACGTATGGTCGTTGGTATTATTATTATTATTTTATTTTTTAATATTTACAAGTTTTTCTTCTTCGTAGAGATGAGAATGACTTTTAATTTTTATCTACACATATTCAACATTTTCTAGATAGTCGCATATGCTTAGAGAATTGGCGTTAGTTCTTTGTCAAAAGTTCATATTATGAAAAAAATAAAAAAATTTTTGAAAAAATCATTCAAGCAAAGCTCGGCGTACATAAATTATTTTTTTTTTTCTTTATAATATATTTTTTTTCAAATTGAATAATAAAATGGAGAAAAAATAATTTTTAAATGGCGGAAACAACAATACACAAAACATTTTTTCTTTTCTTTCAAATTCGTAAACTCGTAAACTTTATCAATTATATGAGACCTCATCCCAATCGATGCAAATAATTAATGATTATTATTTTTATTTATTTATATTCGGTTGTGCCTTAAATCGAAATTCTCAATACTAATTTCTAGGTCATAAGTTGTATTTTATTGTAGTTAAAATTATAACATTTTCTTTTAAATTGTTCGCAATATTTTCTTAACATTTCTTATGAAAAATTCAAAGCAAAACTGTTGAAAAGACTTGTTGGGTCGTTTCCATCAGACTTGGTCATATTTCCGGTATCCAAAAAAAAATTGATTTTATCGCCTCTGTAAAATATTTCTTCTAAAAATTTCAAATTCGGAAGGCTATTATTATACAAAATTAACCATATTTATGTGCAAATCGAATTGTTGACATAATATAATATATTTTTTTCTTTTTGAAGCGCCATAATTATCGTTGAAAGTCATTCTTTTTTTTAACGTCTCTATAAGAAGAGTGAAAAGTAATTCGGCAGTTACTCTTTTATTTAGCATATTTTTTTTTTAATCTAAAATATTCTAATTTAATAATATGTAAAAATTAAAATTTGCCAATTTTTAACGGGAGCATTTTTAACAAATTTAATTTACCAGTTTTCCTTTTATGAATTCAATTCAAAAGAATTGCAATGTTCAGGAAATTATTTTTAATATTCTATAATTTTTTATTATGTTTTTTTTTCTTTCTTTCAAAAACACACTTTCTTGATAAGAAAATTTTAATTACAATAGTTAAATGTGTATGAATAAATTCAATTATGGCAATACTGATTTATGGGATTTTCAGCACATCGTGATTATGTGTAAACGAAGCCAAATTACGTAATCTTGGTAAATTGTGGAGTACGGACGTTGGGGTACTTTTTGGACATTTTAAAATATTACTCAAATTTACGGGGGAGTTGAGCATTTCGGTTGTGGGATGGCTCTAAGTATGGGGGAATCTTGTCTAAGGGAATAGTCCTTGAACGAACGATTTGGATACTATAGGGTATAGGTTATGATAGGTGGGGAGTTATAAGGAAAAGACAAATGAGAAAATGCTAAAATATCAGGAAGCTACCGATCATCCGTATCGAATGTGGAAAAAAAACTCGTTGGATATAGCATACTGGTAAGTGCACAAATGGGTGTGCAGACAAGCGATGATCGAAATATGGATGAGAGTGTGAAACAAGGTGAACAAAAAATTCCTTGAATTCAAATTTTGTGGAAAATTCGAGCTGAGGGACTGACAGGAATACGATTTTTGCTTGAAAGAGGGTGTCAGAATACGGAAAAAGACTGTTCAAATGGGAGATGACTGTTTGTTTTTTTTTATATCCTGGAAATTCCCGGGCAGAATGTTAAACCACCAGAGCAGCTCGATGCAAAAGCGTTTGGTGACGTCTGGTGGCATGTTAACAAAAGAATAATGAAAGAAAGAGAGATAAATTGGTGGTGAAAGAGAAAGGTATAAAAAGAGAAGGTGAGCATATATAATGCTCAGTGAAATTTAGCTAGAATAGTGCTCCGAGGAGATGAGCGCATCAAGTGCTTGGAGAAGGCGAGCAGATAAAGTGTTCAGAGGAGGTCAGCAGTAATAGTGCTCGAAGGAGGTGAGCGGATATAGTGCTCGGAGGAGGTGAGCGTGAATAGCGCTCAGAGGAGTTGAGCCGACCTATTTCTCAGTGGAGGTGATCATATATAGTGCTCAGAGCAGGTCAAGGGATACAAGGTTTAGATATAGTAAGCGAGAATAGTGCCCAGAGTAAGTGAGAAGATATAGTTCGCGAGAGGAGGGAGGAGATAATCTGATAAATAGCTTGGAGGTGCTGAGTAGGTAAAGTGCTACGAAGATGTGAGCATATACAGTGTTTAGAGCAGGTTAGGGGATATAAGGTTTAGAGACATTGAGCAAGAATAGTGCTCGGAGGAGGTGAGTGGATATAGTGCTCGAGGATATGAGCGACAATAGTGCTCGTAGGAGGGAGAAGATATAGTGTGCGGGAGGAGGGAGGAGATGATCTACTTAATAGCTTGGAGAAGCTGAGTAGGTAAAGGGCTCAGTGGAGGTGCGCATATATAGTACTCAGAGCAGGTCTGGAGCTATCGGGTTTGGAGATAGTGAGCGAGAATAGTGCTCGGATAAAGTGAGCACATATAGTGCTCGGGAGGAGATGATCTAATAAGGTACTCGGTGGAGGAGAGGTGATGATCTAATAATATACAGTGCTTGGGAGGAAGGCGGAGATGATCTGATAAATAGCTTGAAGAAGTTGAGCATATATAGTGCTCAGAACAGGTAAGAGGATATCTAAATTGGAGATAGTGAGCATGAATAGTACTCGGAGGAGGTTAGGAGATAGAGTACTCTAGAGGAGAGAGGAAATAATCTGATAAATTGCTTGAACGATGTAAGCAGATAAAAGATAAAGTGCTCGGAAGAGGTGAGTGGATATAGTTCTCGAAGGAGGTGAGCAACAATAGTGCTCGGGAAGAGATGAGCTGATAAAGTATTTGAAGGAGGTAAGCGAGAAGAGTGCTCGGAACAGGTGAGCAGGTAAAGTACTCAGAAGGGGTGAGCAGATGTAGAGATCGGCAGAGGTGAGCGGACAAATTGTTCGGAGGAGGTGATCGAGAATAGTGCTTAAAGCAGGAAAGCGGATAAAGTGCTCGGCGGAGGTGCTCGGAAGGGATGAGCATAAAAAAGTCCTTAGAGGAGGTAAACAGTAAGTGAACAGACATACTTCTCGATGAAATAGTCGTAGCACTTAGTAGGAAAGGTGTGCAAAAATTATACTCAGTGCAAAGGAAAAAGGAGAGGCAAAATAGTCGTCGATGAAAAACTTCTCGGAGACAAAGAATAGTTACTCAGTAAATTTATGCGCGGTGATAAGAATAAAACAATTAAAAAGGTTTTAAAAATATTAAAAATAAAAGATTTAACTAAACTGGAGATTTAATTGAGACTCTATTGAGAAACTACCAAAGTCGTTTACTCTATCCCGCGAATCTATCTTAACAATATTGTACATCTTAGGATGATATTAATGACAGTAAATTTTAAGGAATGTTCTTAATTATTTTCTATTTAGAAAATATATTCAAAATAAGTTCATAAAAATTTCATTAAAAAACAATCTTTTTTTTGGAAATAAAACTTATTAAAAACGCTGTATTCTAGTTTTCATTTTATTTTATTATTTTTAGTCATTTGAATCTGATTTAAATACAAAAAGAAAAAAATTTTGAAGCTAAACAAATACCATATATTTTTTTAAGGACATTTACAAAAGAATTCCTTTCAAGATAATCTGACACTAATTTATGGCTACGCACTCGCAGTTAGTAGAAATGTCTACAAACACAAAAGCAAAAAACCAGAGTTCAACTCTAGTCTAAGAGTTAATAAATTTCCATTTTATGTCTTATTCCTTGTTGAAAAATAATAATTGCGAAAATAAAAAATAAAAAACTGGTTCCGAATTGAAAGAATTTATTTCTTACAAACAAAGAACCAGAAAACAAACTGCTAATAACATAGCCTACCTCAACTATTTCTCACTTAGAATAGGTTTAAAGAATTCAAACAAAAATTTATCCAAAAACAAATCTTTTTAGATCTTTTCTTTTTAAAAATTAATAATATTTCTTAGGAAATAAATAAATTAACTGTTCTTATTTTTTGAATGTAACCAAAATCATTCGACTTTCTGAGAAACGATTGCGAATCATTCGCCCACAATAATGGCCTACTGACTTCAATTTGTAAAGAAAAAAAACGAATTTTATGAGTCAACAAATTCAAGTCCACAATTCAGAAAAGAGAAACTTTATTTTCTAAAAATGGTATCTACTTAACGGCATCAAGTTTATCTACTAAAATAGGAAGTAAAAAAGCTAAGAAGTTTTGTATTTATCCAAAAAAAAGAAAAAAAAATCTTAATTTAATTGGAATTTCAAGTGCATTTAGCATTAAGGTAATCGGATATTTTTACCTTGAAATAATGATTCCTTCCTTTTCTCAGCTTGAACAATTACAAAATTAAGAAAGTATTTCTGTTTTACCTTGAATTGAATATTTGGCAAAAATTCAATTAAATGCTGTAAAGATCATCTTTAATATTGGAATATTATGTAATTTTCAAATATTTTCCTAATCAAAAAGAAAAGTTTTCGTTTCATTTCAAAAATAATATTGTTATACTGGATTATCCATTTTAAAGTTTTGAAAACATAATTATATTAAGTAATAATTTTTTATAAAATAGATTATTTATTTATTTAATTTGTTAATTTAATTTAATGCCATTTAACACTGTAAATTTTTATTATATGAAATATGCATAAATTACATCGACTGGGTGTTATAACAATGGGCTTTAAATTCTGATTTTTAGGACTGCTACAAGACAAATACTATCTTATAGAAAAACTGACGGAATCTGGACCAAAATGGACAAACATAAAGCAGACGCTTTTGCTGAACACCTTGTACAAACATTTACTCCACCTGAGGACATATTAGACAGGACTCATTGCACTACAATCGAGACGGAACTATCCATTCCTTTACCCATGAGTCTTCCCCCTAAGGCAATCACTCCTTGCAAAGTTGCCAATTTAATCAAGCTCCTTCCCAAAAATAAAGCTCCTGGCTATGATCTGATTTTACCTCCAATATACTCCAACAACTCCCTAAAAGAGCAGTAGTTTTCCTTGCCACAATATATAACTCCATCCTTAGAACAACACATTTCCCAATCCTCTGGAAATTAAAATGATCCCTAAGCCCAGTGAGAAATTGTTATTTAACGTGACCTAGTTGTCCAAACCCCAAGACCACGAGTCGCCTACGACTATAGGAATCGAGATACGCTCAATCAACGCACCACCATTACTGGCAGTTAACAGATAGAATCAGTTACAAGCTGACTCTCCACCTGCTGGTGGCGAGGACTATCTAAACCTCTACTGTCATAAGCAGTGACAGTGCCCGAGATAAGTGCAATGCATTGCTACATTTGCCAGTTACCCAAACCTGCGATCAGAAGACCGTACCCGCGACATGGGTATTAACTACAACCACCACGTTGCTGCCAAATGGCGCCTCACCTCGATCGGGCACAGTATATTCTACTGTGAGGCTCCCGATCCCCGTGGTACCCATTTTTGTTTTAAGAGTACTTTGGTTTGTACTCCGCTCGTTAAAGCTACGGTAAGGAATCTTGTAAATTCCTAGGCACCGCTAGGCCAGCTCAGGTACGCGGGTTCGCCAAAACCCGAAGGTACAACCGGAATCGACCTTGGTCTTTCACCCGGTTGTAGCCACCCTGCGTGTCATTCACGCACTCATTCACGCACCATTCTCATTCTTCTCTCAAAAAGTGCCACGGCAAATCTGTTCAGACATTCATACCTTTCTCTCACGCTCAATACACCACTCACATCCACACTATCACCATTCACTACGATTCCACAAGCATCTAAGTCACGCAAATCCCCATACAGGCTACACTCCACGAGAAGGTGCCTAGCACTCTCCTCCGTCGCCCCGCAAGGGCATCTAGCATCCGTAGCCAGACCACGCCTATACAGGAACCCATTCATACTGCCGTGCCCCGTAAGCAAATACCCAAGGGACAGACCAAACTCAAAACCACACGCAGACGCAAAGCACACATTCGGAATGAACATGTGCGTCCATCTGCCATTCACACTCTCATCCCATCGTTGCTGCCATATCTCATGCATCTTGTTCAGAACCAGTATGCGCTGATGGCGCGGACTGAGATTCTGAACCTCATCATTCCCAACCGCACAACCTTGCAACGAGATGCCCCGCCGCAGACGGTAGTGGATACTTCCACGCAGCACTTCCAGGTCCCATGGAATTTCTCCCGTGAAAACCTGCATCGCCTCAGTTGAAACGGTTCTACACACATTCAAACACGCATACAGAACCAAACGCTGGACCGAATTAATGCCCACCCTCGCATACTGGTGGCGCATAATGTCGGCCCACACGCAAGACGCATATATCGCACACGGAAGAAACACATTCTTATACAGGACCCCCACCGCTCTGGATTTAAGGCCCCATTCCTTGCGAAGTACTCGCACCAGCATGCCAACCAAACCGGCTACGCGCCCCATTAGATGTTGCAAGTGAGGCCGAAAGTTCAGCCTCTCTCCAACCATTAATCCAAGGTACCTCACTTGTTGCACGTATCGAACCCCAACCGTCTCTAAGCAAATATTAGGCGGCCTACTGGCCGCCAAAAACCCCTTCAACAGCATACACACCGTTTTCCTTTCGGAAACTTTAACACCCATTCTTTCACCCCATTCTGAAACAAACTGCATATAGCGGGTTCCCGCAACCTCTACTGCAGACCTACTCCCGCCCTCAATCAAGAGCAGAAGATCATCCGCATACGCAACCACAACACAACCGGTCTCCTCCAACCGCACCAAGAGACCATTCATCATCATATTCCAGATGGCTGGGCCGGCCACAGATCCCTGTGGACAGCCACGCACCATCTGGCGAACAATCCGACCACTATTCCCACATACCATCGCATACCTTCATGGAAGTAACTTCGCCACAGCGAAGCCTCTTCACATGAAACCTCCTCCAGTCGCTCCATGATGCGATCCCATCGCAGGCAGTTGAACGCACTCTTGAAGTCCACAAATACACCACATACATATTTACTCGCACTTTCATCCACATACTGCCTAACACGCATCCAGGCATCCTCAGTCGATTTACCTTTCGTAAATCCATACTGAGAGCCGGACACATTGAAGTCTGCCAACTTCACATTCAACCGGTGTACCATCATACGCTCGAGGACCTTGCCGAATACTGGCAGTAAGCATATTGGCCTGTAGGAGGACGGGTCAGTCCGAATCCCGTCCAGAGACTTGGGAAGGATGACCACGTCCCCTACTTTCCATTCACGCGGAAACACACCACTCTCCAGGCATTCACCGTAAAGGCTACTCATATGTGCGGGAATAGTTCGCCAAACACTCCTCATCATCTGAGGAGTCACACCATCTAATCCTGGGGCACTTCGCACTTTCGTGCTCCACACCGATCGATCAATTTCTTCCCATTCAAACGGCAGGGGATATCTCCTGCTAAAAGTCACTTCTTCTTGCCTTTCAATCCCAGGAAAGAAGTCACTCATCAACGCATTCACACTGTCCTCCCAATTACTCGTATACCCATCATTCACTCTGATACTCGAAATATCATTTCGAGCACCTTTGCGCATACATAAACGATACACCGGACCCCATACATCCGCATTTCCAATTTCATTCACATACTTCTGATCCCTAAGCCCAATAAACCAATAAACCGCCCCACTTCCTACAGGCCAATAAGTCTCCTTTCACTACTCTCAAAAATCTTTGAGAAAATCCTCCTTCGCCGCTTACATCCTCTACACGAATTTTCAAATTTAATTCCTAATCACCAATTTGGTTTCCGCGCCGAGCACTCCACTACCCAGCAGTGTCATCGAGTTGTCGATTTCATTGCATCCTCTTTAGAAAGAAAAGAGTACTGTCCCGGTGTGTTCCTTGATTTAAAGTCAAGCTTTTGATAGAGTTTGGCACCCGGCTCTACTCTGGAAACTCAAGAGGTACCTTCCTTTCACCTATTTCCTAGTCCTAAGATCATTCCTTTCCAACCGACACTTCCAAGTAAATGAATCCAACGAACTCTCCAATATCTCTCTGATATTGGCCAGGGTTCCTCAGGGTAGCATACTTGGACCCATCCTCTGCAACTTTTACATATCCGATATCCCAATTTGCCCTAATATCTTCTTTGTTACATACGCCGATGATACAGCCTACCTTACATCTAGCGAAAATCCCCAACATGCTTCCTAAACTCTCCAAATCCAAATCCAAACCCTCCAGAACAGGTTTGCTAGATGGCGAATAAAAGTCAATGAACGTAAATCTACCCAGGTAACTTTCACTCTCCGTCGTGAGTCATGAACACACCGAAGCTCGGTACCTAGGACTGTACTTAGACAAACGCTTGACATGGAACCCACATACAAGACTTAAAAGACAAGAACTAAAAAGACGCTACCTAAAACTACTTCGACTTCTAGACAAACGTTCCAAACTTACTATAGACAGCAAAGTACTGATATACAATACCTTACTGAAACCCATATGGACATACGGACTAGAACTCTGGGGATCTACTAAGCCTTCTAATTCCCGTCGAATCCAATCCCTTCAATCAAAAATACTCCGTACAATTGTCGATGCCCCCTTTTATGTTCGCAATACTGTTATTCATCGTGATCTTAAAGTCCCATTTGTTTTTGACGTGGCTGTATCTCGTTATAAAAAGTTCCGTTCCCGTGTCCTCAATCATAATAATTCTCTTATTGAAGAACTATCCTCCACTTCCTTCCCTATAAATACCCATCGAAGATTTAAGCGTTACTGGTCGCGTAATTTACTAAAATACTGAGGCTTAACAGAAACCCACGCTAGCAGGAGGAACCACGCTTGGATGTTTACTCCCCACAACCTATCAAGCTAATTAATACTATTGCTCAAATTTGCTTATTACTATGTTATAGTTGTAAATATCTGTAAAAATAAAAAAATAAAAAAATAAAATAAAAAAATTCTGATTTTTAAAACAAAATTTTCCATAGCGAAAAGTTTCATTTCTCGTTTAATAAATACGTAAAAAAGCAAAATTCTCATATATAAGATTCTAAAAATTTAGAATATATAATTTTATCTACAAAAATTGACTTTCTTATATACATTTTGGTCTGAAGTTGTCATTAGGCCGTATTTTTTTTTTTAAATCAAGGAGGAGAGTTGATTACTGTCAATTCTGAGTATTATACGCATAGAATAATCAAGTTTTCTTAACTTAAAATATAAGATTTTAATCTAGTCTATATTTGGTTTTAATAAAATAGTAAAACAAAACATATAACACGACAAATTTTCACCTTATTGCACGTAAAATTCCCAGGACCCGTAATTTTTAGATTTGGTTATGTAAATTATCCTCTAAAAACGTGTAATTTGATATGGTCAAAATTTTTATTTTAATACTATCTATAAATATTAAATTTATTCAGATAATCTTTAATTCACAGAGTACTTACAATAAAAACCAACATCCGGCAAGTAATGACCAAATTACCACTCGAAATTTAAAAAATAAAAAACTCTTCAAAAAATTACTGCAAAAGGATTGAGTTCTAATAAATATTTTTTAATCATTATTACATAATGGCAAGATTTAATCAATATTACTTAATAAAATAATAATCAAAATCTAAATTTTAAGTATACTTTTTATAATTTCATTTTACAAAACGCATATTGGATAGCCAGCCTCCTATTATGTTATCATATTAAATAGTTATCTTTAAAAAAAAAAAAATAAGAAGAAGAAGAAAAAATATAATTACAATTTCTTTCGTAATTTTTTTTTTAACAATTTATTCGAATTACTGTCATTCGTTGATGATCGTTTAACATTTTGATAATTTTACAAATAACAATTTACCCCCAAAATTGAAGTAATTTATTTTCTATCATTCTTTTTATTTCTTTCTTTTCTTCTTTTCTTTCACAATAAATCATCATTATTACTAGTTTAGACTATAATAAATAATATAATAATAAAAAAAAATATCCAATCAGGTAAATGTCAATCAAAAAAATTAAAAAAAAAATTTAAAAAAATATCAATAAAAATTTATAGACACTCAATCAGACAAAAGAAGAAAAAAGAGGCCAAACGCCAACACCAAATTTCTTGACTATCAAAAGCTTTGCAAACAATCAAAAAGTTTTTACGAAAATTATGGGAAAAGTTTACTATTAAACCTGAAACCTAAAAGAAAAAAGATTTTTTTTTTTCAATTTTATGAATTTCTCATAATTTTTATTTATTATGCACTGCTTTAAAAGAATCTTAACTGCTTCCTCCAAATTTAAGCTTTTATTTATCAAACGAAAGTGGTTCCAATTATTCCCTTTCCTTTTCGACTTTTGTTATTTTATTATATTTTTTTTTTTTAAATATTTTATTAAATAATCGAAAAGAAAATCCCATTCATTCAAATTTGTTGGATTATTTTATCGACTTTTTTTTATAAAAAAAAAAAGAAAAAAAATGTATAAATTTTGTTGCAAATAAAGTCAACAAAATTGATGGAAATACCCTTAAACGCACCTTGAATAAAAAAGTACATAAAAATCTTCTTCTTCTTTTTTTGTTGAATAATTTTTCAACAAAATTTTTGTAAATAAAAGGTTGAAATTAGTATGCGTTTGGTAGATAAATGATAAATAAACTTGTTGGAATATATAATTTTGAAAGTGAATCGACGTTTAAGAGAAAACAAGTACAAATTAGTTAACTACATTAATAAATAGAAAGGCATACGTGACATGTAGGGAAATAATAATAAAATTCAACTAATTTCATTTTGAAAATTTCACTTTAGAAATTTTCCATTTACTCTTTTGCAGAGACCTTTTAAATTAATACTAATTTGTTGGAAAGAAAAACATTCAAAATTGAATTTTAAACAAAAAAAAATGTGACCTGCTGCCAATAGTGTAGAAATAATTTTGTATCCCAAAAAGAAAATATAATTTTAGTCAAATTAAAATTCAAAAAATATATTTGTTTCTCTTCTTCTTCTTTTAATGAAAATTTATATACCAGGGGTATAAGCTTAAATCCGCTGTTTTGTCATAGATGGCGTGAGTGAGCGTATTAAGCTACCATGGGCACGCTATACTTTTTTTTATGAGTTTGACATATGTCAACATTAATCAGTACACATTGTCAGTAATTTTGTACAATAACATACATTTTTCCTTTGGTAATCATGTCTAGTTTTGTGCCAGAAAAAGAGCATATGCGGGAATATGCATATGCTCTTTTTCTATCATCATAGGCCTCCATAAACATTCGATGTCATTTCGTGATATACGAAATCACATCGAATGCTTATGGAGGCCTATGGTGATAGTGCTTTATCGGAAACAACGTGGTGAGATTGGTTTCGTCGGTTCAAAGACGGCAATTTTGACTTGTGGGACAAGGAGCGTGAAAATCGGCCGAGGAAGGTTGAGGACCATCAATTGCAGGCTCTTTTAGATGAAGACGATACTCAATCGCAAAGAATACTTGTGGAGATGCGTTTGCGTATCATAGAGAAGATTGAAAAGATCGGGTAGGCAAATGGAGCAACGCCAAAACACATGCGAAATATTGCTCGCCAGACCAAAAAGAAAGTCATTCCTGCATCGGATTATGACAGGCGATGAAAAGTGGTTATTTTTCGAGAGTCCTAAATGCAAGAAATCGTCGGCTGATCCCGGCCAACCATCAACATCTTCCCCAAGACCAAATCGCTTCGGACGGAAGACGATGCTGTGCGTTTGGTGGGATCAGCAGTATATCGTCTACTATGAGATGTTGAAACATGGTGAAACTGTCAATTCCCACCGCTACCATCAATAATTATTCAAATTGCACCATGCTCTGCATGAAAAAAGGGCGGATTATCAACAAAGACATGACAAGCTGATTTTCCTCCACGACAACGTACCATCGCACACGTCACAAAACTTTTTTTTGTTTGGCCCAAAACTACTTGAAGACACTCAACTGGGAGGTGATACCCTACTCTGCTTATTCATCAGAGCTGGTCCCTTCCGATTACCACCTCTTTTCGTCGATGGGCCATGCGCTCGCTGAGCAGCACTTTGATTCTTACGAAGTCTCGAAAGAGAAGGAATTTTTTTTGCGTGGTATCCACAAATTGCCCGAGAGATGAGAAAAAAATGTAGCCAGCGAGGGCAAATTGCCATATATGAGGCTCTAAAAACCCTCAAGTTACCAAAGAGAAGTTATTGTGTGCGCATAAAATGACTCCTTCGTGTGAATTTTGATCTGATGTCCATTTTTCCCTAAGTGGATTCATTAATAAGAAAAATTGTCTTAAATGAGGCTCTAAAAAATCTCAAATTACTGAAGAAAAACTATTGTATTCATGAAAAATAATTGTTCAATGTGAATTTCGATCTGAGCCCCATTTCTCACTAAGTGGATTCACCATTGAGAAAAATTTACATATATGAGGCTCTAATAATCCTCAAGTGATTGCGGAGAGGCTATTGTGCTCACGAAAAGTAACTACTTTATGTGAGATGGGAAAAATGTGTAGCTAGCGAGGGCACGTACTTTGAATAAATTTGTTTTTGCTTTCTATGAAAAAAACATGTGTTTTTTTGACTAAAAGCTTACAAGCTTATACAACTAGTAAATAAGTTTTCGACAAATACACTATATCCTTACGAGTGCCTATGAACAAATAATAGTGATTTACCAAAAACAAATTCGTATTTCCTTTTGCGGCAACTTTGAATAATTTAATAAAAATGAGAAAAGAAAACTCATTTTTAATTAAAGCACAATAGAGAAATGATACAATTTCCATTCTGAAATTTATTTATATTACAAGTAAATAAAAACTATTCCATTTATTGCATGAAGAAATTATTTTCTATTTTTTTTTACAAACAATTTCAAACAGAAAAAGAAATTGCCCGAGACATAAACCCTAAGCTGCTGCCACTTCTGTTTTGGGCACAGATAACTACACTTATTATTGGGTCTGCGCTAAAGACTGAAGTGTGCATCCGCTTTAGATTTTTATTGTGCATCAGATTAACGGTCGGAATTATGATTTCCGAGAAAATGTTTTATTTTTAATTTTTTATTTTATTGTATATTAAAATAATTTAATTTTTGATCGAATTTTCTTTTTAAACGTGTTTTTACCATATTTCAATCGAAGAAAAAAATTATAATTATAAGGAAATTATAGTGAAAATGTCAACAAGAAATCATTAAATCTTGTGCACGTTTCAATTTTTAAAAAAAATTATAAAAAAAACGGTTAAAATAGATTAAAAAAAAAATAACTGAAAATATGTCGCTTGAAATGCAATAACATTTACAGAAATTTATGCAAAACAATGAACGTTCTCGTAATTAAATTTATATTGTCAACAAATAATTACACAATATCAACTAAAGAAAACGAATTGAATTTAAGTACTTTAAATTTGCATGAACATTTTTACTACTTCTAAGATACTTTCTTAATGAAATAATAAAAAAAAACAGCCATTAGATGAGCATTGTTGACTGTATTTTTTTTTTAAAAAGAAATATATTGCAAAAATTAATCAAACGGAAATTTAAACTTCCATGAACTGAAAAAATTGAATTCGCCGAAAGTAGAAACTCGAAAAGGAACAGAGAAGAAGAAATTGTTTAAATTTTATTGGGAAACTAATTTGTAAAAGCATTAAATTCGATTAATTTCCAATTCAATGTTTTATTTATATTATTTTGATACAATTTTTGATTTGCTTTTATTTATTTTTTAAAGAGACTATTTTTAAAAGAAATTAACACGATATTATATTGAAAATCGGAAGTTTACAACAATAAAACTAAATCTAAAGAATGCGTCACTTTTAGTATACGCATAAAATGAAAATCTTGGTAAAAAAAATGTTTAATCTATTATCTAAATAATAAAAGAGATATTTTTATTTATCTATATATATTCCACCTCAAGGATAATAAGGAAATAGATTTTAATAATGAAAATGTCCAAACACTGACCATAAAATTATCTCTAAAAACAAAATAATTTATTGTTGATAGTTTCAGCAATGTAGTGAAAATAATAAATATAATTTTTTTTATTAGTCAAAAATCCTTAAACAAATTAGAAAATTATCTGAATAATAATTATAGTTTTCCATGTTTTTCCTTAAATTAATGTCAATTGTCAATTGCATAAAATAGTCCTTGACCGAATTTTATCTAATAAGACTTAAATGCTATTTGGACGTGCTTGCTTGGTAATTTTTTTTTAAACAGCAATTAATAACAATTATAATTAAGTATAAATAACCTTAAAAATTGTTAAAGTTTTTTTTTATAATTTTTAATAGAAAAACGCAAAGATTCTTCTCATTATGCTTTTGTCTTACGTGTAATAGCATATACATGAACTTGAAAATGGATAAATATCATCTACAATATTAGGTAATTAACACCACTTTTCAGATGATGAATAAATTTCTGGTAATTGAGTAAAAACTATCTAGAAAAAAGTTTATTGGGTTCAGTTAAGGAAATATTATTTAAACCTTTCTGCACTAAATTATTAAAACGTGTTGGTTGGGAAAATTAAAATTTATTTCTAGTCTTTTCATTTTTTTTTGACACAACAGATTATGAATCTCAATATTTAAATACACGTCCTGTTTTTACAAGAGTTTTGTGCATTGGTAGCCAAATGGTTACTATGGAAAAATGATGGCAAATATTGTTGTTTCTTATTAAAGATTTATTACAGACTTTTTACATTCATCTTTAATTTCCTGCTTGAGAAACTTCATGCATGGAACATTCTTGTTTTCTTCTTCATCTTCTTCTTCTTCATTTTTTCAACTTTTTCATCTTCTTTATCTTTTCTTCATCTTCTTCGCCATCTTCTTCATCTTCTTCATTTTCTTCATCTTCTTTATCTTCTTCATCTTCATCTTCTTCCCCTTCTTTTTCTTCTTCTTCATTTTCTTCATCTTCTTCATCTTCTTGACCTTCTCAATCTTCTTCATCTTCTTCATCTTCTTCATCTTCTTTATCTTCTCCATCTTCCATATCTTCTTCATATTCTTCATCTTCTTCCTCTTCTTTTTCTTCTTCTTCATCGTCTTCATTTTCTGCATCTTCTTTCTCTTCTTCATCTTTTTTCTCCTCTTAATCTCTTCATCTTCTTCTTCTTCTTTATTATCTTCTTCTTCTTCTTCTTCTTCTTCCTCTTCTTCTCCTTTTTTATCTTCTTCACCTTCCTTTTATTTTTTTCTTCTTCTTCTTCTTCATCTTCTTCATATTCTTCTTCTCCTTCTTCTTTTTCTTATTAAACTTCTTTCGTGTTCCAAGCATGAAGCAGACAAAAATTTCAATTTTCCGTCAATTCCAATTATGAGTGGTATCAACCTACACGAATAGATCCGGGATCCTGGCATCCCTCGGCTGCAGCCCTGAGACTGCGCCTACAATGTAGGTGATAAGTACAGCTACCTCGTTTTTGTCAAAGGCTCCTCACTTCGGTCGGGCACGGCGGACGAACAACCATGGGAATCACGACTACTGTGGTACCAGTCAATTCTGCTTTGGTAGGTACTCTTTGCTTAAGGAGCTACAGTAAGAAAACTTGCAATTTTCTGGCACTGCTAGGCCAGCTTAGAACCGCGGGTTCACCAAAACTCGTAGGCCACTTCTGGTATAAATCTTACAGCTCGATCATTCACTCAAGAGTGACCCCTTGCGGTGGTAGGTGCAACCAGTAAGTACTGTTATTTTACGTAGCATACCTATCGTTAGGTATAGAGGCGCTCAATCAACGCATCGCTAAACCTGATTAGCGATTAACAGTAAGCAACCAGTTACAAGCTGATTCCACAAACTGTTTGTGGCGAAGCCTATCTAAACCTCTGCTATCATTCGCGGTGACAGCGCCCGAGATAATTATCAGTATCTCCCACTAGCCACGCGGAGACCATATTCCCGATGTAAGTATTCGCCACAGCCACCACGTTGCAGCCTACGGCGCCTCACTATTATCGGACACAGTGTGTTTTAGCACTATGGGGCACCCTATTCCCATGGCACCAATTTTTGTTTTAAGATTACTTCGGTTAGTACTCTACTCATTGAGCTACGATAAGGAACCTTGTAAATTCCTGGACACCACTTAGACAGCTCAGATACGTGGATTCGCCGGGACCCAACGGTACAACCGGAATCGACCTTGGTGAAGCCTCTTGCGTATCACTCAAGTAAACATTCACTGAGCACCCCTCAGATCCACTCCAGTCTCATTTACTCTAATTCCACATGCATCCAGAGATCTCTAAGATCCTCATACAAATCACATAAATAGGTTCATCTCCCATTCACATTGTCATCTCACAGAAGAACCGCCGTTGACGCACTCAAAGATCCTAAATTTAATCATTCAGAACAGGACATCCCTCCGCCAATATAATGTCATGTCGCATCCGTTAGAGAATAGTCGTACGGAGCACCTCTAGATACCACGGGATTTTTTAATTAAAACCTTCATTGCATTGGTAGAGAGGGTCCTACAGACATTTAAACATCGCCGTTGATTTATCTCTAGCATGCTTAAACCATATCATATTATCCCAAACTCAACCACCCTACGCCATACACGGTACAAACAATTCCTTGTACAATATTCTCACTGCCCTCCCTTAATTACCCCATTTCAGCGCTAGCTACTTTCTGCCTGGGGTTGTCGCTCTAAATGGGGTCCTAAATTCTGGAGCTCACTCATGGGCACCTCGAGATATTGCACCTTTGGTGAATACCTCAATGCCACAATCCTCATTTTCACATTCGGTCGGCCACTTAGACCCAGTGTGCCCTTTAGTAAAATGCATTCACTCTCCCTCTCAAAAATACCCACAACCATGCGCTCACCCCATTCATATACATACATCAGATATTCTGAGCCTCTCAGCACCAAACTCATTCGACTATCACCCTCCATCAAAATAATCAGGTCATCTGCATAGGCAACAACCTTGCAGTCCATTATTTCAAACAATAACAACAAATCATTCAAAATCATGTCCCAGATTGTCGGTCCAGCCACAGTACCCTGTGGGCGGTGGGTGCGAATAATGTCAATAGGCAGATCCGCCGTTCTTGAGTTTAGCTTTGAACTTAAACGAATTTAATTTTTTTAGAAGATAAAAATCTTTGTTTTATATGAATTAACTAAACTTTTTTTTTTAAATTTAAAAAATATCCAATAATAGAATCAATGAAAAAATTACTTTTAAAAATCAGAAATATATTTTTTTTAAAAATATACAAAAATCATAAACTGTTCTGCTAATTTACAAAATTGGTGCGTGATCTTGAAACTTTTCTAAAAAAAAAAATTATGGAATATTGGAATACTTGTAAGCGAAGGATAACTTCCGGTGTGAGTGAAAATTATTTTAAATTTATTACTTTTCCTATTAAAAAATATGCCAATGTCATTATTAATGTCAGAACGGACATGTATTTCCATAAAAAGAGAACTACTTTGAATATTATAAATATTTACGTTTACCAAAATACAATGTGGCTTTTGTAAATTTAAATCTTCAATAAAATAAAGTTGATTTCACTAAATTTCCCTATTTTTATTATTATTTTTTTTTGCTGAGGAATTAACAATTTTTCAGATGCCAAAAACAGAAAATAGTAAAGATCGCAATTTATTTCAATACAGCACACAAAAATTTGACCTTGTGAAACTGGATAAATTAATAAAATGACACTTTTAGACTCTACGTGCGTGATATAAGATTTAGAAAATAAATCTTTTTTTTTGTGTGAATATATTGTAAAAATTCAAGGATTTACTTTGAAAATAAAAAATAAAAACTTTGTCAAACTAAAGATTTGGCACTTGAACTGAATTGCTCCTATTTAAGCTTAAATTCAAACCAAGATCAGACTTTTCCACTATTGGTGGTGAGAAAGAAAACTCAATGAAGAAAAGTTAGCAATGCCACCAACCAATGCTAATCTTCTGCACGAGGACTTTAAAAACCCGTGACACTTTTGAGTTTTTGCAAAGCCAACCAACAAATTAGGTTAATATTATTTTTCACCCACAATACAAGTGTACGCGAAAATTAAAAAATACTTTTTCTATTTATTCTTCTTTATTGTTTTCATTTTCTTTTAACTTCTTTCCATTCTAAGTAATGTATTTGGTGAAATTTATCAAGTGAAAATCGTAAATGAATTGTACACCATCAACACAGATAATTATAGCAAACCCTGTTTAATAGTCAACTGCTTTGTTTTTGTACCGGTATTAACTTCCGTCCATTGACATTGGCGTTCAGGTATTTAATACCACCTGCACTTACGCTTTTGACTTTTATTATTATTGTCGCTTATTTTTGTTTTGATTCGTTTCCGTTAGCTTAACTATGCTCGGTGAGTACATAATTTCTTACTTAAATTACTATTTGTCTTTTATGTATTTGAATAAGTTTGCATATACAAATAGTTTTGCATCCGAACAACTTTGTGTAGATAATTGTTTTTTCAAAATCAATGAGGGAACTTTTGTGCGTATAGTCAGAATATATTTTAAAATTTATAAAAAAAAATATCTATAATTACTACAAGTAACAAGCAGATTTGCTCCAACATGAGTATTTTGAAAAAGTCCAGATTCGTCAAACTTGTTGCAAGTATTGCGTCAAATTTTTTTTTTCTTCTTATAGTAGGTTGGAAATTATTGAAAAACAAAATGTGGAACTTTAACCCACCAAAACCACATTACTTGGTACCACATTTCTATAGCTCCCCACGGAACTGCCGTCAGTTGTATTATTTCTACCGTTTCCTTTGACGCTCATCCAGACGTAGTGTCTGTAGGACCGTTATCGCAAGGACTTCGATAGCCTTCCAAGTGAAGTACTTTATAAAGCCCCTTTTCTACCTTTTGCCACCGATAATTTACGCGCTGTATCAATGACCAAATCAATAGCATACAAGGTAAAGCGTATCCTCCTAAAACAAAATTGGACTGCTGATAAGCCCCTCTGCCCCTTGGTGAATTCCTCAAACGGATTGTATAGAATGCGTCCGAGGATTTTACCCATCGTGTCTTGAATACAAACTAGGCAGTATGACAAAGAGCAACAAAGAAACCCTCTTCCTTTTGGTAGCAGCACCAAACGTTGCCTCTTCCAAAGTTGTAGAAAAACTTCCTCACTCAGATAGATCTTAAACACTTGCAAAAATAAATTTGTATAAGCCGCGACAGCTGCTTTAAGTCAAACAGGGATATGGCATCGAGCCCAGATGCCGTTTTATCACCGAGTTTTCTTCATGCCCAAAGAAGTCCGTCTTGGGTAATTCGTGGGATCTGATCGCTGCTAGACCGCGAGACATACTTCCATGTAGTCACTGGTTGCTGTCGGTGGCAATTCTGTCCAGCAGCTTAGAGCAGGTCGGAATTGCCATAGAAGAACCCCTCAGCCTCTTCATAACTATCTGAAACGGTCTACCCCATGGGTTATTGTCTACTTTGGTGCATAGTTCTTTCCAGCATCGGCGGTTGCTTTTCTTGTTGGTATGTCTCAACTCTCTTCTTGACTTTTTATGCTGCTGATATAGAAAAAGGTATTGAGAATTGCCGCTTGTCTTCTCGCCTATTTACACCTTTTCCTAAGCTTAACCACCCCATCATTCCACCAATAAACAGATATACCGTATGCGTCATGTGTGTAAAAACCTTTTTAAAGGTTTATAGACATATGGTGCACGAATCTAACTCAATGCTCTAACTAATGCAGCAAATTTGATACAAAACTCTGACGCATGCACGATAATTTTACAGAAAGTGAGGCAAAACCACCATGACCCTATTAGTAACGTGACCCATTGATACAACTTCAACTATTGGAACTTAATAAGGAAAACTTTTTATCAGCTTAATAAATCTTGTGGCCATTGGCGTTTCATGTTAGGATATATGTTACCGGGTGGGGGGGGGGTGTATTTAAGTGAGGATATTTCTCTTACAAGGGCATTTATACGATATGATATAAATCATAAACGAGCATGTAACTTTTTATAACGAGCAATATTTGTTCACGTATGAAAAAAACTCTGGGATCACGATGTATGATATTGTCACGAATATAATAAGAAGCATTCACAATTTAAGTGAGGATTCCTGAGTATAATTTTTTTACTAAAAGCTTAGGATAATATTGTAAACGAGCTTGAAACTTTTTATAACGAGAAACATTAAAGCACGTAAAAATCAAACTTTGAAATCACAATGCATGATAGTGTTATAAGTATAATAAGGAGTTGAATGGATTGGATAAGGCCGGAGTTGGAAAGCTTGATAGAACCTCAGAGTTCTAGTTTGTAAGTCCATATTGATTTCTATAATTTGTTCAAAATAAGTAATTTTCTGTCACTTTTCAAACTTTTAGCGTGAGCCAAACAGTCTTATTAGTTGTTTGTAATGTCAGTTGAGCCTCGTATGTGGATTACAGGTCAATCGCTTGTCAAGATATAGTCATATGTAAAGTACTTGCCGTTTTTGAGGGCTTATACCTGGCATTAGGGCTTATAGAAAAGCATGATTCCCATTTTGTAAGTTTACTTTTTCTTTATACTTTCAAGAAAATAGTTTTATAAGATTTTGAAAGATATTTTAAGTTATAAAATATCTTTCAAAATCTTATTTTCAAACTGTAGATATTATACAGGATAGGTCCAAGAATACTACCATTAAGCATACTGGCGAATAAAAGGGATATTCGAGATTGTTCAAGATTCGAAGCCGCCATTTGAAAATACCGTTGTGAGAGGTATGATTGTATTATTAGGAATTATTTTTAAATTCCAGAGTAAACCAGAGTATCAGACACATTCAAATGCAGACGATTTGTCTAGAAATACACCTGAGCAGTCCTTTTCCTGTAGTAATATAATATATGATACGGTGGGTTTGTTGGACAATGGAATGTAAACAGGGTAACTTCACGATTTTATTGGCTTAGAAATCATTTTTAAAATTCAAAATTTCCACTGTCAGAGAAAGTACATAGTGCAAAAGATATTGTTAACTTTTCTTGAAAAGTTTTTGTAAAATATTATATTTTTTAACGTCATAGCCAGGGCCTTTTTTTTATTAAGAGAAAATTTAATTAATTTTTTTTTATTTAAATGAGAGTTAATATTTGTGGGCTTTGTAAAAGCAAATTGGGAGCGTCGGAAAAATTAATCAATTTTCTATTGTTTCTGAGTATTCTTTGGCCTCTATGTCTTCTAGAGGAGAAGTGCGGAATGGGGGGGGGGGGGGCGTGGGATGGAAGAGGGTTAAATAATATTAATTTTAAAATATTATTATATGTATTTTATTTTATTTTTATTTATTTAATATTTTTAATACAATCAGGAATAGTTGCACAAGAAGAAAAAAACAGTTTAAAAATGCCCATTAATTTAATAATTTGTAAAAAAATGGTTCTTATAAGAGTTACGACTTATTCATTTAAATTCATTCAGATACCATCATACGACCAACCCCTCCCACTGATCTTCAATAACAGTCTCGCCAGAAATGATTACTCTCAAAATTTCTAGCCCATAGATGTACCCTAAAAAAACCAAAACCTAGCAACAGATAAATTTATTTATGAGCAAATGAGCTAATTAGTCATTAAGTGGTAAGAAAAATAACCTAATCTTTTAAGATCTGCAGGAATTAAGTCGTTATGTAACCTGGTTACTCGAACAATAAACGAATAATACCAAGTAGAGAATGAAATCCTAGGAAAGGACAATCCCCCCACATTTGACTATTTCCTTTGAAAGCAAATGATCTTAGTAAGAAGCTGGAACATTGATTTCTGATTATTTTGCAAAAAAAGAGCAACTGTTGCAGTTTAATATACGATCTAAAGGCACACCAATAATTCCAACAACAAACTCTGATACATGATCTCTACTATGCAAGGTATCTATACAAGAGGAGCATCTTTGTAATCACAGAATTAAGGTAAAAATAGGCATAATGAGCGCATAAACCAAGCCAAGCTTAACATACACAGGGCCAGATAGCAACTAAGGCTATAAAGTTTAGACATGGCAACTGTAACCTTCCGGAATACAAGAGTCATTCAATAAGTACTTAGCCTCACCGCCCGATGGAACTGCTGTCACAAAAGAAATTTACCATCGTGCAGTTCATTCTTTTAGTAGCTTACTGTCAACGTTTTATAGTCGATTCCCTTTATTAGTTTTGTTTTGAGAGCCTTTGAAAGCAAGCGTGTCGGTCGGTTGCACAAAAATGAAAAAAGAACAATATCGTTCGGTGATTAGATTCTTGTTTTTGGAAGGGAAAACGCGCAGCAAAATCAAAGATCGCTTGGATGCTGTGTATGGTGACTCTTCTGCTTCGATGGCGACCGTCAAGAATTGGTTCAACGAGTTTGTTCGTGCCCGCACGTCGGTTTTAGATGAGCCACGCCCAGGTGCCCCGAAAACGGCTGCTACGGAGGAAAACGTTAAAAAAGTCCACGATCTCGTGTTGGCAGACCGTCGATTGAAGGTTCACGAGATAGCTGAGACTGTGGGCATCGCAGTAGGAACGGTGCATTATATTCTACACGAAGAACTGGGCATGAGAAAGCTGTCGGCGCGATGGGTGCCGCGTTTGCTCACACCGGAAAACAAGCGCAACCGTGAGACCACATCGGCGACGTGTTTGGCGCTGTTTCAGCGCAATCCAGCAGAGTTCTTGCGTCGTTTCGTGACCGTCGACGAAACATGGATTCACTGGTACACACCAGAGACCAAGGAACAGTCGAAACAGTGGACTTCACCCGGCGAACGTGCTCCGAAGAAGGCGAAGACTGTTCGATCGGCCGGAAAGGTGATGGCCACCGTTTTCTGGGATTCACAAGGTGTGATCCACATCGATTACCTCGAGAAGGGTAAAACAATCACGGGGCGCTACTATGCTGACTTATTGGGCCGATTTGACGTCGAATTGAAGAAAAATCGGCCCCGCTTTGCATAGAAAAAAGTGCTGTTCCACCACGACAACGCGCCGGCTCACACCTCCGCCGTCGCCATGGCCAAATTGGTCGAATTGCGCTACGAATTGCTGCCCCATCCACCGTACTCTCCAGATTTGGCCCCCTGTGACTACTTTTTGTTTCCAAACCTGAAAAAATCACTCGCCGGGAATAGATTTGTGTCGAATGAGGAGGTCATCGTCGCCACGGAGGCCTATTTTGCTTCCCTCGAGAAAATGTATTTTTTGGACGGGTTGAAAAAGTAAGAGCATCGCTGGGCCAAGTGTATCGAGCTTGAAGGAGATTATGTGGAAAAATAAATTGCCACCTTTCCAAAATTTTCGTTTTTCCTTTGTAGGCTAAGTACTTGTTGAATAACCCTCGTACATCAGTAATAAGGAGATCCCAACATAATTTATTATCAAGAACCAGACAAAACACAACACGGCAGACTGACATGTCAGCTCCAGATGGTGAATTAAAAATAATTTACTGTGACTTGGCAGGGAATTTGCAATTCCTTGAAGGTCAATATTAATTTCAGTAATACCAGAAGAGCATGAAAATGTTGAACATCATCCGCGAACAGGTACAACAAAGAAAATTGGACATACGTATATAAAAAAAGATAAAAACAGTAAATAGAAATGGATGCAGTATGGAACCTTGAGGAACACCATCCAAAAAAAATGCATCTAACTGCAGTAAAATTGCAATTTTTCACAATCGAAACTAAACTGGACCGAATAGCTTTAAGCTTTATTAATTAACAATTATTTTAAAATCTATCAAATAAAATTAATATTCAAATTAATTTCTAATTAAATGCATTTTAAATTATAACATTTTTCAATATTTATTGCATACTTATTATTAAGAAAAGTATCTTTAACAATCGACATTTTGTTTAGAAAAAAAAAGTTCCATTTAAATTTTAAGTAAAGTTTTCTTTTTATGTAAATTTTTTCTATATAAAAAAAAAGGTATTTCTTGATGAAGCTGTTTTGTAGGTGTAAATTCCATGCAATAATCAAACCGTTATTATAATCCAGAATTTCTCGAATTTACCAGAAAAAAATTGCACCTAACGTATAGTAAAAGATCATCAATAAAATTATCAATTTTTACCTGTTTAACAAGAATATAAAAGCATAAAATATTCAATATATATTAAAGAATTATGTATTTGCCTAATTAACAATTCGCATAAAGAATCTTTTATTTCTTGGAAAGTATCTTTTATAATAAAAACTATTTTAGCAGAAGAAGAAAAAAAACAATATTGAAAATAGAAACGCAATAAAACTGGTTTCATAATGGAAAATAAACTTTACGTTTAAAAAAAGAATTTACGCTATCGATTACTATTCGTAATATTATAAAAATATCGTAAATTTTTTATAGTTTAAAATTATAATTTTCAACTAATTATTGAACAGATTTAAATTTACGAAATAGGAAAAAGAAATTTCGATTTAGATAATAATTGTTTTTTTGTTTTCAATATTCAAAATCTACACGACGAAATTGTAAGGAAATTCTTTATTTTAATTTTCGGATAAAATAACACCAAATCGATCATTACTAGAGCTCATCATCAACAAAATATTCAATAACAAAAATTAATAGAAAAATAAATAAACAAACAACCACTACTGACCTTTATATCTATTTGAATAAAAAAAAAAGGTTCGCAAATAATCTTGTTGATTTTTTCAATTATCACTAAATCTGTACAATTGCAAATATAGTAAATTTTTTTTTTGCCAAAAAATATTCAACTGCAAATTCTATTCGCAACAATAAATTTCATTACTCAGGTAGATAAATTAAAAATGATTAACAAAAAACGCAAATAAATAAATAAGTATGGTAATGAGTTCATGAGTTTATTTTCGTAATTTGATTTTATGGATTAGGTCAAAAACATTTAGTAGGTTTTGCACAATTTCTTCTTTTTCACCAAAAATTTTTTATGAACTTTTACTTTTATCATTTCCAAATTATTGTATATTTTTTTTTAGAGAGTTTTATTAGAAAATTATACATTTTTTGTATTGCAATAGAAACATTTGAAAAAAAAATTAGTAACTTTAGTAAAATTAGGAAAATATCTCTACAACTGGAGACTAAATTTATTTATTATAATGAATTTTATATATACTTTTATGTATTTTTTAATATTTTTTAAATTTAGAAATTTTATTAATAAATATTTAATATTAAAATAGGAAAATACACTTTTAGTTTTGATATGACTAACAATTGACCTGCCAAATTGGGAGCTTTCCAATAGGTAATGCCAATTACTTTATTTCTTTTACCTTAATTTTATTACAAAAAACTACACGATTCAGTATAGTTTTGAAAGGGATTTGGTTAAATAATCATTTTCAGCAACGAAGCGTATTTTTAACTGAATGACTACGTAAACAACCAAAACTGTGGGGTTTAGGGCCAAAAATAATAACAAAACTTATTATTTAGTTTTCAGTAAAAATACTCAGTAAATAGTTTTCAGTAAAAATTTTCAGTAAAAATTTTCAGTAAAAATTTTCAGTAAAAATACTCAGTAAATAGTTTTCAGTAAAAAATTTCATTAAAAATACTCAGTAAATAGTTTTCAGTAAAAAATTTCAGTATAAAGTTTTCAGTTAAAATTTTCATTAAACAGTTTTCAATAAACAGTTTTCAGTAAACAGTTTTTAGTAAAAATTTTCAGTAAACAGATTTCAGTAAAAAATTTTATTAAACATGTTTCAGTAAAAATTTTCAGTAAACATGTTTCAGTAAAAATGTTCAGTAAACAGTTTTCAATAAAAAAATTCAGTATAAAGTTTTCAGTTAAAATTTTCATTAAATAGTTTTCAGTAAAAAATTTCAGTAAAAAGTTATCAGTTAAAATTTTCAGTAAACCGTTTTCAGTAAAAATTTTAAGTAAAGTGTTTTCTGTAAACAGTTTTCAGTAAAAATTTTCAGTAAACAGATTTCAGTAAAAATTTTAAGTAAAAACTTTTCAGTAAACAGTTTTCAGTAAAGAGTTTTCACTTAAAATTTTCGGTAAACAGTTTTCAGTAAAAAATTTCAGTAAAAAATTGTCAGTTAAAATTTTCAGTTAACCGTTTTCTGTAAAAACTTTCACTAAAGAGTTTTCAGTAAACAGTTTTCAGTGAAGAGTTTTCAGTACAAATTTTCAGTAAAAAATTTTAGTAAAGAGTTGTCAGTTAAAACTATCAGTAAACAGTTTTCAGTAAAAATTTCAGTAAAGAGTTTTCAATAAAATTTCTCAGAAAACTGTTTTCAGTAAAAATTATCAGTAAACAATTTTCAGTCAAAATTCACAGTAAAAATTCACAGTAAAAATTTACAGTAAAAATTCACAGTAAGAAATTATGGTAAAAAATCGCTAAATACTAAATAAAGGATTTTCCATTTGATTGTTTGGAAAGTATAGTATTTTTACTTAATAGTTATTAAATAAATATTATATTTAAATTATTAAATTACTTTATTTTAAAATTTGCCATTTGATAAAATGTTCAAATTTTTACAAAAGTGGTGATTTTGCTGTAGCTCTGTTCCTTTATAAGAGGACATTATTTGTCCTCATTATTAAATGATGTTGATTTCTGGATCGGAAAATTTTTTAATTAGTAAAAATTTTATATCCAAGAATTTACTGGTAATGGTAGAGACTGTTTTTGAACTGGAAATATTATTAGTCCATATTTCGTTACCATCAATTATGAGCTCTATTTTTTTTATCCTAAACTGAAAGTTTTTCATCTGGATTATAAGTAATTTCAACAAGATGGCACCAAAATTGTATAATGCAAAAAGGAGCTTTTTCTTTTTTGAGCTAAAAGTTCCCAAGACCGCAATTTTGAGATATTGTGATGTGAATTTTTTCTACGCTAATAGTCTTTAAATTTTGGAGCATTTAAAAGGTAACATCCGACAAAGTAATGGCACAAATACAGTCCAAAATGTTTGATAAAGTTATCAACAAAAAACCCCAAAAGAATTAAGTTTTTTTATATCAGATTTTTTTAATGATAATATAATTAATAAAAAAAAATTATCAAAATCTTAATCAAATATGAATTTTATTTAACTTTACTTTCCAAAGTACAAATTGGATAATCCCTTATATGCTTGGTTCGAAGAATTTCTTTTAACATTTGCTATAAAATGTAAAAAATAAAAAAAGAGACGTTAAATTTAATAGTATTTTTAGCCATTAGCTATTTAACTTTAATTTAAAAACTAAAAAAAAAGTTAAATATTTATAATTTATTTTAACAAAATATTTAAATAACCAAATTCCATCAAATAAAAATAAAACCTAAAAATTCGACTTTTAATTTTTTAATCCGTGCTCAAAACCGTTTAAATTATCATATCTGAGAACCGTTTTTTAACTAGGAAATGGGAACAAATTCAAATTTTATGACGGACAAAATCCACAAACCAAGCACAGTAACAGTTTGTATTCAATTTTATTGATATTATTCGCAGTTCATGTTTATTTATGAAAAAATAACTAGTTAACAAAATTAATAAATATTTATTTATGTAGAAATAAGAAAATATTTGCAAATAAATATTTTTTGGAGAGTTACATTTAAAATACGAACTTTTCACAAAGAAGGAAGGACTTTTTTGGTATTTTTTAAATTATTGTATATTCTTTATAAAATGCAATTTTTCTCTCATGACGAAAGAAAAACAATAGAAAAATAGAAGAAATTTATAGGAAAAAACAATCGTAACCTAATTTCTTTTGAGAAAAATACAAATTTCCCTAATGAGAAATATTAAAATAAATTGAACGCATTTCCTCTTTCTGTTAAATTTTATGATATTATACAATATAAATTTTCTTTAAAAAATTTCCATCTAACAAAAGATCTACAAAATCAGATGGTTTTTTCTTTCATATTTTTCTCTTATAAAATTTATTACTAAAAAACCAAAATAAAAACAAACTCACAAAATATATAAATGCGAAATAAAAATTGCAACATATGATTTTGAAGGAAAAAAATACAAACAATAAATAAATTATTTTCTTCTTCATTTTTTATAATTTAAAACATCAATAATAATAGTATTGGCGGTAATAGTAAAAACGATGGCAGGTGATAGTATACAATAAAATAATAATTTTTTTTTATTTATTTTATTATTAAATAATCTCAGGAAAAATTTTAAGTGAACTGAACTGTTATGAATTGAATTGAATTGAATTGAGGTGGTTATAAACCTAATTCTGCCTGATGTCTTTTTTCTTTACAAACAATTGAAATGATTAATATCGACCAAAAATTTACAATTATGATTCCCCCAATTAAATAAGCTCAAATTTTTTGTGTCAAATGATATGAATGAGATATGTTTATTCCCCATTTGAATTGTTATTAAAAGAAACTATTCATTAAAATGAGATGGTAAGTCAGCATTTTCGAGGAAAAAAATGACTAGATCAATAAAAATTTTAACTCCATTGAATGGAAATCATTTTTCGTAAATGTGCAGAGGTGGTATTTCGCAAAAATCAAGTCTCTTTTCAGTGCATCCACAGAGAAAATCAGAGAAAAAATGACTTTTAAGTAAAATCTTTTATTGGCAATAAATTGTTTTGTAATCAAAAAAATTAATGTATTTATCAATATATATATATATATAAAAACTCATGAGTACATAGATATAGATACAGTATGTGTTTTATAGATACAAGTAGTTTTGGTAATATAATAAGCCGAATATATAAATAAAAATTATTATTATGCTGATTTATGTTAGATAAACTACAATTGAATTGATTTAAACAGAGGAAAAATTTAAAGAAATGCAATACACTCAATTTTGTTATTTAATTAGTTAAATTTTTTAAATATTTTTATAAGTAAAAATTTCATAAAATAGATTGGAATATTTTTTTTTAAATCTATAATAATTTTGCCTAATACAGCATGGCTTCTATTTTTATATTTTAGTAAATATGCATTTAATCTTTTCCAACTGCTCTAAAAATAAAAGTTACTGTATTAAAAATATTATATTATTAATGTAATTTGTTTAATATGACCAATAATATGCCCATGACAAGGCAGAAATTCAATAATTACCTTTACACATGATTACCTACTTAAATTCGATTACTGACCTATTATTAAAAATGTACAGAAATTTATTAAAGAATACAAAAGAAAATCTAATATTTCTGATTTTTATCAAATTTTCTGATGAGATAAAAATCTATTTTAACAGAACTAAAATTTTAACCCAAACAAGGACTAGGCAAGTCTACGCAGAAAAAGTACATTAAACTTAAATGAAGGACAACAAATCGAATTTATTAATCGCGATACGGAAATACAAAAAAAAGGCTTCAATTTAATCGGTAATGTTAAAATTATTTATAATAATAAAAATGAAATTTTTTTATAAATTGCATTAATACATTTTTATGATCAATAAAGAAACGAACAGAAATTTTGTAAGCTTTTAGAGGTCGTTTTTTTTTTGCAATGTCGTTTACATAATGCACAAAATTCAAATAAAAAATAATAAAAATATATTACGAAATAATTGTAATAAAATAAAAATAATGATTTGCATAAAAAATTGAACTCTGACAATGTAAATGGATACAAAAATTCACTCTGACGATATAAGTTTTAAAAAATATGCAGAAAGCAAGCGACATTTCTTAATGTTCTGTAAATTCATGTTAACTGCAAGAGTTGCAAAATTTCCGTTATTTTCATTATTTATATTATTTTGTTATTATACATAAAAAGTTCCAATAAATAACCGAACTAAAATTATCAACAAAAAAATAAAAATTCTGTCGATAACATTACAATAAATACAATTTTCAATAAAAATAATTTTCAGTAAAAATAATTGTCAGTAAAAATAATTTGCAGTAAAAATTATTGTCAGTAAAAATAATTTTCAGTAAAAATAATTTTCAGTAAAAATAATTTTCAGTAAAAAGAATTTTCAGTAAAAAGAATTTTCAGTTAAAATACTCGTAATTTTCAGTAAAAATAATTTTTAGTAAAACTAATTCTCATCAAAAACAATTTTCATTAAAAATAATTTTCAGTAAAAATAATTTTTAGTGAACGCAATTTTCAGTAAAAATTACTTTCTGTAAAAATAATTTTCAGTCAAAATAATTTTTAGTAAAAACAATTTTCAGTAACAACAATTTTCAATAAACATAATTTTCTGTAAAAAGCATTTTCAGTAAAAATAGTATTCAGTAAAAATAACTTTCAATAAAAATAATTTTCAGTAAAAATAATTTTCATTAAAAATAATTTTCAGTAAAAATAATTTTCAGTAAAAACAAATTTCAGTAAAAATAATTTCAGTAAAAACAATTTTCAGTAAAAATAGTATTCAGTAAAAATAACTTTCAGTGAAAATAACTTTCAGTACAAATAATTTTCAGTAAAAACAATATTTAGAAAAAATAATTTCCATCAAAAACAAATTTCAGTAAAAATAATTTTCAGTAAAAACAATTTTTATTAAAAATAATTTTCAGGAAAAATGATTTTCTGTCAAAACAATTTTTAGTAAAAATAATTTTCAGTAAAAATAATTTTCAGTAAAAATGATTTTCAGTAAAAATAATTTTCAGTAAAAACAATTTTCAGGAAAAATAATATTCAGCAAAAAAATTTTCAGTAAAAATAGTTTTCAGTAAAAATAATTTTCAGTAAATTAATTTTAGTAAAAATAATTTTCAGTAAAAATATTTCAGTAAAAATAATTTTCAGTAAAATCTATTTTCAGTAACAATAATTTCCAGTAAAAATTCACGGTAAAAATTCACGGTAAAATTCACAGTAAAAATTCACAGTAAAAATTAATAGTGAAAATACATAGTGAAAATTCACAGTGAAAATTCACAATGAAAAATTATAATGAAAGATTCATAGTGAAAATTTATAGTGAAAAGTCACTATTTAAATTCACAGTGAAAATTCATGGTGAAAATTCGTGGGGAAAATTCACAGTGAAAATATGCAGTAAAAATTTGCAGTGAAAATTCCCAGAGAAAATTCACAGCAAAAATTCACAATCAAAATTTAATGTGAAAATTAACAGTGAAAATTCCCAGTGAAAATTCCCAGTGAAAATTCACAGCAAAAATTCACAATCAAAATTCAAAGAGAAAATTAACAGTGAAAATTCACAGTGAAAATTCGCAGAAAAAATTAATAATAAAAATTCGCAACGAAAATTCGCAGTAAAATTCAAAGCAAAAATTCACAGTCAAAATTCAAAGTGAAAATTAACAGTGAAAATTCTCAGTAAAAATTCAAAGTGAAAATTAACAGGGAAAATTCACAGTGAAAATTCACAGTCAAAATTCACAGCAAAAATTCACAGTCAAAATTCAAAGCGAAAATTAACAGTGAAAATTCACAGTGAAAATTCACAGTGAAAATTCACAGTGAAAATTCACAGTGAAAATTCACAGTGAAAATTCACAGTGAAAATTCACAGTGAAAATTAACAGTGAAAATTCGCAGTAAAAATTCAAAGTTAAAATTAACAGGGAAAATTCACAGTGAAAATTCACAGTCAAAATTCACAGCAAAAATTCACAGTCAAAATGCAAAGCGAAAATTAACAGTGAAAATTAACAGTGAAAATTCACAGTGAAAATTCACAGTCAAAATTCACAGTGCAAATTCACAGTGAAACTTCACAGTGAAAATTCACAGTGAAAATTCACAGTGAAAATTCACAGTTAAATTTCACATTAAAAAATCCCCGTAAAAATTCATATAAAATTTTTGGTAAGAGTTGTCGAAAAAAATGTTTATACAAATTAACTGTCAGTCGAATTTATGCACTAATTGGTCTATAAACTATTTATTGATTCCATACTAAGTGTTAATATTTCTCAATGCAAAGTTGTTAATTTAATTTGATTTAATTAACACAATAAGATTTGCTAATTTATTGGCTTTTTACTGATAGGTTTTTTTTATATTCCTCGCAAAACACCCTTAATCAGATTGTTATAAAAGTTAATGGTTCAGTGCACATATAAAAAATATCTGTTTTAAAAAAAACTGTTTTCGATTATTTTTAAATATTTTCTTTTAATAAAAACTTGACAGATTCTAGTAAATGAACCTGAAAAAAAAATTATTTCTTTAACAATTGCCAACATAATTACCATCTCATAATAAATCTATACATGATTATGCTAATAAATAAAACCAATTTATTATAATATAAATAAAAATAAATAAATAAATATGGCAACGATAAGAATAATAATAATATGGTAGACGTAGTTTCTTATTTCCTCTTATTGTAAGTTTGCGATAGAATTTTTTCGATGCAAGGCCACCTCATTGTGACAACCGGTTTCACTTTAGAATAAAGCACGACATCTACGGGCATACTCATGCATGTGATAAAATCAAGAATATAATTTATAAACAATCACAAATAAACAAAACAAAAAAATGTTTAACAAATACTAATACCTACTCGTGAGTAACAACTCAACAAACTACACTAAAAATGCGTAAACAATAGTTAACTTTTATAACTAATAGTAATATTCAAAAAAAAATTCAAAGTTTGTTCATTGAAAAAAAAATACTAATTATTAAAAATGAGGCAAAAGAGGTAAACGATGAAGAGACAAATAATAACTCTTTCAACCGAAGCATAAATTAGGAAAATTATTAAAATTGAAAATAAAAATGGTACATAATTATTTATACAAAAAAAAACTAATTTTATTATTTTAATTATTGTTTTGTTATTATTTTATTATTTTTTTTATAGAATTTTCAGTATTTTCATGGAAAATTTTTAATTTTTTCCAAATAATTTTTTTAGGTAATTTTAAAAGATTTTAATAATGGCTAAAAGGAAAAGGATAAGAAATATTTTGAGGATAACTTTTCATAAAAGTGATTTTGATTAAATATTTAAAAAATATGTTGACAATTTTTTTAGAAAGTAAATTTTTTAATAATTTACTAAAAAATATATATTTTAATTATAATTAATTAAACTATTAATGAATAAAAAAATTTTTTAATGGAAATAACAGCAATTTATTGGTCCAAAAATAAACATTTCATAATTCTTGTCTGTAAGTCCAGATTGGGTTCATAGCTCTTTGGTGTATTTGATCTAAAGTATATTTTTTGCGTTTATGATCTACAATTTTTTTTTAAGATATAATTTCATTTTTTTTTTCAGAAAAAAACACAATCTGAATTATAATTAAAAAAAAAAAAAAACAATAAAAGAATAAATTTTCCTTATTCCATTCAGAAAGAAAGTGATTGACATAAATACTAAATTACAAATTCAACCATTAATTTTACTTTCAAATTATCTTATTTCCTTATTTTGTAATCAAAATAGATTTTAAAATAATCAAATAATTGGACTTTTTCTATTAGTTCAGGTAATAATTGAATTTCAGTTTTTATCAATACTCTCGTAAAAAATTAAAGTTACTAGTCCCTTAAGAATAGACTATCATCTTTGGTTAGTATATGAATAACATCAAATGTGCATCAGAATAAATAATGACAAAGGTGGAATGTTATATTACTTTATTACAGAAAGGGGATTTTTCTTTTAAAAATAATCCAAAACTGTGCCCCATACTTATTGGGTAGGTCATATCCAAAAATTCACAGAGTTTATTTCAAAAAAATACCAATAACAACATTAAAAATTACAATATTTTATGTAACAAGTAGGCTCAATCCAAAATTTATTTTTTTAAAAAGTCCTTTTATTTCTGGTATGCACTAGATTGCATTATTAGAATAATAAAATTAGTTTTTCTATAAAACGGAAAAAAAAATTTTATTTAAACTAATTTTGAACCTAAGATATTATTTTTATTTATAAAACTTTTAGAAAAATTAAATATTTTTAAAAAATTTAGCTTTATATTAAAGAAACTACTAAATCCAAATTAAATCGTTAATAAAAATTTAAAGAAAAAAAAAACCAAAATCCTGTGCTCCAAAATGGTTGCATACACTTTTCCTAATGTTGACAGTCCAAATACCAAATGTTTATAAACATTTCCATTTCCAATCTAAATGTTTATACACTTGCATTGAGATTGGATGAATTGCAATCGATTCAACAACAAAAAATACTACAAATTCATTTTTTTTTATAATCTTTTATAAAACAATAATTAGATTTAGATTCAATTCACTCGAAAAGCTTTAGATAAATTATTTAAAAAAATTGCTTCTATTTTTGTTTTATTTTTAAAAAAATTAAAAATTCATTTCTATAGGAAAACCGTAATTATTGCACAACTATCTATCACGTAAGTTGCAGTTGCAATTTATAAATAATTACTCAAGAATTTCGCACCAATTAAGTTATCTATTATAGTAAAAAAAAAAAAAAAGTTAACTAAATTTATTAACTGGCAGAGATTTTTATTGTTTTTTTTTCTTTATATTAAACAAAATTCACAAAAGAAAACGTTTTTGTCAAGATTTTGTATTAATTAATTTTAGGAGTTTATAGAAAACTGAATAAAGATTTTATTTCACAAATAATATACATATTAATAATTGATAGAAAATATTACAATTTAAATAATTGGAAAATTGTATGAAATTATTATATTCGATCGAATACGAATCGAGCGACCTTCTTTCCACCGTCCGTTCATATAATCAACTGAGACGTTCGCTCACCTGGCCTAACTCTTTATTCGATGTTACAAGTTTTCTTGAGATTCAACTTTTCTTTGCCCATACAAATGATACCTGTACCAAGGTAGGTAGTAGCCCAAGTGAATTGGCAAGTCGACACGGACAAGTTCAACGTCAACGATTAGACTCGAAATTATGTACAAAAAAAAAAAAAAAATTAAAACTTCAAATGCAGTTTTACCTTCATACAAGTTTGCACATACAATCACCAACGGCTAGATATGCACTGGTTTTTAATAGAATTTTTAAAAATATCTAAATTTTTGATCATAAAGATACAATTTTTTTTTACTTTCTCTCCTAAAAAAAAAGTATAGTACAAAAAGTCACTTTAAAATTACCCTCAAAATTTAGTCACAAAGAGAGTATCTTATCTTTTCTTAATATAATTTTTTCCATTGTTATTTACACTTTTTAATTAAGATAAATCCTTTGGAGTGAAAAAAAAACTATTTATTTTGATTAAATCTACTATTATTCGGTTTTTTTATTAGAAATGAATGTGCAGTGCCTTATACAATGGAAAATATTATCTCATAGCCTGAGGGTAAGTGGAAATATTTCGGTGTAACCATTTTTGATATTATGATACTCACTTTGAATAAGTTTCATTTAAAACTTAATTTTCATATTACGAAAAATAGTTTTTTTTTACACATATTATTCTTATTATTAATACTATGAGTTTTTAGATTTCTAGAAAATTCAGAAATTTAAAATTTTAAAAAGAAATTAAAGCATTTTTTCCCATCTGAGATATGCTATTGTGGTTAGTTTTTAAATGAATTTTTAAAAACTTTTTTTTTTTGTTTTCTTTTTCGTTGAATTTTTAATAGTCGAAATATTTTTTTATTTGAAAAATAATATTTTATTTTAAAAGATAATTATTAGTAATGTAATATATTTTATACTCAAATTTCGATGAGAATTAAATTAATGAAAGTTTTCAATATTGCCACTTCTGTTCGACTTAACCTATAAAAATATCCAATTTGCATTTTGGAAACTAAAGTTTATTTAAGCAAAATATAAATTTTTATTTTAATAAAATTTTTATTTAATTATATTAATAAAATTTTGCCATAATATTAAAAGTATAAAAATATTCAAACGACTGCTAGGAGATTTCTCCCAGGACTCGATCCTTTTTGAGATAATTTTTGATCAAATTTTTAAATAATTTGGTGTTGTAATTCGGCTTTTACTGGATGGATATTCGTGTTTAAATACATGCTCAAAAGTTAAAAATAATTTTCAGTAAAAATAATTTTCAGTTAAAATAATTTTCAGTTCAAATAATTAATATTAAAAATAATTTTCAGTAAAAATAAGTTTCAGTAAATATAATTTTCAGTAAAAACAATTTTCAGTAAAAATAATTTTCAGTAAATAATAATTTTCAGTAAAAATAATTTTCAGTAAAAATAATTTTCAGTAAACAATAATTTTCAGTAAAAATAATTTCCAGTAAAAATAATTTTCAGTAAAAACAATTTTCAGTAAAAATAATTCTTAGTAAAAATAATTTTCAGTAAAAACAATTTTCAGTAAAAATAATTTTTAGTAAAAATAATTTTCAGCAAAAATAATTTTCAGTAAAAATAATTTTCAGTAAACAATAATTTTCAGTAAAAATAATTTCCAGTAAAAATAATTTTCAGTAAATAATAATTTTAAGTAAAAATAATTTTCAGTTTAAATAATTTCAGTAAAATTAATTTTCAGTAAAAACAATTTTCAGCAAAAATAATTTTCAGTAAAAATAATTTTCAGTGAAAACAATTTTCAGTCAAAATAATTTTCAATAAAAACAATTTTCAGTAAAAATAATTTTTAGTAAAAATAATTTTCAGTTAAAATAATTTTCAGTTCAAATAATTAATATTAAAAATAATTTTCAGTAAAAATAAGTTTCAGTAAATATAATTTTCAGTAAAAACAATTTTCAGTAAAAATAATTTTCAGTAAATAATAATTTTCAGTAAAAATAATTTTCAGTAAAAATAATTTTCAGTAAACAATAATTTTCAGTAAAAATAATTTCCAGTAAAAATAATTTTCAGTAAAAACAATTTTCAGTAAAAATAATTCTTAGTAAAAATAATTTTCAGTAAAAACAATTTTCAGTAAAAATAATTTTTAGTAAAAATAATTTTCAGCAAAAATAATTTTCAGTAAAAATAATTTTCAGTAAACAATAATTTTCAGTAAAAATAATTTCCAGTAAAAATAATTTTCAGTAAATAATAATTTTAAGTAAAAATAATTTTCAGTTTAAATAATTTCAGTAAAATTAATTTTCAGTAAAAACAATTTTCAGCAAAAATAATTTTCAGTAAAAATAATTTTCAGTGAAAACAATTTTCAGTCAAAATAATTTTCAATAAAAACAATTTTCAGTAAAAACAATTTTCAGTAAAAATAATTTTCAGTAAAAATAATTTTCAGTAAAAATAATTTTCAGTAAAAATAATTTTCAGTAAAAACAATTCTCTGTAAAATAATTTTCAGTAAATATAATTTTTACTAAAAATAATTTTCAGTAAAAACAATTTTTAGTAAAAATAATTTTCAATAAAAATAAATTTTATTAAAAAAAAATTCAGTAAAAATAATTTTCAGTAAAAATAATTTTCAGTAAAAATAATTTACTGTTAAAATAATTTTCTGTAAAAATCATTTTCAGTCAAAATAATTTTCAGTAAAAATAATTGTCAGTAAAAATATTTTTCAGTAAGGATTATTTTCAGTAAAAATAATTTTCGGTAAAAATAATTTACTGTTAAAATAATTTTCAGTAAAAATAATTTTCAGTAAAACTAATTTTCAGTAAGAATTATTTTCAGTAAAAATAATTTTCAGTAAAAATAATTTTCAGTTAAAATAATTTTCAGTAAATAATAAATTTTATACAAAATTCCCTGCGAAAATTCACGTGTTTAAATCCATGCTCCTTTTTAAATACGATCTTTTTTTAAAAAAAGTTTTATTATAAAAAGTTCCTTGGCATTAAAACACACGATTTTGGAGATGAATTTAAATCACCAAATCTCAAAAGTACGTGTCCTAGAAGCTTGTCGCACAACAAAACAAAAATATTTCGTTTTATGTAACGTGTGGTACCACTTTTTTACAAAAAAAACACATATAGTACAGACTAAAATCTTTAAGTTTCTATCAAATAAAGGTCAGCTATCATATAAGGATATAGCGCTCAGAATTGACTGTAACAATCTCTCGTTCTTCATTTTCAAATAAATAACGTCCAATAACTTCTCCAGACGAAATTGCACACCAATTAGTCACAGTAACTTGTTTTACAGATAATTGTGGATTTTTAAGCCCCAAATACAGCAATTTTACTTTTGAACGCATCCACCATATGAAAAATGCACCTTCATAATCTCGTCTCAAAGTGCAAATCACTTGGCTGCGGCAGAATCACTATTTTCGTAGAAAATTCTTTGTAATTTAAACGCACTTTTTGATTTTTTATTAATTTTTTTATATTAAATGGCAAATATTAAACTATTTAAAATTTATCAAATATAATATTTATTTATAAATACTGTCAAATGACAGGGGCATATTTTTTAAACTATAAAATGGATATTTCTATAGCATGCCTTAAGGCAGCATCTTTGGTCCTATTGTATGCACGTAGAATATTTCTGTGTGTAGTATTTACTGAATTAATGATTCTTCTTTTAGGTTTTTTTTTAAGAGTAAAGAGGGGAGGGGGGTTGGTTTTATATAAATTATGGATAATATTTCTATTAGAAAAGATAATAAAAATTATAAAATTCCCCTCAATTTTGCTTAAAAGTTTGGAAAATTAAATGAAAAAAAAGTTGATGTTATTAGACAAAAATCATAAATAATATCTTTACTTTTAACCGTTAATTGTAATTTATAATAATTTTTAATATATTTGTTAATATAAAAATTTAAAGAAAAAACTTAAAAGTCTTTTTTTAAATTGTCAGTGAGGCTTTTCTGATTTTTTTATTCTGTCCATAAACAATATTTTGCTACTCTGCTTTTTAGAGTAAAAGTTTGTATATATTCTATTTTAAAAATTATTTTTATTATTGTTGTTGTTGTTGTTTCTTAGTATTTCAAATAATATTAATAATGGAATGTATTATTCTATGTGTAAGCGCCACCAGACTAAAAGTTCATTTGGAAATAGGGGATAACGGGTTAAGAAAATTAAATTAGAATGAAAAGGAAGTAATTTTTGGAAATTAGCATAGGATCATGCCTCAGTGGTATTCGAAACCCATGAGTCCTTGGATGTTAGTGCAGTACGCGAACAATGATGCTACCGAGCTGGCTAGACTACCGAATATTATGACACTGAGCCAATTCTGACAATAATTTTGACCTAACCGAAGGTATAGATTTTTATTATTTTAAGAACATAAAGATAAATTAATTATTATAAATATCTTAATCATCGGACAGTTGAAAACTGCTTGAAATCATCTTCAGTAGCTCGTGTGTCCACTTGGTTCCGATGCATGGTATCCAAGACATTAAAAGTTGTTTCTGTGGTAAGATTAATAATTTTATATTTGTTTTTATAGCAAAATTTTGAAGTAAATTATCCAAGAAATAATATTTGTAATTGTACTTACCTCCTAACCCTTCCCAAACACGGAAAAGGTGTTTATTTCGGACACGAAAATTTAAAAAAATATTAACAAAATACTACGCATTGTGTTCTGATTGCGTCTGTTCTTAAATCCATCCAGGATATCCTTAAACGATTATTAAATCGTTTATTAAAACAAAATTATTACTGAATTTTCATACCGCACATTTCTAACTCTAACTCTCTCTCACTTCTATAAACAACAAAAATATATAGAAAAAATATCTCCAATATATTTAATAATATTATTTTATAACATTAGAAAAAAAATTACAATCGATAAGGTCATAAATAATATCACCAACACACCAACACATTTGATTGGTGGGGGAGGGGGGGTGCGATAATAAAAGCGTGCGAAAACTCCCAATCTGGCATATTTTAAGAATTTTTGTTTTAAAAAAATATATTCGCTTTTAAATTAAAATATAAAATTTAAAAATTTATTTTACTCTTTTTCTGCTATTACTTTAACAGTTTAATAAAAATAATTTTGTTTATATATGAAATTATAATGAAGATTAAATTATAACATTGAATATTCTTTATCCACAAAAACATTTCCTATTGGCAATAATTTCCTTATCCCCAATTAAAATGCACTGCAATTTGTTAAGGAATTGTCAGGAAAAGTAGAATTTTTAATCAAAACTATTTACCTACACGTACAATTAATTGTTAAAAATCAATTAAAAACGAAAGTAAAATAAAACTCAGATGAATATAAAAAAATAATTGTAATTTTAAAATATTTAAAAAAAAAAAACGAAATTGTCTAAAACAAATACTCAAAATCCTTATTAATGATGATAGTAGCGTGTCTAAGCTTTTGCAATGCTTGTTAGTGTGTGTTTACTCTTTAAAATCCATTTATTATAAGATTCAATATTTCATGTCGTTCTAGACATTATTATTAAAATTCTTTGGTATTAATCAAATTAATTACAGACGCCTTTGGCATTGATGTACTGAAACGCAATAGAATCCACAACAAATCGATTAACTCTATTCAAGCTGATTTATCCATCAAAAACTTTGACAGGAAACGTGAAACACGGTTGATTTTTTGTTGTTTTTTGTTTAAATAAAATTTGTTTTCTGTCAAATAAAATTTGAAAATACAAACAAAGAAATTGTGCAAAAACCATTTTTCCATCAAAATAAACCAATGTCATATATACTCAATCGTTCATTTGCCGAAAAGAATAAAAATCACAATTTAACAGACAAAAAACCAACAATTTTGATTAATGATGTCTGACATTTTGGTTATTTACAAAATTAATTATTGCACACAAAATTAAGGAAGAACAAAAAATTATTTAAGACTGATTATTTAACAACTTAAATTTTAAAAAAAAAAACTAAAAAAAAATATTACAAAAAATTGAAAATAAACTCCAGACTTAAAAATGCTTGCACAAATATAACTTAAAAATTTGTTTTAACACAAATTTTTTTTAAAAAAGAATTACTTAACACCCAAATTTTACCAGGAATATTATTTAACAATAAGGGAAATTTTTATATAAAAAAATGCACATAAAACCATTTTTAAATTGAATTCTAAAAATGAACTATTTTAGGTAATTTTATCTCAATAAATATTTAAATTATTAATATTTATAAAATTATACAAAACAATAAAATAAGTTAAAAGAAAATTTTTAAAATTCACTGAACATATTTTAGTTTATAAATTTAGTAAATAAGCAAATATATAAAAATTATTTAGAATAAAATTTAATTCGCTAAAATTGATGAAAAAATTTATAAATAATTTTACATATTTTTCCAATAAACTCAGTCAAAAAATTGCATTAAAAAATACAATTTTTGCAAAGGGATTTAAAAATATTCATGAAATAATTATGAAAAATTTGTTCAAATATAAATTTAAAAAAAAATACAAAGAAGAATATTTTTTCTAAATTTCACTAAAAATCTATTTCATAAAATTGATAACAAAATAGAATTTAAAAATATATACACCCCAGACAAATAATTGTACCTCAATAAATAATATTATTAGTTAAATTTGATAAAGTTGACAAAAAAAATCAGGAAATTTTAAAAAAATTCGATTAAAACCCAAAATAAAATATTTAAAAGTCACCAAACATATTTAAGTATGTAATTTTAGTAAATAATCAAATGTATAAAAATTATTAAAAATAAAAGTTAATTCACTAAAATTGGGGAAAAAATTTATAAATAATTTTACATATTTCTCTATACCCTCAATAAAAAAATTTGCCAAAAAATTCATCCAAATATAAGAATTCTCGAAAAAGGACTTTAAAAATCCTTGTAAAATAATTATGAAAAATTTGTTCAAATATCAATTTAAAAAACAAACAAACACAACAAATAAATGTATTTCAGAAAATTCACAACAAAATATAATACATAGTGCGTTTTATGTTCCAGAAGTTTTTTTTTTAAATATGTAAATTTTAAATAAAATATAATTTTAATATTTATATTTTATTGCTTGCTTATGTAATTTTTAACATTAGGCATAGAATTAATATTGGTCAAATGTACGCTTTTGGATACGGTGCAAAGGTGAGCTCTTTTCAGCACATTTTTCATGGCTTTTAGCAAAACTTTCTTAAAAATTTCACAAAAAAACATTTTTTTTTCTCGAATATTCTATATTTAACGAAATTTTATTTTTAATAAAATATGCGCATTAAAAATTTCTTAAATCAATTTAAATGTAAAAATATTTTAAGTAAACCAAACCTTAATAAGAAATTTTACCACTAAAAATTAAAAGAAATTATACCAAAAATTAAATGTTAAAAAGGTAAAACGCTAAAAATTCCAAAAGAAGTAAAAAAACCAAAATGTTAATAAAAAACAAAGGTTTGAATTTCAAATTTCAGTAAATTTTTACGTCAAAAAAACATTCTATTAAAAATTTCATGGCTTTTACCAAAACCTTCTCAAAAATTTAAGCAAATACTTTTTTCTCGGATATTCTATATTTCAGAAAATTTTTATTTTAATAAAGATAAAAAATTTATTTAAAAAAATGTATATTACAAAATTACTTAATTCAATTTAAAAATAAAAATATTTTAAGTAAACCACAACTTAATAAGAACTTTTACCACTAAAAATTAAAAGAAATTATACAAAAAATTAAATGTTAAAAAAGTAAAAAGCTAAAAATTCTAAAAGAAACCAAAAAAAAAATTGTTAATAAAAACCAAAGTTTTGTATTTTAAATTTCAGCAAATTTTTAGATCAAAAAAATATTGTATTAAAAAAATGCATGGCTTCTAGAAACTCTTTATAAAAAAATTTAGAAAAAAAAATTCTGTATTTTAAGCAATTTATTTTTTAATAAAGATAAAAAATTTATTTAAAAAATACACTTTCAAAATTTCTTTAAATCAATTTAAAAATAAAAATATTTTAAGTAAACCACACCTTAATAAGGACTTTAACTACTAAAAATTGTTAAAAAGGTAAAAGGCTAAAAATTTTAAAAGAAACCCAAAAAAAAATTCTAATTTCAAAAATTCTTAAAATTGTAAATTTCACAAAATTTTTATATAAAAAAAAATAATATTTTAAAAATTTCAGAATATTTTTTTTATAATTTGTGATAAAAAAGTTTCTTCAGACTAAATAATTTTTCATTTTCATGGACATTTTGTATTCTTAGGAAAAATAATTTAAAAAAAGGATAAAATTTTAATTAAGAAAATTTACATCAATTTGAAAAAAATAACAATTGTTTTCTGGGCAAACGGACGATAAAAAGTACTTTTAGCACTTTACTTTTTAACATAAAAATATTCTACCGGAAATAAAAGGTTGACAATATAAAAAATATCACCAAACAAAAAACAAAAAAAAACAAAAAAAAAGCAAAATGTGAATATTGTAGAAATCTTGAAAATATAGTGTTTTAGTAGTTTTTGGGACCAACAAAAATATTTTTTTAAAAGTTTTTTTTCTAGATTTTTCTAAAGCTTTTTAGAAATTTCAGAATAAAATAAATTTTTTTTTTACCCGATACTTGCCATATTTTGAAAATATTTTCTTAAAAAATATAATATCTTTGCTAAATATACCCTAATAAGTACTTTTAACACTAAAAAATGACAAAAAAAATACAAAAAAAAGTTGTTAATTTAAATGTTTGTTAAATTCTTAGAAAAAAAATATTTTTTTAATAATTTATGATTCATGATTTTCCCAAAATTTTTAGAAATTTCAGAACAAAATCAAATTTACATTCTCATGGATACTCTCTTTTTACGGAAAAATAAACAAAACTACCATAAAATTAAATAAAAAATCAAATTTTTAAAATCTTAAAAATTTAAATATTTTTTTAGAAGTTTGTTGCTCAAGATTTTCCCAAAATATTATATAGAAATTTGAAGAAGTACACAAAAAATTTTACGGATACTATATTAAAATTTATAGAATTTTCCTTAATGAGCAATTTTACTACTAAAACTTGAAAAAAAATTATACTAGACAAGAAAAAGCTAAAAATATCAAAAAGAAACAAAAAATTACAACGAAAACCAAAATTTTAAATGTTATAAATCTTAAAAATATAAAGTTTTAGCAGATTTTTTGATCAAAAAAAATGTTTTTTTAAAAGTTTGTGATTCAAGATTTTTCCTAAAACTTTTTAGAAATTTCAGAACAAAATAATTTGTTTTCTCGCCGATACTCAGCATTTTGCGAAAATATTTCCTTAAAAAATATAATATTTTTGGTAAATGTACCGTAATAAGTACTTTTAACACTAAAGTATTAAAAAAATTATACTATAAATAAAAGGTTGAAAAGTTAAAAAAAAACAATAAAAAAATTTCCATTTAAATTTTTCATAAATGTTTAGAAAAAAAAATATTTTTTTAATAATTTATAATTCAAGATTTTCCCAAAACTTTTCGAAATTTCAGAACAAAATCAAATTTATCTTTTCATGGATACTCTCTTTTTTAAGGGAAAATATTTAAAAAAAAAAAAAAAAAAAACATTTTATTTAAAAAAATTTATACCAATTTTAAAAAACTAAAAATATTTTTAGTGAATATTCCAAAAAAGTACTTTTAATTTAAAAAACTTAAAAAAATTATTTTTTAATAATAATTTTTTTAAGTTTTTAATAATAATTTTTTTCAGTAAAGAAATAACAAAAATGGTTAATAGCATTAAAAAACAGTAACAACAAATGATAAAAACAAACAAAATTTCAATAAAAAATTATTTAATAAATAGAAAATCAAATTTTTTTAAATCCTAAAAGTTTAAATATTTTCTTAGAAGTTTGTTGTTACTTTTAAGAAAATTGAAATTCAAACTATGTATTTTAGGGAAATATTTTTTTAAAAAAGATAAAAAATTCTCATTAAAATTTCATCATAGAATTTTTCTAAATAAGTACTTTTACTACAAAAACTTGAAAAAATTATACCAGCTAAGAAAAAGTTAAAAATATCAACAACAAAAAAATTTCAAATTTTCAAAATCCTAAAAATTAAAATTTTTAATAAATTTTGGAATATAAAAATATTTTTTTTTTAAAGTATTCAAGGTTTTTGTATAAAAAATTTAAAAACTTCAGAACAAAATTTAAAAAAATTGTCCAGTAAAAAGTTTCAATAAAAAAAATTTTACAAATGTTTTTCCCATAATTTTTTTAAAAAAAAATTTATTAAATATTTGTAACTTTTAGGAAACGTTTTCGAAAATCAAATTTTCAATCAACACCGAATTCTGTTGACACCGAATAAACAACTAAAAATTATAATTCATTGCGTTCCACTTTTCTGTACTCATTGTCAGTCGAATTGAAACTGTTGCTTTTTTACTTCTTCTTCTCTTCAATAAGTTCTGATCTGTTTTGGTAATCAATCAATTCGTTTACAGGATGTTACGTGCAAAGTATAATTATTTTGTCAAAATTAGAATGTTTGAAAAATAGTTTTTTTCTCTTTCTTAAGAACTGACTTTTAAGCAAAAAGTCTTTTTACTATAGGAAAATATTAAAATTTACTTGCTTACAGCACAGCACATCTCCATCATTATTAGTGCAAATAGACGCTTTTTTTCTACTTAAAAATAAAAAAAGCAACAACAAAAAACAAATATATTCAACTTAAGTATTATGTATCTATTATATTTTTTCTTGTCAGAAATATTAGTAAAAAATATTCATTTTACTACGAAATTCGAAGTAGTCGAAACGCTTTTAAAACTCCTTCAAAAGTCACCTTCTCAACTTGACTTTCATGAATTCGATTGATTACTTTTGTTACCACAAAAAAAAATATTTTTAAAAAAATCAAAAGTCGACTGATTTTGTTTATTACAAACAAAAATTAATCCGGTTTTTGTTAAAAATTTTATGTTTAGAAAAAACTTTAAATTAATATTCCATAAAAATATCTGAAAGTAAATAGATTTTTTTTTATTCTTCTTGCTTTGATAATAAATCAATTAATTTTGATTACAAATATAAAATTTATATTTAATAAATTCTTCATCTTTTTTCTTTATTATATTTAGATAAGAAAAAAAACCTTATAACATAATAAATACTTCGTTTTATATTCAGGAAGAAAGAGAAATGGCATTCCGTGAAGTTCGTAAAATTTTCACAATTTGGTGTGAATTGATTTTTATTTGATAAGTTACTGATCTGGTCTCTGAATATTTTTGATCATTTCTACAATTTAACATGAAATTCTAGGGGACATTTTAAAAAAAATCATTTTATTTTGCATTTAAAATTTAAAAAAAAATAAAATAAACGAGTGTAATATGAAAAGTCAGTGATAAATGCAAGAGATCTAACTGTGATAAGTAAAACAATATTTTTTTATTATGTAACATTCTTGAAAAGACCTAATATACAATTTTATTAATATTTTTTTATTAGTTTAGTTTTTGACAGACATTGAAAGGGGATAAAGTTTTTTTTTATTTATATGAAGAAAAAAAATTGAATTTTAACGTTTTAATAAAAAAAACTTTATTCTGAAACTAAAACCCAGCTTGAAAATTATAATTAAAACTTATTTTGCCATTGTAACGAAAAATTCGGAAGTGGGTCACTGAACTTCATTGTGATTGCAGAAGCACTAGTGATGCTGACCACCCAGAACATTCACTTTAGGTTACCACCGATGAAATGATTAATAAAATCCAGGATATTATTACTAAAGATCTTCGAATAAAAGTGTATAAGATAGTTGACATGGAAAATATCTCACAAGAACGTGTAGACAACATCTTACATGAAATTTTGGGAAATGAGAAAGCTATTGGCTATGGAGGGTTTGTACATTTTTAAGCATAATTGAAATGAATTTTTGGGTCGATTCATGTTTGTGAATTCACCATTGCACACCAAAAACAAATGTTCAGTCGAAACAATGGACTTCTACTACCAAAAGTAAAGACTTTCATTGGTGAGAAAAGTTATGACTACTGATGCACATGATACAAGGTTCGTCGACTTTTAAAAAAAAAAAAACTATAATAGGATAGTATTGTATGGCATTATTTGACCAGATTAATAATAAAATGAAGACAAAACATTCGCATTTAGCAAAGAGAATTCGGTAACTACAGTAGCAACATAGAATTCGGTAACTGCATCCGCATTCGGCAACTGCAGCAGCAAAATAAGTGAAATTACATTATAAATTGCTTCTTCACTCATTCTAGAGATTTGGTTTCCTTTAACTATAAATTTGCGTCGAATTCTGAAGTTATATCCAAAACTGAGGCCTATTTCACAATGTTCGACAAATCGTGCTACTCGGCTGGTATATATAAAGAAGTTGTATATAATATCTTTGTACATAGTTTATCAAAGTAACAGGAGACTATGTTGAAAAAAAAATCAATTTTTATTGAATAAAATTAATTCTTTGTTTCATTTATCATTAACTTATCATATTGCATCGTAAGTGTATTGAGAAAAGATTATTTTTGTTAGCGGAAAAAAAAAGAATTTAAATACATAATACCAATTTGATGATGACTGTTGAAAAAAAATCAATTTTTTTAAGAAAAAAACTATTTTTTTGTTTTATTTATCACTGACTAATCATACTGCCTCAAATATTTGTATTGAAAAAAGTTTATTTTTATTAAAGGAAAAAAGAATTTATGTACAATGACTGTTGAAAAATAATTAATTTTTTTTTTAAGAAATAAGTTATTTTTTTGTTTTAATTATCATTGACTTATCATACTGCCTCAAATATATGTATTGAAAAAAGTTTATTTTTATTAAGGAGCCAAATAATTTAAATACATGATAACAACTCTTTGTTGATGGCTTTTGAAAAATAAATATTATTTTTTTGAATAAAATTAATTCATTTTTAATTTGTCATTGACTTTTCATACTACCATCTCTTGTAAGTTTCTCTTTTCTGTGTAGATTTATTGAAATTAATAATTTCAGATGATTCATAAAATATATGCAAAATTCAGAAAAAATTCATCTGAATCATAAAATAATATTTATTATTGTAATAAATTAACTTGTTTTAAGTGCTTTCAATAAATGAAAATTTCCTTTCACTCAAAATGAATACAACAAAAAACTTTAAATCCTAAATCTTAAGTATACAAAATAATTACTTAAAAAAATAAATAGTTAATAAAATTTTTTTTTATTCAAAACAATAACAAATCTTAATTTTCCTTGATTTTATAAATGTTAAATAAAAAATTTCAGTTAACAACAAAAAAAAATAATCATAAAAATTTCTATAGTAGAAAAAAAATAAATCCTTCGTCATACAAGAACAAAACGATATAAATTTATTTTGCCATAAATGCTATTGTACAAAACTATATTAGGTAATCTCTTTTATAGTGTTCTACTTGATCTACAATATTTGTTTTAAAATTTTTATATAAATTACCATAAATCTAAAAATTATACCTTGACCGAATTATTTACTTATTCTTATAGTAAAAGTAAAAGTTTCACTAGTAAAATATTTACTATTATTTCGAATATTACGTACCGACTGTTAATTTTGCCCAAATCACTATTATCCAACTATGACCAATGAATGAATGCCTTTTTTTAACAGAATTACTATGTAAATCACCACTAATTAACTACTACCTGGCTAAATTGGAAAATTAAATTAAAACTCAAAACCAAAAATCACCAACTTCATTGTCATCAATAAAAGTCTACCTATTGAAGGTAATACCTGTGAAACGATTTATTTTATAATCATTTTATGGATGCTATTCATTATCATAGTTAAAGTCTTAGGAAATTTTAGCCTTTTTAACTTAATAATTGACCAAGAAAAAACAAAAAATAAATAAGTTATTCAGATTAATTTCTAAAAGAGTTTTAATTTTCTTATTTTACAAATATTGCAAAAATATTATTTTAATTATTTTGATCCTTACAAATTTTATTTAAATTTTAATATTAATGATTATAAATGAAGGCGCCAATTTCATGATCACTCAGTTATTTTTTGTGATAATTTAAGGTTACCCCACACCTGAGTTCGAACTCAAGATGTTTCGAGTATCCCTAAATTAGAACACATAGTTCTGAGCATTTATTTAAAAAAAAATCAATAAGAAAGTGCTCAGAGTTAACTCAAATTCAGCTTAAAACCTACAAAAAAAATGAAACAGTTCAAAAAAAAGGTTTTCTAAAAACCAGAACACAAATTAGTAATGTGCGCAGAAATTTTTTAAAATCGGAATTGCTCATTCGGACTTGAAAAAAGAAAGGACAAACTTTTCAAAGAGGTCTCGAGAGTCCGCAATGTGTATAAGTCTATACAAGCCTCATCTTCTTCTTTGCAGTTAGGGGTTAAGATATCCTATGCTTTTTATTTTACTACTCGATGGTTGAAGGCTTCGGAGCGGCCCTTGGGCTTTCTAAGTCCCCTTTGGAATTGACGTTTGTCTTCCAGTATGCGTCTTCTTCGATATTCTCCCAAAGTAATTTTCCTCTTGAAGATCTTTACGTCCATAGTCTTCAGGCTCATAGTTTGCAGAGTCGGCATTTAATGGGCCTTTGGAGTTTGATAGGTGCTTCGGAGTTATTTATTACTAATTTTCACCGCTCAACTCAGACTTAGGTGAAGCTTTACGACCACTGAAATTAATGCCTAAGTTTTTAACTTTAAAGATGAACTTTCCCATTATGGCAATCCGAAACCCTTTATTCCCTAGTTAGCTTGTGCCAAAGCCATTCACTCATGGCATATATCACATGGCACTGATACCATATGTTACAAGACTATACATGATTTCCTCTTCGGCAGCCATTCCTTTGGCGTTCAACACATTATTATCCATCTTTTAAACAACTGTCACTTAACTCAGAACGTCATTTTGCTAAGGACTGTTTCCATTCCTAAATTTAAACCTTATAGAACCAAAAAAAATACCCTTTCAAGTCCTATATTTAATTATTTTCATAGAAAGCAAAAACAAATTTATTCAAAGTACTTGCCTTCGCTAGCTACACATTTTTCCCATCTCTCGGGTAATTTGTGGATACCATACCAAAAAAATTCCTTCTCTGTCGAGGAAAACCACTCATAAGAATCGAAGTGTTGCTTAGACAGCGCGTGGCCCATCGACAAAAACAGGTGGTGGTCGGAAGGGGCCAGGTCTGGTGAATAAGCGGGGTGGGGTATCACTTCCCAGTTGAGTGTCTCCAAGTAGTTTCGGAGCATTTTTGACGTGTGCGATGGTGCGTTGTTGTGGAGGAAAATTAGCTTGTCATGTCTTTGTTGATAATCCGTCCTTTTTTCACGCAGAGCACGGTGAAATTTGATCAGCTGTTGGTGGTAGCGGTGGGCATTGACAGTTTCACCAGGTATTAACATCTCATAGTAGACAATACCCTGCTGATCCCATCAAACGCACAGCATCGTCTTCCGCCCGAAGCAATTTGGTCTTGGGGAAGATTTTAATGGTTGGCCGGGATCAAGCCACGATTTCTTGCGTTTAGGATTCTCGAAATATATCCCCTTTTTTTGATCGCCTGTCACAATCCGATGTAGGAACAAATTTCTTTTTTTGTCTGGTGAGCAAGATTTCGCATGTGTTTTGGCGTCGCTCCATCTGCTTATCGTTCAAGTCATGCGGCACCCATTTTCCGATCTTTTCAATCTTCCTCATGTCACGTAGACGCATGCAAATGGCTGGTTGAGTAACACCCAATTGCTCCGCGAGCATTTTTTGCGATTGGGTATCGTCTTCGTCCAAAAGAGCCTTCAATTGATGGTCCTCAACCTTCTTAGACCGATTTTCACGCTTCTTGCCCCACAAGTCAAAATTACCGTCTTTGAACGGACGAAACCAATCTCGGCTGGTTGTTTCCGATAAAGCACTCTCACCATAGCCTCCATAAGCAATCGATGCGATTCGGCAGCCGATTTCTTCAAATTGAAGCAGAAAAGCAGAGCCAAAGGAAAAATGTATGTTGTTGTACGAAATTGCTGACAATGTGCACTGAGTAATGTTGACAGATGTCAAACTCATAAAAATAAAGTATGGCGCGCCCATGGTAGCTTAATACGCTCACTTACGCCATCTATGACCAAACCGCGGATTTAAGGTAGCTATAGACCAATATAAACGAGATATGAAAACCCCAACAAATGACCTCATGCTCGTGGCACTGCACAATCACACCTTTTTTTTCGTCTCAGAAATCTTACATACAAACAAATCAGAAAATCAAAACAATTCGAATCAACAACTTAAAGACCAGCGATCAACACAACATCAACATCAACAAGTGGTCAGCAATAAAGCAACATCAACGCAGCCCGGCACAGTCATCCGGACACAGCGCATCAACAAGAGCTGGCTGCCAACTTCGTTTACTGAACAAAACTACAAGCGCTGACCCAACGGCCTTCAGCAGCATCAGTCAAACTTCATTTTTGATCGTGCGGCAACGAGAAACGCTGAAGTTCGTGTGAGCAGTTTAGGTGCGTCGCTCCACATCAGCGACTGCACAACTTCATACGCTACGGAGGGCGTCAATTGTAAGTAAAGCAGAAGCAATTCAATGTTGACGGCTGCTTCAGTAACTGTTCAATTTCAACACAACATTTAAAAGCAACAAGAATTGCGTTAGTCAAATTGAAAATTCAGTGTTAATGTTAAAATTTATTAACATTAAATTAAATATTAATAAATATTAACATTAATATTAAAACGATTTATGTGTTTCGTGTAGTAAATTTTCACATAATTAGGGGAACATTTGTCGTATTGTGTGGGACTTGTGGCGCCATTTTATTAAAACCACATATTATTCAGATTGGAATTTTCTAATTCACAACAAAAAATAGTCTGATTGTCATATGGTAATAATGTTTAGAATTGACGGTAACGGTCTCTCCTTTTTCATTTACAAAGAAATGGATGATAATGACACCTTCAGTCGAAAATTTACACTATACAGTCACTTTTCGCTCGCAATATGCGAGTATTCTTAAAATTTTATGATGAGTTATAGAATATATAATATAAAATGGCAAATTTAAAGATAAATAAATATTATTTTAAATAATATTTATATTAAGCAACTTTCAAATAACAAACTTTTATTTTCCGAATTGCAAAATGAATATTCCGGTACTATGTAATTATTTTAAATTTGCACCCGTTAACATTTTAATTTCTATTAATTTTCTTCTCGAGAAATTTTTACCTTTAATTCTTTCGATAGATTTTCATAGAAAGAGTTATAAAAAAATGTTATAATTTTGTGCCATTAATACTTTTTTTTATTTTTTAAAAAACGGTTTGAAAATTGTATCTTTCCAATATTCAGTTGAGGATAGTGTGAGAAAATAAAGTTTGGTTAAGGGTTCTTTTTTGGATTTTTCTTTTTAAAATTTGATTTGAATAGAAAAAACGAGGGCCATCATAAGTCACCATGTAATCATAGATTATACCGAAAATATTAACTTAATGATATGAAACCGAAACTTATATTTGATTAACTAACCATGAAGGTGGCGAAAAATTTTTTTATTACCTTACATAATTCAGGTAGCATCTATTCTTTGATAAAACTAGGTAATAAAATAATAAATAATAATTTTTTTTATGAATGGTAGTTATTATCTCAAGTGTGTTTTCGAAGTTTTTCCTTGATTTTGTTTGGAAAAATTCATTAGTTTTTTTTGTTTTTTGGTTTTTCTATAAATTAGAATTGTGCATTGTGTGAAGGAGAAAGTTTTTATTTTTTGGGCTTGTATTTGCTTTAATAATTTTTAGAAATATTAATGATATTTATGAGTTCTTCATAAAGCTTTGTTTATAATTAATTTCATTGAGAAATATTTTCCTTCATGTAAAATAGTGTGAATTTTCTTATTTTCTGATGCAATATCATAAGTGATTAGTGTTTTGTAAAGCATTCTGTATATTTTAGGTATGAGTAGGGTAATTAGTTTTATTATTAAAACTATTAATTTTCGAGGAAACATGAGAATGCATATTATTTTAGTAATACTAAATTTTTCATGTACACCAAAGACTAAAAAAAAAGAACAAACGCAATTCCAAAAATATTGCATCCAATTTATGGGATTTATTTTCTTATTCTTTACAAACCGTACTTGTAGCTTTTAGTTAATTTTTAAATAAGGTTAATTATTATTATTAAATAAATTGAATTTATTTAATAAAACTAAAATTATTAGAAACGGATATCCTTTTCAGTTTTTAAGTATTATTTTGAATAGAAGAAAAAATAAAATTTTAACAAAATCATTAATTTACATTTTTTTTGTTATGTTGGGGATTAAAAAATTGAATTTATTTTTTATTTCAAGGAAAGTTATGTTATTGTATGATATTTTGTTTGTAAGTAAAATATAAATTTAATGAAAATACAGCCATGGAATTAAAGTATTCAGAAAATATTAATAGATAGATTTTTCTTCAGAATTTATTTGTGCTTGAGGAAACGTGTAATTTTCTTAGACTTTAGCAGGAAAAACAATATTTATTTGATTTTTTTTGTTAAAAAAGGAATCATAATATTATTTTTTTAACAAAAATTGTATTTTAATACAAATTTTTAATGTTCAGTATTCAATCTTCAGTTTTAATATAATTTAAGTCAAGTTAAAGGCAAGAAAATCTAAAGAAATTCTGAGCGATCAGTTTGAATATTTTAGTTAATTAACTAACATTGAAGAAGAATATTGTATTATAAATATTTGTTATATTTTATTATTAAAATTTGTATTATTATTAATTAAAATTTCATTAAAAAAAATTTTACACATTTTATAATTAATTTTTCAACTTTTAAGGCTGTCGAATACTTTTTCGCATAATTATAGTGAATCATCCATTTTGTAATTTTAGAAAAAAAAACTATATAATTTGATAATTTTTTAAAAATTTTTTTTTTTAAAAATGTATTTATTAAGAATGAAATTTGCCATTTTTATATATAATTTAAATATTATGCAAAAGTCATAATTCTGCTATAGTCACATTTCGTGCCTTAAAAGAAAAAAAATATTTTTTTTCCTACCTTCAAAAGAAGAGAAATGTATAGGAAAACATCTTAATAAGCATAATTTCTATATATAAAAAACTCTGAAAACTCATAAATAACTACAAAAAAAAGGTATTATATCTGCTAAATTTTGTTTTTCTGATTAGAAAAATTTCCAGACTGCATAATTTCGAGATTTAGTGATGTCAATGGGCCTCTAAGATCGTCCGATTTGTTACTGTTAAAGTCTTTCTTATAAAATTATATAAAAAATCATATTTACATAAATATTTTTTTAATTTAGACTAGTTAAAAACCAATGCCCATCAATTAATAGCCGAATTACAGCAAGAAATATGTGAAAAACTCATCGAAAATTACCTCAAAAACTAGGAGTCCTGAAAGAATTTTTATAATAGATTTTTCATTTAAAAAACAAAAATGGCATAGCTAAAAAAAATAATAATCAATAAAAATTTTACTAAAAGCTAAATTAAAAATATATTTTACTAAATTTTACTTTCCAAACTACAAACTGTATAAAAGTTAAATTCCTTTCCATGAACACTTGAAGGTAATTTTTCATTGAAATATGATAAATACAAAAACTGTTTTAATCAATTGGCATAGTTAAGGAATATTAATAGTATTGCTATAGAAGTTTATCATAAAAATTTCCTGCATTTACAATTTAGAGAAGAAAAATCAAAGTCAAAATATTAAATATTAAAAAAAAAAATAATTTCCATTCGATTCACCAATCTTCTATTGGTAAAATGTGCAAATTAATTTTATTCAAAACAAATAAAAAACAACCTAATTTCCCTAATATCGACATTGACAACAAAAAAATTGATATGCCAAATTATTAATAAATTTCAGATTTTCACTTTTCCGGCAGCAATTAATAAAAAAAAAAAATTCCCCATAAGTAATGTTGTAGGAAATTTTCTTCTTCTTTTTCCTCCAAAAAAAAAAAACTAACCCTTAATAGTAGTGGTTAATTATTATGATGATCCTTTTAACTTGATCATTTTTAAAATTACTTCAAAGATAAAAGTTTTGAGGGACACAACCGAAAAACAAACTATAAAAATTAGTAATTTAAATTAAGTAGATTCAACAAAAAAAACAACAAAAAAATTAATAAATCATAAATATATCCTTAAAAAATCTTTACAATTAATACAAATATCAAGTTTTGCTACCTTTTTCTGTTGAATCTCATTGACATATTGCCAATTTAAGATTGTGTAGAAAATCTCTTCGGTTGTTTTTTTTTTTTTTTGGAAGAGGAGACTACATCAAAATTAATTTATTATTTACCTCCAGCCCCTTCTATGTGTAGTTCCTATAAATTATATAATAGCAAAAAACCTAATATATATTATACCAAAAAAAATATCTAAAATTCAGATTGACGAGTATAGTTTTTAATGCGTGCATACCATCCATCCATCATTCTAATCAAGGGTACTGGGTCAAGTTTATAATAATGCACACCAAAAAAAAAAACACACACACATACATAAATTTATATAAAAACTTTTCCATTAGAGAAGCTATACTCAGTTTTTTTCTGGTACCTATTTTTTAGGCCCTTGTCATAGTCAATATCGTCAGTAGACATTTTAATGCATTTCTAGCCAATCCACCATATTTAATGCACAAATTATATATTTTTTTACAGTCTACAATTTTTTTAATTATTTGAAACTAATAGAAATATTTTTAGAAGAAGTATTGTATTAAAAATATCTTTAACGATAGAAGAAAGATCCAAGAAAAAATTTTAATTTCCTAACAAAAGAAAAATACAATTTTTCAACTTTTCATGAATATTCTATGATTATGCAATCGATAATTATGTTTGGAAAATATAATCTACTCAATAAATGAAGAGAAGAAAAAAAACTGAATAAATAAATAAAAAGTTAATTAATTAAAAGTATCTTTTTTAGGTCGTCTTTCGGAAAAATCTTCCTAAAAAAAACCCTTTAACTTAGAAAGACCCTAAGTGACCGTCCTCAGATTGTTGATCAACGCATAAAAATTCCATTGGAGAAAAAAAGTAATTTGAATGCACTCATTTTTTATCTATAAAACAATATGCAAAAGTATCTAATAATTAACTAGGTTTTTTTTAAAATGGTCAAGGTAAATAGCAGACAGTGGATTAAATAAACCAATTCACAATCTTTTAATATTAATACTTAAGTTGATCGAATATTATCAGATTTTTTATTTAATTTATTCACTATTTCAACAAAAAGAAACAAAAAATTAAGTTAAAAATATAATTTTGTCACTTTTGAAGATTGATTGGCGTTTTTTCTATTTTTTGGTTTAAGTGGAAATATTTTGGTAGCTAAAATTTCGTAAAAGATGTATTTAATCACACATCTCAGAGTCGCCACTATTATCTGAAATTTAAATTTTTTTTATATATCAAATTTTGTGTCTTTAATAAAAATAGTAAAAAAATAATATTTTCTATCAATAAATATTTTTGGTTTGTTTTTATTTTTAGTTTTATCATTTTATTAGACAATTCGATGTAGTCCTGTAGGTGCTTTTGAAAAAATATTACCGAAATTACTAGGTGTATAAGCTTAAATCCGCTGTTTTTTAGTCAAAAAAAACACATGGTAAATCCGCTGTTTTTTAGTAAAAAAAAACACAAAAAACACGCCAAAAAATTCCTTCTCTTTCGATTCATCAA